>JAAXCT010000316.1:0-633941 GCA_012490785.1 Eragrostis nindensis | reverse complement strand
AAAGAGCGAGCCCTTCTTCTTGTAACGATCTCAATGACTTGCTCAATTGAATATGACTCAAGCTCAAAGCTCTCAAACTCAATGTGATCACCATAACTTGTCCTTCGGGAGAGCATCAAGAAACCTTCTAAGACCTTGACCCTTAGTGACTATCCAAAGCTTGTTCTTTTATCCTCTTGATGAGAGAATCCATCCGAAGAGCAAACTCAACAAGATCTTCATTCGGCTCCATAGAGATGTGATCCAACTCATCACATAGCTTGAGATATCCATCCTCTTGATCCCGAGAAGAAGAACCTTCACCAACACGAGATGATGATTGAGCTTGGGGTAGAGGTTGAGCTTCAATGTGTTGATCTTCACTTGCATGAGAGATATTCCTTGCCCTTCTTGATATCCCCTCAAGAGAGGAGAGAATAGCAACCAACCTCATCATAGGGCATGTTCACAAACTCATCCACTCGAGCAAAAGCAAGAATACCAAACCGCGAGAAGTGGTAGAGATCGGATAAGCTTCTTCACCAAACATGCTTGTGCATAATAGATGGATAGCCTCGTGACATGAGTTTCCTAGCAAGAACATACAAGCGAGATGCGAAGTTAGTGATATCCTCATTATCATTCAAAACAAGCTCATCATACTCATCACGCACATGATAGTAGGAAATATCATTAAGCACACAATCATAAGGCTCAATCAAGGTAGAGGCGATGGAAGTGTTAGAAACGTCATCATGAGTGGACTCCATTTTCCCACACGCAATCCCGGTCACGACTCAAGGCGGTAAAGCCCTAATAATGAGCACTTGGCTCTATACCACTTGTAAGGATCGTGTGACCGAAGGGGGGGTGAATCGTTGCACTCTAGAATCTATTTCCAAACACTTACACTCAAGCAACTCCTAGCGAGTAGTTCTAGTACAAGGTAAAGCACACTAAGGAGTATCCTTAACCTATATAGCTAGTGCATATAGATAACACAATCATACCACACTAGCAACCTAGCACAAGATAGATAGATAGCGGAAGACTTAGCTAGGCAAGGCAAGGTAACAAGATAACTAGAGACAAGGCAACCAAGATACTAGGCACACTAAGTAGAGTCCTTAGAGCTATTAGATAGCTATAACAAGTAGGCACACGAGCAAGGCAATCAAGCAAACCTAGTGAAGCTAGTAGGTACCAAGGTAAACACACAAGCAAGATAAGAGCACAACTCAAGTCTACAAGCAATCATATGAAGTGCGATAATAAATGCGAGTAGTAAAGGAGAAGGGATAGAGAATGCTCATGATGTTTTCCCGTGGTCTCGGAAGGATGGCGCCTTCCCCTACTCCACGTTGGGTCACTCCGCCGGAGTCTCGACCCCGTCCCTCCTCCGCTCGATGGCGATCCCTCCTAGAGCACACTTCACCCTCCGAGTGAAGTCGCGGGCACGTCCCGCCGGGCTCGATCCCGGGTACTCTTCCGGAGGTAAGGCTCCGCACTTGATGCGTGCCAAAGGGCGCTCCACTAGTGATGCTTCTTTCGCACGGGAAGCTCCAAGACCGTGTACAACTTGTGTTGACTTCACAATCTCCTTGGACAGCTCAACACCGACGCCTAACCGGTCTAGGCCTTGCCATAGACCAAGAGTAACAGCCCAGATGACTCTCTCAAGCCCACACTAGCCTAGAGATCAAAGGATGCAACTTGCTACTCTCTCAAGCACTAGGATCACTCCAATCCCTCTCAAGTGCTTCACACTTCTTCTTCTCTGGGCTTCTTGGCAGCACCTCCCCTCTTTCCTGGGTCCAAGAGCACCTCAAAGAGGTAAACAACCGACTATATATAGGCCTCCAACCTCAAACTAACTGCCGTCCAAAAGTACCCAGTCTGCTTAGGGACCGTACAATAGACCGTATTGTCCGTCTCCCATTTGCCGTATTGTCCGGTCTCTACCAGACTGGCGTCCGGGGAGTGCTGTTCATCATCTCAGACCAGACCGTATTGTACGGTCCCTAGGACCGTATTGTCCGGTCTCCTTTCTTCATCAGCCAACAGAAACTTCTCCTCTCTGTTGCTCTTCCCTGTAAGAACCGTAGTTGTACGGCACCATGACCGTACCATCCTCTCAATTGTCCGGTCTTCATTCTTCAACTTCCAGAAACTTCAGCTTCTCTGTCGGATCTTCCAATAGAGACCGTACTGTCCGGTCCCTAGGACCGTACTGTCCGGTCCACTGTCCGGTCTCTATCTTCTTCCACTTCAGACACTAACTAAGCTCTTCTGTCTGGATTTCCTCTGTAGACCGTATTGTACGGTCTCCTTGACCGTACTGTCCGGTCCCTTCGCTCTTTCGCAGCTTCGATCTTCTTCTTGATCTTCTTCTTCAAGACTTGATCTTATTGGTTCCTTCAACTCTCTTCTGCCACCCTAGCCCCTGAGGAGACTCACCTTGCATCCAAGATCTCTATAACTAGTGTGTACTAAGAGAACCACCTCGAACCCTCTTGATAGTCCGGTTTTTCCTATGGACTCAAGCTAACATCTAACCAAGCAACACCCGCTTGGATCTAGCATGTCCTTAGCCTTGATCCATGTCTTCTCCGCGACTCCATCAAGTCCGTTCTTGTGTAGATGAAGGCAACCAATCATCCTTTTCATTAAGTTCATGGTGTTGGCGTTCACCACCCAACGCGGAGCTTTCTTCATATGTGACCTATAGGATCTCACAAAGATTGTTAGTCACATTCATGGTTCTCATCCTATCACCAAAACATTCATACCTTGGGGTTCCCTAGCTCCAATGGTCATGAGCTTACAGGTAGTGATAAAGATCGGTGGATTGGATTTGCATGGAGATGGTTGAGTCTTGATGGTAGCAACTCAAGGTGGCTGCATTAGACGTGACCGGAGATCACATTGGTTTAGCGTTGAGTGGGATGAGCGTCCGATCAATGGGCCAACGTCGGCTGATACCTTTGGTAAGGCAGTGTTTGAGGATATGGTGAACTCTTTTAAAGCCTTTACCGTGGCTTGCCCAGGAGAAAGACGATAAGATGGTGCCAACATGACAGCTCTTTCTCGACCGTGGAGGAGACCATCAGATCGTCTTTTATGGCTAGGGTGAGGTAGGTTTTGGATGGTTGTTTAGCTGCAAGAGAGTGCGTCTTCTGCGAATGAGATGCATCTTTCTCTGTGGTGTGACTATCCGATTCTCTTTTATGCCTGGAGCGTTCAGAGGAGAGATAGTTTCTTTGGATGTTAGTGGTTGTTTAGCTTTAGGAGAGTGTGATTTTCTTTTTGGCTACTTTATTGCTTGCCTAAGTACAAATTGGAATGGAGTTTTCTTTCTTTGTAATCTTTATGGCTATATGCATCGTTTGGATGTAGAGGCTGGAATATCAATATATTCCCACTTCTAAAAATAAAAACCATACCATCTCCCGACTAACTTCGTCTATTTCCAACAGACAGAACGAACACTAGCAACATGGAGCGTGGCTGACCGCAATGGGGTCGGATCCATCGATGTTGGAGTTGGAGGGCGCGGTGTCATCCAAGTGGCTATAGATTGTCATCGAAGGGCGCGGTGTCATGCTGTTCCGTGCGCCGGCAAGTGGCTATGGCTTGCCGTGGGTCATTTATGCAGAAGCTCATTCTTCCAGGTCGTGTAATTATGTGTTCCAGGTCATGTTTGCGAGCTTTTTTGACCTCGCAAGAGCACACTAATGTGAGGTATGTCACGCTACAGGCGTTGGAGACCATCGCATGGGCCGCAGGTCATTTTGGTCGTGCATTTTTGGTGGAGCTTTAGGTCATCTTTGCGTGCTACCATGTCACGTGACGCAGCTCACACAGGACTTTGGTTGTAGTTCGGCGTTCACACACAGGTGGTCTGCCCAGTGCCATCTGCGACGTGCCATCAAAGGTCGCTAATCTTTATCTTGGCTGCTCTTTTCAACCTCTGGAAGCCATGTAGTTCAAACAACCTCCGAGACATTTCCTGTTGCTTTGTTGCCTTTGTTTCCTTTTGGTTGCCTGGAGGCTTTGGAAGGAGTCGAACATGAGTATTCGACTTCTAAGCACTCCAACACTGGTCGCTCTCCCCCAAATTGAAGCTTATCCTTACATCACAGATCGCAAAGTTGCAGAGGTTCATCTCGTTGAGACACGCCAAGGAGGTTTAAGCCTTGTATGCGTTTCGGTCGTAGAAGAACTAGTGGCTTATTTCGAGTGTTTCTCCTTTTTCCTGTTTTCTTAGGTGTTCCTTTTGTTAAGCCTCTGGGTCTCATGACTATAACTCTCTTTATTCTTAATGAAATACATGCTCCACACGTTCTCGAAAAAAAATTGCTCAAAGGCAGACCAATTTTTTAGTGCGTTTGGCACCGACTCTCTGGCAGGCAGGGCCGGCCCTGGGCCGGTGCAAGCGGTGTAGCCACACCGGGCCCCCAAAAATCAGGGGGCCCCGATCTGGACATATATGTACTAGGTATCTTAGTCAAGGCCTGGCCCAATCGTCCGTTTCATTCAGAATTGCAAGCTCCAGCCGAGCTAAAACAAAAATGGCCGAAGCCCACTGTCCAACAGGCTGCAGGTAGGCCACCAGCAACGTACATGTATACACGTACTGATGTACAGAAGTTGATTCGTCTCTTGATCTCCTAACTACGGCTCACCTCCTGAACTTCACGAGACGACGGTTCGCCTGCCGCTCCTGCCGCCGCCGATCTCGCTTCTCGTCCTTCATCTCTCAAGGTTAGAAATCCCAATCCCTAAATGCTACTGGAATGTTCTTGCTTGTTCACTTTGATTGGATTAAACAAGTTTCATCCCTTGATGATTTCTTTTCAATTTGTAGGATGAGAAAGCATGCATCCGGCAGTGAGAAAAGGAGAAAAAGAAACGTATGGAGGAGGCCGCTCAATCACAGAAAGGAGATATTCATAAATTTTTCAAGCCTACAGATCCTTCAAGGAACAATGAGGAGTGGGCGATGGTTGTTTTTGAGCATCATCTGATGGGCCTTCACAAAGAAATAACGACATCAGTGAGAATATTGATAATGTAAGTGATCGTGAGAATTCACCAGTTATGGAATCTGCTGCTGTTGATGAACAAGAACAACCATTTTTCTCTATCGATATTTATGATCCTAGAAACTGGGATAATCTCGATAACAAAGCAAGGGATGTATTAGTAGGGACCTATAAGAGAACAGAACCTTGTATTCCCTTTGGATGACAGCATGAGACGTTTTTCATATTCTTATTATTCGAAAACAATGAAGAATGGAGAGGTACATGACAGAAAATGGTTAGTTTATTGCAAGCATATTGATGAAGTGTTTTGCTTCTGTTGTGAGATATTTAAATGTAACAACATGAAAAGTTCATTAGCAAGTGATGGATCGAGAGATTGGAGACATCTTGGTGCAAGGTTGAAAGAACATGAAGGCGTTGTTGAGCATATCATTAGCATGAACTCTTGGAATGAATTGAGAACCAGATGGAGCAAGGGAGAGACAATTGATAAAGAGCTGCAGGAGCAAATCAAAAAGGAGAAAGAACACATGAAGCAGGTCTTATTCAGATTAGTAGCCATTGTGAAGTTTCTTGGTAAGCGGAATTTGGCATTTAGAGGATCCAGCGAGAAGCTCAACAACGAAAATAATGGTAATTTCTTAGCTTGTGTTGAAATGATTGCAGAGTTTGACCCGGTATTGCAAGAGCACCTTAGACGTATTCAGAGCAAAGAAATTCATTATCATTATTTGAGTCATAAAATTCAGAATGAATTGATTTCGCTTTTGGCTTCTGCTATTACAAATTCTATCATAGAAGTTGTTAAAAGGGCCAAATATTTCTCCATTATCCTTGATTGTACCCCAGATGTGAGTCATCAAGAGCAAATGACTGTGATCGTTCGCTGTGTTAATATGTCTGAGAACAAAATAAAGATTGAGGAGTATTTTTTGGGGTTTTGTGGAGGTGAATGATACAACTGGTTTGGGGCTGAGTAATGTGCTACTTGACTGCATGGAGTCATTTGGTCTTAATATTGATGATATAAGGGGCCAAGGTTATGACAAAGGATCCAATATGAAAGGAAAACACCATGGGGTACAAAGACGATTGCTCGATGTCAACCCGAGAGCTTTGTATATGCCATGTGCTTGCCACAGTCTTAATCTTACACTCTGTGACATGGCAAATTCTAGTCGTAAAGCTATATCATTTTTTGGAATTGTGCAACGGATATATGTCTTATTTTCTGGTTCTACCAAAAGATGGAAAGTGTTGCTTGACCATATTCCAAGTTTAACTGTGAAGTCATTGTGCAATACTCGCTGGGAGAGTCGAATCAAAAGTGTTGAGGTTAGCTTTGTCTCATTTACGTCAAGCTAGTGATTCTGAACCTAGTACAAAGAGTGATGCAAAAAACTTATTTGATCTGCTTGGTAATTTTGAGTTCATACTTGGTATGGTTATTTGGCACGACATCTTATTTGCTGTGGATACTGTGAGCAACAAGCTACAGTCACCATCCATGTGCATTGACTCTGCCTTGCAGCAAATTGAAGGTATAATGCAATACTTTGAAAAGTACAGAAATGAAGGGTTTGAATCTAGTTTGAAAATTGCAAAAGGGCTTGCACCGAAATGGGTGTACATCCATCCTTCCCAGTGAAGCGTCAAGTTACTAGGAAGAAACATTTTGATGAATCTGATTGCAGTGAAGAAATGTTGCAAGCTGAGAAGGCTTTTGAGGTTAATTATTTTCTTGTCATGGTTGATATGGCGACAACATCATTGAGAAATAGATTTGAAGAACTTCATGTGTTTAAAAATATATTTGGATTCTTACTAAGCTCAAGAACCTTGACATAGATTGTTGCACTAAATTTGCAAATACTTTCTCTTTTAAAGATTCATCTGATGTGGACTTAAATGATCTAATATCTGAACTGAAGGTTTTGCAAATGACTTTGCCAGATAGACAAATGTCTGCTATGGAGATTTTTGAATTTGTTAGAGAAGTGGACAGCTATCCTAATGTTTCCATTGCTTATAGAATCTTGTTTACTGTGCCTGTGACTATTGCATCAGCTGAAAGAAGTTTTTCAAAGTTGAAGTTATTGAAGAATTATTTGTGGTCAGTGATGTCTCAAGAAAGGTTAAATGGTTTGGCAACCTTGTGCATCGAGAAGAAGCTGCTGGATGAGATTGATATTGACTGTATCATCAGTGACTTTGCATCTAGAAGTGTTAGAAGAAATTGCTTCAAGTGATCTATATATTGGGGCTTTTGTAATAGTTTATGAAACTTATTTATACTTATTTAAGTGTTAACGAATCTTCACGATGATTATAGTAAAATAGTTGAAATTGATGGTCTATCTTATTTTGTATTTACACTCAATGGAGCCTCCATTTTTCATCTTGCACCGGGCCACCAAAATCTCAGGGCCAGCCCTGCTGGCAGGAAGTCAGTACTTGAACCAAACATATCACAGGGGTGGATCTTCAGGCCTGGTAATACTTTCTTACGGCTTCAACCAAACGTTCCATAGTTATAGCTGCTAGCCTTGATGTCCAAGCAACCACCTCTATACTCGCTCGCTTGCCAATAAATATAACCTCTAGTGGGTAGCAAAAGAACTTGTCTACTATCTTGTTTAGAAATCCAAATGACTAGGAGTTTATAAATGTGGTTGAAACAGCGGTAGTTGCATGGCAAGACATGCATGGTACTTTGGAGTGGGATGCATAGGGAAAATACTTAATTGTGACGGAATTGGGATCACTACTGTTGTGCAAGTTATCCTAGCGTCCACTGGAGGAACGGCAGACACCGGCCCACTGATAAATGTATCAGGCTTGGCGTGCCATTGTGCCAAGAATGCAAAGAATACGCGGCGGTGGAAGCACTCAATGGGGCCTCGAGGCCATGCAGAATCTACGTACAGATCGATCGACGTGCTCACGAAAACAAACCAGCTGCCTGCTGGAGTGGTGTAGCCGCATGTGTTCATGAAGTGAGTTGAACAAGGACGTCCTTGCCAGACACATCTCAAAACCAACCTGTGTCGATTTCTCACTGTTAATAACACTACGCCGGCTCGTCACCGAAGAAAGATATGCAGAACTATATTACATTGCTCTGGCATGAATAAGATAGTACTGTAACAAAAGGCTCAATTATGCATGCGTGTGCCTTTCACGGGACGATGTGCCATGACTTGCCCCCTGGCAAGTACGGCTACCTCTGTGCCATATACTCACTAGTAAGAAATCTCATATAGCAAATCTCATATGTCAAAACGCATCGGAGTCATCGGGATTTCACATCCAAGGTCACTAGGGGGCGCATCCAAGAGGTCTTGCACACCCTAAGGCCATATATCACTAGCCGCCGCCTATGTTAGAGTTTAAGTTTTCCTTAGAATATTTTGTCTTTGGACACAATTTCGTCGATTATCAGTTTGTGAGAACCCAAATTGTGAGCTTAATCGGTTTTCAGCAATTTGATTCCATTCTTCTTTATTGTTGCTTGTGTTCTTCAACCATGCAACACCGATTTATAACATGATGACATGCCATGCTATGGTCACGGGGTTCGGAACGTGTTGTCTATAAGTCAGATCGAATTGTGTCAACTATGCACCAAATCGAGAGTAATGAAAACGATTCGGAAGAACGTTGCACCCCCGTTCACATCTGTACATCACTAACGTGTTGCTCTGGCATGAATGAGAGTAATTGAAAGCTTGCTGCTCCATTTTATATGGATATTATCCTACTTGTGTGCTGGAGCATCTGGATCACGAGGAATGACTGGCTTTTCAATAGGAAGGAGTCAACAATGGAGCATTGTAGATAGAAACTCTTCCATGAATTTTCCATGGTTACCCATCGAGCAAAAGCCAAATATACAGCCCAAGGAAAGAATGGCTAGACACAGGAATTTATTTTCCTTTTTTTATTTTTGCATTTTTTTTCCTTTTTATACTATGTACAATAAACACATTTGCCTTTTTATTATTATTATAATCTGTAGGGAATTTCCCTTCCAGTTCAATTAAAATAAAATAGTAATGGAACGTAATGCTCAGTTACATGAGCCTTTCGCTGGATCATGTCCATGTGCCATCCCTTGGGCCATTTAGCAGGTACACTAACTATTACTCGCTAGTAAGGAAACTCATGTAGCGAAATTGAGATGACTGAAGATTATACACAAACGAGTTAGTTGCCTAGTTGATTGGTGAAGCATTACCAATTGCTACAATAGAGTTCAGACCTGCTTGGCTCTAGCTTGCCATAACAAGTACTTGATAGAAGAGCTAGATGATCTGGAGGGGCTGGTGATGTGAAAACGGTGGCGGTTGCATGCGCAGACCTGTCCCCTGGGAGTGGGATGCATTGGGAACACGGGTTAAACAGTCAAGCATATAGTTGCAGGGATCAGTGCTTTTCCATCAGCAGATGCGAATTGACTGACTGGAAGCAACACTCCTTGCTGTACCTCAAGTCCAAGCAACCACCCTCCTATATAGCTCTCTCGCCAATAAATATAACCTATCATTTCTTCGCCGAGAAATTGAGACATTGTAATTGGTAGTATGGCTAGCAAGAGAACTTGTCTACATCTTGGTTAAAAATCCAAATGACGAGGAGTTGATGAGGGGAGTTGAAATTGAACAGCGGTGGTTGCTTGGCAAGACATGCATGTTACATGAAGTGGGATGCATAGGGAATTAACAAGCTCAATTGTGAAATGTTACGGCATTGGATCACTGTGGTTGTGATAGTGACCGGAGCTTCCACCAGAGGCGGTGCCGACCCAGAGGAGCCGTCCACCGACTCCGAAAATGCATTCATGAGATAAGTTGAACCGGGCAATCCTGCTCAGAGAAGTCGCCGGACAAAGCCCAATACAAACCTGCTTCTCAGGTCAATGACTCAACGTGGCTTGTCACTTGAGAAAGGTACAAAGGTTATTTATGACACGTCGGTAGCCGTATATACACGATGCATTTGCTCTGGCATGAATAAGAGTAATCTTGGACCGATATGCTTTTAAGAGAACCGATGTGCCATCCTCTGGACCTTCTAGAGCTATCTGTTACTCGCTAATAAGAAATCTCTCGTAGAAAATTAGGATGATAGTCTCCCGTCCCAATTTACTTGTCATTCTTAGTGTGTGTTTTTCTGTCTAGATTCATAAAATGTTCAATGGCCTTGACAGCGGGTTTGTCAAGGTTTAGAGAATGTTTAATGAATCTGATATAAAGCCATGATGACATGTAATTTGGGACAGAAAGAGTAGAAGATCATGCACAAACTAGTTAGTTACCTAGTCGGTGGGTGAAGCATTAACAATTCTTACACGCCTACACTATATTGCTGACCGCTTGGCTCTAACTGGCCATAAAAGCGTCCCCAAAGGGGCTCTAGGAGACAACATATATTACTATGTTTTATTACCAAAAGAGAGGGGGAGAGAGGAGCTAGCTCTTCCTTAAAGGCTAGCTCAAAGTAAAAATGAGATAGGAGTACTAAAACATGGACGCTAGCTCTGCCATTGAGGACACTCTAGCAGTCCGTGCACACCGCTGTTGTGTTGATGTTGACGTCTGCGCGGCCTCTCGAGGAGAACAAGCGGCGGCATTGGAGTTGAAGGGGTAGCCAAGAAACGCAGCACGCTGGGCTTGCGGCCTCTATCGTCACTCGGTCTGTGATGGCTTCCGGTTTCGCTCAACAATGGCGTGCCGCACGTCGTGACGATGCCAGCTGACCGCCAGTACGGACTGTCTTCTTCGTCCATTTCCAACGGAGCGTGGCTCACCGCGACGGGCTCGTCCACGATGGATACTGCACGTCCCCCTAACCTTGTGGCACTCCTGAATGGCCAAGACAGCCGTACGTGCTGCCGGCCACAGTCACCTTTCATTCATTCGGTTTCCCGTCGAAGCATTCCGCATGCAGGAGCATTTCGAACGAATCCGTCTGCAGCTGGTCGTAAGGAAGCTGTGCTTAGCGAGCGATACTGCACGTGTGCAGACAATGTATGTCGCGTCATCATCCGCATTAACTATTATACTGAGGAAGTCGTTCTTGTGGCGTTCTGTGTTTATGGTAGCTGATGACCCGCAAGGGTGCTGGTGGCGGAGATAGACTGCAACGCCTTGCTAGCGAGCTTAATGCTGGAGCATGCTTGTCTGCTTCACCTGCAATATCTCCTATCTCGTCAGGCCTCGGCGTCCACCAAAAACTAGCGAATGGCGGCGGCTCTGCAGCCCAGCAGAGTGTCCGCCCCGAGGACCGACGCGTTCCTGAACCCGCTTGTCTCCGGCTACCTCTTCTAATTAAGGTGCCTCGACGTGCACCGTTTCTTGCCAATTTATTATCTTGCTCACTTTTTCCTTTTTTCTGTTCTTTCTTTTGTAGTTAGCCTGTATGATTATGTAACTAATTTAGTGATCGGCACCACATGGACGTATATAGAGACAGTATTTAGATGCATGGTTGTTTGGAAAGAAACGACGGGTTCGATCTTTTACAACTCAACTAGCCATTCCTGGTTTGGTGCTTTATGCTTAGGCTTGACTGCAACATACGACGCATCGGAGAAGGCAAATGAAAAATGGGTAGTGATGTTGCAGGCACCCAACAGGCGAGGCATCTTCGAGATGCAGTTTGCATTGAGGAGAGAGGAGATGTAAAAATACAGCTCCTCTCCTCGAATGCATTCGTCGATTCGCCTCGCCTCTTCACTCCACTAGCCACCGCTCCCCTCGCCTCTGCTCAGCTCAGGTCAACCACGGCGCACGAGGGAGGTCGGCGCGCGGAGGGAGGTGACATGTACAGCCTCGCCGTGGAGGAGAACCGCGCGACCATCGGCGTGCTCGGCGCCATCCCGCTGCTGCTGGAGCTCTTTGTGAGCACCGCCACGGGGTACCGCGCGCGCGGCGGAGGCCGGGATGCCACTGTACTACGTCTCCTTGTCAGGCTAATGCGTAGTGACGCTGTCGCGCCGGGGACCTTGGAGGAGGAGTACTGCATTTTGACGCTCTATGGGATGAGCCGGGGCAGCCTCCAGTTCTGCAGGTTCACGCGGGCCGCCGGCGTCGAGGCCGCGCTGCTGCCGGTGGCCGAGGGTGACGGAGGGGGTGGGGCGCATCCTGGCACGGCGCACGCTCAGGGCAAGCGGGGCGAACTCAAGCGCGGGGCAAGCGGCGTGGCGGCGAGGAGGAAGGAGAGCAGGATGCGATGCGAAGAAAGCAATACCGGCGGCGAGAAGGAAGGAGAGCAGGATGCGATGCGAAGAAAGCAATACCTGTTGGAGCCGGTGCGATGGACAAGAGATGCAAAACACTGTACATGAGACAAAACACTGTACATGAGAGGCAATCTTCAATTTGCCTCTCCTCATTGTTTGAGTCAGTCTTACTGTCCAACGTCAGACAGTTTGCATCCTGCGGTAATTGCAGACATATAATGTAAGATTGCCAATCTTATAGCATGACCTACTCTCTCCATCCCTTTTTATAAGGAATTGAAGAGTTTGAACTTTGTACTAAAATATAAGGGATTCTACATATAATACAAAGTTTGGAGGTTGGTGGGAAGGTTGGTGGTTGGGTGAGTGAGAGTAAAATGAGGGGTATAGTGGTCTTTTACTATAAAGACTATTTTTGTTTTGGATGCTAGGATCCCTTATATAAAGGGATGGAGGGAGTAAATATTTTAGATGACACAAAAAGTTAGCTAAGATACTGTCCCAGTAAGTGCATCTTCGCTAACAAGCGCAGGGCTATTTAGCATCAAAGGTATAAATAAAGACTAGGGGATGTTTTTGGCTACAAGATATGTCGTAATTGATAAAACCTCAGTTCTCAAATTGTGGCCGTCGTTAATTAGTTCAAATCAAGGGCGGTACACACCATGTGACCGAAGAAAAGGCCATGTGCAAAGATGCAGACATCAACTGCCAGTTTGATAGCTAGACCACCAGACAAAGATAAATACTGGCCAGTCCACCCATGAACCATTGATTCTGGCGACTCATTCGGTCACGTACCCATAAACTTAATGTCTTCTTAATATAGTCACTACACTGGGTGAAGGGAGAAGGTGGCGATGAGACCAAAAGACGGTTGGTCTTGCATGCAAAGACCTGTACGTAGTACCCTAGGAGTGGGATGCATTGGGAATACGAGCTACACTTTCAAATGTATTGCTGCCAGGATCAGTGCTTTTGCATCAGCAAGTTCTCTGGGTGGAGCGGACTCTACACTCCCAGGAACCATTCCCCATCTGCGCACACCGCCACTATGTCCATGTTCACGTACGTCAAAAAAAGCAGCCTCTCGCTCGGGAAGTAGCGGTGCCAGCGTTCAAGGGCTGACGAAAGCGACGCAACCTGCAGTTGGCTGTTGGGTTGTGACTAATTCTCTTGTCCATTGGTGACTCGGTTTGTCGGACTAGCTCAAACATCGACGTGACGCATACAAACTATATCTTGGCCAACGCGAAAAACTTTTTTTTTTTTTGCAAATGACAACGCAAAAAACTTAACTGGTTAGCTCAAAATTGAACTAACCAATCTCCCAACTACCTGCGTCCATTTGCAACAGAAAGCCAACGAGCACCACTAACTGCGAGGGGCACTCCTCACTGACCAAGGCATACACTGCCCAAGCCGCCGACCGCTGTTCAGTCACCAACTTTTCTACTGTTTCTGGTTGAGGCATCCAGGAGCATTTGAAGGAAGCCGTACGTGTGCTATTCGTAAGGAAGCTGTGCTTAATTAGTTAGTGTTACTGCACATGTTGTAGACAGTGTATGTATGGTTATCATCCGGAATATTAAATCGTTTTTTTTTGTTGCATATACTGTGTTTGTGTCCGCTCAATTCAAAAGAAAATTATGTTTTCTTTGATACTACGTTAGAGAACGTGGGAAAAAGGCATGTCAAGAGATCACTATGTTCACTTGAACCATCTCTTACTTTCTAAAGAGCGTGCAGTTCTCTCGCACGTGATTGGCTGGATTATTTCCACCGTTGATACGTCGATCAATGACTGCTATTTCTCCAGCGAACTTCCACGGTTCCACCAGAAGTTTCCATGCCTGCCTGGCTGCTCGCTCCTTTCCCTCCCTGATTCTCGCCTCCTCTTCTATCTCTCTCGATCATTCTCGCTCCCACGTTCTGGCGACCAGCGCCTTCCTCCTCCTATCTCTCATGATCTCATCTGCCAATCTTCTCCGCGCTGTCTTCCGCCCCGATTGCCCGGCTGCCATCTTCTCCGGACCGGCGTGTGCCACGCTCCGTGGCCCTGCCCTGGCCCATCTGTTCCGTCGAGCGCCCGACATCCGTGGAGCCCCCAACCTAACAAACTGTTGTGCCATCGTCACTGCACGCAAGGTATTCGAGGGAATGTTCAACATGGCCTTCTGCCTCACGGCCATGAAGGCAAATGCACTTGTAGTCCAACAGCGCAACCTAAGCCCAAGTGCAATATGCAGAAAGCTCGTCGGAGGTGTATTGATTAAGTCAATGTTGATGCACCCTCCCTGGCCTTTGCTAATGCAGGCGACAACATCGTTGTGAAGCACAGATGAAGACAAAGCGGCACGCGAGCTGAGACAGAAAGTCAGCAACCATGTAAACGTGAAGACTGAAGGCATGCTTGCTTGTGCGGCCTCTCAGGGTTCTTACTGGTTGAGCTCTTGGCTAACCTCCAGCCTCCTTCGCCATCACACTTTTGTTGCACATTTTAAATCTTGACCATCTAGACTGTATGAAGCCGTGAGCAAACTAGAGTTGAGCTCCCTCAGGAGAAAATATCAGGATTAAGGGCACGCATATTCCCATGGGTTCCTATGTTTGTGCATGGCCACAGTCCTCCATTGTTCCTTCAGAAAATGGTCATGTAGATTGGTCACAACAAACATTTATGATGACTGCAGCTCGATAGGTACAACTTAACAGGTATACACTTTTTTCTCCACAACTAATACAAATGAAATGATGAGAAAAATTATATATTTTGCGATACTAATATGCTAATATTCAGAATTTGACGGTTGTTATTGTTATTTCCTGCAGCAGCTGCGCATTTCAGAGCACATTGCTTTCATAGGACATTGATAGTAGCAATGCTATTTATGTTTACCTACCACATCGATGTGGTTAACCATGATCAATGGCAACAGAACTTTTAAAAGTGTAATACTTCTGAAAAAAAAAAGTTGATACATTTCATTTGAACTCTGTATCTTGCTCTAAAATTCGCAAAAACAAAAAAAAAAAACACTTTCTCTAAAAGGTTTTGTGACAGCTTCTTCTTTTGTCCTACCAACATGTATGATCACCTAACGTATACTGTCTTGCACCGATTATGTATCCTATTTTGCACAGAAGATACACAACAATTCTACAAAATTTAAGAAACAAACAAAATCTCGATCAAGATAACACGTACATGGACTCAATAGACATTGAAGGATCTGAGTATGTATATGTTGGACAAAATAAAAATTAATTTTGCTTCCTAAATGTTGCAGTGTAGGAGTATCACGTTACAGCCAAATGCTTAGACCACCACTGCTTTAAGTGCAACAAACCTTGTATTATCTACATAAACATTTCAGTTTTTTAAAAAACTGTGACATATGTTTCTTATTGTCTTGATAAGAACAAGGAAAATAACTGGGGTCCCATCGTAATACCAGCATACGCGCGGCAACGCCGCGCGAGTTTTCTAGTTTAGTCTAGAACACATTATACACCTGAGACATAGACTATTGCACATTGTATCCTAGACACAACTTATTTATCCTCCGAAACTTATTTATCCACCGAAACCTAGAGCACAAGGGTAACCTTGCCGTTTCAATGGTGCATGTGGCCTATTGGTTCCTAGAATTATGGTCGGGGGTAGCATGTCAGTGTGGATCATTGCCTAGTGCTGGCCATGGGGTTCTGTCCTCAAGATATTCGGCTTGATGTGCCTTGAAATGCTGATATATCGACACTGTCAAGCCTAGGTAATGCAACTTGCCACACAATCAACACAAGGACACTCCAGCTTTTCAGTCACACCTAGCACTCAACATGCCCTTCTCATTGGCAGTAACTCCTTAGGATGATAGCACTTTTACGATAGACCATAATACCGGTGAGGCAAAAAGTATCATGAATGAAATATGACCGTTCATTTAAATACATCATGTTGAAATTAGTCTCTAGTTAAGTAACTTTTTGCAATAATATTTGTATGATACCTTATTATGATACCATGATACTAAAGAATCAAACATGTATCATGAAGAAGATCTGAACCATTAGATGGCAAAAATAGACGGTGATTCATCTATTTAGGTACGTCTATAGTATATTGTCAAAGATCTCTAGGATGAAGGGTATAAAAGAGACTCGGAAAAAGTTGCTACGTACGAATAAGATCATGTGGTAATTAGATCAACTCAATGGCAGTAGACACCATATGACCGAAGAAAGGCATGTGCAAAGATGAAGACCTCAACCGCCATTTTGATAGCTATGCCGCCCGACAAAGATACTCAAATACTGGCCAGTCCACCCATGAACCATTGAATCTGGCGACTGTCACTTACCCATAAACCTAAATGCCTTCTTAGTCAACACACTGGCTGAAGGGAGAATTACAGGTAGGTGACGGAGATGCAGGTCTAGGTGTTAAGATTAAGTGGCTTTGGGGTAGATTGACTATGAGTTTGGAGTGTGAGGCATCTGGGATCAAAGCCAAAGTGCGAATAGTGAAACTTGTTCACTTGCGATTGGTAGCACTTGCTGTGCAAGTTGGTGGGGGTCTATGATCCTCATGCGAACTGTCCCTAGCACTCAAGATGACACATCGAAATGGTTAACTTGACATTCTATCTTGAATGCTAGCAGTTTGATATCTCCAGTGTCGCATTGCTCTAAAATAGAGTTGCAGGCAATTAATGCTGCAAATGAGTGGATCATTTCTTCTGTATCTTTTGAGATTCATAATTCAGAAATAGCATAAGTACCCGACGATATAATATTCCACTCAGTATTTCTCTTGTTCTGATGAGAAGAACAGTTTTTTCCTTTAGGAACCTGAACATATTCAACATTTCTGTAGCTCCAATCCCTAGTTGACAAGAAAGAAAATTAAAGTCTGTCGCTCACATCTGCTTCTCTGCATAATGTGCTCTATGTACGCATCTATGTTTCTCTAGCCTCTAGGTGCAGTTTTTTTATTCAAATGCTACCAAGCGTGAATGTGCGACCTCACTTTTCAGTTTGAGATTCAACATCTGTAAATACTTCCCAAATTTTGAACTTTAAAGATACATTTTTTTACTACAATTGAAACTACAAAAGATGTTTATGAAGTCAAGGTGCCACCATTCATTCGGCTGTGTTCCTGTTCAAGTCCAATTTCTAGACTGTACTATGTGCGCCTGAATGTATCAATGCAGCATCATTACACTAACTGTTACTAGTGTACTTCCTCCGTCGTAAAATAAAGTTATTTTCTAAGTCTAAATCAAACCGTCTTATCTTTCACTAAGCTTCTTGAAAAAGGTACTAATATTGATGGTACCAAGTTAATATAACGAGACAGATCATGAATTACATTTTCATAATGTACTTGCGTATTGATCAGCTTTAATTCACTTTGACCAACCCTAGACATATTGTCCAACGTGATTTGCCCAAAGCTATTTATAGTGGCGTGAAAGGAATAATAGGGAGATTTTTTGTGACCAGTCTGCCATCGTGCATAATGAATCGATCACCCACTAGCGTGCAAACGTGCGACTTCAGTTTCTCTACTCACGAGTTGAGCCGACATTCAACTCAAATTGCAGCGCGAGTTTGAAAGCTTCCAAAAGCTCAGTTAGCTTCTGTGGCAAGAACGGCGAGTGGCTTCCGTGGCAAGGGTACGTGATGAACATCGGCTTGGTCTGGACGCATCAGGAGTGAAATGCTTACCAGATTGCTCATTTCTCTACAGTTTCACCAGCTACCAAATGCATCGAGGCGGAGATCCCCTGTCAGTTGCACCAATTAGCGGAAGACTGGTTAGTACTTTAATAGAGCCTCGTTGGTTGCAAAGCGAACGCGTGCGCAAGACCCAGAAGCTGCGGAACAGAAATGAGGTTTCGCCTATTTGCTATCCTCAAAAGCATCGACATAAGAAATGAAGTTGCTGAAACAATCTGCCTGCCAGGTCTGAAGTACACCCTAAAACATCTTATTTGCTCATGAGTATAGAAATTCTGCATTCATCTTGCATCCGTACAACAAGCTGGACTAAAGAAGTAAATTTTTTTCACGCACTCTGAGCAATCATGAACCCCAACAGCTTCCATGCAAGATCGCACAGCTGTTACTAGCAAGAACTCTTCTGACCAATGGTACTCTTAACGTAAATAGCCAATCAGAAGTTTTCTTTTTTATTGGAGCATTGGCCTCAGCTGCAGAGGCCGATTATAAGGGAACAAAACATAAACCAAACTACGTACTTTTTTAAGAAAAAGAAATATATATTAATATTCCAGCAAACTACTTACAGAGGAAAGTAAAGACCGGTTCTAGAGCCTGTGGAAGAGAGCAAGTACACTTGTGCTCTCTCCTCAGTAGCTCTGCTAGAGATTTATTTCTTCAGCAGCTATGCTGTGAAATAAGGCAGCTGGAGGAAGGCTGAGGCATGTTATAACTTGCACCTCAAAGCTCATCCATAAACCAGCCATATTTAGCAAGTGCAGTAACATTCGTTCAGAGGCTGGAACGGGGAAGGAAAGAACAAGAGCAACAACAATACGTCTCCATCTATATAGATGTTAAGCCTTACCGTTTACAGCGGAGATCTTATCTTGACCGTCAGGGGCATACATAGTAGTGTGCCTAAGCGGGGTGGCTGCACCACTGATACATCAGAGACGAGACTAAAGAAGAAGCAAACCCACCGCAAGCCCGTGGAATGTTATGCATACCGGTTGATGTCACGGTGGGACATGGAGGCTTCAGGAAATTCAGCTGGACAGAAACTCATTGACTGTCCACAGCAAAATAAAAGAAATTCATTGACTGTGATGCCGAACGGAGTAGGCGTGCTCCGTCACTTAAATGATTGATACATGTCGTCCCGACAAAACATGGGGAAACCACTTAACTCGCCAGAGGATTGATGGAGGCACGGGAGGCGGCGGATAGATGTCGACCAGACTACCAACACCGTGACGATTCAGTGTCTGCTGGGGAGCAAGTTTCATCGGCAAAAGTTGTGATCACAAAGGAGATTTTGGAGTCCACGGGCAACCAGCGGATATCAGAGACGAGATGTGGGATCCACGGGCATAAAGTTTATTTTTTAAAAAAAGGGAAAATTATCAAACGGGAAGTCATAAGAGTGAAATATGTAGTTTTTCGGCGACCATAGCTTTTTTTTTTTTTTGCGACCATAGCATTTGAAGAGAACTCATTGGTGAGATAATAACTTGTTTCATGATATACAATGTCTATTCGGATGATGAATAGCAGAACCCAGCAGGGACCCTCCTCGGTCACTAAAACATGTATAGATTCGTACATCTAATTAGCACGGTTCGTGGAGCAAATTTTTAATTTTTGTTTGAGGGAATATTCTTTAATTTATTTGATTGTAGCGTGATGGTGTTTAATATGTCCGGACTGCAGAGGAATGGTCCACATCATTCGGATGAAAATTACACGACAGATAAATGAGCACTTAAAATTATGCCGCTCAATTTAGAGGAGGGGAAAAAAGGACACTAATTATTTTCCAAAATCACAATCTCAATATTCGATTTTATTTGATTTTAACAGCTATTAACTCTACTCTCACCCCAAAGAGAGGGGAACAAAACATTTATATAGTTTCACAGCATCGTGCACTCAGCAGCATGAATCCAAGCAAATTTTTAAACGTCTGGAAAAAACAGAAAAGAAAAAAAGGAAGCTAGCATATCTATCATGAATAGAGCTCAGCCTCCTCAGAGCTCAGTCAGCCATCCTGTCCTTAACCTGAGCTTGACGTGCAGCAGTGAGTCCCAGCAGAAGTTAGTCGGTATCATCCATTTGCAATCATCTGCTGGCGCCTACTGAAGTCCACCATCTTCAAGTAGCATCCATTTATCTCCTCCCCCATCACCGGCGCCCAAAGAAATGTCCATCTCTCGATGTGTAGCTGCTTACTCCACACCTGCGCCATACCTGTCAAAAAGCAGTTCTGAAACATAAGCTGTTTCTTAATTTCTTACTCCCTCCTTCTCAAAATATAAGGAATCCTAGCATCTTAAGCCAAAAATAGTCTTCGTGGTAAAAGATTGATATACCCCTCATTTTACCTTAACTCACCGACTGAACAATCCTCCCACCAACCTACCAAGTTTGTCTGACAATACTAAGCGTTTGGTCTGTTATAAAGTAGGACAGAGAGTAGTTCAAACAGACCAAACGCAACAGACCAAGCGCTTGGTATTGTCCAGAATTCTCATCCATACGCCCTCTGTTCCACCTATGTCAAGAGCATCGAATGTCATCCAACCACTAAAGTCAAATTTTATAAATCATCCATACATCTGTTCAACTTCAAAAGTGGATATATTTAGTCTAGTTAAGTCCTTCGAAACCAACACGCTCTCACTTTATTAGTTCAAAGGAGTGAGCCATCATTTTATTTATAATAGATGAAAAGACAAAGTGAATTGTTTGGCTGAATAAAATATTTTTTTCCATAAATACAATCTAACATTACGGAAATAAATGACAAGGAACCTATCTCCCTCCCTTCAGTTCGTTCTTGGTATCACTGTCTCCACGTGTTCACGTCTACAAATCATTCCCTACCACCACGTGTTCACAAGAGTTTGAACGCAAAGAGAGTACACCACAAATAAAAGCGATCCCTTTATTCGATTTTTCAAGAATACCCATAAAAGTTGTATTTCATTCTATTAGGAAGAAGAGTTTGAACAATTACAACACACTGCGTCACGCTAAAAGCACTCGCCACACTGCACGAGAACGTATATTACATGACAAACACACAACCAAAATGAGAGGAGCGTCACTATTCATCGCCTCATCGGCTTTCGCTCTCAGCTTCGCTAGGTTCTTGGCCCTAGCTGCCATCCATACGTCGGTTTCATGCCAGATCATTTCAACGATCTCAGTGATGATTTTTATTTGTTGTTGAACACCTTTGCGTTCCTCTATTTTCAGAGCATCCAGGCAACAAGCATGATCAACAAGTACTCTCTTTATTCGTGATTTGATATCAGCCAATTCGTACTGGCAAATGCTTAAATTTTATTGTCATAACTAAATCATTTTGGTAAAGGACATAATTCGACTACTAGCTCAAGACATAGAAATCTATTTATATATATATTTGACGACGAAAAGGAGTCACCACGTTCGCTCTAAAATGCTAGAAATTCCCACGTTAATCTGAGAAAATAAGAAGAGAAAATTACCCACTACTGCCATTATAAAATAATTAGACAAAAATACCCTCCACGTGTTTTAATAATTACACCCACTGACATTATGAGAAAAATCTAACGTATGGGAGGTAGAGTACCTAAGAGATATATAGAGTAACAGATTTGGAAACTTCAAACCACGTAAGGAGATCGGTCTCTATATTTGACGATGAAAAGGAGTCACCACGTTCGCTTTAAAATGCTAGAAATTTCCACGTTAATCTGAGAAAATAAGAAGAAAAAATTACCCACTACTACCATTATAAAATAATTAGACAAAAATACCCTCCACGTGTTTTAATAATTACACCCACTGACATTATGAGAAAAATCTAACGTATGGGAGGTAGAGTACCTAAGAGATATATATAGTAACAGATTTGGAAACTTCACACCACGTAAGGAGATCGGTCTCCAAAATTTCACGTGAGTAGATTGGTCGTTGCAAATGTCCTATGTCTCTATTTGATATCCCATAGATTGTAGAAAATACCACCTTGCCGGAAACAAAATACATATACGTGTCAAGAAGAATCTTAGTTGATCGGCAGAACCTGCGCCACGCTCGCCTGCGAGAAGGTTGATGAATTCTTGCCGGAGCAGAATATTGATTGGTTGAATTTAGCTAGCCTCATCGAATACTTCAAGCTTGCAGATCAACAGGAACTACTGTTCAAGCATGTAGATAACAGGAACAAGCCTCATCGAATAGGCTGTTTTAAAAAATTGTGGTATGTTCAACAGCCGTATGACCTTCATATTATCTAATCTTGATGATTTATTGCTGGAACATAATACTGACTGGGTTGAAACTTGCAGATTGTTTGAAACTAACCTAATCGAACAAGAAACATGCCGTATGTTCCACTACCATCTGATCTTCTTCATCATATCACCATATAGGATCGAGTTGATCGGGGACATTAACTCATCTCACTTTAGTTATCTGCATAAGTATTTTGTTCAATACAAAATTATTGATAAAGAATAGGTTGATGCACGCATATCAATTAAACAGAGGAGAACACATCAATTGTCCAATTCTTTTCAAATAACAGTCTGTTCAGCATATGATTTTACTTTGAATCTAATTGTTTTACTATTGGTTGTATATATATCTTTTCACCTTTAGGTACTGCCAACATGTAGTATTTTTAATAATTGTAGCCTCCAACCATGTATATTGATATCTATATTCATATTTTCTCATAGATTGTTACTATTTTTTTCTTTGCTTGAATAGGGAGACATAATCATGCTACTACCTGGGGATATCTAACAGATACTAATAGACACCACAGATCGAAAGTGACCTCCATAAATGCCAAGAGTACAGAACATACCATCCAGTGAGCAATGATCTGAAGATTGTGTTCATCTATAGTACAAAGGGAAAGGAAGTGGAAGAGCCATCACAAAAGTTTTAGGAAAACTTATTTGAGTTTGTATCAAAAGATACTTTGGTACTGAGAGAAAATAAATATAATCGATGCTTAGGTAAGACCTAAATTTTGGTTTTCCTATACTTTTGTAACTATTGAAGTGGAGATGTGGCAACCCTCAAACAGTTGGGCTGGGCGGGCAGTGGCCGTACGTCCTCTGTTTCTATGTGGGTAAAGTGATGAATTACTTATTAATTGCCCATATTTATGTTAAATTGGTTTGTTTAACCAAGCGGATTAGATGGACGACTGTCAATAACTTTTTGTATAGAGGTCATTCATTTAATCTGATTCAACAAATTCAGTGGTGAAAAGGCTAAAATAAAATTATGGGGCAGAATTGGCACATTTTAAATGAAGATAATTGGGAAGTACGTAGCATGCAGTTATTATTGTTATATCAACAATATTGGTCCAAGGGGTGAATTTTAAATGTTAATCCAACAATGTTGTAGTATACTTTGATGCTTCTTGATAAATAAATATAACGTATAAATCTATCAAACAACTTTATCGCTGAAGACATCTAGCGCCACAAGACTATAGAGTATAAACAGATTTAAATCTACCCAAAACCTGGCAACTTATTCACAAGTATGACATATATAATTCTTTATAATATGTATTGTTTTACTGTTCCTGAAATATTTTAACATTTTAGAGTTACAGTTTACAAGCTCTCAAATTAGGAAACTTTAATTACCCTAGATGATGGAGCTAAACAAAAGTACACAAGGGACTTTATAAGAACAAATGTTTTGTAATATAAGAACATTATGAGACATTACTGAAATAAGATACGATCAAGTATGAATTTCAACATGTCTCTTTGAATTAATATGATTAGTTGTAACAAAATTACAACCTTCATGTATTACATTGTTACTTTTAATTTCTCTGACTAAATTTTAGTTTGTAGGATTTTTATTTACAGCAGAAGCGAAGATTGATCAACTATAAGAAAATTAAGTGGTGGTACATGTCATGCAATAGTTGCAAAAAAATGTGAACTATAAGAGATGACAAGTATAATTGCAACCTTTGCAATGAATGTCCAAATAGCCTACTCCAGGTAAAAATTAATTTACAAGGATTAATAATGTTCTTTTCATCCGACCCTGTAACATGACATGTAACTTACCTTCGCTATATTTAACTCATATTTCCATGGCCCAATAATAATAACAACACAACAACAACAACTAGCCGCGCAAATGCGCGGGCAGGCATACTAGTTATTTTATATTTACTAATTGGAGGCTCCTTTTGGAGCCCTCACGTTAATCGGGGTAAAAATCCTAAAAATTCTCAAAAAAAACAAAACATCCGTCCGTCGGTTTGTTAGTTTTACAACAACAACCATTAGATCTCTTATATCCGAAGTACCCCTATACTACTTCTAAATTACCTACCACTGCTATTATAAAAACTAACCTAAATTAGAATATATATGAATATGATATCACCGGACATAATTCATCTAGGTAACGTGGGATCTCGCCCAGGGAAATACGACCTATCGATAAGCCACAAGCTATTGGCATCCATGCGGCTGCGGCAGGGAAGCACAACCAGTCAACCAGCTACTGGCATCCATGCCGACTGCGGCAGGGTAGCAAACGTATGCACCACAGGAAAGGCAAGGCAATGAAGGCAACATGGAGAAGAAGCGGAAGAACAATAGCCGCCGTTTACGCCGATCACGGTTCCTCTGTTAAGCGGACGCAAGATGCAAGGATGCTCTGATGCTGTGAGTTTAGATGAACCCTAATTCTGTTTTCTTTCGATTTAGAATACTTCTTAGCAAGATTGATTAGATCAGGGCTAATCAGTTCTGATCATGTATATGACACCACGGCGGACGTTTGTGGCTGGAGCCACCTGACGAATCGATTGAGATGTATCCATCATATGACAGACGCACAATGTCAGGGAGAATAGAAATTGGCGATCATTAAGATCGCTACATTAACCATACATGCATATGACTGCATGCATGTCCCTGATGGGGCTAGATCGAGAAGGATTATCTACAAGCATGCAATCCTGGGAAATCTTCAGGAAACTAACAACAACAATATCAAAGCACGGATATGCTGAGAAGCGAGCCAACTTTTTTCACAGTTTTATATATGGATGAGGCGTCAACACAGGTAAAAACGCTTATGACATATGGCTAAGCTCGCTTTCTAGGGGAAATAGAAAATAGCAGGGAGACCAGGGAATTTCAGTGGTATAATACATATTCCAATTGAAATATATTTGTTTACACACATTAGAGTATATTGTTGTATGCATGTAAAGCAGCACAAGAATATTTGTACTCTGATATTCATATTTATTTTTTATCCAAGCATGATAACCACATACAGCAATTTTTTTCTTCCAAACCACAAAGTTTAGAGTGATAAAACTCCGTGTATATACACGTGCACAATACATAAAAACATTATTGGAACATATAAAAAAAGGGAATATCAAGTAAAACAAAAGGAATCAGTACGATTCATATATGATATTATATTTAATGAAAACTATATATTATTTTACAGATATACACATACATATATATTGCAATGTACGGGATGGACTTAAACATAAAGTTCTCGAAAGAATGTGTTTCACATGCATAATCCATTTCAGGAAATATCAGTAGAATCTGTTTTGCCAAATGGCCTAACTGGAGAAGCTGTTTTGACACGGAATCCAGAATAAGCCAGAGAATCAGTTTTGCCTCAAAATCCAGTACAGAATCTGTTTTTTGCAGAATCCGAAGCCCTGCCAAACAAGCCCTAAAGCAGAGAGACAGAGACAAAGCATCGATCAAGAGTTAAATAATTAAAATAGTTGAAGGACCGAGAAGGCGACCAGAGGGGGGTGAATGGAAGCCGATAAAAATTCTTCACAAGAACTTGACCTATATCCCAAACCACCTCAAGAACAACCACCAAGATCACACACACACATGGAACATGATGTGTTGACCTTAGGAATGATTGTGAAAGAGATACAAACACTTGCGGAAGCAAATCAAGCAAAGACACACTCAAAAAGGTGATCTGAAAAAGTCATAACAGAGACCTCCCACCGGATAATCCGGCCAACTGTCGGATACTCCGGACCTGGGAAAGTACCGGACTCCGAAAACTTGTCGGACACTCCGGCCACCGGATACTCCGGCAACTTGCCGGATAATCCGGTCCTGTCAGGACAGCACGCGCGCAAGCTCAAGAAAAATCTCGAAACCCGACCAAACGACCTCCAAAAATCACGAAATTTGAACCATAGCTTCGTCTTGAGATGGAGAACATCATCCAACAAGAATCACACCAAAAACCCTACAAAATCTCCACGGATTTTGAATCCTACCAAAGAACCTAGGGTTTGGATGAACTTGGACGAAATCCACAAATTCGAAGTGCTCGTGGGGAGATCTTGTGCAAGATCACTCAAGGCATGTTCCCACACGTCCTAGCACCGAATCCATCTAAGAAATCCATCCCAAAACGCAGCCAAAAAGGAGATCAAAAATTCACCCGAAAATAGCTCCGAAAATAGGGAAAAGATAAATTCAGGAAATAGATGGGGGGAGAACAAGAGCACGAAATTGATTCAAACAAACTTCATTCCATTGATTCAACCACGAAATCCATAGGTACAAGGCTAGGGCGCCGCCCACTTCCTCCCTCTCTTGTAGAAAGTTGAAGATACAAGCTCTCACCTTGATTCCCCTCCTCTCATCTCTCTCTCTAGCTCTCCCCTAGCTAGTCCTATCCCTAGATGCAAATGACTTGGTCCAAGAGGCTCAAGGTGGCCAGCCAACTCCACCACCCTATATGGTCTTTTCCTCTTTCCCAACATACCCCTAAGGTATTACACACTCCCACCTATCACTAGGGGCAAAATCGTCCAACTCTTTTTCCTTCGCCCGAACGCCATCGGGCCCTTCACGACTTTGCTTCACCTCGACGCAACCTTCGCGATGGTGCCACGTACACCACCATGCGCCGCCGCCGGTTTTGAGGCTCAAACTGGGAAACCGTCCGCCCGCGGTTTTGAGGCATAAACAGGGAAACCACCTTGATGTCGACGCGTGTCACCTCGTCCCGCGAACCTTGCCGTCAAGTCTTCTCGTCCCAATCCGTCAGGGCCCTTCACTTGACTCGGCCTCCCGTTCGCCTCTTGACTTGGTCAACCCGCCGTCTTCATCACCTCCACGGTTTTGAGGCCAAACCGCGAAACCCTCCGTGCTTTTTGGAGGCCACGTGTACGGTGTGGATCACCCTTGACCTCACCCGGCCTCTCCATCGCCCGGACCCAAGTCTCCCGCTTGTTCCTCCTGATCCTCTCGCTGTTGACCATCAAGTTGACTCAGTTGACCTACATATCATTAGACAAGCAAACACATTTCTCCATCTCCTCCATTCTTCCCAACACCTTCACCAACTCCGGCTAGCCATAAACATAATCAATATACATGCTCATGCAACCCTCAAAGTCCCGCAATTCAAACCCGAACCTCAAGTTCAACTCAAACTCATTCGTTGCCAATTACTCATCACATCATGATGGCACATCTCAATATGGTTCATCAATCTCCCCTTGATGAGTACATTGACAACAACACTAATCTCAAGAATTCAAAGTTTGAAATGCAAAACCAAAAAAGCTAACTAGATGGTCCAAAACCAAGAGAAATAGAAGCAAATGACCATCAAGTTGCAAATGATCACAAAAGCTAAGAATTGGCAAAGAAAGCGGCACAAAGTCGCAAAGATCCACAAAGACTCAGGAAAAAGTCAAAACAAAAGGGTTTAAAGAAAAACTCCCCCTGAAATGGTGCTGCCACTCAATGCGAAATGCCCGGATGATCCAGTACAATGCCGGATAGTCCGGTAGACAACCGGATACTCCGGTGTGGGATTTCTGTCCTGAAAACAAGAAATGATTCATTTTCGCCTAAAACTCCCCCAAAAGCATTTCAAAGGTATTTTCTCCCTTGATATCTATCTGAGATGCAACTTGTCGATATTTCTCCCTTTTGGCAATGAACTGATCAAGATTACAAGAGAGCCAAAAATGCAATGCATGAGATGGGAATCCTACCAAGCTTCAACAATTATGTCAACAAGCATTTATCATTGCTGTGAACAAGCATAGAATCTTGAAGTGTAAAAGCACGAGCTCACAATTGCACGAAGGCCATAATAGAGAGCATAGCACAAAAGCAAAGAGCTAGACAAGCTAAGCAGATTGAATTGAGCAAGATAGATCCAAATTTGCTATATCATGAAAAGCATTGCCACCACATGTATGATCATCCCTATCCAAGGCAAAACAAGCATTAAGTGAATCCATAAAAACTAGCAAGTGTCAATCTCAACTCAAGCAACAAACATTCGGAAAGATGCGCTTTGACATCACATATGCAACAAAGACTCAATTTGATCAAGTGAAGATTGCAAGCTTTTGCTTGTCTTTTATTTTCATCCTCAAGTAACCTCTTATCCAAGCGGAGGGTCGCACGACTGGTTACGGCAAACACCCCGAGGCTTCAAGGCACCGTATTGGATTTTTAGCATTTTGCACAAAAGATCAAATTGATTTTAGAAATTAAGCACAAGAAGCAAATGAGTATGCCTTTTGGCAAAAGAACATTTGTCCCCCAAAGTCCCATCATGAGCTAAACATTTGCCAAAGTCCATCCCCCAAACAATAAGTTGCTGAAGTCAAGACATTTTCTAAAACTAGCCTTAAAGCAAGTCTTGACAAGGATAAAAACAAGCATACACATGGTGAACAAACATAGGCATGCATAGATCATAAGACTCACAAAAGCCAATTTTCATCTTAAAGTTTAGCTAGCTTGCTCAAATAAAACTATGCCATACTATCTAAAAGAGCCTAAGTTTAAAAGCTTGCTACTAGCAATCACATAACTTAGCTCAATCTCAATCATAGCAACAATAAATACAAGGAGACATAAAGGGTGAAGCTTTTTCTAGAGATGCATATTATATAAGATGCTTATTTCACAATGCAATGCAATGCGAAAAAGTAAGATACATATATACAAAGAAGCCAATTCCCCCTCAACCAATGCCATAAGGATAGCAAACACCAAGTTCCCCCGAAGAAATGCAAAGTGCTCGCCGTCTAGGGGCTTCGTGAGGATATCGGCCAGTTAGTTGTGGGTATCAATGTACCTAAGCTCGATGTCTCCCTTGGCAACATGATCTCTCAAGAAGTGGAATCTCACACCTATGTGTTTGACTCTATCATGTAGGATTCGGTCTTTGGATAAGCATATAGCACTAGTGTTGTCGTACATAAGTGGAACACTCTTGTAGGTTATCCCATAGTCCCTCAAAGTGAAAGTCATCCATAGGATTTGAGATAAGCAACTAGCAGCAGCAACATACTCAGCTTCGGTTGTGGATTGGGCTACGCCAGATTGCTTGCGTGAAGACCAATAAACAAGAGAAGATCTAAGAAAATGGCAAGTACCCGAAGTGCTCTTCCGATCAACTCGACACCCAGCAAAATCCGCATCCGAATAACCACAAAGAGAAAGAGTAGATGATGCAGAGTATCAAATGCCGAATTCAAGGGTGTACTTGAGATATCCGAATATGCGCTTCACCGCTTGACGATGAGACTCCCTTGGTGAAGATTGGAAGCGAGCACAAAGACACACCGCGAAGTGTATATCGGGACTTGTCGCCGTGAGGTACAAGAGAGAACCGATCATGCTCCGGTACTCCCGCTGGTCCACCGCTCACCATCAAGATCCGGATCGAGCATGGTGGAAGTGGCCATCAGGGTCGACATGGGCTTGGCATCCGACATGTCGAACTTCTTCCTCAACTCCTTCGTGTACTTGGCTTGATGAATGAAGGTACCCTGCTTGCATTGCTTGATTTGGAGACCAAAAAAGTAAGTCAGCTCTCCCATTATGGACATCATGAACTCATTCTCCATCATTGCCTGAACTTAGACACAAGACATGAGATGAACCACCAAAGATGATATCATCCTCGTATATCTGAACCAAGAGAAAGTCAGTGCCATGCTTGAGAGTAAATAAGGTTTTGTCCACACACCCCATCTCAAACCCGCGCTCTAGCAAGATGGTTTTCAGCCTAGCATACCATGCCCTGGGTGCTTGCTTTAGCCCGTACAAAGCCTTCTGAAGCTTGTACACTCAGTTTGGGTACTTGGGATTTTCAAAGTCTGGGGGTTGCCTGACATAAACCTCTTCCTCTATGTAGCCGTTTAGGAAAGCGCTTTTGACATCCATCTGGTAAAGCTTAAAGCCCTTAGACGCAGCAAAGGCTAGCAAGATCCTAATGGCTTCTAGACGCGCTACAAGAGCAAAGGTTTCCCCAAAGTCTAAGCCCTCAACCTGGCTAAACCCCTGAGCCATAAGCCTAGCTTTGTTTCGCACAACTAGACCGTCCTCACCCTGTTTGTTTCTGAACACCCACTTAGTTCCTATCACATTCACATTGGGAGGAGACTCTACTAGGGTCTAGATTTTGTTTCTCTCAAAGTTTTCTAGCTCCTCATGCATGGCATTGACCCAATCGGAATCAGAAAGAGCGTGTCCAACATCTCGAGGTTCAAAAGAGGCAACAAATGCAGAATTTATAAAGCATGAGAGATGCACAGACCTCGACCTTGTTGTCCTTTCATTTAGATTACCGATCATTTGTTGAGGAGGATGTCGACGTTGAATGTGTCGAGGGGCTTCTATCTCAGAGTGTACCTCCCCCTCAACAACAGCTGGAGCTGGCTCGACGGCAGCTGGAGCTGGATCGACAGCAGCCGAAGAAGATGTAGAAGCTACGGGACCCTCTGCTTGTATGGTGGAAGCAGGGACCGGCTCAGCAGCAGGTGAAGTAGCAGAAAGTAGTGGTTCGTCCTCCTCTTCATCTGGAGCCGGTAGATCACCGTCTACAAAGATGCTCTCTTCCATTTCCCCATCACCTGCACACTCAACAACACTACTTGCACAAGGCATTGATTCATCAAAGGTTACATCGCAGGACTCCACGATGGTGTTAGTATCCAAGTTCAAGACTCTATAAGCGTGACCATGTGGGGTGTAACCAAGAAAGATGCCATCGGAAGATCTTGACTCAAACTTATCCAAATTACCACGCTTGAGGATAAAGCACTTGCAACCAAAAGCACGCAAATGAGAAACATTTAGCTTCCTCCCAAAGCGTAGCTCATAGGAAGTAACATTGATAATAGCGCAAGAAAACCCGATTAGACACATAACAAGCAGTGCTAATGGCTTCAGCCCAGAACCGCCTCGGAGTCCTATGCTCATCAAGCATCGTCCGGGCCATCTCAACAAGTGTTCTGTTCTTTCTTTCAACAATGCCATTTTGCTGAGGAACGCGAGGTGCATAAAACTGATGCTCTAAGGCCATGTTCTCGACAGAAAGCATGAAAGGAGGAGTTCTTGAACTCGGTGCCATTATCACTGCGAATTGCTCGCATTGCACCAGGGAGTTCATTGAACAATCTCAAAGCCAAACTCCAAAAGTGTTGGAACACCTCATCCTTACTCTCAAGAAAGAAGACCCAGGAGTAGCGAGAAAAATCATCAACAACCACAAGAACATACCACTTCCCACCAGCTGAACGAACCCGAGCAGGACCAACAGTGTCCATATGAAGCAATTGCCCAGGTTCCTCAGTCATCACCAAATTGATTGGTGGATGAGGAGCGGCAACCATTTTTCCATGACGACAAGGTGCACAAACAAGGTTCTTGTCAAATTTTAGCTTAGGCAATCCTCGGATCAAGCCCAGGCCACTCAAGCGACATAACAAGTCAAAGCTCATGTGACCCAGTCTCCTATGCCATGTCCAAAGCTCAGAAGAAGGTTGAGCAAACAAACACTTGTGAGAACCAGAAGAGGAAACAAAATCATCGCGAAAAACTCTGTCAATTCGAGAAATATTGCAAATCAAAGCACCAGTCGAATCAAGAACTCGAGAAGCATTCCTCTTAAAGTGCACTTCACTACCATCATCAAGCAATTGAGAAACAGAAAGCAGATTCTACTTTAGATGCTCTACTAGGGCTACTTCCTTGAGAGTGAATGAGTCATTTACCTTAACAGCGCCAATTGCCTTTACTCTACCTTTTTTATTGTCCCCGAATGTTACATAGTCAATTTGCTTCACGCGGGTGAGGCTGGAGAACCATCTAGTATCCCCGGTCATATGGCGCGAACAACCGGAGTCCATCAACCACTTGTCCTCCAAGCCTCTGTCTGTCACCTACATAGAACGAGAAGAAAAGATCGAGGGCTCCATGCTGGGGTTAGAGAGAAGAACTTTAGGAATCCAGCACCTTACCACACAACCTGCAGATGTAACAATTGTTCTATGCACTTGATCATTGGAACGCACAAGACGAGTATCACGATAGGGACGATGGACCGTCAAAGCGTCCAAACTTACTCCTCATGTCACGGGGATTCAAGTCATATGAGGGATGACCATGTCCACGCTGGGGATGAACACCACGAAAGGGAAAACGTGGGCCATCAAAGTGTCGTGACTCAAGTCCTCTGTTTTGTGAACCAAAGTCATATGAGCGATGACCAAGTCCACTGTAAACACGAGAAGGAATGTGAGGCGGATAGTCAACATCGGAATGATAGACTGCATTCCTAGCCAACTCAGCTTGCCTCCTTTCAATTCTCTTCCTTCTAAAGCAAAACTCATCCAAAGGACCATCTCTAGCACAAAACATGCAAGTGTACACATTCCTGGGTTTTGGCTTTGATTGTGTAGGTGATTTGGATTGTTGTTGCTTCTTGGCCTCTCTTCGGTTGAAGGCAGGCTTTGGGTTTGATGGGTAGTAGGTGTCGGTGGGTTTAAGTTTCTCACTCTTATCTTGGAGGTTGGAGCTTGGCACAAACTTACCCACATTGTCACTCTCCTTTTCACACCTCTCAAAACCCAAACCCAAGTTGTATCCCTGGGTAGATCCTTCTTTAACCCTCAACAAATCACTCTCAATCATCTTTTCACTCTCCTTGGTTCTTGTGAGGCGAGTGGTGAGGTACTCAACTTCTTGGGTTAGCTTTAGGTTCTCATCTTGGGTAGAGACAAGTTCACTTTTGAGAGAAGCACACACAACACATGGTGGAAGTGTAGCATGTGAACCAAACTGAAGTTTAGCCTCTAGCTCTTTGACCTTGGACAATTGACTATCCAAGTCCTGTGTGAGCTTAGGCAACTCTTACAAGCACCCAAGAGAGAGGGTCGAGCTTTGAGCTCCTCAAGTTCCTTCAAAGCACTCTCAAGCTGACCGGCAACTTGAGCATGCACACCCTTCAAGGACATTAAGTCACTCATCACAACTTGACACGACTCACACTCAACCACACGATCTTCATCAAGAATAGATTTGAGTGAAACAAGCTCAGCATTAGCAATTTCAAGCTTATATTTAAGTTTTCGATTCTGACGCTTAGCTTCACATAATTTCTTATCTTGCTCGAACAGGGCATCACACAATCATTGTCATAGACGGGCTCATCGTGAGATTGTGATACCTTGGCTGTTTCGGAGTCGGAGTCGGAGTAGGGACCATCCTTCGCCACGAAGCAGAGCCCGGTGAAGTCAGTAGTCTTCTTGTCCTTGGGCTTCTCCGTCTCCTCCTCAGCACCAGAGATGTCGTCGTTCGAGGAGTAGTCGACGTCGCTGAATGAAGCAACGAGGGCTCTTGCGAGCACCTTCCTCATGTTCCTCTTGGTGCTCTTGCCCTTCTTGGAGAAGTGGGTCTTCTTCTTGGGTTCTTCTTCTTGGCGGTCGGTGTAGTCAAACTTCTTCTTCCGCTTGGGGCAGTCGGCGATGAAGTGACGAGGACCGCCGCACTCATAGCAGCCGCGGGGATCAGCACCTCTTCTCTCTCTTCTGTTGTTGAAGGAGCGCTTGAACTTCCTGATCAGCAAAGCAAGATCCTCCTCAGGAAGGGACTCCACCTGTTCATCTGAAGCTGCAGCCAAGGAAGACAGAGCGAACTCCAAAGAAGACTTGTGAGAGAGGTTAGTCCCATAAGATGCATTACTATGAGAGTCAGTCATCAAGGCCATGCTAGAAGATGCATTATGATTTGGTCTAGACTTCCTAGAGAGCTCGTGTGACTTGAGCTTGCTATAGAACTGCTCACAAGTGAGTGTGCCAAAGTCGGGGGATTCCTCCAAAGCAGAGATTTTCACACCCCAAGTGCTCTCATCTAGTGAGTAAAGAAGTTGTTTAGCACGCTCATTGTCAGTGTAAGCAAGGTTACCACAAGCTCTGAGAGAACACACTATGGACTCAAATCTAGCAAAGGTAGCATCTAGTGACTCGCCAGGCAATTGAGCAAAGGTTTGATATTGCCTATTGTACGAATCTCTACGCATGGTCTTAACTTGATTAGTGCCTTCATGATAGGAGCAAAGCGTCTCCCATATGGCATGAGCGGTCTTAAGGTGAGCAATACGATCGTACTCCTTTCTACTGATAGCGGAAAGCAAGATGTTAACAGCCTTAGAGTTGTTATCGAATTGAGTGATCGCACCTTGTTGCGCCGTCTCCATGTTCTCCGGAATCTCGTAGTTGGTTTGCACGATACTCTATATCCCAATGCCTTGACTCATGAGATAAGCTTGAGTGCGAGACTTCCTATAGGGAAAATCTTCCCCATCGAAGACCAAGAGTTTGATCACACCTTTCTCCATGTCGCCTTTGGATCACAAAGCCGGTTAAGCTCAACACGTGATCACACCGGCTCTGATACTAATTGAAGGACCGAGAAGGCGACCAGAGGGGGGGTGAATGGGAGCCGATAAAAATTCTTCACAAGAACTTAGCCTATGTCCCAAACCACCTCAAGAACAACCACCAAGATCACACACACACATGGAACGTGATGTGTTGACCCTAGGAATGATTGTGGAAGAGATACAAACACTTGCGGAAGCAAATCAAGCAAAGACACACTCAAAAAGGTGATATGAAAAAGTCATAACAGAGGCCTCCCACCGGATAATCCGGCCAACTGTCGGAAACTCCAGACCTGGGAAAGTACCGTACACTCCGAAAACTTATCAGACACTCCGGCCACCGGATACTACGGCAACTTGCCGGATAATCCGGCCCTGTCAGGACAGCACGCGCGCAAGCTCAAGAAAAATCTCGAAACCCGACCAAACGACCTCCAAAAATCACGAAATTTGAAAGCTTCGTTTTGAGATGGAGAACATCATCCAACAAGAATCATACCAAAAACCCTACAAAATCTCCACGAATTTTGAATCCTACCAAAGAACCTAGGGTTTGAATGAACTTGGACGAAATTCACAAATTCGAAGTGCTCGTGGGGAGATCTTGTGCAAGATCACTCAAGGCATGTTCCCACACGTCCTAGCACCGAATCCATCTAAGAAATCCATCCCAAAACGCAGCCAAAAAGGAGATCGAAAAATCACCCGAAAATAGCTCCAAAAATGGGAAAAAGATAAATTCGAGAATTAGATGGGGAGGAAGAACAAGAGCACGAAATTGATTCAAACAAACTTCATTCCATTGATTCAACCACGAAATCCATAGGTACAAGGCTAGGGCGCCGCCCACTTCCTCCCTCTCTTGTAGAAAGTTGAGGATACAGGCTCTCACCTTGATTCCCCTCCTCTCGTCTCTCTCTCTAGCTCTTCCCTAGCTAGCCCTATCCCTAGATGCAAATGACTTGGTCCAAGAGGCTCAAGGTGGCCAGCCAACTCCACCACCCTATATGGTCTTTTCTCTTTCCCAACATACCCCTAAGGTATTACACACTTCCACCTACCACTAGGGGAAAAATCGTCCAACTCTTTTTCCTTCGCCCGAACGCCATCGGGCCCTTCACGACTTTGCTTTGCCTCGACGCAACCTTCGCGATGGTGCCACATACACCACCATGCACCGCCGCCGGTTTTGAGGCCCAAACCGGGAAACCGTCCGCCCGCCGGTTTTGAGGCATAAACCGGGAAACCACCTCGATGTCGACGCGTGTCACCTCGTCCCGTGAACCTTGCCGTCAAGTCTTCTCGTCCCAGCCCGTCGGGACCCTTCACTTGACTCGGCCTCCTGTTCGCCTCTTGACTTGGACAACCCGCCGTCTTCATCACCTCCACGGTTTTGAGGCCAAACCGCGATCGCCCGGACCCAAGCCTCCCGCTTCTTCCTCCCGATCCTCTCGCCGTTGACCATCAAGTTGACTCCATTGATCTACACATCATTAGACAAGCAAACAAATTTCTCCATCTCCTCTATTCTTCCCAACACCTTCACCAACTCCGGTTAGCCATAAACATAATCAATATACATGCTCATGCGACCTTCAAAGTCCCGCAATTCAAACCCGAACCTCAAGTTCAACTCAAACTCATTCGTTGTCAATTACTCATCACATCATGAACCATCGCACATCTCAACATGGTTCCTCAATAGTTATAGAAATTATGCCATCTTTTCAAGATATCAATATTTAATGAAGCTGGCTGAACAACTCGATCTAATAACTACCAACTCATATCGATTGATTAACAATTTTATGAAATTTCTCATCTGCTAATATAAAAATAACTCAAAAGTACAACTACGGTGCAAGTTTCTAAATTTTCTTGCCATTGTAAAAGAAACTTGAAGCACTCCCAGTATCCATTTACAAATTTTCTATCTATACCACTATGAAGAAAATATGTAACACCAAAATATAATAATATTTTCTGAAAAAATATACTAGCCCGTGCAGCCGCACGGATTGAAAGGCTAGTTTTTTAAATAATAGGCCGAAACCGAGATGAAGCCATTTTTTTTTTAGAAATGAGGGTCGCCCCCTAGTTTCATTCATTTGAAACCAAGTTTGAGTTCGCGCCGTTTACAGCATTCATAGCTCGCCCAGCGTGCCAAGAAAACACTTCAGTTACAATACTCAGGGGACTCAGCTGAGTTGCTGCCCCAGACATCTCGCTCGACACACTTCTATCAGACACTCCCTCTGCCGAGGTAGACTCCAAGGCCTGAAGCTCTAGCCCTGCGCCATTCTCCTGGTTCTCCATGATATATAGTAATCTGTCGATGTAGTTGTCCAGTTGTAGCAGTGCAGCCCCTCTGGCCAATTTTCTCCATGTCTTGAGTGTACTCCATGTCCTCCTCCAAAGCTCCTTCATCCCTGTCCACGTTTGCCCCTGAAAACATAAAGCATTTCGTAAGTTCCACAGGTTCCAAAGCACAGCAGATGATACTACATTAAACGCTTCATGATTCCTGTTACTTAGCCACCATTTAGCCACTGATTCAAAGTCACATCCTACATTCTTATTCATCAAATCAGATATAAACTTCCACATCTCAACTGCAACAAGGCACCCAAATAAGAGATGCTATGTTGTTTCAGTCTCACAACAAAACAGGTAGGTCTTGTCCTGTACCTCTCTTCTTTTAGCTAGATTGGTTCTTGTCAAGATTTTGTTACTAACGAAATGAAACCATTTTGTTCTCTAATAACTAGATTGGTTCTTTTAGCAGGTCTTGAGTGTTCTTGTCCCCACGCAACAGCGCTGGAGCCAAATTACTGCTTCTCCCACAACCTCCCTTTGACGTGAGTTTTTTTCACAAAATATTCTTTCACTCTTCATTTCCCCAAATCCCCACCCCCGTAGCACCAATTCCATGGCGGACGGCGGCGACTGCGCCGCCGCCGGCGCACCGCGAGACTTGATCAGCGCGCTCCACGATGACCTCCTCTTGACGATCCTCCTCCGCGTCCCCACCATCGAGGCCATCCGCACCTGCGCCCTCTCCCGCCGCTGGCGCGCGCTCTGGACCCGCCTCCCCGAGCTCACCTTCAACAACAAGGATGCCGGCGTCCAGCGTTTGCGCTTCGCGGATCTCGTCGACGGCGCGCTGCACCGCTCCGCCCCCTGCGACTTATCCCGCTTCGAGGTCTCCGTCTACTGCGACTGCAACGTCGACGCCGCGCCGCGCGTCCCCGCGTGGATTCTCACCGCCGCTCCGCGGGCCACGGGCAAGTTCAGGATCTGGATGATGGCGCAGCCGGAGCGGGATGAGACGAGGGTGCTCCTTGACCTGCCGTGCTTACCGAGGGCCAAGAATATCCCCTGGCCCTCAAGATCAAGCACAACGCGCAACTCAGGCTTCCGGAGCCTGACGCCGGTGCCTTCGCCCGCCTCACCGAATTGGAATTGAATTCCCTCCGTCTCACTGATGGTTGCGCCGACCTGGGTGACCTCGTGTCATCCCGCTGCCCTCAGCTGGAGAAGCTGCGACTTTCTCTGGTCTCGGCTTGACTGAGCTCAGCATACGGGCTGAAAAACTCCTGCAGTTGGACCTGGCGATACTCCCTGATCTAGAGCGGCTAAGTTTGGTGGCCTCAAAGCTCCAACTGCTGCACTTGAAGGTTTGCTTCGGAGCCGGTGGTCGACATTGTCGGTCCAAGCCCCTATGCTGGAAGACGTTGGTTGGTTTGGTGATTGTCCGGAAGATGTGCGGTTTGATGCAAAGAGAAACCTTCAGAGACTGGTTGTTGGAGGGTCTAAGCTCGACTCGATTCGGTTTAATGATAATACAAGTCATGCAGAGTTTCTGCAGCATTTCAGTCACACAGACTTCCTGAAACTCCAAATTTCCCTACCGACGGTATGTATAGATTTCAGTTTTCATGAACTTTATTTAGCAATAGTACTGTTGTAACTCGTAACTGCAGAATTCATGATATGCTTGTCTGGTTGCATGCTCCGGTAGGAGCATATACGAGTAAATCATTCATATTTTATTATTGAAATCTGAAAGGAGCTAGCTAGCTAACCTCACTTCTTATAAAAAGTCGGTAACTCAAAACATTGACACTAGGATGCTTGTTGAGATGCCACATTTGTCTACAAGTTGCTTTTAGTTTTCAATTTATTGAATTGGAACATGTAATTACACATAATTGCTCAAGCTATCAAGGATCCGTGTTATGCTGCTTAAGAAAGATTTGTATCTTCTTGGCTTCATATTATTAGCAAAAATGATGTCACTTCTTGCCTTCTTGGACAGCCTTGTCACAACAAATTCATCTTATTTCTATGTATGCCTTGTGATCCTTGCTGCGCACTATGAGTCCATGCCTTTTCTTTGCTCTACCTGTGTCCCCCATCTGCTTTTGCTAACAAATTTTGTTCTTAATTCATACTAAAATTGAATGAGAATTAAGAGGCATGCTTTTGGAAATTGGAACATTTTGCAGCTTTTCAATTACAATTGACCAATCCTTGTAAAGTGGAAAGTCAAATTGAATTGATTATATCCTAGAAGGAAGAAGTCCATTTTACTACCCTCAAGTATCCATGTAGTTCACTTTGGGTAGTAAAATAGACTTCTTCCTATCATAGAATTCTTTTGTGTTTCTTAATTGCCTTTATGCAATGCGAGTCTAGAAATTTTGGGTACTCCACTGTAAACTTTTCTGGTATTTTGATCTGATTTTTCAATCTACAAAAGCTGCCTGAAACTTTAACTTTGCCTTTTGGTATTAGGAAGCACGTGATTTAACATGATTCCATCGCAAAAATGATAGCAGGTTTTCTAAGAAGTTACAACCTTACTGTTCAGTGTAATATTATCTTCTGTGTTGCCAGTAAATGTAGCTTAACATTTGAAAAGTGATATAATGCTCAACGTAATATATACCATCAAACGACCAGTGGTATATATCACATATCTTTTCACAGCCTACAAATTGAAGATGGCATGCAACTTTGAAAATCAGTTGCAACACTTGATACACGACTCGAAACTGCTGACTAAGCTTATTGCATGTCTTGTTATCATGTGTTTGCTGGGAGAAAGTGCGTCAACTATATTCATAGTATAGTGGTGTGAATAGAACTTGCGGTGCTTGCTATCATGCTGCAAGTTATAGTGCTGTTGACCTTGATCCCAGCATTCCTGGATCTATCTAGGAACTCGTAACAACTGTGTAGGAGTATGCTCATCACCATTTAGGATAGGACCATAAGGTATGATGGTTGCAACCATAAACCTTGGTAGACATGTAATCAGCCCAGGAGAGCCATTGAAAGCACCGCCAAGGTGCATCTGCTGTGAGGCTGTGTGGTACATGGTGATGTTGACAGCCTTGCGCTGCACATTCGGTTGAGGGTGGGAAAGCCATACCAAAGTTTCTCAGTGGGTAGCACCATCCAGTGAACACTGGGTGTAATTTGCCATGATCAAGCTAAGTATCCCATGTAGTAGTGTCCAGCAGTAAATTTCTCAATTTTTAATAGGCTTTAGCGAGCAATTAATGAACATGAGATTTGGCCATTTGGTTGGGTGTTTTTTATAGCCTTTCTATGTTAATTTTATTTTGTTTCTTAAACCCCCCACCCCCATGGTTTGGTTATTGATGTTTTGTCCCGTGACTAATAGGATGTAATAGGCCACAAGAGACTTATGGAAGAGATCAAAATTCCTCATCATTTGGAATTGGAACTCGAGATTGACGGAAATGGGCATGCTTTTGGATCAAGTGTGACATCCCTTCTCAAGAGATGCAAGGATATAACAATGCTGAAATGCTCAATGCTACAGATTGATGTATGTTTCCCCGAACCTTCTTTGTCTTCCTATACACCTCTCATGAACAATCCGTCCTCATCGTATCAACCTGTTTCCGCCTCAGGTTGACCTATGCTCAGATGAGTGCTTGTGCGATGAGCCAGCAAGTTGGAGAGATGAAATGTTCTGCTTCAATTTCTTGGAGGATCTGGAGTTCGATGGCTTCATGGGCACAGTCGATGAAAGGGATTTTCTGATCTTCATTATCAAGCGTAGTAATGCGCTCAAAGAGGTGTGGATAGAATTTGGTGAGGGTGCTGATCTCGTCGAAGATATACAAGAAATACAAGATGAGATAGTGAGTTCCGTGCCTGCTGGATGTTCGGTAGTGTTTCGTAGCGCTGCAGCTGCAACGGAATAGTACTGCGAAGGGAATGGCACCAGTGTGCAATGGCACATCGCCTGAACATGACAGTGCATTTTATGAAGTGTGACTTGTGCTCGCTCTGTGAACGTGTTATGCATCGGCAAACCCAGACGCTATTGCGCTCTACCTTTGGCTGTCAGCTCTGGTATAATCTGTTTTAGTTTCGGGCACTTGAATGAGCCTGATTTTCATTGCAGCTTCAGCGGCACATCCAGTTTTCCATCTCTGTTATGCGCAGCTGTTGTCTTTCTCCTTGACGAGGGCCCAGCAGCTCGACTGCTTCTCGACCCCGGATGTTGCGGCGACTGCGCGGTAAAGGTTGTTGGCGTGAGCAGGTAGGCCGGCGCACTTAGGGTGAGCAGGTAGGTGGCGCACTTCAGGGTGAACATTGTGTGTGGAGGCAGCTTGGCTTGGGCACGAGGATACCCTGATCAAATTGTTTGCGCGGTAGCCACGCCACCACGATCCGGTTCCACCAAGTTTCCTGCTTTTGACATCACCGGGGCAAAATTTGCAACTAGATGTTATGCAAGTTTTCACTGTGAGACTCCATACTCTGGAACAAAAATGAACGCTAGACGGTTCAACGTTCATTTGAATCTCGTATAAGCATGTATACATACAGGATTATATAGGCTACAAGATTATATATAAGGCTACTTGAAACACCGAGTCGGCAGCTGCAATTACCATCATTGGTTCATTGGTCCTGAACGTAATTCATAATCTGTACTACTTCACTTCTGGGACGCACACCAGACATTGTGCATACGTACTAGCAGCAACGATCGAGTAGCAGACTGCTCAATCACGCCGTTATATTGGTTAACCCCATCCATGCAGTGGCTATGATTCAAAAACGCCTTCCCAGCACAACGTACTCCACCTCAAATCACGCCGTATACTCCGCTCGCCGTACATCAAACAGTATCACGTTACATCATTAACTCTATTATCTTCACGTTCACGTCAATGTTTGTTAGCCTTCTCAGCAGCAACACGCATGAAGGTTTGGCGACGGCTCATGACTGCCCCTGTAGGATCAAGTCCACGAGCAGGCGCTGAGCTGACTGCGCGTTATCCGGTGGTCCAGATACCACAATCGTAGCTTCATTGTCCTCAGACGGTGGGTTGTACACGCTGATGTCTGCACCAGTTATCTGAAAGTAATGGAAACTGAATGTTAAGAAATTGAAATGATAATTATATATGATGATGCTACTTCATGTGCATTATATCGTTGTATCCATTTAGGATTCAGAGCTCCTGGAATTTCCCAGAGGACAAGAAGATATTGTCTTATTATAGTAGAATATGTCACAGAAACAAGTATACAAATTGTGTGGATGTAATAGTAGTATAACAGTAATTCTCAACTATTATACTTATGCATATATTTTCCATTCAAAAATCTAAATTCTTAAAATCAAGTGAACCTCCATGCATTTCGCATTCCAACCAATCGACAAGGAAAGATGGACATAGATTATTGCAAAGTAGGCCAGCAAGTTCTTTTGAAATATAACCATATCCAGAGGACAAATATGCTTAATCTAAAAAAAACATTTTGAATTGTGTTTCATCATCCTGGAAACTGGAAAGCATTTGATTTGCCAACCAAGAAACAATTCAAAAATACTAACGGGGATCAACATTATTTGCTGAAATATAAACAATGTAATCACAACAAACATATAAGGTTGAATGGTTTTGTAGCAAGACCTCTTTAAGCTGGACCAAGTTATTGCCATTATCTCCATAGATAAGATGTAAAATGTTCCCAGAAATCACTGTCTCATATGTCATCCTGGTAATCCTAGCAGGCTCGACTCCCCTGCAACAAGAAGATGTTACCAATTTTTTCTAAAACTCAAACAGAGTGATCAATTTGCCAATGCTGAGGAGATGCACAAAGTTACTAACAATGCAGATGGCAAAAAGTTACTAACAACTAACCAACATACAACTAAAGCACTCCGCAACTCTTGATTTTGATGTATGAGCAAAGCAGCTTGTACATAGTTGTACTTAGAACACTTCTACAAGAACCCTTATTGCTATTTAATTATAATTGCCTCACATAGACCAAATTATAAAGGCAACAGCAAAACATACAAAACAGGAAAGATTACCACCTCACAAGATTGTTTTCCCCTGTAGATGCAACTCCATTATTTGATTTGTTGATTCCATTGTCACTCCATCCCCCATTGTCTGAATTGTTGATTCCATTAGCAATGTCATTTTCAGCTTTCTGCAATCAAATACTTCTTTAATAGTGTCATTCAAAGAAGTGCATATTACAATATAAAGCTGCAGTAGGTATTGCAGACACACAATAACAAAAACGAACAGTCTGTACAAAAATGTAAGCCAGTAAAGGGTAAAACCTATCCATTTTATTTGGAATGGTATGAAATTGTCAAAAACCTCGAAATCGTTAAATGTAAGATCTAATTGTCCAAATGAATTTTTCACCTGATAAGTCACCTTGCAAATACTTCATCTTTTGTTTATCATCCAACATTGTGAAAGACTCACATGAGAGATCAAACTAATAAAGAGTAACACTTGGATGTTCTATTTTTCAGAAATGAGAAATTTGATTTGGGCATAGGTGCGCACAAGATCAACAAGAAAAGAGACCTAGTCTTCTTCTTCCTTGCCTACCTTCCCTAGGACTCACTGCAGCCACTTATAGACGAGGTGCCGAACCACTAACAACCTAACTAACAACTCTTATTTGCTAAGAAACTATAAAAGACTAGCTGATTAACAGCAGCTGCCACTGGACAAGGTGCTGTGGCTTCATGCCACAACATTACATGACTCTCCGAAGACAGCTTGTCCTCGAGCTGTCCTATGGTGGTGCCATTCTTCCTGGTTATTTTCATGCCATGACATACTATGCCACAATGAGCTCAACCATTGTAGGAGTTAAAATAGCTCTTGGTAACCTGGTTACCAACCCTTGTAGGGGTAAACAGGAATAATCCATGTAAGCAATTTTGAGTCGCACACTATTTTGGATGTAGTATGTGCGTTCATACAGCAGAAAAAAACATCTAACACATCTATTACTCTTTTGATGTTCGTAGGATTGAAAACAACATTTGCCAACTGTTAACAGTTGTAGCTAGAAAGGAAAATTGTCATAACATGGAGAAATGGAGATTCATAATAATACTAAATTGGTGTCATAGTAGTAACAGGTCATGCAGCCTGTTCAGAGTGTGTGATAGGGTATTCATCGGGTATGTCCACAAAAATGTAATGAGCATCCTTGCAAGTGTCAACTTCCTCTTTTAGTGTTGCCGAAATGTTTGATACATAACTTGTCCATCCTACCAAGCCTATATTATATCCAACAAATCGAGAAAGGAATAAAAAGCTCAGCATGGTGCAGAGCATAACCATATATCAAATAAATCTTATGTAAAAGGTAACCTGAATTTCTGAAAAACTGAGCTGGAAATCACCGAACGTCTTTTCCACAGAGTCCATTTCATAGCTGAGAGACGTCCCATGATCAACCCTATGGCAACTCCCAGTCGAGCACAGGCCTCTTGGAGAAACATGGACCTTGCTGGGTGCACTTGATTCAGCAATATCTGAATCGGGAACACAACCATTTTTGTTGTTGTTAATATTGGAGGAGAAAACGTGGTTACGCAGTTTCCAGCTGACAAGGCATAAAGCATCCCGGACATTCATTAACTCGCCAGTGATCTGTAGAGTGAAAAGACAAATCTCAGCAAGTACAAAGTAGTCCAATACTCCAATGCATAGCAGGAGAATGCCCTTAACAGAGAATAGGTCTTAATCATGCTAAGAAGCCAAATGAAGGTAAAGAACAATAGTAGTCGCCTAACATGACAAGTGGATTATGCCTCAGATTAGTGGACAGAAACAACAGACACCAATCAAGCACATTTGCTAATCGATGCAAATGAGAGACAGAATAACAGACTTTCAAGAAAAGGAGAGTAATCACTATTGGAACACCTTCCGGTTCAAAGCCTACAGCATAGCCAGATAATCAGAAGGATGATTCGACATAGATCTGTTACTCTGTTCATAACTGAATGTGCTAAGTGAAAACGAAGAAACCAACATGACCAATATGTATAGTTTTGTAATACTTTTATTACAGGAATAGCTTGCCTGTAGAATTAGCTCAAACTGTGAGCCACAAGCTGGAACATCTGAGTCGTCCAATATCTGAATTTTTGCGCCTGTTGCATTCACCATTTCTTTGATTATAGAACCACCTAAACCAACTAAACAGCCAAATTGGTTCTTGAGCACAAGGGCCCTGACTGACGTTTGAAATGGCTGGTCAAAAGTTGACCGCGTTTGGCTTTCCACCTCTTGCATTCTGTCAAATATATGGAGTAGAGCACTTTGCACTGTGTGATAGTCCGAATCTGGCTTCTACAACAGGAACAGAAATTAATGACAGAGAGTGAGATGCATGAAATGATAATGGTAACCATAATACAAGCAGCGCCAAAGAATCATAGAGAGATATAGAACAGCAACTTCGTCAGTTCATATCTAACAAAGTGTTCAGATGTGAGATAATTCCAAATGAGAGGAAGCAATGGGGAAAAAAGCCTTTAAAGTTTGAACTCAAACCTCTAGGGCTGAAATTGTTATCAAGCGCTCCGAACAACCACTAAAAGGAGGACCAATATCAATACAAGCACCAGTTTCATCCTCGATCCCTTTGACAATCAAGCCTTTCTTGCCAATTAAACCTCCAACAATATTGATAGGGCAGAGGAGTCTAAATGAAATTTGCTGAAGACCTTTATTTTGAGCATCTCTTGAAACACTTTGTGGACAATCAAACTGTGGGACACTGCTTTGTTCATGCTCTCTGGATGCCTCTGAGCCAAAGGTTCCTGTATTAGGCTCAGGCATTTCTGAAGTTGCCCATGAGAACATTGACTCATCTTTCATAACAGGATTTATAGAACTACCAGTTGGTTGATCACCTTGAAGACAGCTAGACAAAGCAACAAGACCTTTCCTTACAGTGGTCCCATCGCCAGTTATCTGTAAATTTATCAAAAATGAGGCACTAACTAAAACTGCACAGTAAATAAAAGGTGCTGCTCTTATGAAAAAATACACAACACAAATTCCAAGCCAGCGATTCTTTCAGATATTACTTATAATGTATGTTAAACCATTCCACATGTATGTTCATTTGTCAGCAATTCAACTCAAACATTGTTAATATGGTTGTTACTTGTTAGGTGAGACACAGACGAATATGTTTGTGGTCTCTGTGATTCATCAGTCATCGTAGATCCTATAGGCTTGACCATAAAGATTAACTAAACAGCATAGTGAGTACCAGGACTGGTGAGTACATGCCATGGGTGCAACAGTAGATACTGAACAAAATGGAATTGAATTGAAGACAGCAATAATCTTGCAGTAGAAATATACCTAAACTTAATTTTTACAGTTGCAAACGTCAAATATTCCCTTCAAAAGCAAGAAATGTAATATCTTAAATGCAATTTTGGAAGTTGCTAACCACTCAATATGAGCAAATGAGTTCGTGACTAGTAGCATCTATGCACATAATACCCACATGTTACACAGAGAAATCATATCCATGGCTTTAAACAAGCTGAAATATTAGATATCCCTTTGACACTTCCCTGAATTAGGCACGTGTGCCCTCACGTCCAGTTTGCAATGTATTCATCATCTCATAAAAAAGGAAACTAATTTCCGGTTGCAGTTTCAATCGCAGGTATGATCAAGGCTAGTACGTACGAGTGCTAGATAGTACTAGAAATTAGTAAAGGAGAGAAATTCCCAGTTCACGGCTGCGATACCTCGACGACCTCCTCGGGCAGCTGCCCCCGCGGCGACGGCGCTCCCATCTCCCACGGCACGACCCGCACCCCGGCGCCGGTCTCCAGGGCGATCCTCCCCATGATGCCCCTCCCGGCGGCCGCCTCAAGCCGCGCGGCCTCGACCAGGAGCAGGCACGTGACGCTGCCGGGCCCGCCGCGGCCTGCCTCGTCGGCGCGGTGGAGTGCCCCCTCCGCGTCGACCACGGAGAGGAGAGCCTCCTGCACGGGGGAGAGCGCGAGGGGCTCGCCTGAGGAGGAGGAGACTTCGACGCGCCGGACCGGGTGGTGGGGCCCAGGACGACGGCGACGCGGATGGCGTCGGAGGCGGAGGAGGAGGAGTCGAGGGGGTCCACGCGCACCTGCAGCGCGGCGGTGCGGCGGCGGAGCGGGTTGACGGCGGCGTAGAGGGCCATGGTGTCGGCGTCGGTGAAGGATTGGGGGAGGAGGAGGCGGAAGACGGCGTAGCCATCGCCATCGGCGGTGGGATCGGGGCCGGCGGAGGCGGAGGAGGCGCGCGGCGAGGAGCGGGGCCTCCCCGCGTCCATGTGGTCGGCAGCGGCGGCGGCGGCGGCGGCGGTGGTCGCCGAGGAACGGAGAGCGAGTGGGGAGTGGAGAGAGCAGGTGGGGTTTTGCCGTTTTTGGTATGGGTTTGAGGGTAGTATGGGGATTTCGTCTGTCGAGCTTTCGCGCTTTTGTCTTCTTGCTGGGAATGCTGAGCCACCGGTCAATCTTTTCGTCTTCACTCTTCAGTCAAGGGATGGGTGGTCCAGTCGAGCTCTGGCAGTACTTTTATAATTGGTACTCCATCACTAGGTATTTGCATTTTTCAGAAATCTCAAAAGTTGTTAGTTCAAGTTTACAACTTAAAATTGGTACACCATCACTAAGTTTTTTTTTTTCTGACGGGAAACTCCATCACTAAGTTATCTCCATGGACAACCGTATTTTCCAAAAATTTAAACAATAATTCAGTTAATATGCTCTATCCAGTTTTTAATATATAATGTTGATTAGATTAAACTGAATTGCTACCAATGTAATATATAAAACAGAGGGATCTTTTTTTTCCAAAGATAAATGTGCAATTCAAGATATTTTATTTTGTGAATAACAATCATCATCGTAAGGCTCTGTTTCACAGGGTTTGTCAATAATCTTTCTAAATTTAAACAATAATTTAGTTAATAAGCTATATCCAGTTTTTAATATACAATGTTGGTTAGATTAAAATTGAATTGCTACCAATCTATTATATATATATATATATTTAACGACGAAAAGGAGTCACCACGTTCATTCTAAAATGCTAGAAATTCTCACATTAATCCGAGAAAATAAGAAGAGAAAATTACCCACCACTGCCATTATGAGACAATTAGTCAGAGAACCCCTTAAAAATATTTAGAAAATAGCTAAATTCAGATTATACAAAATCTCTAAAAATATCCCTAATTCTTATTTTCAATTTACCAAACATACCATTATGAGCCCAAATAGCTAAATTTTGGAATAATATAAATATCCAATAAACACTTCATCCTAATTTCTAAATACACCGTTATAAAAATACATCGTGTAACACCCTAGAACTATGACAAGATTATGAAGAGCTACAACACTACACTACCACATCTATTTAGGAACAACAGATGAAAAAGAAAGCATGAACAACTATTTAACAAAAACGGAAGCATCAAGTGTTAGATACCTGAAAAAATTATGTTATCGTTGAAAGTGCATCTAGGCCCCTAATTATTATTTTGTGTGATTGACGTCAAAACGATCCAAAAGGCTAATGTCGCAATTGAAGATGTGTTCAGCTAGGTCTCAAGAAGGAGAATCAAACATGTCAATTGAAGTGCTACATTGAAAATATTCAAAGAAAATTGGCAACATACACTCCATGGGCGTTATTAGCACCGTTTTAATTTTAATTGAGTGTAGGAATGCCGTTATATCAAGAGGGGTGCAAATCATTGATCCACAGATGCCATAGGACCTTTTGGGTGATACAAAAATTTTTAGAAATGAGTTTGAGTGGATGGCTAAAAGTTGGCCAAACCGTTGAGGCCCACCAGACTATCTGGCACTATGCCGGACTGTCCAGTAGAGCCAGCCTTCGCCAAGACCAAGTCCCAGGCCGGACTATCCTGACATCGCCAGAACCAAGTACCTACCGGAGTGTCCGGCAGTTTACCAGATACTCCGGCCAGACCTGTTCCTGAGCATAACGGTTCGATTTTGGAGACTCCATATATATACCCACTCAGCTCCAACGGTCTCTCTCTTGCCCACTTGCTAGAACACGACCTAAGGCTTAAACTCTCCCTCTCCACTCTCTCCCAAGGAAAAGATTCGTGAGATCCATCCTAGAGAGTGTGTGAGAGTCAAGATTCGAGTTCCTAGCATCCATTCCACTCTAGAGCATCTTGTGGCATCCTCATCTTGGTGATTTGCACTTGTTACTCTTGGAGCTTGGCTCCTAGACGGCTAGAGGTTGCCCGGAAGCTCCCAATTCGTGTGGTGACGCTCCGAGAAGTTTGTATTGTCCTCCTCGCAAGAGGATTTGATAGTGAGCAACTCGAGCTTGATCTTTGTGATCGCTTGAGTGAGGAAAAGAGTTGAAAGAGACTCGGTCCTTTGTGGACTCCTCAACGGAGACGTAGGGCACTTTGTGGGCCTGAACTTCGGGAACAAATCGTGTGTCACTTGTGCTTGTTTCATTTGTTCTTGTTGTTCTTACTCGTTCTTGTTGCTTTCCTTTATATATCACTAATTTGCTTCGATCTACTTGTGTACTTGTTTACTTCCGCATATATTGTGTTTTCCTTTCACAGCATCTGTACAAGTTTTTTTTTATTCAAGTAGAATTGCTAGAATCTCTGTAGTTTTCAAATTCCGCAGATTTCATCTCAGGACCGGACTGTCCGGCACCGTACCGGATACTCCGGTGGTTCCAGGTCCGGAGTATCCGGCGGTGTACCGGACTATCCGGCAGGACTGACTATTTGATTAAGTCTTAATTGCAGAAGTTTTTAGCATTGCCTATTCAACCCCCCCAGGCAAGTTTCAATCGTCTACAACAGCAACAGTGAAACTTGAACAAATACTTGGAACCTCTACGATATGGAAAACAGCTCAAAGGCTCCCAACATCTAAACATTAATACTACAACAACTGGTAGATAAAAACTTTGTTTAACTAAGATGAACAGTGCACAGTGTTGCTACTTCCATCCTACGTCTTCACCATCCAACTCAAACACCTGAGGTGGAAAGAAAGCGTATGAGGTTTGTGGAAAACCTCAGCAAGTAAATTGCTTTAACAAGCTATTCAAACTGCGGTTTGATTCAACAACATTTTATACAAGAAAGGCTACGATTAGCGCATCGCGAGGTATATATATACCTTCATGTAAATTAAAGCTTCATCCATCATAAATCATGCTTCGTATCCATATGAAAATGATGCAACGTGATGCAATGCAATGCAATGTATGTCTTCACTTCTACCCTCAAATCCCAACGAAGGAAGTGAGGGCTGCAACCACATCGCTCAATTCAACGTGCGTTGCTGTACCGGTACTTACCGCACCAACATCAGGCTACGGTGTCTTCATATGCATACAAATGGAAAGGGTGCAATGCATGATTGCAATGTATGAACTTCAATGCTTCAGATCATATATAAAAAGAAATGACACCGTATATGATAAAGAGCAAATTTCCTCTGTGGCCCTAAAAATAATGAGGCTTCCTTCTATGGCCCTTTTTCAATCCAAGTTCCCTGTAAGGCCCGATTTCGAGTTTTGATTCCCTACATGGCCTTTCCGTCAATTAGGACCACTAACGGTGTTAAATGAAGGAGAAAAAGACCGTTTTACCCCTGGACGGAATAAACTCAATATTTTTTCGAATTTTGTATTTTCCTGCGAATAATTATTTCCTGGTGTAATTGTATTAATGATTTATAAATCTGGGGTTTATTTAAATTTATTTTTACTCAAATTTGAGAAAGAAGGAAAGTTGAGTAGAATTTTGTATTTTCCTGCGAATAATTATTTCCTGGTGTAATTGTATTATAAATCTGGGGTTTCTTGTAATTTATTTTTACTCAAATTATTTTTACTCAAAATTTGAGAAAGAAGGAAAGTTGAGTACTGCGAATAATTATTTCCTGGTGTAATTGTATTAATGATTTATAAATAATACTCAACTTTCCTTCTTTCTCAAATTTGAGTAAAAATAAATTTAAATAAACCCCAGATTTATAAATCATTAATACAATTACACCAGGAAATAATTGTTCGCAGGAAAATACAAAATTCAAAAAAAATATTGAGTTTATTCCGTCCAGGGGTAAAACGGTCTTTTTCTCCTTCATTTAACACCGTTAGTGGTCCTAATTGACAGAAAGGCCATGTAGGGAATCAAAACTCAAAATCGGGCCTTACAGGGAACTTGGATTGAAAAAGGGCCATAGAAGGAAGCCTCATTATTTTTAGGGCCATAGAGGGAATTTGCTCTATGATAAATCATCCTTTAAGTCAATATGTGATGAAGCATACTTCAAGTGAGAGCGATCATTTCGGTTTGCATTTATCTGGCTTGTGTTATACTGAAATTAAGTGGAGGCAACTCAAATAACTAGTCAAAGCGCGTAGACCACGTTGCTACATTTACTTGCCTTCTCCGACTGTCAAGCCAAAAAGTTATGCACAGTCTGAAGAAGAACCACCTGATCACAAGCAATTCTCAGCACCAAAACGACAATGCATATGAAAAATAAACAGCAAGTAGTGTGCTCCTATGCCAAACACGTCGTTTTTATCAACCACACAAGCACACTTCAAACAAGGCAACAAAATCGTTCCTTTTCCCCCTCATATATCTTTGAACTAGAAAAGCAACAATAGCTGGAAACTAAAGTTTGTATGTACTAAGAGAAGTAAACTACAAGAATATGAAAGAACCCAACTTTATAGAGACTGATTAGTAGCCTGAACTGCACTTCAAAACTGACGGTCCAGAACTGATAGAGTTGCAATGAAACAATAATATCTCCAATTTATTTTGTCCAATAATTCTCATATTTTGATAGAGTACACATAACTTCAGTATCTATAATTATTTAGTTCAATTTGTCCTCAAAAAACATCATTATGAAAGAATAAATCGTGGTTTCATATCAAACTGCAACCTGGCAGCATCTGCAGAACAGATGAACTAAAAACACCATAACTAGAGCTACAAACATCTTGACATTTCCTACCAATCTGGAAAGCCAGTGAGACATACAAGAACTTTCGTGTTCTTTCAAAATTTCAGTTCTGACGTTATGAAGGCTAGATTTACACGTGAACAGATAACACTCAAAATTATGAGACTAAACATCAGTCAACTTTTGGAAGGCTCATCTTAGATCATGTGAAACTCTACCGTACACGGTTGGAAACATCATCAAATTCCACACAACTCCTATTAAGGTTTCATATTTTTCTAAGATCAATAACAGGGTCTAAAGGAGAGATCAAAAAAACCTGCCCGAATCTGCAACGAGGCATATCTAAGAATTTAATCAAAACTGACGAGATTGCCACTAATTGTAGCATCTAATCTACCCAAAACCAGAAAGGGGAACATCATATTCCTACCTTGATCTTCAATCATGGCTAGAGGGTCGACATGGATTCAATTCCTCTCCTAGGATCCGCCCCATCTTTCCTTCTTCCTCTCTTCTTTCTATTTCCTCCCTTGACTTTCCCCCCTTCTGTTTCCTGGCGTCCAGCAGCACTCCACGCCTGCCCTTTGGGATCCTCCTTCTCTAATGGGTGTATCAAAATTTATGGTAGGCCAAAAGTCATAGGTTTTCCAAGAAAAATAGGTTTTCCAAGAAAAAAGAAAAACTTTAATTGTTGCTGGGTGTTACACATCGTGACATTCTAGCTAGCTTGGCACATTATCTTATTTTTAGCATGACACGTTTCCTTCGAAAGATTTATTTGTAGCAACCATGATATATGTTTATAGGATGCCATGTTTGAACTGGCCTCACTTCTAAAATAAAATTAAATACATTGTTAGATAAGACAATAAATGATGACTCATCTCACACTCAATTGAGGGACGGTGAGAAATTCACCAATCTAGTTCTACTATTTTATAAATATAGAGTATAAAAATAAGTAATAACAATAAACTATATTAAACTAATGTAATAATATAAAATATCTTAAATAGTATAGTAAGTCTGCCATACTAGTGTTGTATATAAAATGGCAGGATCATTTTTTTCCAGAGATAAATGTGCAATTCAAAGTTTTTTTTCGAATAACAATCATTGTCGTAAGGCTCTGTTTCACAGCGTTTGTCAATTATCTTTTCTTTTTTGGGAGAAATCTTATTCATTCATTAAGCAGCGTTTTTCAATAGTCTATCATATTCATATGCACTGAGCAGTTCAAGAGAATTTTTAGCCCAAAATGACCATGCATACCTCTAATAAAATAAAAAATTCAACTAAATATCATCTTTTAAAGTACTAAATTAGGGATGGGTGACGAGGAAATAGCGTTCCCTTTGGTTTCCTCATTGAAGACTCTAGAGGCCAGGGACATTTTCGTGAAAGGGAACAAGTGCTTCTTTTTCAATAAGTTTTCATGTCATCCACCCACGCTTGCGGAAAGAGTAAATTCTTATCAGCGCCCAAGCTTTGATGGTCCTTTGCTGCTAACGCGGATAGATCGTGCATAGATGATTTATGTATCATCTACCATCATTTCAGTTTTCTTTGACCTCAATCAAGGTTTGCAATCCCGTTTTTATCAGAAAAACCGGGCCGGATCGAGATGTCCGGTTACCGGAAAAAACCAAAAAATTGTTCGAAAACCAGATCAAAATCAAAATGACGAAATTTAAATTGAAAAACATCGAAATTTTTGGTAGACCGGTCCAGTTTACCGATAACCGGTCAAAAAATCCGTAAACTGAACAAGAATTCAGGTAAACTGGTTTAAAGAGGAAAATGGGAAAAAGTGCAAAAAAAATTGAAACAAAAAATTTGTTAAAAAAACCTAGATGTAATTTGCAGCTCAATGGTGCAGCAACAATATGAAAATTCGACCATTTGCTCTGTCAAAAAAAGGAGGAAGTTTGCTGGACGGTGAGAAATTCACCAATCTAGTTTTTCAATAGACCCATCAAACGATCGAATTTTTGTATTCTTCTTCCACCGTTGCGTTGCAAATTCGTTTTTTAATTCAAATTTTTATTTTTAAAAAAATTTTGAATTCGAAAACCGGATAACCGGGTAAGACCGGACCCTTTTTTTTCCGTAATTGGTCTAGTTTACCTCGGTTTTGTAAACCCTAACCTCAATGCACTTCACTACAGACTTGGTGGGAAGAGCTACACCAAACACACTTGTGGCGAGCTTTTGCACTTACATGGCTTGGTTCCTGTCGTACTTTGCTACAACACAAGTTAAGCAGCACATTTTTTTTTGGAGCACAAGTTAAGCAGCACATGAAAGAACCTTATTCTTGGTTGCCAACCATTAGCTGTGGGGACCACGCAAATGCAAAGCGAAAGGTTTGTGGTGGCTGAACCAAGCAGCCCCGCACAACGCCTCAGCGGAATGGAGCATGGACTCTTTCAGCTGAAAGTTCTGCCTTCTTCAAAAGAAAGAAAAAAAGAAAAACAGGCCAAGAGAGTCTACACGCCTAATGTGATTGATATAGTTATTTGGCGGAAAGTATGGGATGTTTAGATACAGTTTTACCTATGTATAGTTTTAAATCTGGTTCTTCCTTTGTTTCAATATATTGACTTCTTAGTTGAAGATACTACCTCCATTTCAAATTACATGACACATTTGACTTTTTTAGATCACGTTTGACTGCTCGTCTTATTCAAAAATTTTGTGCAAATATAAAAACAAATATATCATGTTTAAAGTATCTCTAATGATAAAACAAATTATAACAAGATAAATGATGTTTGCACAAATTTTTTGAATAAGACGAGTGGTCAAACGTGATCTACAAAAGTCAAAAACGTCAAGTAATTTGAAATAGAGAGAGTAGCTTTTTATTATGTGGGTGAAGGTATAAAAAATATTTCAGAGTTGGCCAATTTTTTTTTTTTTGCCGCCTCTTGAGCAATTAGCTGGACAACTCTGATAGCATCAATTCGCTGCACTGCGTCGTCATGAGCGTACGCATATCATTAAAGCATGCTCAACTTCATTTATACTACCATTTCAAGGAACATTTCATTGAGTACGTACATATTGCGACTCATATCAACATCAACAGATTAATAACGAAGTACACAGGCACGAACAAATCTCTCCAAACGAGTGGAATGAGAAACATATCCAACATTTCTCAGCTTACATGACGATCCATATAGAATAGATATGGTAAAGATGGCAAATATAGAGCTCCGGCGAACTGAACAAGCAGGTTATCAGTGACCACCACCAATACCGCCGCCGCCGCCTTTGCCGAAGCCAAAGCCGAACCCGCCGCCCTTGCCGTATCCACCACCGATGCCGCCGCCGCCACCACCACCACCTCCGCCGCCGCCGAAGCCACCGCCAAGACCGCCGCCCTTGCCGAAGCCGCCGCCGAGACCTCCGCCCTTGCCGAAGCCGCCGCCCAGTCCGCCACCCTTGCCGAAGCCTCCGCCAAGGCCATGGCCGATGCCACCTCCAAGTCCGCCTCCCTTGCCGTAGCCGCTGCCGATGCTGGGGACAACGCCGCCGCCAAGACCGCCGCCCTTGCCATAGCCTCCGCCGATGCCGGGGCCGACGCCGCCACCAAGACCACCGCCCTTGCCGTATCCACCGCCGATGCCGGGACCCACGCCGCCGCCGAGACCGCCGCCATTGCCGTATCCACCGCCGATGCCGGGGCCAACGCCGCCGCCGAGACCACCGCCCTTGCCGTAGCCGCCACCAATGCCATGGCCGATGCCGCCTCCAAGGCCACCACCCTTGCCGTACCCGCCGCCGATGACGGGACCCACGCCGCCGCCGAGACCACCTCCCTTCCCGTAGCCACCACCAATGCCATGGCCGATTCCTCCACCGAGTCCGCCGCCCTTGCCGAACCCACCGCCGAGGCCATGGCCGATTCCACCTCCGAGGCCGCCACCCTTGCCAATCCCGCCGCCAAGACCTCCACCCTTGCCATACCCACCACCGAGACCTCCTCCCTTGCCGAAGCCACCACCGAGGCCATGGCCGATGCCGCCACCGAGGCCGCCGCCAAGGCCGCCTCCCTTGCCGAAGCCGCCGCCGAGGCCGCCTCCTTTCCCGAACCCACCGCCAATGCCGTGGCCAAGCCCGCCGCCAGCTCCTCCGCCGTACCCGCCGCCTCCACCGAGGCCGCCACCGCCTCCTCCACCGAGGCCGCCGCCGCCGCCGTAGCCTCCTCCGAGGCCGCCGCCCTTGCCGTAGCCGCCTCCGAGGCCTAGCCCCTTGCCGAAGTGCTTCTTGAGCCACAGGAACTTCTCGTCGCCGGCGGCGTCCTTGGCGGCGACGGGGCGAGCCCACGCGCCCACCGCCGCGCTGCTCAGGCACAGCAGCAGCGCGATCGCCGCCGCTCCCTTGCTCCTCCCCATGGCCGCTTCGCTTCCTCCTACGAGCCGCTCCCTCTCAGGCTCTCACAAAGGAAGAAGAAGCTTCTAGCTTAGCTCGAGGCTGGCCGGGTGAAGTGCAGAGTTCTGGCAGCGCAGCGCGTTATATAGCCGCGGCCAGCCGCAGTGCAACTGTGCAAGGGAAGAAAGAAGAAGGGGAGCATTTAGTGACGGCTACCTGTGCGCCGGAGCGAGCGGCCATGTGGTGGTGGGGGAGGTCGACGCGGCGGTGGCGCAATAAAGGACCACGCAGCTCGGTTGGTGAAGAGATGAGGAGGGGAGTAAAGAGGGCGGGCTACTGTGCACTGCTGCAGCAGTCTGCAGAGACAAACTGGCAGATGAGATGGAGAAGAAGAAGGGCACTGCTAATTAAGGTTGTCACGGATTCGTCACTCATCGGACATGTTCGGCCACCGGCGACGCGGTGCATGTGCATGCAGATCGATCAGACCGCGTTGCTATTGTCTGTGGAATCGACCATCTAGAAAAAGTAACGCACATTTGTGATAGGTTAACACAAGAAAGAAAGAGATGCACAGCTAGCGCTGTTTCACCGCGAGGAGTGTTCACCGCAAGTCCTGCTGTCTCCACTCTCCTCTCCACGGGCTCGTTTGGGAATTGGGGTTCACAGAGTACCGTTTTGGTCTTCTGGAGCAGTACTAACTTGAGGAAATTTTCGGTTGGTTTCTTTCAATGGTTTTGCATTGTTGATATGGATTATTGTATCCTCTAGAAGAATGTACAGTATAACTTTATGAGAGGTCAAGTATAACTACTCGTTTAATAGTCTGTAATTAAACATCAATAAGATAAGATTACTTTGTCTTCTTGATCTAATCAACGAACCATCAACCTCGCGCCTGCGACATTATGCATGCTACTGTACGTATGTTTATTTGACAAAGAAAAAGTTCGTAGCGGTAGCGTTGCCACGGGACAGCTAGCTAATTCATGCACAGCACATGGAAAGTTGGACGCCGGCAACGGCGAGGGACGGGTGGGCGTTAGGCCGGTGCTCCTGCTCCATGGGGAAAGCAGAAGTTGGACAGATCAAGCGACTGGAGTCCTGCAGCATCCAAGTAAAGTCACGCACGTACCATAGCTTGATGCGTGGATTTTGTACGTAAGGTGCGTGCCTTGGTCCCCGAAGAAAAGAAAGATGGTACAGTGGTCACGCGCTACCGTAAGGTGCTGGGAGTAAAGTGACGTCCATGAGTGTGTGTGTGTGTGTTCGAATGAATCACTGGGTCAAACAAGGGTACACGCACGTACCCACCACTGGGAGTACAGCACGTACGTGAAACGTACAGTCTACGTACTGGGCTTGCTAGTAGAGCTACTAGTACACCTCGTTGGATCCTTTCCTTGGCCAGCGCAGTTGTGTATACCTGGCAGGCTGGCACTGCTTGTTGGGCGGTAGACATGCAGTCGTAGTAGTACGTGTAGAAACAAAGCCATAAAATTTCATATGCGCCGGTGTGCTCGGCGCTACGAAACTTGCAACAGTATTGCGTAGTGGTGGTATGGTACACGTACGGTACTGCATTCGTTTGAGGCCCGATTGGACTACGTACCACGGTGCCGTTTATACGGCGAAGGTGTGTGAATTTTCAATTCTGTCAAGTTTCAGCGTCGTGGAGAACGAACTGCGGCCACAACAGTTTCAGTCTGATCAGGACAGAGTACATACACCAGTTATAAACAGAGGAATAGTATCGACCTCACGGTTCAAAAACTAATCTGAGAAGGCAGAGAGAAAATGCTGAGTTAAAGGGCCCCTCCTCAACAGTGCAAATGTGATTCTCCTATCGAAAAAAATAACTGCACGTGTGATTTCACCGCATTGCAAGAGGTAAAACTGTGTCAGCGCCGAAATGGATTACTCCTACGTACTGTAATGTGAAAGAAGCAAGAGTCAGTACGAAAACGCAGATAACCACGGAAGATGAAAGTACAGAGGCTGATGAACAAAATCCTTCTATAATAATATCGACCACCTTCGATGCATCCCTTGCAATTTGTTTCGCATCAAGTCCATCGGTTTTCATGACAAAAGCTGGCTGCCGCAGCCTTTGCCGCCCTGTCTCTGCTACAGTTGTCAACAATCAGGCAACGGCTTGTCGGCGCAAGGCCTACCAATACCAGTGGATCGTGTACGTCGACTACCAGTATAGTGTAGCATCTGTTTTTGTTTCTTTTGTTGGTAATGGCGTATACAAACATGTGCATGTACAGCTTCTGAGTTTCATCTTACTTGCAAGTTGCAACCGAGCTGGACTAGCCTGGAACTTCAATTGGGCAGGGAATTTGATCCGTCAACCTATTCTAGCCGTCGGATGGGAATCAGTCGGGTGTGAATCCAAACGCTTTCCAACATGTTTCTTTCCTCCTCAAAGCGTCGTCGTGCTCACGTTACTGCCCTGTCCTCATGCACTCGTCTTCAATGGCACATTGGCACTGATCCGTACGTAGCCTCTCCTCCCCTTTACCCCTTCCCTCCCAAACCACTTCAGATACTACTAAGGGGCCGTTTGGCAGAGCTTTTGATACAGCTTATGCTACTGCTTTTGTGTGAGATCTGCCAAACAGGCACATTTCGAAAACAGCTTATGAAGGAAACCACCGAGAATCCGTTTTGGAAATGAACTCGTAAGCAGAAGCACGAAATTGTAGCTTTTCACGGATTCTTACTGCCATACCTGCCCGGCCCCATCCGAACAGAGCGACGCTGACGGCAATAAGGCATGAATTCTCTCCGGCGGCCGTCGACCGGAGGGAAAAACGAAGGGAGGCCGATGGGCAGCGTCGTGGTGCCATCAGCGGAGGAGGTCGCGGAGATGGCGCACGGGCTGGTGGTGGGGTCCGGCTCTGCGCGCCGCCGAGTAGGGACTCCGTGCGCAAGGCCGTGGACACCGCCGTGGCTGGGCCTGACGCCCCGTGCTGCGAGTCGTCGAAGTAGAACGAAGAGGATGGGGCTCGAGCCACCTCATCCCGGTCGTCGGTCCTTTACCATCCGCGCCCAAGGGGCAATGAGGTGCCCCCGCAACTGAGCCACCTCATCCCACAACCAATAAACCCACCATTGGTCTCAGTGGCAGAGCCAAAAGTCGACCTTGAGGGATGCTAGAGAATGAAACTTGTTTGATGGAGGGGTCTCATATGGGTTATTTTTGTATACTTACATGGTAAAGATTCTTGTGTGCGAATTAAGGACAAGTTCATCAAGTGATCCCGGTGTTGGGGGTGGCTGCGAGCCCTACTCCCCCCTGCCTTAACCTCTTGTTGAGCGTCGCAACCTCGTGAGTGTTGCACTCCTTGACCTAGTAACCTTCCCAACGCATTTGTCACCTCACAACCTGCATAGATCCACACCCACCCACACCCGAGGGGGCACCGAGGTGCTACGTCCAAGTGCTAACATGCCACGCGGCCAAGAGTTCTCTCCTGCTACCAATGCGCCCACCGATCTTTAGGAGAGAGAGAGGAGGCGGCGTGGATAGATAAGGAGGGAGGGGTGGGGGTGAGATAGCAGACCTAGGAATACCCTCCAGTTCCTCAACAAAATAAATATAAAAATGAATGCCCTTCATTGAAAATTCATCCATATTTTCTTACTAAAATACCTTTGCTTGATGTGCCTTTATGTGTAGTGTCAGTAAAATAAATTGATCATCTAAATTGATCCCCATGTTAAAAGTTTTAGTGGCGGGTCGTCTAAAATTACAGGGCCCCTTACCAGCCGCCGTATTACAGCAGTGCTATGTCGTGACAGGATTGCCTTATGCTCGCCACTACGAATGGTTTAGAGAAATGCCATTTCAAACCTTTTAGTGCTAGATAGATCCCTACAGCCTACAAAACACTCCATCCGTCTCATATTACTTGTCATCCTACACTTATCTAGTTTTTTCAATTTACTTGTCATCCTCTTATGCTAATGCATATTTTTTTCTATTTCTAATATATCTCTATCTCTATATCTCTCCTCCGTGTTTTTTGTGCATTTACCTTTTTCACTTCTTCTTAATTATTGTGCCCAGAGCTAAAACAACGTGTAATTTGGTATAGAGGAAGTAGTGTTTCGTTTCTATGTCTGCAACCGATTCCAACTGGGTTGGGTCCAATAAGTATTTATGGGTCCCAATCGGACTCCACGAGACAGATGAATTTTTTTCCCCTTCACGCACTGCCAAAGTGATTACCGTGGTTAAAAAATATGGGTCCCCAAACTAGATCAACAGAAATCATCATTTTCTTCCCGTTCTTGTTTGCTTTTTCAGCATAGTACCGCCGTATCAAGTGTCCACATTAGTGCTAACACAACCTTTCTATGAAACTACGTACGATATGATTTCTTTTATGTGATAAATGAGAAACAACCGTGATAGTGAAAATGAGAAGCAGCCAGTTATACTGATTCCTAGCTCGATTTATTGCCGATTTGCAAAGCGTACGCATCAGAAGCTGCAGATTGATAAGGTGGTTGTAGCTGGCAGTCCTCTTCATTTGCAAATGTTCATTCACGGCAAAATATTATGAGGATGATGGATCAAGCCAGTGCTCGGACCGTATAATAATAAATGTCACATGTGAATTTGCATGATCATGTGAGGGACCCTATCCAAACAGTTCATATACTCTAGAGCCCAGAAGGCTGCTACGAAGCTATCATTGTGAGGCATGGTTCGCGGCTCCCCCATTGGTCAGTCCCACAAACAAATGATAAGCGACAGAGGTTCAAGATCAATGCAACTAAAAAATCCAACGGAAACAGCTATATGTAGATAGTGGGCACGAAATTACACACGGAAGCAAATGATCAGCTCCACAAGTTGTAACCATCAGAAACAGATCCCACTGTCGACAGGATATAAATGTGCCAAAATAATTGAAACATGACGATGGACCCATTTTGACTTCAGTTTAAAATAGGGCATTCACTCCGTAAAAGTCTGAATTTGTGATCCTTCAAGTCTAATGAGAACCCACAATAGAATCTGTTTACAAAAGAATGTTCACAATACAATGGCATAGTTAAAACATGATATTAAACTTATCTTCGAAATGATAGAAGAAAACGAAGCACAATGATGATGTACAAAGAAAACGAACAGATAAGAGACAGTGATATGGAAATGGAACATTGGATTGTCGAAGTGTTTGACACAAGCCGATACAGTTACCTTCAGCTTAATCACCCTATTATACAGGAATTTTAGAAAAACTTAAATAATGCAAACACAGTGATATAGAACAAGATTGATAAACAAAGTGCTTCCGAAGGGTCAAGATTAAATGTGAAACAGAACGTAAAAATAAGACCAACGATCAAAGCCCAGATAAACTTTCCTTCCACGTATTTCCTGTCAATACCGTGAGCCCCAGCAGATTCCCCTGCTGAATCGTTTGTGGCCTCTGAGCTTGCAGGTATACTTGCTCCTTTTTGGTCGACAACAAGTGCTGGTGCTGAAGGATGCTCATGTGCATATGCCTTATGTCTCTGGTATTTGAAGAATAAATCATTGCTTCGAGTATATGAGAAGAATGACACCCTGCCAGGAAAATATGTGTGTACACGAGCAATTTCACGAATGATATACCAATCTTTCTTATTGCGCTCGCATCTCCCGAGAAGTTCTGCATTGCCCACTAAGTCCAGTGTTTCTATCCTTGAAGCATGCCGTTCCAGCCATTTTGGAAGCTGGTCAACTTGTTTATCTTCAATGTGAATGTGACGTAGTGAGTTCACCCCTGAAACCTCTCCCAGGATTGGGCAGCCGTTGACTGTCAAAACTTTCAGCAGTGGAAGATTTGATACTGTGGTAAGGCTTGGCAAGGATTCAAGAAACAACTCTTGAACAACGAGGTTCTCAATAGCCTGTAGAAGATCTGCATTTCTCACTTCCATGGTTTCTAGCATTTTGCAGTGTTCCAAACCAGATGGAATATGTTTCAGCTTTGGGCAACTTCTGAGTGAAACCTTGCGAAGGAGTGGCAGGTCCGTGGCTTGAAATTCTGACCAAGATTCCAAATTTGGCATGTCCTCAATGTGCAATTCCTTTAGATTGGGAAATGATGGTGTTCCAGCCCTTGGTTGCATGTCGATTCTCTTCAGCATGGAGAGTTTGGATATTCTGAGAGACTTCAACTTCTTAAACTGGCAAATGGATGGGAGTTCCTGACAAAACTTGCAGTTAACCAGGTTAAGTTGTTGTAAATCTGGAAGCTCAGAAAATGATAGCCAGTCCGGATATGCACTTCCATAATAGCCATCAATTTTGAGAGATTCTAAACATTTGTGCGGATGAAGCTGTGTGAACACTTTTTTCAGTCTTTCTGGTTCACCTGACAGAGTTTCTGAGCTGACAGTACAGCAACTGAGCTCAAGATTCTTGAGATTATCCTTGTTCTTCAGCACATCACCCCTTGTAACCGTCCTGTGTGCAGTTTTTCTAATCTTTATTTGCAGGCTAATCAATTTCCTCATATTCTGCAGCTCATCCAATGGCCTGACACTTGAAGACCTGCCGTCCACTACAAAGCCATGAAGAAATGTAAGACACTGCAAATTCTGCAATTTAGGTGGGGCTGTTATTTCACAGTCTCGAAGGTTTAGGCATTCCAACTTCGATAACTTTTGGATATTTTTTGGAAGTAAAGTGAGATATTCACACTTCTGCAAACCCAAGAAGCGCAGTCTCCTGAGGTTACCAATTGACTCCGGAAGTGCTCGTATTTTTGTACCGGAAAGATTTAGGTGCCTAAGATGCACAAGATTGCCCAATGTCTTGGGAATGAAGCTGACTTCTGTGTCCGAGAGTTCAAGAACTCGTAAAAGTTCCAGGTTCTTGAATATGATATCCAGGTCTTTCTCACCAAGTGGATTACCAGATAGAAGAAGTGTTCTCAGATTGCTTAGCCTTGTGACATCTTCCGGGATAGTGGTCAATCCTCTGTTCACAAAAGAAAGACGATGCAGAGTAGCTGATAATTTAGCCACATCTTTCGGATCACCAGCAAATGCCTCATTTTCAGTTAAGGAAACTGCTATTTTTCTAACTTGCTCATGCATCTTGTATCCTTTTGAATTGCTATCCTGTTGAAGAAGCCCCCTCCCTGCAAGCTCCTTGAAGAACCTGTCAGCTGTCTCTTCTACTGAACAATACGTTTCAATATTCAGCATTTGTTTTGAAGAATGATCACTGCTGAGGGAAGGTGTCCCTTCAGGTGCCTCACAACTGCTGTGATCCTCTACTATCTCCTGCAACGAACGAGCGTCGTGCTCTCGATCATGTTCTGATGATATAATGTTGTAGTCATCCATAATCACTTCCAATGGAACGTTGTTACGCCCATCAGATGCATTACGTGACAAATTAGTGTCTTGCTCTTGAGTCATCCCTTCAGTGTTATTCTGCCTGTTTGATTCCTCTTTCCAAACATTATTCTGCCCATCAGTTGCCTCTTCTGACCCCTGGCCATCTCTTGAATCAATAAGGTCCTCAGAAATCCATAATTGTATAATCTTATTTTTCTCAATCTCAACGTCCGGAGGGAAAAGTGATAGATAAATAAAGCATTGCTTCAGATGTGGTAGACCATCCTGATAGCTCAAATAGATGCTGCTTCTAACTCCTCCTTCAGTTCCCGTGGTAAGATCCTTGAGAGAGAATGCACTACTGTCACGTATGCCTTCCCATTCCTCTGCTTGACAGCTCTTTCGAGCAAGAACACCTCCAACAGCCTTGATGGCAAGAGGAAGACCATTGCACTTCTGCACAATTCCTATACCAATCTTCTTTAAATCGGGCGTCATCTTCGCCTGCTCCAGACAAGCTGCCTTAAGTAGCAAGGTCCAGCCGTCTTCAACAGTTAACTGCCGTAAACGGTGGACTTGAACACCATAAGATTCAGTAGCTTTCTGGATTTGGGCAGACTTTATCTCATTGCCAACATTCTCATCACTGGTTGTGATCAAAACACGGCTCCCTTCGGCAGCATGACGGAACATACTGAGGATTTCAATTATGTTTCCATATATTTCGGCATTACCTATGCCTTCATTTGACGGAACATCATTGTATAAATTAAAAACCAGAAACATTCTCCTTCCTCCAATTTTTTCAGCCAACAGATTTTGGAGTTCGTCCCTTGTTTTTGATCCTTTTAGATCCCCTACAGCAGCACCTGTCGTTGCTAATGATAACTGGGTAGCAGTGGATCCTTTAGAAATTGATACCCATAGGCGTGTGCTGAAAGCACTTTTAGTCCTTTGATCGTCAAATATTTTTCTTGCAATAGTGGTCTTTCCAACCCCTCCCAAACCAAATATTACAAAGAAGATAAAATGCTGAGATGGATCATGATCTTCTGTCAACTTGTCAACCAATGTCGGAATCTCCAGCTCAATGTTTGTTCCCACCAAATTGTCATGGCAGATCCGTTTACAAGATTTACATTGCTGATTTTTTTTCATGTTCTTTCTTTTGAGCATTGGAGGTCGGTTCTTGGATATTGAATCCATCGACCCAAGTAAATGCTTTATTTCTTGCTTGATATACTTGTCTGAGAAACGGCGCATAACCTGCAAATAGTCAGCGTTTCAATAACGTATAAACAAATATAAGAAAAAACAAGAAAAGTATGGACACTACTACTACTGGTACTTTGTGTCAAGATTCGCCATGAACGCTGCAGCCTCCCTTGTCTAATGTCTACGTGCAACCATGAGAGCGGTGAACCATCGAGTTGCACCGTATTCTTGTTTTGAACTATTTGAACTTACGGTTAAAATCACTATGGCGGATCAACCACTGAAAAGATCTAATTGTAAGGCCCATTTGGTATGGACTCAGCCAGCCAATTTAGGGCTAAATGATTGTTTCTAAATGGCTACTCAGTTACCTCCACTTTACACTTATTTTTTTTTTCTGACGGTCACCGGGGGGAGAGAATCCCCACCTACACTTTACACTTATTTACTACTTCCTCCGTTTCAATTTATAAGCAGTTCTGGCTATATTTTTAGGTGTCCAGGTTCATTGAACATTCTCTGAATCTGGACATATGCTTATCCAGGTTCAGAGAATGTTCAATGAATCTGGTACAAAGCCAGAACTGCTTATAAATTTAAACAGAGGGAGTAGCAAATGCTATCGATACACATCTCCTCCCATCACCCTTGACTCGCTCCCAACCCTGTAGCCCCATAACTGTCCCATCATTCTCCCTCTCCTCTTGGTTCTTCTCCTAGAGCAGGGCCCTATAGCTAGGGTATCATCTGCCACTGCGAGTCGATGTGCCATATCTAATGACTTTACCCAAGTTTGTCCGTCTTCAACGTCAAAGTTTAACCTCAGCCACAAAGACACATATCATCCTCTACTCCCTCAATCTAGCTCCTATGGCTATTGGTCGCCACCCCCCAAGTCCTTCATGAAGCTTTGAACACCATAGTCTAAAAGCCAACGTCATCCATTGGCCAGATCCAGGGTCTTCATAGAGAATATATATGACTTTTTTTTTTTGCGAAAAGGAAACTTCATTAATGATGAATTTCATAGAGAATATATATGACATTTTTGACCGAAGATCCTCATGGGTATAGCGAGCTGGAGTACACCGCCAAACACTCTAACAAGGTGTAAATCATCAGGCTTTTTGAGTGTTGTCCACCTGGTGTGATAGGGAGATTGTGCAACCTAATGTGTATGATACTATGATGTGATCCGAAATGGACAGGCTAGCGGCATGGGTCATTGATTTGTGTTAGTTGACTTGAAGAATTTGCAACGGCAGGCCGGTCATAAGATTTGTGTTAGTTGACTTAAAGGATTTGCAAATTTCAAGTGACCCCTTTGCTGATAGAGAAAAGATCGAGAAGAGCCACGAAATATGCATGGCAAAAAAAGAGAAGAACGACGAGGAAGAACCTCACGCTGGTAGAGGGCATAGAATAGATTAGCTACCTCAAACGCCATGAAAAAAAGGAAAGGAAAACGCGTGCTACTTGATTACCGGTGCAAGAATTGACGGCCCCTCGGCTTTTGCTTCGGCCTCCAGGATGATCTGGTCCGCCTTGTACAGCATCCGGCGCAGCTCCGCCAGCCACGGCCGCGCATGCTCCTCCTCCAGCACCCGGTTCTCGGCGTCGACGGAGTACGGCAGCTCCTCTGCCAGCCGCCTCCGGAGCTCATCGGCGTCGTCCCGGAGCTCCGAGGACGCCTTGCGCAGCCGGCCCTGGAGCAAGTCTTCCAGCGATCGGATGACGTGCGTGCCCAAGGCGCTCGCAGTCACCGCCATGCTCTGCTCGTCTCGTAGCTTTCCCACGAACGCGGTGGCCGGCCGGCAGGGGGACAGATGCTAATTGTAATTGGAGATAACATGTGTTGTGATCCCAGAGGCAGGAGCGCTAGACAACCGGAAGTCTGGAATGGAGATCATGGCACGATTGGAGAAAATAAAACTTCGATGGAGAAAACGTCGTAGAAAATTCAATGGCATGCAACTTGTCCACTGTCGTGGCGTGTTTAAGAATTAAGAGCTTTAGAACCGTTGACTTGGAAATGATCGGTGCTGATGAGTAATTAATACGGAGAGAACAACTCTTTTTGTCCTTTTTAAGCTGGTTGCAGGTGGCATACTGACAGTAACCCCCATTCATGATGCGTTTTATGTAGAAAGATAGTCTCAACATGGTGACATGTTACATGAAGATTCTCAATCAGAATACTCATTTACCGCAGATCTGTCGACCATGTTTAATTAGGAGAAGCATCATTGACAGTCAACAACTTCCTTCATGTGATCTGGTGCAGTATGTATACACTTCCAGATCTTGATTTGGCCTGCATAGTGGAATAACAATACCCCTGTTGCAATTTTTAATCTCTGCTTCGTTGCTCAACTCGTTTGAACAAGTGCCCGTTTAGAACGCAAGGAACAGAAAAGAAAACCTAGAGAAAATAACCCCCAAAAGAATCTAAGTTGCATACAGGAGCTGAACGACGACAAAGCTTCAAACTCGTGATTCTTCATTCTTCGAAGGGACTACAAAAAACAACTCATCAACTCAGAGCTCTAATTGCTTCCATCGAGAAGCTGTCTTAATCTATAGCTGTCAGAACTAAGGAGCTCATGGGTTGAAAATTAATGAATTTAGTCGACTTCACACATGATTTTTTTTTTCTCAAAAAATTGAAGAGTTGTATGTATGTTACTACTTACTGTGTCTAATAAACGAGACAGACTACAAATTCTGAAAGCCTTGTAATATAGGCCACACTTCCTATAGCCTTCTGGATAGCACGATCCATTGTGGCCCCACAACAATTGGCCCACAATCGACTATAATATACTTTATTAGCAACCAATATTTTATTGATATTCAGATTCAAGTTTTATTATATATATTCAGTATTTTTAGGAAAATATATAGTCAACAATTTTGAAAAGCTGAGTCACAATTTTTGAAATATAATTTAATAATGTTGGAACAATTGAACATTTCAGTGAAAAAAATGTATAAACGGTACATCAAATATATTGAAAAATACAAAAAAAATTGTTTGAACACTATCAATGAAGATTCGACATATGATTATAATAAGCTCTATTTTGTCTACACAACTTCAACATTTCAAAAGAATACTGAATGGAACATTTTAAATGTTAAAAGTCTATCAATACGGGATATCCTTTCGTCGCATTATTTCTAAGAAATATGATGGTTCAAATGGATTAAAAAATAGAGTTGTAGTATAAGGGGAAGTAGTCACTTGCGTAATTCAAAATCATTGAATTTTGCTGGATTCAATGGATGGTAAGCATGACAAAGATTCACTGGATGATAGGATCCATATAGCTAGGGTCACAATCGGAGTTAACCTGTTTGTGTGAACCGACTTTGCCTCTATTGTAATGTGACAGAGATCATATATTTAGGAAATATGAAGAAGAAGAACTCATGAACATCGGAAGCTTGAAATTAGAATGAAGACAAATAAATTGCATGGCTTTAAGCACTGAAGTCAATTTAAATAAAATATCTACATCACAATCAAAATGAGTGAATTCAACTTGAAAAAACCTTGGTCAGCATAGGAGAAAGGACAACAGGCTAATAGATTAGCTTTGTACTAGTTTATTATTTTGGATAGTAAAACTCCTCTAAAATTGAAGGGCCCGGATTGTTTTGTTATCTTACTTCCTGTTAAAGGAAGACAAATGACCACGGACAACCGTATAGGGGTATATATATTATATAAGTATGGATGGAGTATATGTCAACTTACACCCAGAAACCATAGACCAAGAAGACAACTTTTACCCGTACAAAAGTACTAATAAAACAAAACATTCGACTCTTTCCCAGGAACAATTGATCAAAATGGGTCTCAATTCTATCTATGACCACGAAACGGAGCCACCACGTTGGCTCTCAAGGTGTAGAAATTCCCACGTTAATCTAAGAAAATAAGAAGAGAAAATTACCCACCACTGCCATTATGAAAAAATTAGTCACAAAGCCCCCTATAAATATTTATAAAACAGCAAAATTCGGAATAATAAAAGATAGCCAAAAATACCCCTAACACCTATTTCTAAATTACCCAACATGCCATTACGAGTCAAAAATAGCTAAATTCGGAATAATAAATAATAGTCAGAAAATACTCGTCTCCTCTTTTTTGAATTACCCACCATGCCATTATGAGTCAAAAATAGCTAAATTCGGAATAATAAAAAAATAATCAAAAATACCCTTCACACCTATTTCTAAATTACCTATCATGCCATTATAAGTCAAAAATATAAAAAGAGCTAAAAACATCCCTAATTCTTATTTCTAATTTACCCACTATACCAAGAGTCCAAAACAACTAAATTTTGAAATAATAAAAATATTCAAAATACACTTAATTTCTATTTCTAAATACACCGCCATATGTCTAGCTAGCATGGCACATTCTCTTATTTTTAGCATGGCATGTTTTCTTCAAAGATTTCTTTATAGCACGACTCGTTCTTTTAACTACTATTCATATGTTAGTTGTTTAGCATGGCACATATGAACCAACCTCACTTCTAAAAATAAATCAAATACAATGGGTTAGCTAAGACACAATCCAAGATAAATGATGACTCATCTCACATTCAAATTAAGGGATGGTGAGAAATTCTCTAATCTATTTCTACTATTTTATAAATATAAAGTATAAGATAATAATAATAATAATAATAATAATAATAATAATAATAAACTATGTTAATTTTCTACGATGATATAAAAATATTTTAAATAATATATAAGTCTAGCCGCGCAAATGCGCAGGCAGCCATCCTAGTTATATAAATAATTGACCTAGAAAAGAAGTATCCACATTCGCTCTCAAGGCCTAGAAATTCCCACGTTAATTCAAGAAAATAAGAAGAAAAAATTAACCACCACTGCCATTATGAAAATTTAGTCAAAAATAATCTAAATCTATTTCTAAATTATCCACATGCTATTATGAGTAAAAAACAAAATTTGGAATTGTAAAAAATGGCCAAAAATACCCTTCACACCTATTTCTAAATTACCAATCATGCCATTAAGAGTAAAAAATAGCTAAATTCAGAATAAAAAACTATAGCCAAAAATACCCTCCCATCTATTTCTAAATTACCCACCATGCCATTATGAGTCAAAAAACTTAAATTCGAACTAATATAAAATAGTCAAAATAACTTTTAACTCCTATTTCTAATTTAACCACCATATCATTATGAGTCCAAAATAGCTAAATTTAGAAAAATAAAATAACAAAAAAACACCTAATTCCTATTTCTAGATTACAAACTTTTCTAAATTTTAATCAATCAATAAATTTATTTTAATGTTCCAAATACTAATAAGTGAAAGTAAATATAATTTTCATTTAAATTGTTGGAAAATACACTATAGAAAGCACATGGAAAATAATTCAAATTCATATCCTTAACTAAAACTGAACATGCAACACAGCTCTTATTAGGGGCCAGCTTCTTCCTTGGCCTAGATATAATTTAGCAATGCATTGTTTTCTAAATGTGTAATGCTTTAATGGTTAAACACTAACAATATGTATCTCTTCAATAAGTAAAATAGGTAACAAACATGTATGTCTATCAAATAGGAAAACAGAAGCACAATAATTGACAAAGTGTAAAAAAACACTTTTAACATTACAATATTATGGAACTTTAAGACCATACACTCATAACTTTTGGAAAATAATCTCAATATATAAACATATATGATGGTTAAAATTAGATAGTCTAATATTGTGTTAACTAAATATACATGCATGATAGATATAATTGTACGCAACACAGAACCATATACTCATTAGTTTTTTAAAAGTATCTCAATATATGAACCCATATGATGGTTAATGTTTGGATAGTCTAATATTATGTTTAACTAAATATACATGTGATAGGAAAACTATCAAAAATGTTATCCATGTGACGGTCCAAAAGATACCCATTTCTTATAGACCGATCATGAGTATACTATAAATAAAGTAGTAAATAAGGTGCCAAATTTACCTATTATACGTATATCAATAAATGTCTGACAATGACCTTGAGCAACTGCCTCTCACCATCATCAAACAGATTGAGCAATATATGAAACACTGCTTATGGAGGGGCTCTGATCTGAATAATAAAAAGCCATCTTTTGTGGCTTGGCACATGGTCACAAGGCCAAAGAAAGAGGGAGGTTTAGGCATCAAGAAATTGGTTGTGCAAAATGATGCACTTTTGATGAAGAATCTACACAAATTTTTTTACCATGCTAATCTTCCTTGGTACACTTATTATGGGATAATTATTACAATGGAAGGATCCTGCCTGGCCAGAGAAAGAGGGGGTCCTTTTAGTGGAGGGATGTTCTAAAACTCCTTGATCAATATAAGGGCATTAGTATGGCCACGACAGGGGATGGTAGTACCATTGCATTCTGGGATGATATGTGGAGTGGAATAGTACCCAGACTCAGATTTCCTGAGTGTTGGTCGTTTGTACGCACCTACTTATATACCGCAAGTGGACGGTGTACAGTTGTAGGACTTTTCCCTTAGAGTATTCCAAGGTTTAATATCGAACCACAGAGAACAAGCGGGACTTAAACTATTATTTAAACTACTAAATTAATATAGCAAAGGTGTGTGCGAAAAGGATGATTAACAACTAGAGATGAAAGAACCTGCGGTTGTAACAAGGTTATAAAAAGGATTCTCTCCTATGGTTTGGGATACTGGCATGCAACTCGAATTAATGTTCAGTTGATAGGTTTAGTATTCTACAAGACATGGTGGTTTCGTTCGCCCCGATCCTGTCACGACAAGAGTTAATAGCTCCCTACTGGTTTCTTGCACTATGTGATAATCGATAGCATAACCGTTGCAATCAGCTACACTAATGAGTTCATGTATTGATCAGATACAGAATAAATGCATCACATAGACCGAACGCATCAAAAGAGTATCGTAAGTGTGAGAGTTACATAACCAGATTTCCCTCGCCACGGAGAGAATATGAGATCTACTCACGCATCATACTGCAACACATGAACATGGTTACAATAGAACACGGGATTTTGGCGTGGACCCACAGGTGCCGATCGGCACGGCGGTGTGCCGGTCGGCACAATCTTCCTTTTTGGTGGTGATGATCGGTGATCGCCGTCTTCGCCGCCACAACCTTTAACCTAGGTCAAAACTTCTATCTGTTCGCTCTCCTCCTTGTTTCGCGACCAAGATCTTCTCTTTTTAGTTCCTTCCAATTGTGGGCTGGATTTCACCGACTCCGACTCTGATATTTTCTTCTGGGCTTCATCTTCTCCGAGTGGGCTTCATGTTTGGGGCCTTGCCCTTGTGGTGCCGGTCGGCACGGCTCTGTGCCGACCGGCACGGCCTCCAACTTCTTCGTTCTTCGGGCCTTCGGTAGCTCTTTATCCGTAGTCTCTCCAATTTCACCTGTTTCCTGCAAATCTTTACGAATACACAGAAACTACGCGTATATATAATAATGGGGGTTAATTGTTAGCAATAATGACATAATCAGGTATTAAAAACACCATATTTGTCATATAAAATGGGTACATAGAAAGCACCAACACTGAGTTATACTCATATACAACCAAAAAGTTGATTCACTGCAGTAGGTGAGACATACAGCAGACTTAACTACCATCTTCCAACTTCCACTTTCAGAGGAGGCATACATTCAGTTTCAAGAACTCCAAGCTAGTTTGCAACAAATTGAATTCATTGAAGATAAAGACACATGGGGCTACATCTAGGGTTCACATTTATATTCCTCAACGAAGGTCTATAAGAGAATGATTGGGCATATACAAGTTCACCCATCAATTCATTGGTTATGGAAGTCCTGCTGCCAAATGAAGCACAAGATTTTTTTGGCTCATCATGAAAGACAGGTTGAATACAAGAGGTGTCTTGAGAAGAAGAAACATGCATCTGGATGACTATACCTGTGAAATGTGTATTCTTCAAAGAGAAGAGACAATATATCCCTTGTTCTTGAGGTGCAGCTTTGCTAGAAACTACTTCTAATCCTGAGCGAGCTCTAAAAAGTTTGAAAAGGCAACTCACGGTTCCATTCTACATGGAAACCATCATCCTCGTGGCATGGAGCATCTGGACAACACGAAATTAGTGGATATTCAATGGAAAAGATCCAACGGTTCAAGCATGCAAGGAAAAGTTCAAAAGAGAATTCGTCTTGGTTATCCATAGAGTGAAACCTAGATATCGCCCAAGAATTAAAGAATGGCTTGCAGCATTAGAATAACTTTTTTTTCTTTCCTTTTGGTTTGTCTTTGGTTTTTGTGAGGTTGTATACTGTACTTTGACTTGAAACTATAAAATTAGTAGGGGACTTTCCCCTCAAATTGCTTCAAAAAAAAAGACCTTGACCAACCATAACGATTGAACTTTGAGGATGCTCACGTGAGCACGATCCATCTGCTTACATGGGACCTTAATAATCATTGGCAGCGTTAAGTACACCTCTTAGCACAAGTTCATGGATCTATGAGAAGCGTATATAGTTCAATTTTCAAGGGATCCTAATAGGTGCGCGTAACCGCAAGTGACACGGAGCTGGCTTGAGCCATGGCTATCGCTATACAGATATGTTATGGTTGACATAATTTGTAACTATTCAGTAGAGTGACAAGAAAACAATACATTTTTAAATACCATGAGTTCATATCATATCTATTCTTTTATATTGTTCTTGTGATTTATTTTTATTCTAGCCCTTACACCATACTCACATGTTATCTATTTGGACTATGTATCTTTGTCGGCCAGTTGCTACAATGATGATCCTTACATGCTACTTATAAAAATTGGTAATTTCAATATGACATTCAGGTAAACGATGACTCATCATACACTCAAATTAACAGACTCAGTGAGAAATTTCTCCAATAAATTTTACCTATGTTAGAAATGCATTCCTATAAAAATAACAATAATAAACTATGTTTAAACTTCTATAATAATATAAAAATAATTTAAATAGTTTAACGAGTCTAGCCGCGCAAATGCGTGGCAGCCATACTAGATACTAGTTCTCTCTAATACAGTCTCGGTCTCTAAAATATGAAATGAAACCTAAGAAGCACCAAGTAAATATAAAGCAAATACAAATGAAGAGAAGTGTAACGGTAGAAAACATGAAAAGTTTCACATTCTTTTTGTCAAAGTGGGATAGGGTGAGCATTCGCATAGAGTCTGAAAATTCCTTGTTCCTGAGATACCAGAATCCTTTGAGAGTGTCAACAATGGTCCGATCATTTGTTTGTGCAGTCGGTGCTACTGCAACAACGTCAGCTTGTTGAGAGAGAGGCGTACTTGGCATAACAATCTCTGATGACTGTTGCATTTGCCATTGTTCTTCCATATTGAATACTATGCCATCCGCAAAGCCATTGAGGATGTCATTTATTTCAAGCATAGTTCGAGTATCAACCTCCAACCTCGTCAGTGTTTTTGATTGTTGAAGAATGAGAGGAATGGTTGATAAATTTGCGCAACCTGATAACCTTAATACTTGGAGATGTGGCAGATCCTGATCCTCAAGATCTGACCATGTATGTAGAGCTTTCATGTCACCAATGTGTAGCTGCTGAAGTCTGGGGAATGCCGCCTTCTTGTTCTGCAGGTCACCTCTCAGCTCGGCGCCAAGTTTGCCCAACTTGACAAAGCCTGTTACAGCGAGGAATTTGAGCTGTGGAAGCTTTCCCAATGAGGGTAGTTCCTCACATAATAGACAATTTCGGAGGTGAAGTCGTTGGAGATTTGACAGCAACGATATTGATGAAGGGTAATGCTTTCCATAGTAGTTTTGAATCTTGAGATGTACTAGCCGTTTCTGAGGGAAGAACCTGTCGAGCACTTTCTCTATGTTATTTAGTCTGTCGTCAGTAACCAATGGAGGCTCTGCATTGCTATAACATAATTCGAGCTCCCTAAGCTGATACTTCTGAACCGGATATTCATTTTCAGAAGGGGGATCCAAGACATTTTCTAGCTTCTCGACATGGAGAACAGTAAGTTTATTGGGATCTTTAAGATCCAGCATCTGTAATGAACAATCCTTTCCCATGGGGATACCTTGCACAGAGGTAAGTTCCTCCATGTTACGAAAGCTCCAGTTTATATTACTGATACCTGTACCTGATATGTCGAGGCTCCTTAAATTTCTTAGCCGTCTAATGCCCCTAGGAAGTGTGTGAATTCGCTCACAGTTCCTGAGGAGTAAATACTGGAGCATCCTCAAGGATACAATGGTCCCAGGAATTGTGCTTATTTTTGTTTCAGAAATATTCAGGTACCGAAGATGTTCCAGCCTTCCTATAGTAACAGGTAGAACTTCGATGCCCTTCGCCTCACGGAGGTCAAGCACTCTCAGAAGTGTTAGTCTTTTGAATGTGTCAACTAGGATGCCATCTCGCACTGTGCTCTGACGAAGTATTAGTGTCCTCAGATACTTCATGTTTCCTACCCCATGGAGCAATGAGCTTTCAGCAATGTTCGGGCCATTTCCAATGTCTTCTTCATTGTAGTTATTTGGCTCGTTGTTTCTGACAATGGCATGGCGGCGTGCCTGAAAGAGGTCTGCAGTTGACACCGATTCATTGCAGAAGTTTTCATGATCGGACACATCCTTCGCAAAGGAGCGGATGATGATAGGCATCTTCGCTCCTGCGACGCCATCTTTCCCAAAATCAAGATGAAGGAGACCTCTTCCAATCAACTCATAAAAGCAATATTCTGCTATCTCTTCAAGGGTGAATTTTCTCTTTTTTACAATGAAACCTTCAGATATCCACTGCTGTATAATGTATTGTTTCTCAATGAAGAAACCTTCAGGAAAAATTGAACAGTATAAAAAGCATTGCCTCATATGGGATGGCAAATCCTGGAAACTCAAGTTGATTATGTACTGGTCCTCAGGCGAAAGGTCCTGAAATGCAGTACGGCAGGCATTCTCCCAGTCATGCCTTGTCGGCTCTTGACCCCTTAGAGTTCGTCCTATACTCCTGATGGCAAGAGGAAGACCATCACATTTTTCAACAATCTGTTGCCCGATGTCCCGCAATTCAGCTTCGTCATTATGACTGAGGGAAGCTCTCTGACAGAGTAATCTCCAAGCATCACTGTTGTTCATTCTTCTCACATAGTGAATGTGGTCCGCCCCAATCCTTTTAGCAACATGCTTATTTCTGGTAGTTACTATCACTCTGCTTTCACGTTGGCCTTTCTGAAGAGCACCCTCAAGCAATGACTCCCAAACATTTTCTGTCCAGACGGAATCAACCACTAACAGGAACCTCTTGTTTGCTATTTCAGATCCTAGCTTCAAAAGTTGGGCTTTAGTTGGTCCCTCCTGGCGACAATCTGACCACATTATCATTGAACTCAAATCTTTGGAGAAACGTATCCATAATCTGATGTCAAAATGATGGCCTTTGCCAGTCCCAGCCTTCACGCTGTGATATATCATGCGAGCAAGCGAAGTCTTGCCAATTCCAACCATACCAACAATCGCAATAAGACGACAGTTACTCATGGAATCATGTAATAACTTCACTATATTATTGGAATCAGTTCCAACATAATCACCAACAATATCAGCATTATAATCTGGCGCTGTCTTTCCATATGACCGGGCAATATGTTCTTCTGTCTTAGTTTCAACTGGAAGCTTCAAGATGCTATCAAAATCCTCATTCAAGGCCTTTATAGCGTCAGCAAATCTCTTGAGAGAAATATCCATGCCACAGCCAAGAGACCACAGAGATCCCTTCATAAGAAAAGATGAAACAGTTAGATGAAGGATCTTTACAACGAAGTAGTAATACAGTAATAGACAGTATTAGCTAGTATTATGCATCCTGGACCATATCTCGGCTAACTAGGTTTAAATTGAGAATGAAATAATGGCATTAGTAAAAACTTGTACACCAGGATCAGTATTGCTGCTATACATTTTGAACTGAACATTGTACATTTAAAACTTAAGCTACAGCTAGATTATTTTCTTTCTACTCAAGATAGATAACGTTCAAGAAATTATTTCCTCTGTTCATAGCCAAGAACTATAGAATCATTTGGTACTGTTCTCACTTTTGACTAGTAATGATGGTGGAGAACAGAACATTGACGTTTACTGTAGGTCCTGTTGCTAGCACTAGGGCTTGAGGCTGGCAACACTCATAAAACAAACAATATAGACACTGGTATAGCATGGAAAGAACAATGATTTTAATCTGAAAACGAGAGACTTATAATTAATAAATTATTTAAGCATTTTTCCTGAGTACGTACTCTTACTTTTTGGAACACATAATTCACACTGTTTTTTGTTTTTTGAATGAACTTAATTTGCAGTGTCAGAAGCCAACAGAAAACTATTACAGTGAGTTGCGAAGTTGAAACAAGAATGCACCAAAAGCAACAACCGGTAACTCTTGATGAAACAGTAAATCTGTAACAACATCATTTCAGAAGCACAAGTGCGCAAACAGGTTCTATGGGTCTTAGATTGCTTCCAAATCCCCTTAATGAAGTCTTGTAGGAACACTCTGTGAACAACAGAGGACCCCCAAGCCCCACCACAAACGCCTCTGAAATTTGGAGAACACAAAAAGCCTACCCAAACCTAAGAAATAGAAGGAAAATTGGGTAATTTTGGACTTCCCTAATCGATCGTTACATCAGTTCAACACATCAGACAGTAGAGTCAAAACCCCCCAAAATAGACACCACAGTACTGCAATCCAGAAATTCTTCCCAAATCTACGTCTGTTGCCAAACTGCCCCCAAATGCCACTGCATCTGGGAATCGACATTGCGCCACTGCCTCGCCTGGACAATCCTTGGTAAATTTAGCTTCGCAGCGTCAGACAGATGTCGTGTCTGCAGTAGGAAAGGCGAGGGCACATGGATAGAAGAGACAGATGTCGGAGAAGAAACAGAGAGGAACAGAGGAGAGACCCAAAACATGGGGTTCGATAGATCCGTGGACGTGCATCTCAAAAATACTAATAAGCACATTTTGATGATTTACTCCACAACCTCCTTGAAAAGTTGTACCAATATGCCACGCAGTTAAAACAATACGCGACAAACAGTTGCTGGCGCCGCTTGGCAGATCAATGCATGGATGGATGTCGATCAAAAAGGTACACGACATACCAGTTGGCAGTCGGCGTCAGGATCCCTGCGCTTGTCGTTCTTGAGCACCCAGAGGTCGACGACGTTCTCCACCTCGTACATGTGGTCCTTGAGCCGCTTCATCCAGTACCTGCCCACGTCGTCGTCCACCATCGCCTTCCGCTCCGCCGACTTGATCATCACCGCCACGCGCTCGTAGCTCTTCTTCAGCCGCCGCACGTCGTCCTTGACCGCCCGCTGCTTGCTGATCTCGGCCGCCACCACGTTGGCAACGAACATGGACAGGCTGGAGGCCATGGAAGCCAAGATCGGGTCCGGAATCATCGGGACGCTGCTGCGTCCGGCCTTCATGCGTGTACTGAATTAATGACACTGGTATATCTAGTATGTGTAAGCAATGGAAATGGATGGAAAATTACTTGCAAAAATTGATCCCCGGCAGTGTCACGGCGGCGCCTCCTGTCCGGCGGAACCGTTGCAGCTTAATGAGAGAGAGAGAGAGAGAGAGAGAGAGAGAGAGAGAGAGAGATAGCCTTTAATGATTAATAGAAACACTGAAAACTGAGATCGTGCAACTTGACAGTGGACCATGTGATGATTAGTCGACTTCTAGTTTTTCTTTTTGTTTTCTGGGATCCAAGTTATGAGTCTTATGACTTGGTCATTGCGGATTGGCGCAAGTAGTTAGATCTGAAAACATATATAATTGACTTAACAGATAGACGACTCACTGGCATCTGAGTTTTAACTTCTTTTATGCCTTCTGGTTTCATTGATTTATTGCGGAGCAAGAATCACGAACAATGGCTACAAATAATATGAAACTATACGATTACATTTTCTAGAGACGACCATTGTACCCGTAAACGCGTCTCTTAGGCAACGCGTCCCCACGTCTCAATCCCAACCACCATCGGTTCTTGTCCATCCCGTAAAATGAACAGCTTTAGCAGGCAGGAGTATTTTTAACTGTTGTGTTAATCTGCCACGGTGAAAGAGAGGCAGGTAGGACTAGCTGCAAGCTGAACGGCGACCTAGAGGGAACGAAGATCTACAATCCAGATGCAAAAAGACCAACTTCAGCTCCTGTTATTACGATTCTCAAGGAGTATGGAAGGTAAATTTGAGCGTCCTGCCAGGTTTTGGAAACCAGTGGAAACGTATCACACAACAAAGTGGAGGCGCAGTAGGAACACCGCAAATGCATTAAGTTGAGATTGTAGCATGTACGCAAACATTTTTCTCAACTGAACAAACTGCTTGTGATTCTGAGTTTTCAACCATGAAATGCAGTATACTCAGCTTAACAGAAGACTATAAATGAACAGGAACTGTTACATTGCTTTGTGTTCTGAAGAAACTGTACTCGCCTCTGTAATTATCGTGTGTTTGTCACACAAGATTCTATACATTTTCTGTACAGCACTATACAAAGTTAGGCTCACTGCTGGTGGACACGATAAGTCTCAATGCTTCAAGGGAATATTACACGCTCCAAACTCTGCTCATTTGTTTACAACAGGTACTTCAGAAACAACTGTTCTCACAGCACAATCAGTAATCCCAGTTAGAGCTTCCGAAACAACTATTCCTAGGCGTAATCTTCCTGACACTATCCTGAAGAAACTGGAACGCTCCAGGAGAAATGTGAGCCCTGTCCATTGTATTTACCTTCGGTGCCTGAAGTATTGCCCTTGGAGGCAACAAGGCCCACTGCATTGCCCAGATTGCAAGAGGGCGCATATATACCAGTGACCTGTAGTGACCCTCAATTGTCCATGCTTCTGGAGTTTGGAACCAATACCTGAATTTATTTTGAAGAAATTGATTATCAACTGAAAATATCGGACAACATGACACCTCTTTCCATAGCAAAACAAGGAAAAAGAAAGGCATGACTGCACAAAGTCCATGAAAGTTGGTACTACGAAAAACTCTAGGTCCATTCACTGCAATGAACAATGAATAAAACACTACAATAAATGTTGAATTACCAATTTCAGCGGGAGCTACCTGGCAGCAATTATTTTGAGCTTTAGCGACCGTTGAAAGAACCATACATAACATTACTTAATAATTGCCATCTCAAATTATTTATATACGAACTTATTCACTTTAAATTGTGCATCATGTAGTAGGGAAAAGATGCTAGAACCGGAACTTTAATATCCTGATGAACAAGAGGCATACCCGTAGCCCTCTTCAGACCATCCTGCAATATAAATGCCTTCTGCGGTAGTAAAGGCCTGACGCTCCATTCCGTGGAGGAGCATCGTTGCTGCTAAACTGTATGTTACTCCTGTCCAGATTTCCCTTGACTGCATACAAGTTTCATCTACCTTACCATTCGGATGCATGCCATTGACAGCTCCCATGCGTCCTCCTTTAACCCTCATCACATTATAGTCAAATATCTTCTGAAGCGTGCATTTTATCCTATCCTCATCAAACAAGGGAGCCAACCCTGACGATGCAGTGTACCATTGTCCAGCCAGCTGATCTGCCTGAATAGAGCGGCTATTATAACTTGTTCCACTGTCATAATTAAAGTAGGAACCATTCCACAACCTGGCCTCAAATACAGATTTAGCTTTTGCAAATCTTGTCATGCACCTCTCAGCATAGTCATCATGTCCAAGGCTGCGGGCAAGTGCGGCTGCAGCTTGAAGAGCAGCAAGCCAAAGGCAACCACAATAAGCACTTACTCCTTGAACTGTCCAAGCATCATAAGTTTGGTCAGGAAATCCATCATTCTCAATCATATCATCATCGTCATGATCAAACTGCTCCATATATTCCATAGCAGTACAAACTGCAGGCCAAACATCCTTGCCAAACGACATATCACCTGTTGCAGCAAAATCCCTGTAAATCTGGAGCACAAATTTGGGATTAAGATCTTTCCATCTACTTGTGTCATGTATATTGTAGGCATTCAATTCATGCCATGGATCATGTGCTCCAAGGTCATGTGCAACAGCACCAATTACTTTACGAATACCCCAGGTACCATCAGCGAGAAATCTGACTCTAGTTTTATCTTCCCGCAAAACAGCTCTAGCAAAATCACGTTGAATGCTCAGTTCAATCTTAGGGAACAAGTCCAAAAGAGCAAAAGAGGCATAGAAGTGTACATCGTAAGTGCACCACATGAAGTACTCTATTCCTTCCAAGTACAAAAATTTCCCAACATTTTCTTTGTCATCCATCTCGTGTGGGGTAAAACCAATAAGTGGAACCGTAGAACTGTAAGTACTATCATGAAGTGGTAAATCACTGTCCTCACATCTTGAATTCAACTTGTTGCCACCATCAACCGCCGAACATTCACTATCTGTAAGTAACGAAATAAAAATACCAAAAATAAATAACCATGAGATCACTGGTTGTAAAATTACAATGTAAAGAATTACTTTTTGTTTGGGGAGGGGGGGGGGGGGGGGGGGGGGGGGTGTACTATCACCGTCGACAAGACTGGATATGAGAAGAAAAATAAATTGGCAGACGAGAAGATCAAACCAATTGGATTTTGTATGCTATAAAAACAAGATTATAAACATGATCCAGAATCGATTTAATATATATTCATATTTACTTTGTTTCAAAGCAAATGATCTTGAAATGGGCTCTTTCATAAGCATTAATTTGTCATAAATTTGCAAGGAATGCTTTCTTTGTCCATTACCGCTTCACAACTTCACATTATAATAGAATTATTCCTATGCACAAAGCGGTTTTATGAAATATTGTATGAACATGGAGTAATGGCACAATATGCATTTCATACGACCGATTTTTATCCTATTAGACACCACCCGAAAAAAAAAGGTCACTTTGTCAAAATGATGTGTTGCACATAATTGAAACTGGTATCTGAAGAAGACAATTCAATATCTGAGATCTGAAGAATTTATCATTTCTGAAAAAAGCAAAACTGACTATTGCCAAATTCGGTGGCATGGAGATTCTACGGCCATCAAGTTATTTGTGTCACTTGCAATGCTAGTATCAATGAGAGAAGAGAAACCAGATAAAAGAAAACAGGGACAAGCATATGCAGAGATTAGTACCAATCCAAACAGTTCCTCCAGCAACTAGGAAGTACAGCTCATTAAAGAGAGTAATCTTGTACCTGCATGGATTAAAGATGATGAGCACATGCACATTTACATATCATAAACCTTGAAACTGAAGTAAGAACTGAACTTTGAGGTCTCTATCAAAAATATATAACAGCATAATTTCCATATATTCAATAGTTGCCATCGAAGAAATTTGTAATGTCATATTTGCCATCGTTGTGTCTCGACAGGTGGGCCCGCCTGAGTCACTGACAGTGGCAAATATGACATCGGGGACATTTGCGGTGGCACGTGGGAAATTATTCCTATTCAATAATCAGGGAGCCAAACTGTCTCAGAAGCAGCCAACCGATATAGTAAAACACAGAAAATATTCACCATTCTGGAAGCCTCTCATCTTGAAGAATGGGTGTCTGCCACTTATCTATCTCTTCTTCCCAACGCTTATAATCTGAAATTCAGATCAAGAGGCGAATCTTCTCAATTCTCAAGTAAGAAAATGAATAGAAAGATATACATGAAACGTTGAAGGCAGTAGTAAAATTAATTAATCAATCAAAGCAGAATTAATCAAGTACCAAAAGAAATCTAACAATTACAATTATCATAACTTAAGGAATCTAACAGTTACAATTATCATGTACTAGTTGGAAAACACCTATGAGTTGTGCGATGGATGTTTACAGAAACAAACTCATCAAGGCATCTTGAACCAAATTATAGCTGATCTTGGTACGGATCCACAAAATTTTGTATATCTCCTATAACTTAAGATTATGTACTAGTCGGAAAACACCAATGTGCTGTGCGATGGATGTTTAAAGAAACATACTCATCAAGGCGTCTTGCACCAAATTTATAGCTGATCTTGGTGAGGTTCCATAAAATTTTGTATATCTCCTGTCAGTATGGCCAAATCAAGCACACTAAAGAGGTTAAAAGACAGATAAAATAAAGTAAGAAGTGTTTATAGATTAAACATTTTTCAGGTGATTGCCGAGGATTCTTCAGGCAAGTAGGTCAGTGTATAGTAAAAGCTGATGCACAGATGGAGGAAAAACATTTGCAGAGTTTTTTTTTTTCTGAATAGCAAGTTCATATATGCATTGTGCAACAATAGCTTCCAGGTTCACAATAACTGAATCAAGAAATATATCTGTCACAATTATCACCAAATATATGTTCAGAATAAAGAATTTACCTGTAGTATGTGCTTCCCTTCTTAAATTTAACCTTAGGGGAAGACCAAGCCAATGCAAATACTATTGTACACTTTCCGTGGGGTTCAACCCAGGTGGAAGCGGAAACTGCTGCACAAACTGTATCACCCAGTGACGAAGGCATACTGGCACCAGCATTGAAATTATCTCGGTCAAAGCTACCATCCTTTAAACAATCAGATGGTATGTCAATGAAATGGAAATAATTTATTTACTTCGAATAGAGAAGTTAGTTGATATAAGATTTCCTTTCATTGTACAACAATCTCTTGTCTACACAGAGTTACAAACAGGGTCAGTTACTGAAGGAGAAAAAAACTCACCTGGACCATTGTGCCCCACATCTCTCTGGCAGTAACAGAACTTTCTCCAGAAAGCCCAAAAACAGGCAACACTGTGACATTTACATTTTGATTTTCACATGCCGCAATAGCAAATGTTACCGGGGGGTTATTACCGGCTGTCCTGCAATATTATTAAATGATAATCAATGTTAGTTTATAAATAGAAGAATAGATATGTCATCAGAGAATGCACAGAAAATATCATGGATTGAGGAATAATCTCCTCCTTTAGGCATGGATTCCAGGTGACTATAGGAGAGCGGATCCAAGCTCTTAGTTTCTAAATTGGACAACAAAAAATATGCCTAATTAAATCGGACAAAAGACAGAGAAAAAGGAATGGTCAGTTGATGACTTGCTTGTGATGTAGAAGAACACCAGAAACTCCATTTTCTCCGCTGCATGTCAAATAGAAAAAGATGATTCACTATATCGAGGACAAGAAATGGCATAAATGTCAAACTTCAAGAGTTGCCATACTAACACAAATGGCTCATTGACATGACCACCAGAACGATGTGAAAGTCCTCCAATAGAATTCTGGTATAGCATCAAGAATAAAACGTAAAGTCAGAAAGAAACAAATTATGTGTGAATACGAAATGAAGCGTAGTAGTTACTACCGCCCAGGTCATTAGCAAGCTGACTTTTGCCCTTTCCTTTCCGGTATTCACTAGCTGCAAAATATTTGTACAAAGAATATCATAAAAGGTGGCATTTTATAAGCAAAACCATGATCAGCTGGTAAGTAAATGCAAGTAATGCTACAATAAGAACTCTCACAGTTTAGTGGTAATGCCACAGTAGCTAAAAACACTAGTGAGTGATATCACTGACCGGTGAATGTTAAAAGACAGCAAAGCTTATGAATCTTCAAAGCCAAGATTTTAAGATTAACGAAGTGGGAAATTGTATGGAAATTATGTAACATTTAGTCAATGTTATACTTCTGCAAACTATACTACAGAAAAGCAATGAAGGCTTACAGTGTAGACGAAAACAGAGGTGGGAAGGCTGCTTTCTTGATAGTTGTGGGGAATAAATGGAGATATTTGACGGCAAGATACTTTCAGTTCAGGATCTGGTTCACCTTTTGAACAAAGGGAGAAAGTAACATGTAAGCCTCATTGGCATGATGGCAATATATTTGTTCATGCTACTTATTCATATTATAAAGCAGTCAGCACAATGGATTGTAAGATAAGCTTACAGAACAATGTCATTTATATCAAGCTAATCTATGAATTTCAGTGACCATAAAGAGGAAATTGCTTTGGGATTGGTTTGAATTCGAGTGTCCATCGAAACATCGCAAAAATGTCCGTTTTATGTATTGCAGTACTCAATCTATATTTGTTCCTTTTTACCAGTACTATTATGTCAAACCACTTAACAGTTAAAAAAAAAAGCGTGGGAAAATAAAAACAGTACTATTCAGAGTTTGCAAGCTTTTGAAGCATTCTTTGATGTGGCCTCTGAAGTTGGTTTTATTCAGAAATTTTAAGGGTGTTTTAGTATCGTTCTTGAGATTTATAGATTGCGAGTTGTAGGTCAAATAAGATTGACCTAAGAAGAGTGCCAAGAAACGAAATTGGTACTGATAGAGCACATACAGTAATGATATAATGAGATTAGATGTCTAAGAAATATCAAAAGATTTTTTACAGTAATCGGTAACATTACCATCATAAACAGTCCATGCTCGAGGAAACAAAGCATGGTATGTGGAACGATCACCCTTCAATTTCCAATCCCATGATGATATGCCATCATCACTAGGTTTCCTAAAGAAAAAAAAGTAGAAATGATCAATAACAGTTCCAAATCATAATTGGTACTAGGAAACGAGAAAGCTGAACAAAGTAGGAGAAGATTAGCTGACCCTGTAGATAAATTAACTAAATGTAAGCATTTTGAAAATTAGAGCAACAGCTAGATATCTTCACTAGAGACTACGCTCAACCCCAGGACTCACCCTCACATAAATATTATGTGTCAAAAAATACACAGGCTCCACTACCCTAATGCCAAAGAAACTGTTCTACAACCAAATAATTAACAAGCTAGATATGTTATAAGCACGCTATTTATCTCAAATTCTCAATCACCACAAAAGAAACCTCTTTCAACAAAACATCACTATCCGCAGGAAACATGTAAAGTTCAGAAGAAATTTTAATCTAATTCAGATCCCACCAGCCTCTTCACCTCACTCCAATATAATATTTCCCGTGCCTTCATCAGCCCCTACTCATACTCGCCCAGTCAACAGCACTGATCAAATCTGCACTGCCACTGAATGAGGCCTGGCTACAAGCAATGCATATGAGCACTAATAATAGGACAGGGGTGCAATACAGGCAGCACATGGCAGCCGAGGTGTGGTAGTTTGGTTGGGCGTAGTAGCAGAGCGAAGGGCATGTGGACCAACTATGTCAGTGGAGTGATATGCAGATAAGGGCAGAATTTCAGTGGGGGCATGGTGGAGAAGAGATGATGGTTCAAGACAACTCCAATTATGACTGCTCAATGTGCCAGGTAACATGATTTAAACCAATAATTTGCCCAATATTTAATAAGTACTTCAGAAATATACAAATAAGTAGAGGGTCATTAGCACAATACCATATTTCTTAATGGAATTATAAAAACCATAAATGTGCCAATTAATTGTATTAGTACTTTTATCCCAATAGATCATTCCACTTGTACATATATTCTTAGATGTAAGCACAATAAACACAGAAGCAAATGTGAGGGACGAAAACCATACTTTAAACCATCAAGTTGACCAGGTGCTAAAACTGATGAGTATTTCTTGTTTCCTCCTTCACGGGTGACAAAGATCTGTAACACATACATATTTCAGATGTTATTGTCAGGCAAAATTAGTAAAAATACACTTCCTAGCAAAAACAGGGAGAGCTTTTTTAGTTACACAAGTTACAAGTAGGAAGTCATCCATTGCACTAGTAAATCAAGAAGACAAGTCAAGACTTGAGACACTAGAACTGAAACTGTTTGGACTGGTAGAGTGAAAAGGTTCCAAAATTACCGAAAATTGATTTGCCATCACAGGTGACATTTCAGATGAACCAGGAGTTATTTGCCAATGCTTGAATTCCCCCCTAAAGCCTCTTGAAATGCTACCGCTCCTACAAATGAAAGGGTTTAATGTCCACAGGAACTCCTCCCAACAAAATAAAGTTTGAAAGGCTAGCTGTAAAACAATAATCATTGAGCACACACCCCATCCCACCAAGAGGTACACCTTGTGAGGCTGAGGGTTTGATGCTCTCCCTTGTGAATGGATCAATTGGTGCTTTCTGTCATTGTAAGTTGTCAAGCTAAAAGTGAACCATAAGAGTATAACTGTAAAAGAACAAGTTAGCATACAAACTACATTTGGAGAAATAAATTCAGAAATAGTGTATTACCCTGCCATAAGAAGCTTCCTCTCGGATATATGACCAAAGACGGAGACCAAGTTTCATCTAACAGTTGATAACATAACAAGAGTCATGTCGATTCATTACGCGTCCCTTGAAGACTTCAGCAGAATTACAAATAACGAGAAGACAGGTACAGCTTCCATCAATAAGGAAAGCTAAAAATGGCAATATACATACCATTTTAATTGCTTCTTTGCATGTAACACTGAATTCTTTCAGTCTATTAGCATGGCTACTTAGTTTCCTTCGCCATGCAAGTTCTGGCGGTGAGCCATCATCAAAGTCCAGCTGGATGTCAGGGGGGAAACAATTAATCAAAAATATCATAAAAACTAAGGTGATAGCTAGATAGAACTTCAATCAAATATTTGATCTTACAAAATTATGTCATGCCTCGGAACTAAAGAATGAATATGTGAGGCTTTGGTCAGATACAAACAGTTCAGGATTGAGAAATTTGCTATGCTCATTCAATTAAACCATGCAATAAACTTTTAATAAAACTATAAATGTTGGAGAATTGCAAGACTTTGATCTGCAACGGTCAGAGTAACAGGTACTAAACACGGTATGTCTTCAAAATAGTGTAAGAAGTGGATCGAGGATGATTCCGGAAAGGTTTCAGATGATCCTGAGTGCAACAATTACCAAAACAAGCTCACTAGAATACTATTAACAAATTAGGAAACATTTCAGATAAATAGATTAGCTCCTAGAGTTCACATTTCTTATCACAACCTCTATATTTCCGAAATTGAGGGGAGAGGAAGGGGACAGTTCTCACCAGTTGCAGGGTGCTCTTGCTCACAAGCTCTTCAGCACGCAACGAGCGCTTCCGCCGGTTGAGCAAATTCCCGCTCACCATTTTCACGCACCCGCCCAAACCCCCGTCTCAACCCCAAAGAGTGAATATGGAAATAAACTCTGACCGAATATTTAAAATTTGAGAGAAAATCGTGCCAGAAGAAGAAAGGACAAGAGCGAGAAAGAGGAAACGAACAAACTTCAAGTTCAACAAAGCAGACGGCCACGGTTTCTCCGGAATTGAACGGAACCAACCGAGATTTCGGAACAGATTGAAAAGAGAAGCCGACAAAGGGAACGGCAATAGCGGGGACTCTGCTAGTAAACTCCCTCAAAATCGCAACTTCACAATTTTACCGAGAAAGAGAGAGAATGAACAGCAGCCAGCCGCCAAGCGAGAGCAGTCTCCGGCTCGACGGAGTCCGGAACCCTCGTGCCGGACCGGCGAAACACCCGAGGCTCGCCGGCTGTTTCAATGGGTGGAAGCTACGAGAAAGGTTCAATCTTTGGCCCTCAAATCTTTTCCCTTCTCTCTAAATAAAACGATTAAACGAAAGAAGAAGAAGAAGTCTCGGATCGACTGAAAATCCCCCCGCCGTCGCTGTCGCCGGGGCCGAGCGAGACTGCTACATTATCTAGCGAGGGGGCGTCACGTAATTGCGACTTAATTAATTGGAACTGGACCACGCAGGGGAGCCAGATCAGCCGCGCAGGTGTCCAAGGCGAAGCATTTTCTTTCTCCGTTGACTCTTGCCGCTTGCTGCCGGGGTGGTTTGGCTCGGTGAAGAGCAAAAGAAGGGAATCTTTACATCGCCGGCGGCAACGTGGCGTGTTGTAACGGCCTGTCACGCGAAAACGGGATGTTTTTGGCTTTTGGTTTTGGAGTGCTTTGGCGTGCTTGTTGGGATACACGCTCGCGGCGGACGGCGAATGTTGATGATCCAGCTTGCAAGGAAGACATATTCCTGGAGTAGCCTGAGGGTTCCGAAAGAGTTCTTTGGTTTTTCTACATACAAAGAGAATAACTTTTGTAAAAAAAAAAATTGACAGAGAACACTTTAAAGAGCCATATGCGATTACGTGTGTTCGATTGCCATTTTGTATATTTTGATCTCATGATGCGAATTTTATTGCTGCTGGAGTCATTTTTTTCTGTGGCCGTATACTCCGTGATGAGAGTTCAATTCTACAGTGCGAGCTTATGACCATGTCTAAATTCTAATACTCCATCCGTTTTTAATTATATAACGCCGTTGATTTTTTTGTTAAACTTTAACCAACATTATAGATTTAAATAATTACTTTTCAAACGTGAAATGAATATCATTAGATTCATCATCAAAAGCACTTTAAGATTAACTTATACACTTAAGTATTTACACAAATATTTTGAATAAGACGAACGGTCAAACGTAACGTAAAAAATCAACAGCGTCATATATTAAAAAACGGAGGGAGTACTAAATCAACTTAGACCTTTTAAGGTGATCAAAAGCATGTTAGTAGAGTTTTTAATTCCAAGCTCAGGTCATTTGATAAATTTGAAAGACAAGTTAAATAGAATGTTTTTATGGTTTGTCAAATATGTCTATAGCATATCATGCAATTGTCGTACAATTGGATGGGTCCATCAAAGCCTCACCAGTCTCAAACATCAACCATTCACCATTCTATAAATACACCAATAATATAGCACATTGTCACCAAAAAACCAGGTTTACAGCTATTACAAGCCATCACCTTCAATTAATGAATGAAATAATAATGTAAAATGTAAGCACAATGCCATGCCATTGCAAGATAATTCCGTACTCCTTGAAGCAGGCAAACGATACAACACCAGCATTATCCTTTTCCTTTCCCTGTACAAGAAGCTCCGGCTGCAATTCTACTACGGTTTGCTTGGTTGTCAAAGTTGCATTGGTAGATTCAAGGTTTTACACCAACTCATGCCATGCTTCGTCTTCGTGAATGGTCTGCACCAGCTGACTTCAGATTCAACAAATGATCTTCCCCAGCAGTGATCTTGGGCTCTGAAAGCCTCTTCAGTCGATCGCTCAATGATTCTGTTGTTCCAGTTTTCTCTTTCTTCACCCCAGTGAAGGACGGAACCGATTTACTCAGCCCATTGCTACCATTTGCTTTTGGAGAGTTACTCCCTGGTGTCTTTCCATTGCCTCTTGCAGCAATTCTCTTTTGTCTCTCTAATTTCAGCCTCTCCAGTCGCTTTATCTGCTCCTCCTCCTGAAAGTTAGGAAAGTTACAACCATATTTAATATACAGGTCGTGCTACCACCAATTTGAAATCAACCTAATAAGGGAACAGTTCTAGATAAACTTGGGTACGTAAACACAAGTGCGGAAAAAAAAACTCATGTTCTTCATGATAAATAGTACCGACTTTTGAACAAAGATAAACTGATCAGGAAAGGTGCAAACTGAATATATGCATGGATGGGAACAAATCTTTCAGAGGGAAAATTCGATCGCAAGGTTTATACAAAAAAATAAACAGAATATATGCATGGATGGGAACATGGAATAAAATGTGCAATACCTGCTCTTTTTTCAGTTTTTGAAGGTCTGCCTTGTACGCCCGCAAATTTTGTGCACGTTTTTGTGCATCATTCAATGGGGTCCTCGGTGCTGATAATCTCCTTAGTAAGGCATCCTTCCTTTTTTTATCTGAACCATCCTTTGTATTCCTCAGCTTCCCTTTCTCTGACTTCTTATCATCATCAATAGCCGGTGAGACATCCTCCACATTTTTATCTTCCACCTTCGCAGCAGTCTGCATCAGCATTTGGTTATCGTAATCCATAGCCGGATCATATCCAAATGAACTATCTACGAATCCACGCTCTGGCATCAATTCATCTGGCTCATAGAAAAGTTGATTTCCAGACTTCTCATCTGGTGTTCTCTTAGTGCTTGTAGGAAGTTCAACATCTATGTCAATAGTAGTTCGACTTTCTGCTCCGAAATTGTCCTGTGAACTCGATCTAAGAGGAATCATAAAGGACTCATCAGCCGCAAAACTTTCTTTCTTGTCCTGCTGAGTGGGACTCCTATACCGGGCCTCTGCAAGAGGATCCAACAAAGTAGTTCTATCTGTCTGCCTTTCCTGACCATAGACCATGAAGTCTTCACCTGTACCTCTCCTGTACCTTCCACCACCAGCTTCTATCTCCTTCATTTCACCATCCATATAGCTTCTCCCTTCCCCAGACATTAAAAGTTCATCATTGGACACAATCCGTACAGCCCTAGTCCTTCCATTGGCTGAATCAAAACCTACTCTGTTCCGTTCATGGACATCACAAGAATCTCGCTCAGCTAAAAGAATAGGATCGGCAGTGTTTACATTCTTTTTTCGCATTGATGGGGGCTCTTTTTCACCAGCAAACAAATCTGCATCATTAGATCTTGTTTTTTCTTCTGCCCTTAACAAGAAACTTTGGAACGCATTCCAGTTACCTTGGTCAGCATCTTGGCCATTTGATGTTTCATCCTTGGAATAATCATCTCCAGAGTCAAAAGTAGCTTTCCTACCCCCCTTTTTCTTTGAACTTGAGCTTTTATGCTTTCTTTCTCTTGATTTTGACTGTGAATCATCACTATCCTCAGACCCTAGATCAGAACTTGACTGTGACTCACTCTCTGATGAGCCATGTTTTTTAGATGTTACATTTACATTCTTGATAACAACTACACTAGGCTTCTTCTTCCCTGACCTCTTACCCTTTCTATGCGACTTGCGACCATGAGAGCTTCCTCTCTCTGAACTGCTACGTTCACTTTCATCATCCTGAGTTTCTGAGTCCTTGCTATCTGAGGAGTGCTTCCTCGACGATTTCCTTCCCGAGTGGTGATATCTGGGATCATCCACAGGCGGATATGGAGGGTAGTACGGATTCACCCCAGGATAGAAAGGCATGCCTTGCATAGCATAAGGTGGGTAAACAGCTGCACCAGATGGTGGATGCATTGCCCATGGGGGGAATGACGTCTGATATCCCATATGCTGGCCAGACTTCTGATCTGCAAAACACAAAGCAAATAATTTCTTCAGCTTCAACAGTTCAAAAATAAGGATCCTAATCAAGTGACAACAGTTCCACGATATTTTAACTTTATCCGAGTGTATCGGTAACCTGTCAATTACGATCAAACTGAATACTGGAAACTGAAGGAAAAATAAGACAGTATTTGCACCTTGAAACAGTATAGTACATTGCTGATAGTTCATTTAAGTTCCTTCAACCAGAAAGAAACTTCAAACATAATATAATATTACTTTGATCTTTCAGTAAATACTCGTAACTGAATCGACATGATTTTCAAAGAAAAATAAAGAAATTGTATATGTTCCATTGAATGTTTCAAATTTAGGTGCCATCTTTCTTTTGGGAAGATGCAACAAAATTTACCAGCTTTAGCTCCATCCTCGCCATTTGCCTCCACATTAGGAACAGAACCTGGTTCCATGAATACAATGCCTGATGCATTAAATGGAGGAAATTCAGAGCGCGTAGACATTGCTTCAGGTTCAAGTTCAATCCATTGTCCAGTTTCATGCTTCTGCTTCCACAATTCAATGAATTGTGAACATGCCTTCCTGTTTAATTGGCAACACTGAGGCAGTTAGCATGCAAGTGTGCTGACAAAATTGTATTAGGTTGATGTAAAGAGCACTATGAGAGGAAGCAATAGCAAAGTTGTCCAAAGCTCACAAATTAGCATTTGAACAAACCTTTAAAACAACCAAGCTACCACAATCATTCTAATTTTACAAGCTAAAAAAAAAGAAAAAGAGAAGATATATCATGAAAGGAACATTAGCAGCCCTCAGGTCATGTTAAAAGCAGTCACAGCATTAGGATAACAAGTTCAGTCAAGTATACAGAAAGATCAAGTGATGGTATAGGCTATACTTACATCAGACGTGAAGCTCCAAAGCGCTCCGCAAACGCGATCAGGTAACCCAAGCTGTCAATGTCAAACCCAGCCGCCACAGCACGAGCAAAAGCCATAGCTTGCTCTTTACGTAAGATGGTTTTGCGGGTTTCAAGCACCCTAAGCAGTTGAACTCTGCAAAAGAAAAAAAAATGCATAATATAAATATAATTTTGTTAACATTATGTAGTGTAGGATGATTCACAATACTAAGAAACTAAAAGTGAGATAAGGATATATATAATGCTTGTAATAAAGATCAAGACAATGATACAATGAATGAATAGTATTTGTTCCAAATTATTTGTTCACAAAGTATGATTTCACACTATATTTGCCAGTCAATAGGAGGTTTATAAAAAAATCCATAAACAAAATATTTAAGATATTTTAGTACTTTGAATTCTCCTCCTGTGATGTTGTTTCATTCTGTACTGGTTGCGTCGAATGTGACACCGGCTGTTATCAATTAAACATCTCAGTCAGGTCATAGAATTGGGTCATAGTACATTTACAGGAAACATAGCTTATCCATGTAACCATACCTTGTAGAGAACAATAGCAGTATCTGCATTAGTATCAGAATTTATCCGACCACCTATTAATGGATAAAAAATGTCATAAATGTCGTAGCAGTAAAAATACAAGTAAAACAGAGTGCAACAGATAATGGAAAAGCATTGTACGGAACATAGTAGTGTCCGGTTTTCTCCTTGAAGCGTAGATTTTACTTAAAGTTCTGGTTCAAATATTTACGAACTCCGTGCCTAAATCAATATAATCAATCACATAGTAAACTATTGGTTTCATAGCCTTAATAAAATGATACAATTTAGCTCTTCCTTGATTTTTGACATATTAGGAGGTTGAATACAAGTACCGAACTAATAGTGCCCCATGTCAGATCAAACTCCATAATAACTAGATACTAGATAATCTGAGTGGATGGGCTTTCATTTTTCTTTTTGGTGGTCAAAAGAAAAAAAAAATACTGTTAACAGATTTACAAATTCCTCATGGGAATTGTACTGTTCTCAATGCAATAAAGTGCAATGGTACCTTCATTGCTTTCAGTCAATCTTTTTCCATGGTCTTCCACCTTCCAAATGGTAAACAAGAACAGGTCATCTTTCTGCACACAGTAATGACTCGTAATCTACAAGTCTCCACTTACAGATCTTAATCCAAGGTTATCATTGCTCTGGATAGCAATGGCGTCCTCCAGCTGCAAGATCTCAGACTCCAACGTTGTGACTCGCTCAAGGACCTCTGGAGTACTCACGAATCGCACAAATCTGCAAAGAATTAAAATAAGAATGACCCAACAGGGAATGCCACAAGTAGCTGTAGAAATTCAAGATGCCAACCTCTCCACAGTGCCTCTCGTAAACCATGGTGCATCGAACCCCGAGCTCGGTTCGAGTGTGATCGAGTATCCTCCCTTTGCAATCTGATCCTGAGCAGCCTTCAGGTGCTCCAGGAATGGCTTCAGCAAACCAGATGCAAGCTTCTCCTTCCGGCCATTCACAATCAGAACCAAATCAAACCTGGACAGTACCACGACAACTTCCGTTAGACATCTTGTAGAAACAGCAAGTAAAGTTTTACATACAGGAAAACAAACTATTCCGTGTACAAGGATCACCAGATCTACTATCAAATTTAGCAATCATCACGAGACCACCAAGCTCAAGATAATGATAACAAAGATAAAATCATTTCGGAGTCCAGATTTTACTATTCACTCCAGACATACAATACGGTATCTTAGGAGAATACAACTAGTAAACAAAACAACTACACTGTTCAAACGGCACCCTTCTATAAACGTAACTACTAGTACAAGACCAGCGAACATGAAACGTCACAAAGACCAAAACACCAATCTTTATTAAAAAAATCTGTTCTTGCAGCGCTCCCCAAACCGAACCTCATAGAACCAAACATTCAACGAGTAACTGCTGCTTCTCGAGCAGATCTAGACTACGCTCACCTGGTCCGGGTGGGGGTGAGCTGGAAGATGACCGCATCCAGCCGCGCGTCGGGCCTCATTGCTCACGAATTCCGCACAAGAACAGAACAAGAACCGCCCCACTCGTGGCTCCCTCCCCGCCTTTGTATTGTATCAGATCTTGCAGGCAGATTAGCAGCAAAAGAGAACGCAGAAACTGCAAGAAGAACCCGCGCTTTGCTTGTGCCGGATGCCAACGTCCCCAGTGGGGAAAAAGGGAGAAACAGGAAGGAGAGGCTAAAGCAGGAGGCTATAAATCTCGAGCAAATGCAGCTCTGGCGCCGGGTGTGGTGCGGGAAAATATCCCGAGAAATTCCAGAACATGGGGTGAATGAAGCAGAGGGGAATGAGTAATCAAGTCCCAGTACTAAGAATCGATGCGGTGGCAATAAATAATTCTTGGGCACAAGAACAGTGTGTGCTCTGCTGCTCTGTGTGCGCGTGTGAATGCTCAGAGAGAGAGAGAGGAGGGGAAGCGCTGCGAGTAGCATTATTGATGCCAAAAAAAAATGAAGGCAAAAGATAGGCTTTTTGACTTTAGGCCCTTCACTTTGCTTGTATTGTTACTATTATTAGCACTAATGGCAGTGAAGCTGTTTTCTTTGTGCATGCTTCACCTGGAAAACTGCACTCAGGAGCATGTTTGCGAAGGCGCCATTCCAACCACCATGGCAATCTGCCAGCCGGATAAAAGCTTGTCATGAAAGGGACTTCAGACTTGATAAAGAGTGCTGTTGTGCCTTTTTTTTTTTGGTGAGAAATTTATACCAGCCAGCAAGCACAAAGCTCTTCAACTTCTTTTTTTTTTTCTCTGTCCTACCGTGTGCAGTCCTGTCATGTTTGGTGCTTGCCGGAAGTGTCAAACTATTGTTTTGGTGTTCGGTAGTTACTGATTGACAAGATTTGTTAGATCCACATAAAGACGAACTTTGCATTCATCTCGAATAATGCGACTCTCGAAATCATTTCGGCGTTGGCGACACAATTTCCAATGGGATATAGCCAAGGAAAAGCAAGCTAAGCAAATTGAGCTGTGCAGATATGCATTTCAATATTTTTTAAGTAATTCACACACATATCTTAAATCGAATTTACTATCTGAAAAGTACAAGATGTACAAATCCTAGTTAATAGGTCCTATATTATACTCCAGTTATTTTGTTTTTTCATGATACAGAGCACATGGAGTAGCTAGCCACTAAATATAACGGACCATAGTATTAAGAAACAAAATTTCTCGGAAAATGTGTAAGAAAACAATAGTGTTCAGCCAGAAAAGAACTGTTGAAGGAGAATTAGTCGCGACTAATATTACATCAATTGCCGACAAAAACTGGAAACGGGAACGCGAAGATCATTGGCCCAGATTGGTCATGGCGACTAAAAGTAACGTGCCTAGAAGTATTTTTAGCAGGTAGCTGTGCCAAAATAAAAATTGCAAGTTGTCCAAAACTAAAAAGAAAAAAAATGACATGTTGTCGGTTTTCCAAGTGAGACACTGTAGTAGCTTAGCAGGAGATAAGACTGTAAACGAGCCGAGCTCGAGCGAGCCTGGCGCCTCAAGCTCGAGCTCGGTAGGAACCCGAGCCGAGCTCGAGCCGAGCATGAAACCACCCCGAGCTTCTCCGTGGGCTCGAGCTCGGTTCGATAGAGGCTCGCGAAGGCTCGAGCTCGGTTCGAGCAGGCTCGAGCATGAGCAGCAGCTGTCTGTGCTTTCAGCAGCGGGCTCATCCAGACGACGGACCTGCTTCTCCCGGCGCTATGCGGCGGCCAAGCAGCAGCAGCAGCAGCCAGCAGTAGGGTCTCGCCGGACAGCGCCTAGGCTCTACGCGTCGCGCGGTCTCTGCTTCCTGATCCCAGCTGGACAGCAGCCATGGCGATTGGCGAGCTCCAAAAGGATGCTCAGGTAGCGCAGCCTGCAAGAGATTGGTGTTGGGAGAAATGACCGAGGGCTAGAAACTGTATATGCAAGTCGACGAGAGAGATCGAGAAGGGCTATATCCATCTGCCATGGGAGAGATCTCGCCATGCGGTTGTATTTTTGGGAGATTGCGGCTGGACATCTTTTTTTTCTTTTTTTGAGCTCCGTTGCGGGTGGGTCTGGAACTCTGGATAGCAAGAAAACGATTGGAGATATGGGCCAGGGTCTTTCTATTTTGTTTTTTTTGATTAAAACCGATATCTGCATTTATGAAGTAAGGAAATACAGCCACAAATACAGCCAACGGTACACGTACGCGAGCTAACAACACACAAGACCTTCAAAAGAAATGAAAAAACAACTAGGTCCTCGGGGACCTGCGTGTAAACAAGCTCCGCCGGAGAAGCAGCAACTTCGACGCCGCCGCGACCACCATGGACGCCGCCGCGACCTTTCAGGCCGCCGTCGAAACCTGAAACAAGCAGCAAGGAGGACTTCCCACACAAGCAAGCCTCCATCGCAAAGCTTTGAAGAGGAGAGCCGCAATAGATGAGCCAGAGCAGAAAGAACAACGGCCGGGCACCCCCAACTGGATCCGGCCGATTCGCCGGAGACCGTCGCAGAAGACGACCAGATCCAGCCTCCACAAGGCCAGCTGAGACAGCTGGCCCCGAGCTCGACATCACCAGCGCCACCAAGACGCCAAGCAACATCGAGCGCTTCCTCCAGAGAAGGAGCCGAACACGCCGGACCCCGACTCCACGAGCTCGTTGACGACGACGGAGGAGACCGCCTTCGAGACGGGTCTTTCTATTTTGTTGCTAGGCTGAGATGGGCCGAATGAGCACCAAGTGTACGTCGGCTACAAAATCTGACGAGCTTGAACGAGCTATTCGAACTCGGCTCGCTAAGGCTTGCGAGCTTTGGAACAGGCTTGAGCTCGGCTCGTTTGTCTGTCGCGCCGAGCTCGAACTGAGCCTGCTACGAGCCAAGCTCGAGTAGCTTGTCGAGCTCGAGCTATTTTTTCAGCCTTAGCAGGAGATTCGGCACTAACAACTAATTAAAGGTACCTTTAGGCCTTCTTTGGATTGAAAGAATTTCATAAGAAATTTAGGAGCATTTGAGTTCCAGAGGATTTATTCCTATAGCTTCTTTGGTTTGTAGGAAAGGGAAGGAGAGATTCCATAGGAATGCATTCCGACAAGGCCGTTTCACAGGAAAAGTAGCAAAGAGCCAAGACCTCTTTCTAAATTTTCTTATGGTTTTGGATTATATAGGATTGGAGAGTATATACCACCCGATTCCTACGTTTTTTCTATTCCTGTGTTTCTAAAATCCTGCGTTTCAAAGGAGGCTTTAATTCTTTTAACAAAATTTAAGTGGGTGTGTGTCCTCGTTTTTTATTGTACCGACAAGTGCATCGAGTGCTCTCTTCTCAGGTCACCTCTTTCCACCGTGGCAGAGGGTATAGGTCCAAGCTGTCGCACGTGATTTTGTGCTCTTCTGTGGGCAAGTTGCCATTGCCACGGCAGCAAGATGTGCTAGCAACAGCTTATTCATAAATATTTAGCAGTACAAAGACAAGCCGACTAGTGGCGGTGTGGCTAGTTTTACGATTCATGTGTAGGTCATGCTTGCTATTCCCTGTAGTACTGTCGTGTTTCAACTGATTTTTTTTTCTGCGGTGGAACTGAATTTTTAATTATGTGTAAGATTATTTTAATTTACACAAATAACGGTATGATCTCACAACTTCATGTTCATTGAAGGCTGTGTTTGCTCGATCAGAAAACGACTTACAACGAGAATAAAAATACCATCAGATTTTGTTTGGAACCATCAGATTTACTTGCCAATAGCTGCTTGGGCTTCAAAACAACATATTGTCTCTGCAATTGACTGTATTATGATGTTTTCGCCCTGCTCTATTTAAGTGTAGGTTCTGCCACTGTTGCTCAAAATAGTTTCGTGTAGATAACGAGCAAAGGCATATGCACAAACTCTTCCTGCAGAAAAATTACAAATAAAACTCTTCCCACTATATACCTGGTCTAGTTATGGTCAATATCATCGTGTGTATAAACTAAAAGAATTTGAATCTAACATCTTGTAGATCCGTCAATGGCGGAGCTACAAAGTTAGAGGTGGTCATAAGACCCCTATTAACAGGTGAATTTCTCATTGAATGTAATGCTTATGTACTAGTAAATTGGTGTTTAGACAAAAGATTACACTAATTGCCCCCGTCCTGATTTATCTGCTAGCTCTGCCACTAAGGTTCATGTGGTTGACTTCTTCTCACTTGCTAGCCACCCTGGAACTCTCCTATGTCCATGTGGCCGCTCCCATTCCACGCAGATGCTTCGATCCAAGATCTGAATTACCCCAATCATTAGCACTTGGCAATCTCAACGTATCTGAAAAGAAACAACACTGTATTCTATATTCGTAGAGGACGATCTGCGAAATATTCAGCAGTACAGGGTGCTTTGTGAAAAGAAAAGGGCGTTTGGAACATGAGAAGAGGCAAGTGCCTAGGATTCCCAGCAAGACAAGCCTGGAAATTGATGAGGGTAGGGTACAAAGGACAGCTGCTGGCTTATTCGATACACGTAATTGTTGGAAATCGAAAAGAACAATAATAGAGCTGGAGCAGAGTTGCAGTAATAAACAAACAAAAAAACAAAAGATAAAATGGTGGGGTGGTTCGGTGGGATGTCACGAGCGCTCGTGATGTCGCATCGTTTTTGCCTCGTTTTTATTACTGGCCGCGGGGTTTTTTTTTTTGGTCCAAAAGCCAGGAAGATTTTTCCTGATGGAGCTGATGATGTTTCCGACTTGATATAACCGTGAGATTGATATTTCCCATCCCATCCGATCCGTCACGCTGTTTCAGTATCGTTGGGGATCCCAGAGCAGGTATGCTGATATACCTCACCGAATATTCTTCCTCATTTCTTCGCCGAATGTCCTAGCAGATATTTGAAATTTGTATCAATGAGCCAGTGGAACTAGACATTGGTTCCATTATTATTTCTTAATGGTAAAAATGCAATTTACCGTTCATGTTTGTACCCCACCTGAGCCCGATTAATTAGAAGTCAATGTAAGATTTATGTTAGTGCAAATGTATTAAGAAAAAAATCTATATGCAATTAGAGTTCCAATGTTTTCTGAGAAGGACTCCAATAACTATATACTCTTCACTAAATTGCACAGTCGGAGGCTAACCTGAAGTGCTGCAAGATGGGAGCAAGACATGTTTGCCACATAAATCGAGTCCTGGGAACTCATAAAGCCACTAGTACTCCATCCGTCCCAAATTACTTGTCATCCTAGCTATCTACCATGTTCATTGAACATTCTCTGAATCTGGACAACATGTCTGTCCAGGTTCACTGAACATTCTATGAATCTGGACACCCAAAAACACTCTCATGATGACAAGTAAATTGGGATAGAGGGAGTAATAATGAAGCAAAGAATACCTCGAAAAGAATGGTTTAAATGGAGCCCCGAAGGAAAACGTTTGGGCCGATTGGAGCTCGACACGAAGCCCATTTCAACTGTTTTTGCAGTGGGTGAACTTGGATTCCTTCTATCTTTCTCCTCAATATGTACCGTTTATTTCCCGCAATTCTCCATGTTACATTAATGACAGGCAGCTGATACTCTCCCAGCATTTACATGTCCATGAACGTAGGACTCAACTTAAAAGTCACATAAACACTACAAAATTACAAGCATTCACCTCCGAACCCCAGTTAGAATGAAAACCTGAAACCAAAAATCATGAAATATTACCATCAATAAGAATCCTAAGTTATGATTTGAATCCAATAAGGAATCAAAATTATGATTTGTTAGTCCAAAACACTAACTTTGGACTAAAAAAATAATTCTGAACGCAATAACACCTTATACATTCTAACAAAACCCCATTTCCCTGAAAAGTTAACCTCGTAAGATAAATTATAACGCTGATTTTCCTTACTATGTGAATTTTGGGACTGTGCTTCGGTTTGGCAGTACCAAAAGTGTGAATAAAGAAAGGCAGGCGCTAGCTCACCAAATGGTTTATCATCAGGTTTTTTTAATAAAATAATACCAATTTAATGAAAAAATACGGTTTTGGGGCACGTTTTCAAAAAATTGCAAGAATAGGTGCCTGTCGTGACCAATTAGTCACCGGATGACCGATAGGCATAGGTGGATTTGCTATTTCGGAGACTAATCGGTCATCCCATGACTGATATGTACCAAATTCTCCTCAAGGCCTAACGGGCACGAGAGGACCGATTAGTACCTATCTGTCATCCCATGACTGATAAGTACTAATCAAGATCCTGGCACACATTTCATTTCCCGATATAGCTGGCATGCAGCCGAAAGCCTATCGGGTTTTGGATGACCGATTACCAGCAATCGGTTTTGATGAGGACATCACTCCTTCGGATGCACACAACACTCCTCCACATGACATTGAAGGTCCTATAACTAGAGCTCGCGCGCGACAATTAAATTTAGAGGTGAGCTCGTTCCTAAGTACTTATTTATTTGATTTTGAGAATAGATTGCTACCTAATGAATGTATTATGATTAGGAACTATGGAGAGGACCAGGGGATGAGTGGAGAGGAGCTTGGAGGCGGAGAAGACCAGCAAGGACGTCCAAGTCAAGTTGGAGACCCAAGTGAAGTCGATTTCGGTTCTGTTTCGGAGTCCAGGAGCAGTCTGTACTAAAACGGCCGCCCAGGTCGCATACGGGCTCCGTTTTGGGCAAACCAGATATGGATGGAAAGATAATTCGACCACCTTTCCAATGGCGCTGGTTTCAAGTCCAAATTCGTCCAGAGTCGTCGGGAATCGTCGAAACAAGTGGACGTCCAGAATCTGTCTTAGCGCTGTGACGCCGTCTTTGGCCTTTGGACTTTGTATCTTGTGTGAGCCCATTAGGGGTGTGTCCAGGGGATGTTGCACGCCCCTTAGACTATATTTACAGCCGCCGGCGCATGAGTTAGGGTTGGGTTTTGCTTAGATTAATCTGTCATTGAACAGTTTCGCCGTCGTCGGTTTGTGAGACCCCAACTTCGTGAGATTAAGTTGTCATCTGCAATTTGGTTGCATTCTTCTTTGTTCTTGCTTGTGTTCTTCGATTCGCTTGTAGGGATAAGCCTTTTGGGCGAGGTTAACCGTGCATCGCCGGTTGATAACCAGAGAAGACGTGGTGCTGCGATTGCGGGGTTTCAGACGTGTTGTTCGGAAGCCGGATCGACGTGTGTCACATCTTCGACCTAATCGTCGTTTACCACCGAACCTTTCGGAAGATCGGGCACCCTAGTCCACATAAGTTGGTAATCAGAGCTTCTGGTTTACCGTCAGGTTCGACCTTTACCTTAGTATTTGTTTCGCCGTCATCCTAGAGTCTACAAAAAGCCAAAAAAAATTTTAGTTGTTAGGTTTTTCCCCTTCCCAGACCACGTTAGCCTTTGCATAATTCAATTTCAGAGTTCGTAGTGTTGAGTTTGTGTCCTAGTTCGAGTTTCTGTTGCTGGTTTAGTTCGTGTTTTAGTTCGGCCGTGTGATCCTTGGGAAACCCTAGCCGCCGCCTTGATTTCGCCTTTTCTGTCAATTGTCGTCGCACCATCCAGTGTTAGGGTTTCATCGCTTGTGTTTGTTTCGCCATCACATACACCTCCACAGATCACCACACCACCACCAGACACCTTTCCATACTCCGCTGCCACCATATCACGAACTTTTCCAGAAACCGATTCGGTACCGATTTCAGTTTTGCCTTGCTATATACCCTAGCTCGACACACCTTCGACAAAATAGGCATAACTTTGCGCTCGGTGCTCTGTTTTGGTTGAATTTTTTACAGCAGGTTCCAAACTTGAAAAGAGCAGGACCAAATCGCCTTCAGGCCATTTGGCGCAGCCAAAAAATTAAAAAAAATCAGGAAGATAATTAAAAAAATCATTGAAGTTGATTTCGGTCTTTTCACAGAACATCTCAGAATTTCTGTAGACCACATCCTTTCTCAGATTGAGCTGAAACTTTGAGTTTCTCCTATTCTTGTGCCTCTGGTTGCGAGAAAAATATCAGAAAAATAAAAGAAAAAAGAAAATTGAATAGCACTATGATTTCTACTAGTGCCTGCTATTTTGTCCTGTAGTGCCAGAAGTGTTGATTGTTGCCTTGATCTCTGTCTTTGCTGTGTCCATCATTTTCATCCTTTGAATTGAGTTCATCGCTGCTGTTCTAAGGACACGAGTAGACCAGTGTTGGCGGTCGTTAAACCATGATTTGACCGCCACCCTACCGGTAAATAAATGCATAACACCAAGATTTTGTGCATAGTAGTTAGGAATAATGCTACTCCACAGGTTTTGGTGAATATTTGGATGCAGGAGTGAATAATGGAGAGAAGTGGGCCCAGCCAGGGAAAATCCCTGGCCGGCCGGCCCCACCCTAGGCCGGTCGGCCCCACCTGGTGGTCGCAGGCCCCAGACTTCCTGTAGTGGGCTGGAAACTAATCTTCAACGCATAATTCAAGCCCAGCTCGGTAGAATTCCACCGCCATTCTAGAAGGTGGGCCATTTGGGCCTTTACTTGGCCCTCACTTCAATTCTGCCGACCCAGCAAGAAACCGACCTTCAGACCGCCTTCAGGGAGTGATCTGGAGCGTCCAGGAGCAAGTCGGTGGCAAACCGCCACAGGGGACGGCCGGCCGGCCACCCCCCTAGGCCGGCCGGCCGACTTTGTCGCCACCGCCTCTCCAGCTTCGGCCAGGGTGCTCCCACCGCCTTCACAAGCTATAAATTGGACCCCTCGGCCTCCGAAGCAATTCGCACCATCACACTTCATCCAAGTGTTCATTAGTTTAGTAGTAGCTTTGGGAGTTAGAGTAGAGTAGAGTAGAGTGAGAGCTCTCTCGGGCTTCCGGAGTCTTCTCGGAGTTCGGTATAGTTCTTGTATCGTTACTCTTTTGAGATATTATTTTATTCAATATATAATTAGTTTTATCTTTATTTATTTCTTTTAGTAATTCTTTTCTATTTAGTTTATTTATTCTGTTAAGTAAGTGCTCGTAGAAGTCTTGTTGTGGGATTCGTGATTGTTGGAATAGCGAGTACGAGAGAGTGCCGTCGTCGGAGATGACGTCGTGTGAAATCTGTGCTTGTTCATTCTTAGATAGGACTGCTCCGTTGATCAAGAGTAGTTCCTCTAGGCGGGTTGTAAGCGTGGCGCTTAGATCTTGGCCTATGCACGTTTGGCACCCAGCCCACGGAGGATGGTAGCCGCGAGTGTATGTGACAGCTGCACCGGTCTCTGTAATCCACCACGTCCGGGTTGGACTCAGCAGGGTCTTAATTATAGCATACGGTTCCCTAGGTTTGAACTAGCATCATCGGTTGACCTAGCACGTGTGTGCCCCGAAACGACATGACTTGTATGCGTGTGATCTTAACTAGAGTAGATAACCTTTGTAGATTAGACTACTAGAAAGAGTAAATACTAGGTAAACGTACAGGTAGCCTTAACTCTATCTCATTGCTCTCCCAAATGTATACTACAGTTTTCTTTTATTACCTTGGATTTGAGGATGTGTGTGCCACCCATATATATCATGCCTATCTTACCCCCGTCTCAAGTATAGTTGATACATTATTTCTTTCTCCAAATTATCCAGTGCATTGCTACTATTCAGCTCCCTTTTGCTCTACTTCCTTGAGGAAATATAAATACGATAACCCTGGAATACTCCAAGGTGAAATGCTACAATGGTGATCCGTGCGCTTGCGGAATTAATGAATTTAATTTTATCGCATAAGAACCGCCAACAAGCATTTCTGGCGCCGTTGCCGGGGAAATAGCAGCTAGGAACTGAATAAATGCATTGAAGTTTGTGAGAAGAATAATTATCACTTACTTTTGCGGGCTTACCCTTGTCCTGTCTTTCTTTGTTGTGGAAATTTGAAACAGGACTGTGCATGACTGGTTTCGACCTACCAGAAAACTTCCACTCAGATCCAGAGTAGTTCTTGAGGAAAGTTCGAGCAAAACTCACCAAACAGATCCGCAACAACGCTCTGGCTCTCGAATCGTCTCCTCCACCGGTTGTCAGGGCCTCCTCAACAAACAACACCATGGCCGACCCCGTTGTTGAGAAGACGATCAATGACTTCTCCGCGCCAACTACGGAGAACATCCGCGTGGGTCCCAACCCGCGCATCACCAACAAGGACTACGAGCTCAAGCCAGCCTTGATCAACATGATCTTGGCCAGTCCTTTCTGTGGGAAGCCGTCGGAGGATGCAAATGCTCACCTCCAAAGGTTCCTGATGACGTGCAACACCTTCGTCATAAAGGATGCACCTCAGGACGCCATCCGACTACAGCTTTTCCCATTCTCTCTGTTGGGGAAGGCTCTCCAGTGGTTCTACGCGAACCAAGAGTCCCTCGACACGTGGACGGCATGCTCCAATGCCTTCCTCGCCAAGTTCTTCCCGCCGGGCAAGACGACTGCCCTGCGGAACAAGATATCGGGCTTCCAACAGCTCGCAGAAGAGTCGACCGCGGAAGCCTGGGACAGGATGCAGGAGTACGTTCTCTCATGCCCAACCATGGGATGGAGGAATGGCTCCTCATACAGAGTTTCTACCACGGTTTGAGGCCGTCCGCTCGAGAGCACCTCGACGCCGCAGCAGGCGGCTCTTTCTTCTCTCTTAGCGTGAAGAACGCTGAGAAGTTGATTGAGAAGGTGGCAGCCAACCAGACTCATGGTGAACGCCAAGCGGCGAGCACCAAGACCCCGTGGAGTGCACCAAGTGGAGACGATGGACATGCTTGCCATCAAGCTCGATCAACTACTCCGCAAGGTGGAATCTCCACAGGACCTGCAAGTTGCGGACTCCCGCACGACTTGTAAAGAGCGCGGCAACACAGGGCATATGGGCAGCAATTGCCCGAATGCGAGAGAGGAATGCAATTTCCTCAACAATGGCAATGGGTACCGCTCCCAGAACAACTACGGCTGGAATTCCAGGCCCGACCTCTCCTTCAACAAAAATCAGGGAGGTAACAATGGTAATCTTTCCCGCTTTGAGCCCTCTATCAAGGATCTAGTTCTCGGCCAAGTCAAGATAAATCATAGCATTAGTAAGAAGTTTCTTACTACCGACAAGGCTTTAGAGAGCATAGATGCCAAGCTAGAGTCGTTCAGCACTGCCCTGCAGAATCAGCTAAGCCATAACAAAATGTTAGAAACGCAAATCACGCAAATAGCTTCAGCTGTGCAGTCTCCTCGTGCGGGTAAACTTCCTGGGCAACCAGAAGTTAATCCCAAAGAGAGTGTGAATGCAATAACCATCAGGTGTGAAGAGAGCGACGTGGAGGCCGTGCTTCCCAAGGATGTGATCAGAAAAGACCCTGGATGGCCAACCATTCCGTGTTTGGTCAATGACCGGTGTTTTGCTCGGGCACTATGTGACTTAGGGGCGAGCGTGAGCATCATGCCGAAGGCGATGTACGATGGGTTAAACCACCCGTTGTCCCCAACGACTATGAAGCTCCAGCTTGCAGACGGGTCACTACGCCTGCCCTTGGGGATTGTCGAAGAAGTCCCCGTACAGATCAGAAATCTCTTCGTCCCCGTCGATTCGTTGTGCTCAACATGGAAGTAGATGTCAAGACCCCTCTCATCCTTGGGAGACCGTTCTTGAGCACTACCAACGCCAACATCGACGTGGGCCTAAGGTTGAACAATGCAAGCAAGTGAGGGTCATATATGGAAAGGACCCAAGAAGAGTGGAGAAGATTGAGATTACTCCACCCATGCCACAGCCAGACAAGCTTATTGCATACTGTTGGTCGTTTGAACGCACCCACTTATATACCGCAAGAGGACGGTGTACAGTTGTAGCACTTTTTCCCTTAGAGTATTCCAAGTTTTAATATCGAACCACAGAGAACAAGCGGGACTTAAACTATTATTTAAACTACTAAATTAATATGGCAAAGGTGTGTGTGGAAAGGGTGGTTAACAGCTAGAGATGAAAGGGCCTGCGGTTGTATCAAGGTTATGAAAAGGATTCTCTCCTATGGTTTGGGGTACTAGCATGCAACTCAGCTCATGGTTCAATTGATAGGTTTAGTATTCTACAAGACATGGTGGTTTCGTTCGCCCCGATCCTGTCACGACAAGGTACTAATAGCTCCCCACTGGTTTCTTGCACTACGTAATAAACACGTATTGATCGGATACGAGTTCAAAGCATCACATAGACCAAACACATCAAAAGAGTATTGTAAGCGTGAGAGTTACATAACCAGATTTCCCTCGCCACGGAGAGAATATGAGGTCTACTCACGCATCATACTGCGACACATGAACATGGGTACAGTAGGATGCAGGATTTTGGCGTGGTCCCACAGGTGCCGATCGGCACGGCGGTGTGCCAGTCGGCACAGTCTTCCTTTTTGGTGGTGATGATCGGTGATCGCCGTCTTCGCCGCCACAACCTTCAACCTAGGTCAAAACCTCTGTATGTCTGTCTCTCCCTTTACTTCGCAACCAAGATCTCCTCTTTATAGTCTCTTTCGGTTGTGGGCTGGATTCCACCGACTCCGACTCTGATATTTCTTCTGGGCTTCATATTCTCCGAGTGGGCTTCAAGTTTGGGGCCCGACCTCCATGGTGCCGGTCGGCACACAGGCCGTGCCGACCGGCACGGACTCCAATTTCCTCGTTCTTCGGGCCTCCGGCAGCTCTTTACTCGTAGTCTCTTAATTTTCACCTGTTTCCTGCAAATCTTCCGAATACACAGAAACTCGCATATATATGATAATGGGGGTTAATTGTTAGCAATTATGACATAATAAAGTATTAAAAACACCATATTTGTCATATAAAATGTGCACCTAGAAAGCACCAACAGCTCCCCCACACTCAAATCATTGCTAGTCCTCGAGCAACACGAATCAAGAAAATCATCACCGTGCTTTCGTCATGTCAAGAAGCAAAAACTCTCACAAGTCTTCAACTTAGCCATTGTCAATCATCTCGTCGAATTAGTATCCCTCCACAAGACTTTCTCTTGATTTTTGAAAACAATTTCACCTCAAAACTTGAGTCGACCAAATCAATCACAAGGCTTATCAAACGAATATTTTTGTCTCCCTTCATATCAAGTAAGAAGAACGCAAAAGCTTCAGACTTCACTCAATCGCTCAAATGTATTTCCTTCCCTCTCCTATTCTACAATATAAGGCTCTTTTGTGGATCTTGGAAAGTAATATAACCAAATTGAATCGAAAGAACAACTAAGTCAACAATTCGCTCAATCATGCCTTCTAAAAGGGAGTTTTCATCATAGGAATTCAGAGTATAAGCACAAGGATCAAGGGAAAAGGAAACAATCGAGAATGAATGAAATAGAATTAAGAAGGGATCAAGCCTGAAGCATATACAGATCTTTTTAGAATTTTAACTCTTTCTGCAGTCTGCTTCCTTTGATATTCATTATTCTCTTTCTTTTTGACCATTTTCCTTTATTTTTCCTTTTGTGCCGATCGGCACAGGCCTGTGCCGGTCGGCACCTGACCAATTTAATTCTTTTCCTTCTTTTTCTTCTTTTATTTCCTTGCAGACTGCTATCAGAGCATATTTTGGATCGAAATCTGTTTATACTCCACATTTGCTTGTAGGTTGTATCAAGGAGGAGGGAGAAACGATGAAATATCGGTTTTTGGGTAGAAAGAATTTGATGATAGATGGCTGGCAAACTGAGATGAACAAATGAAACTTCTCCCTTCTAGCTTAGTCGTAATCAAGAGCAAAGAGTTGACAAAGACGTCTTCCTATCAAAAGGTTTATGTGTAAGCTTCTCTCATCTCATTTGGCTTAGTGTAATAGGTACAAAATCAAATCCTTAGCTACATGCTTCAACTTATGATGATAGAAGGGGTTTTCGAAAAGTGGGTATATAAAGCCAAGCGATTATTCAATGAACTCAAGTAGATTGGCAAAACGATCGTCAAAAACAAAATCAAGAATATGGGGTAACACATCGATTAGACAACTAACACTAACTTTATTCAAGACATTGCAATAATTCTTGACCTCGAAGCTTGACTAAGCACACCATCTCAAATCTCTCTAAGAAAACTCTCACACTTTCACACACTAACTCAAACCATACTAAATCGAAGCAAACGACCTTAAGAAGTGTAAGGGCGAATCCCCCACACTCAAACCTTGCAATGTCCCTATTGCAAAAGAAAAACGACTAGACCAACCTAATCTGAAATGCCATGCCTTCTCAACATGCTAAAGATGCTTCGAATGTTCCTCATGAGAAAAGAGTAATCCGCCGCGGCCATGCTCTCTATGTCATCAATCCTTATATCAATGTCCCGATGGTGCCTATAGCATCTCTCCATATCATAATAGAGACGTTCGATGTTTCTTCTGCAGATTGGACAGCAGTTGGCAGGACGATCATGACGTTCATCTCTCAGGGGCGAGTTTCTGTCAAAACCCCGAGGTGCCGGTCGGCACGGCGCCCGTGCCGATCGGCACGAGGCACCATTCACCTGATAACGCGGTCCTGCACTTCCTTGAGCTCCTGCAAGGCCTCCTGTAGCTCCTTCTGCACTGGGTGGTTCGGAATTAGTAGGTTCTGGCTCATCGTCCATTGGTTCCTCCTCGGGATCTTCTTCCGGATCCTCTTCGGGATCTTCTTCATCCTTTGCAACAAGATTAGCTAATGGGTGTTCATGTGCAGGGGATGCCTCTATATAGCTCACTGATTCCGAGGTATATCTTGCTCTTGGTTTTGAAGAAAGACGAGCGGAACGCCGAACTTCCTCTACTTCTTTTGATCGCTTAGGGTCTGGATCATCATCAGAGAAATCATCAGATATTTCAACGAAATTCACAACCTTGACGTCGTGCCGATCGGCGCAAGGACCGTGCCGGTCGGCACGCCTACCGTTCCTTGCAAAATACGCTTCTAGATCTGCCAGGTTGCGTGCTCTCCTCTTTGCAGCATTGTCCCTGTCAATACGCCGCTGAATTTCATCATTGATCTCTTTAGGGGTCATGCGCCCTTTAGCAACGGGAAAGCCATCATCAAAGACGAAAGTCGCAGGGATGCATTCAGGATCTGCTAGATAATTCTCAATCTGCCTCTGATGGTCTTTCATACAGTAAAAACACTTACATCCAAAACCTCTGGTGTTCTTGTGCAGAATCTTCTCTTGGAGGTCTTCCCAGTCGGTCAGGACGCGTGGTAGTGTACCGTGCCGATCGGCACCTTGCGTGTGCCGGTCGGCACCTCTATCAGGATTCCTTCCATCGTTCAGCCTAGACCTATGGATGGTCAGAAAGCAGTCTTTGTCTAACTCTTCCTTCTCGCTATCAGTAAGGATCGATTCAAAGGTGATAAGATCATCATATGTCAAAGGACGTTCCATAGCGAGAAGTCGATCCATTGTATACCTATCGGAGACCGGTGTGCTATCATCAACCTTGGATTTACCTTTGCGTACTAGCACTTCTCTAACCTTCTTCCGAAGGGCTTCATCCATCTCCTTCTTCTCTCTATTGAACGCGTCCGCTTCACTCTTCATCATCCATCGTTGCTTCAGGTGCGACCAGACGATTGGATCGTCCTCGGTAGGGTTGAGGCTCCTGTTGCTCTCCCATGGCAGAGTTGGGCTCATTGGCGAAAGTACGGCGCCGTGCCGGTCGGCACCGTCGCCTCCGCTTCCGGTTTCGCCGCCTTGCATTGTTTTCTGCTCTAGGGTTTGGTGGGAACTCCGGCGGCGCTCGATTTTTTGATGATGAGATCCGAGACAACTCCTTCATATATAGATCCATAATTCTCTTGGTCGAACCGGACTCTATCTCTTACATTTGGAAGTCACCGAAGCATGTCTTGGAGGAAGGGCAAAAACTCGACTCAAAACGACACGGACTCTCCCGTGCCGATCGGCACATGCTGTGCCGGTCGGCACGGAGGCAAAGTTGCCTCGAACGACTCAATAAAATCAAAGAAACACAAAACACACAGAAAAACAGTAAATACAACAGTGCTTTTGTTTTACGTCGTTAAGCTCGACCACCCAATCACTCAATTCACATAATATATATCAAATGACTTTAATTCAAAAGTGTCGGGTTCAAGATATACCTTTAGTCGTTGGCCATTCACCGTATATGTATTTTGCTTTCCATCCATGATGACAACAGCTCTAGAAGGGAGAATTTTATGAACAAGATACGGTCCATCCCATTTGCTTTTCAATTTGCCTTTACCGAATAACCGAAATCTTGAATTGAATAGTAGCACTCTATCTCCTTCATGAAATTCCTTTTTCAAAAGCTTCTTATCATACCACTTCTTTGTTTTTTCTTTATAGATTGCTGCACTCTCATAAGCCTTTAAGCGCATTTCTTCGAGTTCACTAATTTGAATCTTTCTTTCTACCGCAGCAGCATCTAAATCCAAATTCATCTCTTTGATTGCCCAATATGCTCTATGTTCTAACTCTACAGGCAAATGACAAGTCTTTCCATAGACGAATTGATAGGGTGTCATACCTATTGGTGTCTTGAATGCTGTGCGATAAGCCCAAAGTGCGCCATTCAACTTGTTTGACCAATCCTTTCCTTCTCTTGTAACAATTTTCTGCAGAATTCCTTTCAACTGTTTATTAGAAGTTTCTGCTTGGCCGTTGGTCTGTGGATGATAGGCTGTCCCAATTCGATGCTCAATACTCATCTTCTTCAAAGCTTTAGTAAACTCATGTCCGGTAAAATGAGTTCCACCATCTGTGATAATGACTCTAGGAACACCATATCTTGGAAATATGCACTCATTCAACATCTGCTTGGATTCACGAGTTGTACTGACTCGGCATGGTATTGCTTCTACCCACTTTGAGACATAATCCACAGGAACCAAAATATATTCATAACCATGAGAATTAACAAACGGTCCCATGAAATCCATGAATCAAACATCGAATATATCAACTTGCAAGTTATACTTCAAAGGCATAGCATTACGAGCATTAACGTTTCCAATTCTTTGGCATTGAGGGCATCTAGCTACATACCTTTTCGCATCTTCATGCATCGAAGGCCAATAAAATCCACTAGCCCATACCTTTGCTTGTGTTCGAAAGTGCCCATAATGTCCACCATACTCAGATGAATGACACTTTTCCAATATGCTTTCACGTTCGTCGCGAGGTACGCACCTTCGAACAGCTCCATCTTCACAATATCTGTATAAATAAGGGTCATCCTATATGAATTTTCTCATCTCACTGACAATCTTCCTTCTTGAGTTCTTGCTACAATCCTCTAGCTTTCCTTTGAATCCATTTATGATGTCTTGCATCCATGATTCTCGATGATCCTTAACTCGAAATAGCTGCTCTTGCGCCATGGCATCACCAATGCATCCCTCCTTGTTCTCAAGCGTCAAACGAGACAGATGATCTGCTACTGAATTCTCAATCCCTTTCTTGTCTCTAATCTCCAAATCAAATTCTTGCAACATCAAGACCCAACGAAGCAATCTAGGTTTCGACTCCTTTTTAGAGACAAGATATCTAATAGCAGCATGATCCGTATAAACAATGACCTTAGAGTTGAGGATGTAGGATCTAAATTTTTCAAATGCAAATATAACAGCTAGCATCTCTTTCTCTGTTGTTGTATAATTAATCTGGGCTTCATTGAGAGTTTTACTAGCATAGTAGATAGCATGTACTTTACCTTCCTTTCGTTGTCCAAGAACCGCTCCTACTGCATAGTCACTTGCATCGCACATAATCTCAAAAGGTAAATTCCAGTCCGGAGGTTGCATAATAGGTGCAGAACATAATGCTTCTTTCAACTTCCGGAAAGCAGTAAGCCTTTCGTCATTCATCTCAAATTCAACATCCTTTTGCAGCAATTCTGTTAATGGCTTAGCAATCTTTGAATAATCCTTCACAAATCTGCGATAAAAATTTGCATGTCCAAGAAAACTGCGCAGTGTCTTAATATCAGTAGGTGGTGGCAACCTTTCAACTGTGGATATTTTAGCTTTGTCTACTTCAATGCCCCTATTAGAAATAACATGCCCCAAGACAATCCCTTCGGTTACCATGAAGTGACATTTCTCCCAATTAAGAACTAAATCCACTTCTACGCACCTCTTTAGTACTTTCTCTAAATTTGCTAAGCAGTGATCAAAATCAGTACCATGAACAGAGAAATCATCCATAAATACCTCCATAATGTCTTCAATGAATTCAGCAAATATAGCATTCATGCATCTCTGAAACGTGGCTGGTGCGTTGCAAAGACCGAATGGCATTCGTCGATAAGCATAAGTTCCATAAGGACAAGTGAAAGTGGTCTTATGCTGATCTTCAGGTCTAACAGGGATTTGAAAGAAACCACTATAACCGTCGAGATAGCAAAAATAAGAGTTCTTGGCTAACCTTTCAATGGTCTTTCTTTGTAGCGGTATTCAGTTTCCTGTAATCAATGCACATTCGCCATCCTGTAACTGTCCGTTGAGGGATCAACTCATTATTCTCATTAGGCACGACTGTGAGTCCTCCTTTCTTTGGCACGCAATGCACCGGACTCACCCATTCACTATCAGCAACCGGATAAATCATTCCTGCATTAAGAAGTCTCAGCACTTCTTTCTTCACAACTTCCTTCATGCCCTCTTTCAATCTTCGCATGCCTTCGACGACTGGCTTGGCTGATTCTTCAAGATTGATCTTATGTGTGCAAAAAGCTGGGCTTATTCCTTTGATATGATCAAGACAATATCCGATCGCCTTCTTGTATTTTCTCAGAACAGCAAGCAATCGTTTTGTCTCTTCTTCATTCAAAGCACTATTGACGATGACGGGGTAAGTTTTATCGTTGCCTACGTATTCGTATCTCAGACCGTCAGGAAGTGGCTTCTGTTCTACTTCTGGTGCTGCACCAGGATCCAGATTACCCAAAGGCTCAAATTGAGGATTTTCACCTCCGTGCCGGTCGGCACCACCGCTGTGCCGATCGGCACAAGGGTCGTGCCGGTCGGCACCGTCCTGAATCTCGGCCTCTTCTCTGTCTGACTCTTCAAACAGTTTGTTTAACGGGTCTGAGTATCTTGTACTAATTTCTTCATCTTTTTCTGTGAAGAATTCTTGGAGAGAGGGTGGGTCGTCACTTTCTTGAGCGACGGGTGGGTCTTCGAATTCAAAGAGGACTTCATCTCCGCCCAGAGTCAATTTGAGGTGACCTTTTCCAGCATCGATAACAGCTTGTACAAGCTTTAAGAAAGGTCTTTCCAAAATAATATCTTCAACTCCTACTTCACCTTTATCAAGAACAATGATATCCACCGGAATAGTATTCTTTTTTACCTCATTGTTCAGATCTTTGATAACTCCCAGTGGTTTAGTTCTCCTTCCATCCGCCATGATTAGCTCAAGCTCGGTTCCTAGCAATCTTCCTTTTATGTCATAAGGCATATCCATGAATGCTTCATACGTCATCAAACTGACATGGGAACCAAAATCACATAATGCTTTATGAAAGCTTCTATATCCAATCTCGCACGGTATGTAAGGATCAACTTCCGTTCGTTCCGTAAGGCCAACTGCATATACTCCGCACAATCCTTCATACGGCGATGGGACAAAACAACTATCAAATAGCTTCTTTGCTTGTTGAACCTCCATCTGATCAATTTCCATATCGTCCTTATATAACTTCCCCAATACTTCTCCAATGACGACATTATCCAGTATTTCCGAAGTTCTAGTGTCTTTAGGGAAGTTATACTGAACTCCTGTAGAAGAGGCATACCTTGGATCATATGTTCTCCTCATACTTAGCAGATTTGAGCTAAAATCTATAGGGATCCAATCCAATGGTTCAAACTCGTCCAACGGTCTAGCGTTGCTCAAGGTTGGATCTCCTACTGGTCTTGGAAATTTATTCACGAAGCTGTTCTCGTGCTCCTCTAATATTGCAGCTTCAGTCTTGGAAATCCCTTTAACAGCAGGCAGCGTGCCGGTCGGCACGAGAGCTGTGCCGGTCGGCACGAAGGGCTTCAGTGTGCCGGTCGGCACCTCCTCCAATCTGGGTCTTTTCAGATCGCCTTGCGCTGGTTCTTCTGTTCTTACTGTTAATCCCACTTCGGATACTGTATAGCTTTCCGCTTCAGCTCTCAAATCCAAAGAACCTTTTGCTAGCGTCGACCCTTCAGGGGGAATTGGATCTTCTTGGAATTCTTCCCAATGCCTATGCATAGCTTCAGTCTTTGATATCTTACTCAAAAGATCCAGACCTGCAGTAGCAGTCAAGTCGAGGAAACTCCCTCCAGCTGAACTATCCAAATGCATCCTGGAGGTTCCTTCAAGAGACATATAGAATGTCTGAGCAGTCAAGTTATCATCCATGCCCAAATCGGGGCCTTGCTTCAATAAAGATTTGAAGCGTAACCATGCTTGCGTGAGGGTCTCTTCTTTCATTTGCTCGAAGTTAACCACTTCTCTTCTCAGTTTCTGCACCTTCGGAAGCGGGAAGAAATGCAAACAGAAGTTTCCTACAAGCTTATCCCAGTTTCCCTTAGCTTCACGGGCTGCAGATTTATACCAATCTTTGGCTCTTCCATCTAGAGAAAATGGAAATAGCAACCATTTGTACCAATTCTGAGGCACCCCCTCATGCTTAAAGGTCTGACAGAGAACTTCTAGATCTTGCAGATGTGTGTACGGGTTCTCGTCCTTCGTCCCAGAGAATTTGCTGTTCTCGACCATTTTGATGATGGTCGGGTTGAGAACGTATGACGAAGCAGTGACTTTCTCATCGGAAGTTTGTGGAATCAGCAATCCCGGAGACGGTAGCGAATGCTCCCTAACCGTATGAGCCGGTTCAGGAGTACCCATCCTGAAAACACAGAAAGAAAACACAAAAACAAACTAGAAAAGAGGGGATTAGAGGTTAGTAGAATAAATAAATAGTAAAAGAACTGGCTTGTTCCCCGGCAACGGCGCCAGAAAACGTGCTTGTTGGTCGTTTGTACGCACCCATTTATATACCGCAAGAGGACGGTGTACAGTTGTAGCACTTTTTCCCTTAGAGTATTCCAAGGTTTAATATCGAACCACAGAGAACAAGCAGGACTTAAACTATTATTTAAACTACTAAATTAATATGGCAAAGGTGTGTGTGGAAAGGGTGGTTAACAGCTAGAGATGAAAGGGCCTGCGGTTGTATCAAGGTTATGAAAAGGATTCTCTCCTATGGTTTGGGGTACTGGCATGCAACTCAGGTCATGGTTCAATTGATAGGTTTAGTATTCTACAAGACATGGTGGTTTCGTTCGCCCCGATCCTGTCACGACAAGGTACTAATAGCTCCCCACTGGTTTCTTGCACTACGTAATAAACACGTATTGATCGGATACGAGTTCAAAGCATCACATAGACCAAACACATCAAAAGAGTATTGTAAGCGTGAGAGTTACATAACCAGATTTCCCTCGCCACGGAGAGAATATGAGATCTACTCACGCATCATACTGCGACACATGAACATGGGTACAGTAGGATGCAGGATTTTGGCGTGGTCCCACAGGTGCCGATCGGCACGGCGGTGTGCCGGTCGGCACAGTCTTCCTTTTTGGTGGTGATGATCGGTGATCGCCGTCTTCGCCGCCACAACCTTCAACCTAGGTCAAAACCTCTGTATGTCTGTCTCTCCCTTTACTTTGCAACCAAGATCTCCTCTTTATAGTCTCTTTCGATTGTGGGCTGGATTCCACCGACTCCGACTCTGATATTTCTTCTGGGCTTCATATTCTCCGAGTGGGCTTCAAGTTTGGGGCCCGACCTCCATGGTGCCGGTCGGCACACAGGCCGTGCCGACCGGCACGGACTCCAATTTCCTCGTTCTTCGGGCCTCCGGCATCTCTTTACTCGTAGTCTCTTAATGTTCACCTGTTTCCTGCAAATCTTCCGAATACACAGAAACTACGCATATATATGATAATGGGGGTTAATTGTTAGCAATTATGACATAATAAAGTATTAAAAACACCATATTTGTCATATAAAATGTGCACCTAGAAAGCACCAACACATATATGAGAGACTATCTGGAAAGAGAGAATGCAAGAAGGCTAGCAAAATATTGGAGGACTCCAAGGAGGATGCCTCAGCCGCCAAACACCCCTCAAGCCCCTCTTACTCCTCCCCCGCAAGAAGGAATAAGCGAGTCACAATCGCCTAAGAAGAGGAGAGCAAGGCGCTCAAGGAAGAAGAAGGCAGCTACGGTATCGACCAATGAGAGTACAACAAAGGCGCCTATTAAAGAAAATGTCGTCGCCACCAACACAAAGAAGACAACCAAGGTGTGGCAGAAGAAAGAAGGAACCTCTACCTCGCCAGATTCTCCAGCGAGCGAGGTCCAAACAAGTTGAAGACATGGAGAACGTCTAGCTCAAAGACGTAAAAATGAGAGCCCTCCGATTGGGGAGGCCATCCCAATCGTTATCCTAGCTAGGCCTAGCACTTGTTTTTCTTTTCATAAACCATAAAAACAAAATAAAAATATGAAAATTTAAAAACAACAAAAATAATAGGATTCCTGGCGATGCTCATTAGGGGCTAGCCACTTGTATCATCCTCACTCTTTTTGCAGGTCAAGAAAGAGGAGGAAGAGCCTGAATCAAGCTTAAGTCTTGCAAAGACTCAAGCTTGGGGAGGGCCCCCAGGTGAGATGGAGTTCAACACTAGCTCGAGTCTTGCAAAGACTCAAGCTTGGGGAGGACCCCCAGGTAAGTATTTCTAACTTTCTTAATAAATAAATAAACTCCCTGTTTCGAATAAATGCTAGAATCTTGGTGTTATGCTACGCTTAAGGGAAATGATGATCGAGTTACAAATTAGCTTCCCATGTGTCGCATAGATGCAACTTCTACTCCTGACATATGTGTTATTTTTAGTTGAACATGATCACATCATGAGTATTGCTTATTTCCGTGGGTTGCATTTGTCACACCAAGTCTGAGCATTGTGGATTGTGATATGGCATGATTAGGACTTGTGGCAATCTCTTAGTATGGTTTCATCCAGAGATGTTTTTCTTGAATTGCTGCAAGTACCTAAAACCCTTCTGTTTTGGCGCACTTCTCTTAGTGTGAGGATTTATTTACCTACCAGAGCCATATCATAATATTCGAAACAGCCCCACTCATAGCCATTTGCTTATGTATTGAGTTTTGTTAAGGTTTGATGTACTCTTGAAACTAAGCACTCCTAATTTTGGTCATAATTCCTTCGCGTGTGTTTTCGAAAATTTCCTTCCACCAAATAAAAGGGGGAATGTTTGGATAAATCAACCAAACATTTTTCAAGTTTGCAAAACTTTTGGTCCATCCAAAAAGCTCAAGAATATTTCAAAATGTTTCCTTTGAACCATGAAAAAATTTTGGCCCCTTGCACCATGGAGTAGTCAAAAAAAAAAAACTCCATGGTTGCATGAGTCAATGGTTATATAGTTCTTATCATAAACATCTTGAGCAAAATAAAGGACCAATGTTTTCAAAACCCCCTTCCACAAGTGTGAGTCCATTTTCTCCCCCTCCATCACATCATCTCTTATGACCAAAATAAATGGAGTTGCTATGTTGATTGAGACTCATTCTTTAGCTTTACAATATATGCATGGCACTTGTGCGTTCCATACCAAGCTCCACATACAAAGCCTCTTTTGGTAGAAGGTAGGATGAGTGAAGCTTGTAGGAATAAGACTCACATCGGAGTGGTAAGAGAAGTGCCACCCAAAACGAAGGAGAATTTTTACACCTTACCTTGCAGCACATAAAAACTCTGGATGCATACCTGCTAGAATTGTTTACTTGTCCAAAAGTGTCGTTCTAGTCTTCAATGCTGCATGACAAGGTGTGACAATTAAGCCCCACGATTTTTGCAACACTCATGAATATTTTGTGCTCTCGTAAACTTACCACTGTTTAGGGAGTATGTTGTTGCATCTTTATTACCTATGGGGCGCTTCTTTGTAACTCCTGATCCGCCGGTACCCTGAGTTGAGTTTGCTCGGGACAAGCAAAGTTTAAGCTTGGGGAGGTTGTTGGCGGTCGTTTAAACCATGATTTGACCGCCACCCTACTGGTAAATAAATGCATAACACCAAGATTTTGTGCATAGTAGTTAGGAATAATGCTACTCCACAGGTTTTGGTGAATATTTGGATGCAGGAGTGAATAATGGAGAAAAGTGGGCCCAGCCAGGGAAAATCCCTGGCCGGCCGGCCCCACCCTAGGCCGGCCGGCCCCACCTGGTGGCCGCAGGCCCCAGACTTCCTCCAGTGGGCTGGAAACTAATCTTCAACGCATAATTCAAGCCCAGCTCGGCAGAATTCCACCGCCATTCTAGAAGGTGGGCCATTTGGGCCTTTACTTGGCCCTCACTTCAATTCTGCCGACCCCAGCAAGAAACCGACCTTCAGACCGCCTTCAGGGAGTGATCTGGAGCGTCCAGGAGCAAGTCGGTGGCAAACCGCCACAGGGGACGGCCGGCCGGCCACCCCCCTAGGCCGGCCGGCCGACTTTGTCGCCACCGCCTCTCCAGCTTCGGCCAGGGTGCTCCCACCGCCTTCACAAGCTATAAATTGGACCCCTCGGCCTCCGAAGCAATTCGCCATCACACTTCATCCAAGTGTTCATTAGTTTAGTAGTAGCTTTGGGAGTTAGAGTAGAGTAGAGTAGAGTGAGAGCTCTCTCGGGCTTCCGGAGTCTTCTCGGAGTTCGGTATAGTTCTTGTATCATTACTCTTTTGAGATATTATTTTATTCAATATATAATTAGTTTTATCTTTATTTATTTCTTTTAGTAATTCTTTTCTATTTAGTTTATTTATTCTGTTAAGTAAGTGCTCGTAGAAGTCTTGTTGTGGGATTCGTGATTGTTGGAATAGCGAGTACGAGAGAGTGCCGTCGTCGGAGATGACGTCGTGTGAAATCTGTGCTTGTTCATTCTTAGATAGGACTGCTCCGTTGATCAAGAGTAGTTCCTCTAGGCGGGTTGTAAGCGTGGCGCTTAGATCTTGGCCTATGCACGTTTGGCACCCAGCCCCACGGAGGATGGTAGCCGCGAGTGTATGTGACAGCTGCACCGGTCTCTGTAATCCACCACGTCCGGGTTGGACTCAGCAGGGTTTTAATTATAGCATACAGTTCCCTAGGTTTGAACTAGCATCATCGGTTGACCTAGCACGTGTGTGCCCCGAAACGACATGACTTGTATGCGTGTGATCTTAACTAGAGTAGATAACCTTTGTAGATTAGACTACTAGAAAGAGTAAATACTAGGTAAACGTACAGGTAGCCTTAACTCTATCTCGTTGCTCTACCAAATGTATACTACAGTTTTCTTTTATTACCTTGGATTTGAGGATGTGTGTGCCACCCATATATATCATGTCTATCTTACCCCCGTCTCAAGTATAGTTGATACATTATTTCTTTCTCCAAATTATCCAGTGCATTGCTACTATTCAGCTCCCTTTTGCTCTACTTCCCTGCGGAAATATAAATACGATAACCCTGGAATACTCCAAGGTGAAATGCTACAATGGTGATCCGTGCACTTGCGGAATTAATGAATTTAATTTTATCGCATAAGAACCGCCAACAACCAGCAACTAAGGATAAGTAATTTGGGACATATATTCAGCATTACTATCTGTCTTTGAATTGTGTTCCACTCACATATATTTGGCCTTCCTAGCTCCACATACTCCTTCTGGGCAGCACAGGTTCTTACCCTTGCAATCGCGGAACACGCCTTCCAGGTATTCCTTTGCTTTGCGTAGTGAGAACCTTGTAAGAACTTGGTAAGATGCGCCTTGTTGCTGTTTGAGAGGCACCACTTTTACCACCTGCAGTAGACATTTATTAGGGATAACCTTCACGGTTTGTTTCCTGTTTTGGTGTTTGCGATGACAGGTGACAACAATGGTGCTGATTCCCCCAACAATTTCAATGAGTGTGTCAGCCAAGGACAGCTGCAAGCTGCTCTTGAGAAGGCTTATGGAGTGATAAAAGAAGACATTGGCAAGCTCGTCACCGCCGAACTCAACAAGCATAAGCTGTTCAACCTCATTGAGTCATTGGACAAGCGGATGGCTAGGCTTGTTGACAAGTGTGAAGAGATGGACAATCGCTTGAAGGCCAATGAGGCCTCTTCTGCCAACAACAACAACAACAACAACAACACCAACACCAGCAACACCAACACTGAACTTCCAGATTATACGGTGTTTGATGAAGAAGGAAACGTTGATGAAGAAGCCACTCAACAGAATAGGGCGCGCCGACGTCTTCAATTCAACACTCAAGGTATGGGTGGTATTCATAATCAGCGACGTGCTGCAGGTAATAATAATCGTGCTGTCGATGATCCCTATGCTAAGATTAAGTTTACTATACCATCTTTTGCTGGAAATTATGATGCTGAGGGATATCTTGATTGGGAGATGACGGTAGAACAGAAATTTAATGCTCATCTTGTTCCTGCACAACATAGAGTTAGACAAGCCACTAGTGAATTTAAAGATTTTGCTATTATCTGGTGGAATAGTCTAGCTAATGATGGTAGTACTCCTCAGACATGGGAAGCTTTGAAAACAGCCATGCGTGATCGTTTTGTTCCTCCTTCATATCATAGAGATTTACGTAAAAAATTGATGCGCCTAGAACAGGGAGATATGTCAGTTCAGGATTACTATGGGGAGCTGCAAAAGGGTTTGATGCGCTGTGGTATAGTTGAGGAACTAGAGGATTCGATATATCGTTTTTATTCTGGTTTGAGGCGGGAAATTCAGGACATTGTTGATTATAAAGAATTTAACACTGTCAACCAGTTGTTCCAGTTTGCTATGCTTGCAGAGAAGGAATTGCAGGGACGTGAGCAGCGGAACAAGAACAACAACCGGACCTCCTACACGCCGCGCACGCCTACATCAGCGGGGCTGCCCAAGGCTTCCTCCTTCCGGACGCCTCCTCCAGCGGTCAAGCCTGCAGCGAGCGTTCCAGCGGCGCCGACCAAGCCTACTACACGATCGGCTGAACCAGCGAAGAGTGCTTCATCCGTCGCCTCGACAGGACGCACCACCGGCATTCAGTGTCACCGCTGCCATGGACTTGGCCATGTGCAGAAGGATTGCCCAAGTAAGAGGGCATATGTGACTACAGATGATGGAGGATATGTCAGCACCTCCGACATAGAAGATGACATTGATGAAGAAATTGTTGTTGAGGACGCCGATGACCATGTCCTTAGCGCAGAACACACTTCGGGATTAATGAACATCATTGTGCAGCGTGTACTTAGCACGCAAATTCAGCAGCCTGAGAAGATACAGCGCCACAACTTGTTCCAGATTTTCTTCAACATTAAAAACCGTCGTGCGCGTGTGATTATTGATGGGGGAAGCTGCAACAATTTGGTGAGTTCAGATTTGGTCAAGAAGCTTGGCTTGACCACTCGACCACACCCACATCCATACTATATCCAGTGGTTAAATGATTCTGGTAAGGCTAAGGTAACACAAATGTGCAGAGTTTCATTTTCCATTGGTACATATGCTGATTCTGTGGATTGTGATGTGGTACCTATGCAAGCTTGTTCACTTTTGTTGAGTCGACCTTGGCAACATGATAATGATGCTTTGCACCATGGTAGAAGTAATAAATACACGTTTACACATAATGGACAGAAAATTACTTTGCTACCTTTGACCCCTGCTGAAATTGTACAAGCTGATAGAGAAAGAGCTGCTAGTATGAAAATGATAAATCTGAAAATCAGCAAGTTGCTAATTCTGTTTTCCCACCTAAAAGTGATAAACCTGCACCTAGATCTAAGGACGAGGGAATTAAATTGAAGGGTAGAGTGATGCTTGCAACAAAAAGTGATCTTGCTGAAATTTCTGATGGTGATATATGCTATGCCTTCATATGCAAGCGAGCTTTGTTTTCACTTAATGATATTGTTAGCTCTTTGCCTCCTGCTGTCACTAACCTTTTGCAGGAGTATGGGGATGTTTTTCCAGCTGAGATACCCCCGGGGCTGCCACCTTTGAGAGGGATAGAGCATCAAATTGATTTGATCCCGGGAGCGACTTTGCCAAACCGTGCTGCTTATAGAACCAACCCCGAGGAGACTAAGGAAATTCAGCGACAAGTCCAAGAGCTTTTGGACCGCGGGTATGTACGTGAGAGCCTTAGTCCTTGCGCCGTTCCTGTAATTTTGGTTCCTAAGAAAGATGGTACTTGGCGTATGTGTGTTGATTGTAGAGCCATTAACAACATTACTATTCGTTATCGTCATCCTATTCCTAGGTTAGACGACATGCTTGATGAGTTATGTGGTTCTATCATTTTCACAAAGATTGACTTGCGTAGTGGCTACCACCAAATTAGAATGAAACTTGGAGATGAATGGAAAACAGCTTTTAAAACCAAATTCGGGTTGTATGAGTGGTTAGTAATGCCTTTCGGTTTAACTAATGCACCTAGCACTTTCATGCGTTTGATGAATGAGGTTTTGAGGGCTTTTATTGGTCGATTTGTGGTGGTTTACTTTGATGATATATTGATTTACAGCAAGTCTATGGATGAACATATGGATCATTTACGTGCTGTTTTTGATGCTTTGAGAGATGCACGTTTGTTTGGTAACCTTGAGAAGTGCAATTTTTGCACCGATCGAGTTTCTTTCCTTGGCTATGTTGTTACTCCACAGGGAATCGAGGTGGATAAGACAAAGATTGAAGCCATTGAGAGCTGGCCGCTGCCCCAAACCATCACGCAGGTGAGAAGTTTTCTTGGTCTTGCAGGATTCTATCGCCGCTTCGAAGATTTTAGCACCATTGCTGCTCCATTGCACGAGTTGACGAAGAAGGGAGTGGTGTTTCGTTGGGGAAAAGCACAAGAGGAGTCCTTTGCCACTTTGAAGGACAAGCTTACACACCGCCTTTGCTGCAACTTCCAAACTTTGGTAAGACTTTTGAACTTGAATGTGATGCAAGTGGAGTTGGCATTGGTGGTGTTTTGATGCAAGATGGTAAACCCGTTGCATACTTTAGCGAAAAATTGAATGGCCCCGTTCTGAATTATTCTACGTATGATAAGGAATTGTATGCTCTTGTACGTTCTTTACAAACGTGGCGTCATTATTTGTGGCTTAAAGAATTTGTTATTCATTCGGATCATGAATCGTTTAAGTATCTTCGTTCACAAAATAATCTGAACCGTAGACATGCTAAATGGGTTGAATTTATTGAATCTTTTTCTTACATCATTAAGCATAAGAAAGGGAAGGAAAATGTGATTGCCGATGCATTGTCTAGACGATATGCTTTGCTGTCCCAACTTGATTGTCGCATTTTTGGACTTGAATCGATTAAAGAAACATATGCGCTTGATCCTGATTTTAAAGATGCATTGCTGAATTGTAAAGAGGGACGTTCATGGAACAAGTTTGTGCTGAATGATGGGTTTTTGTTTAGAGCTAACCGCCTATGCATTCCAGTTGGTTCCGTTCGTCTTTTGCTGATACAGGAAGCGCATGGAGGAGGATTGATGGGACATTTTGGTGCTAAAAAGACGGAGGATGTTTTGGCCGCACATTTCTTTTGGCCAAAGATGAGGAGAGACGTTGAGCGGTTCGTGGCTCGCTGCACTACATGTCAAAAAGCTAAGTCTCGCTTGAATCCACATGGTTTATACATGCCTCTTCCGGTTCCTTCTATTCCTTGGGCGGATATTTCTATGGATTTTGTTTTGGGATTGCCGAGGACTAAGAGGGGGAGGGATAGCATTTTTGTTGTGGTGGATCGTTTTTCGAAAATGGCACATTTTATACCATGTCATAAGAGTGATGATGCTATTCATATTGCTGACCTCTTTTTCAAAGAGATTGTTCGTTTGCATGGTATGCCTTCTACTATTGTTTCAGATCGTGATGCAAAATTCTTGAGTCATTTTTGGCGTACTTTGTGGAACAAGTTGGGTACAAAATTGAGGTGGTGAACCGTACTTTGGGTACCATGTTGAGGGCTGTTTTGAAGAAAAATTTGAAGATGTGGGAAGAATGTTTGCCACATGTGGAGTTTGCATATAATCGGGCAACACATTCTACCACTAAGGTAAGTCCTTTTCAGGTAGTGTATGGTTTCAACCCCCGTGCCCCCATTGATATTCTACCTTTGCCTACTAGTGAGAGGGTACATAATGATGCTAAAGATCGTGCTGATTTTATCTTGAAAATGCATGAAACAACTAAGCACAACATTGAAAAGATGACTGAAAAATATAGAGTTGCCGGTAGTAAAGGAAAAAGAGAAGTTAAACTTGAACCGGGTGACTTAGTTTGGTTGCACTTGAGAAAGGATCGTTTTCCAGAATTGAGAAAGTCTAAGTTAATGCCTAGAGCTGATGGTCCTTTCAAAATACTTGAGAAGATTAATGATAATGCATATAAACTTGATTTGCCTCCCGAGTTCGGGTTAGTCCTACATTTAACATTTTAGATTTGCGGCCTTACTTGGGAGAAGAAGATGAGTTTGAGTCGAGGACGACTCCAATTCAAGAGGGGGAGGATGATGAGGACATCACTCCTTCGGATGCACACAACACTCCTCCACATGACATTGAAGGTCCTATAACTAGAGCTCGCGCGCGACAATTAAATTTAGAGGTGAGCTCGTTCCTAAGTAATTATTTATTTGATTTTGAGAATAGATTGCTACCTAATGAATGTATTATGATTAGGAACTATGGAGAGGACCAGGGGATGAGTGGAGAGGAGCTTGGAGGCGGAGAAGACCAGCAAGGACGTCCAAGTCAAGTTGGAGACCCAAGTGAAGTCGATTTCGGTTCTGTTTCGGAGTTCAGGAGCAGTCTGTACTAAAACGGCCGCCCAGGTCGCATACGGGCTCCATTTTGGGCAAACCAGATATGGATGGAAAGATAATTCGACCACCTTTCCAATGGCACCGGTTTCAAGTCCAAATTCGTTCAGGGTCGTCGGGAATCGTCGAAACAAGTGGACGTCCAGAATCTGTCTTGGCGCTGTGACGCCGTCTTTGGCCTTTGGGCTTTGTATCTTGTGTGAGCCCATTAGAGGTGTGTCCAGGGGATGTTGCACACCCCTTAGACTATATTTACAGCCGCCAGCGCATGAGTTAGGGTTGGGTTTTGCTTAGATTAATCTGTCATTGAACAGTTTCGCCGTCGTCGGTTTGTGAGACCCCAACTTCGTGAGATTAAGTTGTCATCTGCAATTTGGTTGCATTCTTCTTTGTTCTTGGTTGTGTTCTTCGATTCGCTTGCAGGGATAAGCCTTCTGGGCGAGGTTAACCGTGCATCGCCGGTTGATAACCAGAGAAGACGTAGTGCTGCGATTGCGGGGTTTCGGACGTGTTGTTCGGAAGCCGGATCGACGTGTGTCACATCTTCGACCTAATCGTCGTTTACCACCGAACCTTTCGGAAGATCGGGCACCCTAGTCCACATCAGGTTTTACTGTGTCCGACAGGCACCTATTTTTGTGATTTTAAAAAAGTGCCCCATAACTGCAATTTTTTCCTAAACAATATTTTTTTTAGAAAAAAAACTAACATCAGATCGCATGATTATCAACTACTTGTGCCTCTCCGAAAAGGTAGACAAGCAGGAGCACTCTTGATTTCCCTTCGGGGATAAATACTAATCTTAACCATTTATATGTTCATGTACACCTCTCAAGGCATTTTGGGGTTCATAAATGTACAAATAATGACACATTGTTGGGAAAATAATTAGGATAGTACAATTTATTTCGAGCCGCTGTTCAGTTTTTTTTCTGCCCTTTCTATATATATATCAGCAAAGAGACAAAATTAAGCCCTTATGTTTCACAATGATTGTACTTCGTTGTCGATGAGGTCGAGATAAGCGTGACTGCCTCATTTGGGCAACCACTACTTTGCCATGACCATGAAACCATGATTTTTTAGCCCCCTGCGCCTCAGTGAAGCACATGAAAAAGATCGTGCCCATTGCCCAACACTTCTAAGCTCGTCACATGCAGCGAGTGGCTGCCATGTTTCCTACTACAGAGAGTCAGGGCATGTTGATAGTTAATTACAGGTTAATTTACCTTGAGTTTGTAGGGTCGTCAGCTCTCAGGGAGAATCAGAGATCGGAGTTAGTAATGATGAACAATGATGCTGCTGATCTCCGTTGCAGAAAGTAATTCCAATGTACGAACGAGATTCTTCTGATGGCTATTCCGAACGATATGGTCATCATGTTTGTTTAGAAGTCCCATCTGTCTTTTGAGCAGGCCGGTCCCTCACTCCTCTTTGATTAGGCTGGAAGTTTGCCTAGCAGATGATCCCTTTCTAGCGTGCCCCAGCCCTTTTACGATATTTAAGATAAAAGAGAATAACTCGTTATCGAACTACTCTTTCTGTTTCAAAATAAGTGTCATTCTAACTTTGGTACGAGAATTAAAGAGATATAAAAAAGCAGAGAGAGGGCTGAACACTATGAGCAGTGAAGAAGGAGAAAGAGAGAAATCTCCATCGAGAAGTGAAAATGACATTCATTTTGAAAAAACTGAATGGTGTTAGAATGACATTTAAACTGGAACGGATGAAGTAAAATTTTATGTGATGGAATGCTTTGCTCGGTAGAGGATGCGGTTGAGTGCGAAGCCTGCTAGGTTCGAAACCCAGGTGCCAGGTTCGAAACCCAGGTGCCTGCCTCCTCCACTCATTCGGCAGATGGTTTATGCCAGTCAATCTTGGAATACTCTGTGCACATCGTTTCTCTGTACGCATATTGCTTGTACTACAACACAGAGCATGCGTTTGTCATTATCCTTGCAGCGCCAGGCAAGTGATCTGGGTATGGCATAGACTGTCCCTGCATCTGATGCATCAGTCTTGGTCTCTGCTCATGGGTTATCTTTGCTGGGAATTCATATAATCTCGTGAAGTGAAACATCAGCTCCTGATGAATTGCCATGAAGATAAACATAAAAAATTTATTATAAAATTTTGATTTGTGGGATGGGGTGCTTGCTTGAATTGATAAACATCTCCTTCTGTTGAGTACCATGCTTACTTTTTTTTTTGAGCACGAGTACCATGCTTACTGGATTCAAACTTGGGTGACAGCCTCCGTAAGTTACTTGGGGGCCCAGGGCTATTTCCAAAAGGAAAAAAATGTATTCAAATTGTGCTTGTCAGAGGTGCCTATGAGTATGCGAGCACTTCATCTCTTTGAGTGGGCATTGCTGGTATTAGAAAACAGTGCGGATACAGGGCTTTGACCCAAAATAAATTGTTCCGGAACATCACCAGTGTCCAGATGTGAGCTAAGCCAGTGAAGAGTTGCGGATCTAAAATGCTAGACTGACTAGGCCCGGTCGAAGGAATAAGCCCACAGGACTTCAAAAGTTGTCAGTTTTTTTTTTTTTGGTTGCGAAAAAGGTTGTCACGTTGTTGGACTTGGACTTGCCTTGAGTGTCTTCAAAGCTTGTAGTCACCCAGATCCCATTTGAAATATTGTGTTCCCTGGTACGTACAACGAATGAGATCAATGTCATATGAACATATTTTTGCACATTTGATTTCGAAAAGTTCAATATTTCCTTAAACTATTTCAACATTTTACAAAAATATCAAAATAAAGTATTATAAATGGTAAACTAATTATTATGAGATTGTTAACTCTAAAGGTCCATAGTGTTTGAATATCATCAATTTTTCACCTGTTATTTCAAAATGGTTGTTTTATACTTCAAATTGAATATGGTTGTTCAAAAATCTGGATATATATCGAAACAATAAGTTTAGAAATTAGCAAACCAGTGAATTGCTCAATGCAAACAATTTTGAAAAAGAAAGACTGAGGGCATGTTTGTTTCCCACCCCTAACTTATAATTTGTAACCTGAAACACACATGCGTAAGATTATAGTGAGATTATAACAATTCGGATGCCAAATCTATTATATATATAATTGACCACGAAACGGAGCCACCACATTCGCTAAGGCTTAGAAATTCCATAATCCGAGAAAATAAGAAGAGAAAATTACCCACCACTGCCATTATGAAAAAAATAGTCACAAAACCACCTATAAATATTTATAAAATAGCAAAATTAGGAATAATAAAAAATAGCCAAAAATACCCCTACTATTTCTAAATTACCCACCGTGCCATTATGAGTCAAAAAATAGCTAAATTCGGAATAATAAAAAATAGTCAAAAATACCCCTGACCCCTATTTTTAAATTACCCACCATGCCATTATGAGTCAAAAATAGCTAAATTCGGAATAATAATAAAAAGATAACCAAAAATACCCTTCACATCTATTCTAAATTACCCATCATGCCATTATAAGTCCAAAATATAACTTAATTCAGATTATAAAAAGAGCTAAAAATATCCTTAATTCTTATTTCTAATTTACCGACAATACCATGAGTCAAAAATAGCTAAATTTTAGAATAATAAAAATATACAAAATACATTTACTTTATATTTCTAAATACATCGTTATAAAAATACACCGTCGTATGTCTAGTAGCATGGCACATTCTTTTATTTTTAGCATGGCATGTTTTCTTCAAAAGATTCCTTTGTAGCACGACCTGTTCTTTTTACTACTATGACATATGTTAGTTGTTTAGCATGGCACGTTTAAACCGACCTCACTTCTAAAACAAAATCAAATACAATGGGTTAGTTAAGACACAATCCAAGATAAATGATGACTCATCTCACATTCAAATTGAGGGATGGTGAGAAATTCTCTAATTTGTTTCTACTATTTTATAAATATAGAATATAAAATGAATAATAATAATAAACTAATGTTAATTATCTATAATGATATAAAAATATTTTAAATAGTATAGTAAGTCTAGCCGCGCAAATGCGCAGGCAGCCATCCTAGTTATCATGATTCAATAAAAGTGCTCTCTCTCACAGCTTATAAATTATATAATATGGATGGAAAATAAAACAAAACCTGTAATACTGAACTACAAGGCCATAAAGGCCTTGCTTCGCATCTATGCTGCCATACAGGAGGTCCCGTAGTGACAGGATATACCAGGAAAAGGAAGGATTCCATGTTCTAGTGTTCTACAGCTTGAGCGGCGACGTCGACGTGGCGATGCATGCTCTCTCTCTCTCTCTCTCTCTCTCTCTCAAACCTCGTTTAATGGACAAATAATATACTGTAGAATGTCAAGTTGTCAACGAACGCCCGACATACTGGAATTCGAAGTCCCCTTACAACCAAATGTCAAAATGGCACACCAAATTCAAAAGTAAAGTACAAGAGAACATATGCGCTAATAGTATCTTTATTGTTTCCTTTATTTTATTATGTAATTTTGGAAACGTTAACACGCGCACAGTTGTTGTATGAGAAAACGAACAATGATAGGACTGCAGACGATCAACGACACATATTTGGGAGCCATGTACCAGCAGCTAGCTAGGTAGCATTAGTTAACTAGTTGACGCTGGAGCACACTTTCCTGATCTCCGCGCCTTGATCACCTCTCGTCTTCACCCCGATTTTGCCCATCTTCTCCATGGCTAGCTCGAACTTCCTCTCCCACGTCCCCGCCGTGTAGGCGTTCACCGTCACCTGCGCTATCGTCTCCGTGGAGTTGAGCACGGCGTCGGAGTTGAACAGGACCATCTTGTCGATCACGTTCCGGTAGTACTGCCTGTCCAGGGCGTTGGGGGTGACGTCGTCCAGGTTCACGTGGGCCTCGACGTTGCCGTCGCACTGGGTCCTGAGCTTGGCGGCCAGGGCCGGGTCCATGTCGGTGGCCGAGATGAAGAGGCACCGCGCGCGGCCGACGGTGTGCGCGCCGGAGAGGGTGACCATCTCGTCGGTGTTGAGCCCCTGGGCCGCGAAGCTGGCCTCGAGCTCCGTGAGGCCGGAGAATGGGCCCGGAAGCTGGACGGTCTCGTTGGCGAACGACTCGCGCCCGTCGAGGCGGCCCGCGGGCACCCGGATGTTGATGCTGCCGTTGCTGAGGACGTTGGACGCGTCGCGGGCGGCAAAGGCGACGATGTCGGCGCACGAGACGACGCCCGGGCAGGCGGCCTCGACCGCCGCCTTGGCCTCGTCGATCACCTCGAACCCGCGCAGGCTGTTCTTGTTCGGGGGGCCTTCCCGCTCCGTGTCATTGTTCCCGGAAGCGGTCGTGATCAGGAGAACGGAAGCGTCGCACCCCTGATGATCAAGCATCACACAGAAGAATCCATTCAATCCAACTTGCAGCTAGTATCATTTAGTGTTCAGACGTGCTCTCTTGTTATTAACAACGAGTTGGAAACTAGTATAACACTACGGTATTTTTTTTAAAAAAAGAAGAAATATATTTCAATATTTCAGCCTCTGCATCGATCGATCAATGGGAATTTCACTCTATACGTCACTATGATATATGTATTTAAGAAGATCCCATGAAATGAGAAATATACTAAGAAAGATCCCCTGAAATGAGAATTATACTAGTGTACATACTCGGACAAAGCAGTCGTGGAAGAAGAGGCGGATGAGCCCGGCACCAATGCCAGGGTTGGCGGCCACGGCCTTGGTTACGGCATCCCTCACGATCCTTTCCGCGCTGGGGCAGTAGTTGGGGCCGGGGATGTTGTAGTAGCCGTAGCTGAGCCCTAATCCTGAAGGACTCCGCGGTGGTTGTTGAATGGTAGGGTTACGTGGAAGACAGAGCTGTGGGTTCAAAGACGAGAGCTTCAGCCAGCCATTGAAGCAGATGTAGGGTCCTTGCTGCTGGGACGCCACGGTCCCTAGGAACGCGAGCAACGCCACGAGCACGACGAGCTTATTACGATTAGCCATCGTCTCGGATGGTTTCTGTTCTTAGCTTGCAACCGAATGATAAGATTGTGTGTGCGCTTTCCTCCGGCGCGGCGACGGGTGCCATTTATAGACGGCCAAGGATGGGCATTTTCGTCTCTCCGTGTTTTGGGGCGTCGCACGTCACTGTGGATGACGCCAACTCTTCCGTCCAAGCTTTTGATTTTTATGAATGTGGATTTGAATCTGGATGAACTCCACGTGCGTACGTGCTCGTGTCGGCGCAGGACGAAAGTTGAACTCTGCATGCATCCATGCATACGTTCTGACTTCTGAGAGAGGGATCGACTACTCGTCACTAGTCTTTGCCCGGAACTGCTCTGATGAGAATTAATTCAACTTTGTCCCGTACATCTCGCACCAGAGCGACGGTGATCGAGGGACAAAGTTGAATTCTGCCTGCATGACGCCATGTGATACGAGGAAAATCATGGGTCTTGGCCGTGCAGTTCTCAGCGACATCTATACCAGGAAAATCATATAATAACAAAAAAGGGCGGCCATTAGTTTGTGGACCGTCATGCAGGCATCTATATGTCCATACAGTATCGCTGCATTTACTCATCATGCACGTTGTCTGATCAGAAATGAAACCACAGTGTGCATCTTGTTGTTCACCATATACATATTTCTGTTCGCATACTGAGATTGTTAGGGCTTTTTGTTGTGGAAACCAACTCACCTCACCTGAGTCTAAGTCTCTGACATGGTACGTGTGTTGCGTTTATGGATTTTCTTTCAATTGTGGGCGATGTCCCTGTCGATACCGAAAGACCTGACTTTGTGAATCTCTCTAGATTGTAACTGAGATGAAAAGGCTCTCTAGATTTTGTAAACAAAAATCTAGAGAAGAAACGCTCTCACACGATGTTCGGCTCTCCCTGTATAAGGGTGGGGAGGAGGGTTAAGAGGTTTTCTCGGCCCTTCTGAGAATGCCTTTCTCTTAGTAAAATGCCACGGGACGGCTTACCCCGCAGATCGTCGTTTTTTAAAGTGCCCGTGGCTTGGACAAGGTCAAGGAAAAAACGTTTTGGAGAGGGGGGGGGGGGGGGGGGGGGGGGGGGGGTGATGAGCCCGGGTTGACTGATACCTTGCTCCGCCCCCTGATTGTTAGGTTCCTTGTTCAAGTTACCGACATGGCACGTGTGTTGTGTTTACAACTAATTTCCGTTTAGTTGTAGGCAAAGTCTTTGTCTAAAAAGCGAAACACTTGACTTTGTGAATCTCAAGATCATCTAGCCTAATCTCTCGTAATAATTCACAAGGTGCTATATAACTGTTTGTACGTGTATGTGAAGGTGCATCTTTTTTTCTGTTTTGCAAAAGAACAAATATCTTTTCAGCATGAATTGGTATATTTCCCATAACTTGGAAGAGAGTCTGATTGAGTCGAAGTCTAGTGGAAATGGTGCCCTAAAAATCCACAATCCCAAGTGTTATTGGTATTGCACTATTCATAGGTCGAGACGACCCACGCCCACATCAGGCATGACATACGGTATTACAACTTGTGAATTGCACGGTATTTCTGCACTGTGCCACATCACTTGTGAACGACACGGTAATTCTGTCGCACGGTACTTCGAAATAGTAGTGTTATCGTCGGGAGTAATGCCTACCAACGACAGAATTACCATAATATATAAGAGAGTGGCAGGTTGAAGATAACAAGAGTGAACTGCATTAGTAGTATTACAACTTATGAGTTGGGTGCGATTTAGTCACATAACTTGAAAATTGCGTAATTGAGTCACACAACTTGCTTAATTGCTTACAGTCCCGACCAAATGGACTACACCTTCACCAGCCTCTACGACATCATGCACTACGAGCTCAAAGGCGTGCTCTGGGATGACATCCAAGGCGGTGATGATGCTAGATGCAGTTCCCAAGAACCTGCTCGAGACAATGCGTGGGGGACATTACTGCACGACCTATCATGCCGAAGTGGATCGCACGACCCCCTACGTAGCCGCCACGTGTCTTACAAGCCGACGGCGCTTCGTCTTTCTCACCGATGATCGCACCCCCTCCCCCTCCACCCCTCTATCGCCGCCCAGTGCGCTGCCCCAGCAACCGCCCACCAGCACCTTCGGCGGCTAGCGGCGTCCTGCCACCTCGCTGAGCCGCCCGCAATCACCACCGTCGCCCAGCTCGCTATCGTCCCGCTAAATTCTCCGACCATGCTCCCTTTGCCGGCTACCCCGCCCGCTGCCTGCCTATCGCCCGCGACTCTCATGCCTGTCCGCCGCCCTCCCTAGAGTCGCCACCCTCATGCCGCGTGGAGCGATACTGCATATTTTTTTCTGCCCTTTCTAGATTAGCAAAGAGTCAAATTAAGCCCTCTTCAATGATTGTACTTTGTTGTCGGTGCAGGTCTAGATAGGCGTGATTGCCTCGTTTGGGCATAAGAGCGTCCCCAATGGTAGAGCTAGCAGCCAGCTCTTGCAAAGGATTGATGAAGAGTAGGGTCCATATTTAAGTCTCTCATTTTTCTTAGGAACTAGCTTTTGAGCAAGAGCTAGCTATCTTCTCTCTCTTATTTTTCTCTAATAACCAATCATAAGAGTTAGCTAAGAGTCAGTTATTGGGAATGCTCTGAACCATGAAGCCATGCATGATTTATAAGCCTCGGAAGTCGATTCGGCGAAGCACATGAAAAAGATCGTGATGCAGATATGACAAACATTGTCCTCGAGTCTGATGATGCATCAAAGCTGAGACCGGGTTGACCTCAAGCCGGATGGACGAAAAGACCAGTGTGCTCAAATTGCAGGGGTGCCCCAGGTCTGGCCTTATTATTATTATTATTGAGATAAAGGTCTTGGGTCTTGGCTTAGACTGACCGCACCGTGTACTGGGCGCCGTCCGGTACCCCGGCTTCCAGTACCAATATGGCGTAAAAACGCCTGCACCGGGGTACTGGAAGCGGTCCGCCATGCAAGCGGACGCCCGCCCATCCGGTATTCCCAGCGTACTGGCGATCGTGCGCTATCCGAAGGAGCGTGGGGCCGCGTGCCATCCCAACCGCCCGCGCGCCGACGGAGGAAGGAGGAAAGGAGGGAAGGAGGAATAAAATATTGGGTTGTTGATATAGAGGATGGATATAGAGTATGAACGGGTGCGGGAAAACTGGATATAGAGGAGAGGATCTTGATGACCAGGCAAGAATATTCCTTTTAGAGGATGAAAATAGAGGATGACGAGTGCGGTCAGTCTTATAAACCAATCAGGGCTGGGGCTGGAGTATTTGGCCTCTCACCGGCGAGACACACAGCCCACCAACGGCTCAGCAAGCTAGACGCAAACAAAGCCCAACAGCGCCAGTCTGCTTCTTCCTCTAGCACCCGAAAAAATTATAAGCCCAGGTCCGGCCTTATAAGCCAACCAGGCTGGGCTGGAGTTGAACCAAACTATAATTCATCCTCAATACCAGTTCGTTGCTTAATCTCAAAAAAAAAAAAAAATAATTCATCCTCAATACCAGTTCGTTGCTTCCAACAGGCACAAATCTGATGTTGTCTGATGCGGAAACTGTTGAAAATTTCGTTACCCAGTGAAGCATGCTTGTTTTCATCAATTTGTTTCACCAGATTGCTTCATTATCCGTGTAGTATTTGTACAAATTTTTCAAATTTTTAAATCTGACTAAATTCAAATTAAAAAAACTGGTCATCTGCTGAAATCGAGCCGTACCGGTTTGTTCGAAAACCGCAAACCGGCGCCCGTTTACAAATGCTATTGAGCGAGCGGCGACGTGCTCCTCAATCACCGACTAAATCGCAGTGGGTGTCACGCCCAGATGCATCAAAGCTTTCACGTCGTCCATGGCGCATTACAGGAATGATGAGAGTCAATAAGTCGTCGACAGCTGCACGCAACATCTTCATCGACCGCCGGCCAATCGATCGGCCCTTCCTATAAATAAAAGCTCATCCATTATTGCCTGTTTATCGGATCCCACGACTCCCCCACCTCTGCCGTCCCAAGCTCACCTCTCCATTTCCTATCTCCTCGTCGGCTTGTCCTCCGCACCCCCGAACAGAACTCTGGTTTACCCCTCTGTCCCTCGTCTCGATCACCCAATCGGTTTCTTCGCTTGGATCGGTGAGTGCATTGATCTGCGAGTAATTGCATTGGATTTCTTTGTTTGGACATGTGATCAATTCAATTCATAGGGAAACGGTAGAGTTGCTGAAATTTCGGTTTAGTTAGCCGCACGTTTCGCGGACCGTAGGCTGAAGCTTCTCAGGTTCTTGCAGGATACAGGATAAGTTCAGACACGTATTCCTTTCATATTCTTTGGTATTTTCTTTTCTTGCAGAAAATGTATGTAGTCGTTATACACGCACATTTGCATCACTGTTGCGCATCATCTTGTAGCGGTATTAACCCAAGTAGACTGCTTGTTCTTGGTTTTCTGCTGCTCTGTAGCTTTGCTGTCAGTTAATATTGCTAGGCATGTGTTCAGAGTTCCAAATGGAGGGCACCGTGTTCACACCCTCGCTTGAAGGGATGAAGCATGTCAAGTCACAGAGCGGCGTGATCCTGACAAAGCCGTTCCTCGAAGTGTGCAAGCACATCCTCCCGGTGCTAGGTAAGCAAGATATGTTTACCATTCCTGCAATGCATTCTGATCATGTTTTCGCTTCAGATCTGCTGTACCTTGATATGGTTAAAGTTAAAGTAATGGCATGTCAAATTAACTTGTTGCAGAGAAATTTGGGTCAGCCATGTCTATTGTGAAGTCTGACATTGGAGGAAACATTACGGTAAGGGGAATCACTTTTCTCATGGAAAGTTGCTTATTTGCAGACCTGAACTGCATAAGTTCAGCTGATCACGGCTATATTGGAAAAACCATATTATAGCTATAATTTGGCAACAAACTAGAAAATTACTACATCTATTCTTGTATGAAAAGTTCACAAAGAATGACCTGAAGTTTCAAGTCCAGTAATGTATTTACAATATTGTGCTCTCTGATGAATTTGGTCAAAGCAAATGCTATTGCTTATCTCAACAAAGTTCAATGCTACTAAGCTAAGAATAATTTGTCAGTTCATACCGCATTTTCTCCTTGTTCCGCAGAGGCTGGAGACAAAATATGCATCCGATCCATCAAAGTTTGAAGAACTGCACAGCATGGTGAGAGTAGAGGTCAGCGCCAAGACAGCGAAAAGCTCAAGCAGCTGCACCAACGGCCTTCTCTGGCTGACAAGGTAACACAGTAATTGCACATTTCAGTATGTATCAGCATACCAGTGTTGTTAATAGTTTGTGCATTTTTTTACCAGAGCCATGGACTTCTTGGTTGCACTGTTCAGTAATTTGGTAAAGCACCCAGAGTGGCAGATGTCACAAGCTTGCAGCGATGCATATGGCAAAACACTGAAGAAATGGCATGGCTGGCTGGCGAGTTCGAGCTTCTCGGTAGTATTCCTCATCTGAGATCCAAATAATGTTACACTTCCGATAATCTGTAAAATCCCCAGTATAAACCACATGATACGAATAAGATGAATATTTTCATCTCACCGCCAATATGACTAGCACAAACAAATGCACAGTCATGTGGTTTATAATAGATCTTTTGGTTTCCAGAAGTACAGTTATTGTTAATGTTAGCCATTTCAGGAGAATTTGCAGAAACAAGATAAATTATTCATGAGTGCACATATTTCGTGACCTGTACACCGCCATGGAGAGAACGAAAAATAAGTGGAAGAACTAATCTTTCTTTCTCAATGAAAGCAAATACAGTTATACAAACTTGGCAAAAGAAAACATTACTTTTCCGTGGTTTTCTCGTGGCCCAACATGTTAATGCATCGGTATAGGAACAAGGAAAACAAATTGCTTACTTTATTAGCAAAATATGAAACCTCAATGAATAGTGATTGTGCCGTCAGTGGCAGACAGATACACAACTCTGAAACCTCAATGTATGTACCCCATAATTTCAGGTCGCAATAAAGCTTGCCCCAGAAAGGAAGAAGTTCATGGAGATCATCAGCGGCTCCGGCGACATCAATGCAGACATCGAGAAGTTCTGTGCAACATTCTCCCCTTTACTGGCCGAAAACCACAAGTTTCTGGTATGCCCAGCCTAATTTACTTGTGATCAACTGAATGTTTTCAGTCGGAACTTCCCCTTATGATAAACTGTCTTCTTGCAGGCTAGCGTGGGCATGGATGATCTTAAGGCATCTTGAGGCGGTACACTCCGTCAATCATACAGCAGCTTACACAGAAACAAGTGATCGTTTCGTCCTTGAAGTTGTAAAGCGAGTACAGAGCCTGTGACGTGTCTAATTAAGTGCGTTTGTACCATAGATATCTGTTCGCCTCTGTTTCGTCAAAAACATAGAGATCATGGCCAGAGGAGAATTCCTCAGTGATGGTGTCAATTTGAGACAGAAGAGACTTTGTTCCGCAAAGGTGTTGTAAGAAAATGTTAGTTTGTGTACCTGTTGAACAATTATGCCCACTGGTTATCAACCTAAAATATTTCATTCGATCAGTCATGGAAAAACAGAGTTTGAATAAAAATCCCTTTCTACTCCATTGCATGTTAGTGCAAGAATTTGTTTGGGCAGATATAGGGCAGAAACATATATTGTCCTCGTGACAATCTATCAAAATTACAAATCGACAAACACTAGTTGTATTACAAACCGATTAAAATTACAAATCAACCCATACATCCTTGTGCATTTCTTCTCTTTTACTAGCGGAATGCCATAGGCCCCTTTGATGGTTCTGCTGGGTGCACAGGGACTGCGTTGAAGAGCAAATCATTGACCAGCTGCTTCACGCGATCAGTCGGCTCGGTGATGCCGTCCCCGTCCAGGTAGATGCAGTGGACGGTCCTCGCGAGGTTGAGACAGAGGTTGCTCAAGCTCGCCGCGGAGCAGGGATCATTCATTTTCGATCCACCGCTAAAGGCGACGACTTCTTGGTCGAGTTCCTTCCAGAGCTCGGCAATGGCGTCTTCCACCGCGGCGCGGGCTTCTTCGTCCCCCACGGCCGTTTCCTCCATGTAGCAGGCGATTGACGACGGCGCGTCTCCTCTCTCGGACTCCGCCTCGTGCGTCGCGCAGTCGTTGCAGAGCCGGAAGATCCTAGAGGATAACTCGACTTGCCTTGGGTAGTCAATGGCGACATTACTGCTACCGTTGTTGCTCATCAACATGCTCATGATGTGGTGTTTGTTATGGGCGACGGTGGGCAGGGCGTGGAGCAGCAGGAGAGGCCCGGTTGACGTCACCCAGCCGTTGCTAAGGTACTCTTCAAAGCTCGGGACGATGCCCTCCGCCTGCCAGCGTGCCTCCATCAGGAACGCTTTGCACAGCTCGTGCCACTGCATCACAGGCGACAAATTAATTAAAGCATGTCACAGGTCCAAAACATTTTGTAATGCGTGTGTGTGTTGATGATTACGGCGGCAGATGATTCAATTACCCCTTTCTTGTAGAGTGGAAGCACCTCATAGCCCTGTTTCTCAAGGACGCCGCCCGCTGCAGTGACCGAAGTGGTAACGATGGCGGAGTACATTGCCTTCATGTACTCCGGCAGTGACGCCGCCGCCGCGGCCGGGGAAACATCGCCCCACCTGCACCATCATGTATCAGTTGATGATCGATTGGCTAGCACAGCTATACATGCACGCTCCCTTTCGATTTCTAGCTAATTATTGATGTCCTTAATTATGACAACTTTCTGCAGAACACACATGTCATCTTAATTGATTAACCAACAAATTGGCATCTTAATTACGTACCGTTCGATGGCATGGGTGAACGCTTCGAGCTCGTCCAGCGTGCCGTGGACGTCGTAGATGTCGTCGAGATGGACGAGGAGGGTGCCCACCTTGGCCAGCACCTCCCGGCATTCCGCCAGGTGCGGCTCCGGCGCGATGCACGTCGCGCAGAAGAAGCACTCCACCACACGCTCCCTTGCGAACGCCTGCTTCTCGCCCAGCCCGCTCTCCTTCCACCACCTGCACAGTACACTTGAGATTGTTAGACGGCTTTGCGTTGCCAACGAAATTTTCTAAACAGTACTCCCTCTGTTTTTTTGAATTGAAGTCGTTCAGACAGATCTACTGTAGCTTACATATAGCAAATAATTAAAGGTTTGGTACTTTGCCAAATGATATTCTGAATTTCTGATGCCTGCGAGGTTAACTAACGGTTTGATACTCGGCTACAATTCTTATGGACATCGAGTTCGTTACTAGCTCTGGTTATTTTGATGTCCACACATGCAGTACTAGGCTAGCTACTGGCTACTCCCTTTATTTCAAAACAATTACAGTTTTGGGTTTAGTCAAAGCCAAACATTCTCATCTCTGACTAAACATTTCTAAATTTTATGTAGTTTAAGAAATTTAATTTTTTCCGCCATGAAAAATAATTTCATAATACATTATTTGTATATTGTTAGAGTACATGAATTTATAGAAATTCGCTAGTCAAAGATAGGAATGTCTGACATTGATCAAGACCAGAACCACAATTACTAATTCGACACAGAAAAGCAGTATGAAATTTTACTATAGCTAGCTTGTCCAGCAACATGCGTCAAAATAAAAATGGAGTAAGTACTTCGTTATCTTGGCGAGTTCTCCTCGGTGAGCAGCTTGCACGAGGTTGAAGTCGATCGTAGCCAGCTGTAAAATGGTGGGGTCCACGATCGAGCACCCCTTCCCTTCGTCGTCAAAGCACCGTTTCAACCATTTAATTGCTTGCAGCCTCGGAACTCTCCGGTTCAGAGGCTCGTGGTGCCGTTCACTTCGACCATGACCTGTGAAAGACGGTGCTTGCAATCCGTCAATGTCCTCAGGGTTGCCAGATCTGAAGTAATCATTATTCTTTTGATCCCCAGATGCGTTCAACATACCTGTGTATAAGGAAAACACCATGTCATCCATTTGGTCAGATTACTAGCCAGCAGCGTCTTAGCGTCTACCAGAAAAATATGCATGGAGGATTGTAAGCCTTGTACCAATAGGTAGCCGAACGCCTTGTCCTCTGAGCTGCAGGAGATCAAAAGCATCCTTCAGCCCATGATGCCCTGCTTCGTCATGCGTAGACAAGGTTATGTTAAGGATGCTTTCGATCTCCTCGTCGAAATGGTACGCTACGCCGAGCCTTTGCAATTGATCTATGATTCCGAGCTTCATGGCAAGGTTTTCTTGCTCATTGAGCAGGAGCTGCCTCACTCTTTCGATCAAGACTGAGTGGACTGAGCCCAGTTTGTTGCTATTAGCCTGAAACAGTCAGCCAAAGAGGAGAACGAATTAACTTAAAAACACGAATAATGTTTATGCTCAGCCCACACTAAAGATTTAATCAGTATTTATTGGAAAAAGTCTACTTTACTCCCCCCGAACAATTCAGTTTGTCCGTTTCACACTCTAAACAAAATGATGGCTCACTTTACTCCCCTAAACAATTCCATTTGGTGCAGAATTCGCCTTATTTAGGTTTGTCTTTTTTGTTTCTCGACCTAAAAGCGGAATTTGAAGCTCAAAATTTGTATGATGACAACTCTCATGACAACCTATGTTAAAATAATTATACACTTAAACGAAAATGACTAAAAAAACACATATATGCTTCTTTTTTTACGAAACGTATATGCTTCCTGGGGTGAAGGTGGTATATACCAGCTGCTTACTGCCACCACCAGTACAGGCTGCTGCCTTGTTCAAGGTCCTGAGAGAGGAGACAGAGTTGTAGTCCCAGGTGCTGGGCTGGTAGTTCGCCGACCGCCGCAGCATGGCTGGCGGCGACTCCACTTCGTTAACCTTTTGTTCGCCAGAGCGTGCTACAACTATGGCACCAGCAGCCAATGCCATGCCGCCTGATATGGGAAGGATGTGGTGATCTAGCTAAGCTGCGACTTCACTTGGCTGTCTAATATACGACCATGAACCCTATTATATATCCCAAAATTTTGAAGACTCTATTGTCATGTGCTGTTCAACGAATCGGGACGATAATGCTGCTTTCAAAGATGTCTACGTACCGCACAGGCACCAGAAAGGGGCCGGGCAATGAACAACGACCTGCTAAAAGATAATTTCTGCATATTATTTCTTTTCTTCACGAGTTGTTGCACGTGATTTTTGCAGCTTATTACTGTACTACCTTAGTGATGGATATATTTATTGTTGGCCGAAAGTAGTTTGTATGTCCGCTTATTGGCCTGTTTCACGTTTGCTACTCTACGAGGCAAGCGTGCTACACCGCGTCATTCCATATATGTGCACCTGTTTTTTATGGAACAAATTAATGCATGTATTCACAGGTGCCGCCAGAAACTAGATGAAAGCAACAGATCCGGAGCAAATCAATAAATATCGTCACGTCACATTTTGACATTAATGAGCTAGAAACTGGGTAACTAGCTGGCCGCGGGGCCTTGTAGAAAAATTGGTTTCCCCATTTGCCAGTCCTGGCATCAGTTCTAACCAAAGCACGTCCCTTGGGGCGTTTGGTAATTGGAAAATGGAGATTGGGATTTGAAAAAGGGAAATGTGATGGGAAATCTGAACTCTTTATTTATCCATCATATTAAATCTCAATTCTCAGCTCTTCATTTTCTTAAAGATCATTTCTTAATCTCTAACCTACCATTCATTTCCCATTTGCCAAAAACCACCTCGAGAAAAAAAAAACTTGACTACATGGAGGAACGATGGCCTTTAGTTCTCCTTGGGAAGATATCAGGTACTACCGCGCTCCCAGCAGCGGTATAGTACGTAACTCAACCGACGCAAAAAAATACAACCAAAATATAAATGGTCATCATCTATTATTTTGCAAAATTTGAGATGCAAGGGATACTTGTGCAATGAGAAACAAATATGTGAACTATATGTCGACAATTTCTCCCCGGAGTTGTGTCACATATTATGAGTGTGTTTCAGAAGTTGACTTTATGCACTCCATACATGCATACAGGACCTACACGCTACGCTATGATATGACTAAGTTGAAAACCTATATTTTTGGTCCGAATAGTTTGCACATAAGAGAGAAACTGATTTCTGTCTAACAGGCTTGTTGTACAAAGATGATACATAGTGAAAAAAAACATGTACTGAGAAGGAGGGGGGGGGGGGTGTAAAGTCCAATGCTTCAATAAATGCTCACATGTGGAGTTAGGATAAAGAAAACCATCACCTCCTAACTTCCCACCACTCCCCCCCACCCCCCTCTGTGTTTGGATCCATCGCCCCGCCCCACTCTCACTTAGGATGTTGGTGCTCATTATGACAACTTTTTAGCACCAAGTTCTCTTAGTATATCGATGATAGTCTGTCATATTGTATTGATTATTGTTATTAATCATGACATTTTGTTCTTTAGAATCTTTTTGTGTTTTTATGTCACTTTAGACGAAATACGACATATTATGCAAGTGGGACGAATTATCAATCAAACATGGATCAAAGCTTCAGCCCGCGACACTTCATGCACTTCCTAGACGTCCATGAAGCCCAACACACGCAAGAGCAAACTCATGTGCTTAGTAGTTTCCATGTCTTTTAAAAGGCTCACCCAAAATATTCCTAAAATCTGGAGATTTACGCGAAGTCCAGAACATCAATATCTTGTGACAAGGATTTGGAGTTTAAGACGACCCCAAATGCAAATCTGTTGAATATCAAAGTTGAAGATGTAGTTGAGAGCTTTCCAGAACACATATGGATGGATTCCGGAGCTGGAAGATATGGGGCCCGCAATGAGTGTTGCGCAGAGGAGTCCGAACCTGGACAAAATATTTTGCAATGCGTTTTTGGATACGAAAACCATTTCTTGGAGGTCAATTGAATACCAAAGGCGCAGATATTTTTCATGGGATAAAAGATAGAGTCTGAGTTTGCTTTGTTTGGAGTCCGGACGACGGAGATATGAATTTTGAAAGGCGGAGCTGCGAATAAGGAAATCCAATCCGAGTTGTAACCGACCTAGATTTGTTTCGTTTTGATAGATCTCGTGTATAGGTTAGTGGAGCACGCCTCCAGGCATTCCCACTACATATAGGACCCAAATGGCACCCCCTCTGTACCCATTGTCACATAATCAAAGTATTTCGAGTTGAGAGCTAAAACTTGCGCGTTACGCTGCTGGTTTCACCATGTAGCTTACTTGTCTAAATCTTATCTAGTTGGCTAGTTGGAGGACCTAGCTAGGGTTCTAAGAGGAGTCAACCCATGCACGTGGTGAAGCTGTATAAGATCTAGTTAGTCTATGAATCTAATTACCCAAAGTTGAAGAGCTGGATGTTATCGTCGTTGCGATAAGTGATGAAGGTGATGTTCTATGCGTCATGTTGATCGATCTACTTCCTATTCATGCTTGCTCTTGATCTTGTTTCTCCTCAATGTCTTCTTACTTGTTGCAACGACGCTATATTCATACAGGGCCGACCGGCACAGCCATTGTACCGATCGACACCAACAACAGAAGAGACGGTAGGTGCGTTGTTTATCTTGTCAGTATTGTTTAGCTATTATCGCTATTAGTCGCCGTCATCAAAGGATTTTAGCAAAAACTTAATAGTGATACAATGCTAATAGATGCTCGACGTAGTGCCTCTTCCTTTGCCTTATTAGTTGCCGCCGTGACATGGTCTCAGCAAACATCTTAGATGTATGGGTGCGGGACTAGAGCAGATGATAGATTGACGTGTTGCATTGGACTATAGTAGATTGATTTTTGCTATGAACTGCAACTTGTGCTACTGGTGTGTGCTTCATTCATATCTAGCTAAGACTCGCTAGCTTGATTATTGGCTTTGGGATCTTTTTCACTGTTCCATTATCTGTGCCGGTCAGCACAACCTCAATCGCCCTAGCAATGCTCTCCATAAGATCGATATGCAATTGTACTTAACTTTATGATTAGTTTGCTATGCTTAATAGTAGGTTTGCCTATCGGTTTGCTTGCCGGCCCTTGGATTCGATAAACCTTGGAATACTCTTTTAAGGAAAAAGCTATACTACGTTGACATGTACGCTTGCAGTCTCACAAGGTGCGTATATCACGTGCCAACATAGGGATGAAAACGGGCGGGCAAACACTCCAACCATTTCTGTTTCTATATTTGTTTCACTGGATGGAAATGAGACGAGATAGCCGGGAACGAAAACGGTCGCGGGAATGGCGGGAATATGAAACAAACAAAATCGGATGGAAACATACCGGTAATGGTCGGGCAGTGGCGAGCCCAGATCCAGCCCAGTAAGTTTCTTTAGTACTGTAGCATCATTTTTCTTTTTTTTTCCGTTTGGTATTTTCTCCTTTCGCGGCCCACCCTTGCGAGCCTAAATAGAATTCGGTCTACCCCTATGCTGGAACCTAGACGCGGGGGGGGGGGGGGGGGGGGGGGGGGGGGGGGGCACAGAAATTTTATCCGGGAATATCGAGTCCCGCTATACGAAACACAAGTTACTGGACAATATTATTTCACTCTCCACATTGGCATCTCACAAACTAACAAGATTATATAGTTCTGGCAAAGCATTCAACAAGTGGTCTCAGTAACATAGCAATTTATTTCGACAAAGTCTCAACCAAAATGCCACTATCAGAAACGATCATATGAGATTTCCCAAGTCCTCGTACTAACAGGTCGTCCAAGTCCTACTAATCCTACCAGAGTAGCAATACCTTTAGCACAGGCTTGAGACTTCTTGCAACTGCTGACAGTGGAGGCGCATTATCCCCGAAGAGCTTGTTCAGCTGTGTGGCTTGAGACTTCATGCTACTGCTGCGAGCACTACTCACTACAACAAAACATAGTTTTTGTAACACATACCCGTAACAGAAGTAAAAATGTGTTACAAAAATATTTCATAGTAACACAATCGTTTATGTTACTGAGTGTGCTTGTAACACAAAATCTTGTTTTGTAAAAATGTGTTACAGATAATTATTCTAGTAACACAAAAATAGTGTTACAACTATAGTGTTACATGGAAAGCAATATGTTCTAAGCATAGCAAGCCTTGAACTCATAGTAACACAAACAAATGTTACTCTTACGTGTTACTACAAACTGTAGTAACACTTTTCTTAGGCTATAGTAACATATATTCAAATGCTTTTAAAGTTAAAAGCTATTAAGGGTAACTTCTTATCACATATGCATGAGTAGTGTAGTGGAAACTTAACAAAATGATGGTTAGGTCTTAGGATCAAATCCTGGCAGCCACTAATTATTTGCAATATTTTTTTGTGTTACTAGTAACATATTTTTTTAGACATAGTAACACACTTACATGTGTTCCTACATTATTATTGTAACATATTTTTCACAAACAGTAACACATAAATGTGTTACACTTGAACATGCTCTAGTAACACCAGCATATGTATCACTTATTATATATGTTACTATAGGTCTCTGTAACACTTTTTTCTAACTTTAGTAACACATATACGTGTTACTAAAAGCTTGACGTGACGTAGTGCTGCGAGCACTACTGGCTGCGAGCCAAGTACGCCGCGTTGTCGGGTGCTTGCTCCTGAGTCTCACCAGGCACCAGCGAGCACTACGCGGCTGCCGGATGACCGCTTGCGGCGAGATGCGACTTGCGAGGAAGCGGCGACTCGCAAGATCCAGCAACAAGCTACACGCCCAGCTACGCGGCGATACAAGCGAGGGCGGCGACAGCGGCACGCGTGGCCGTGGAGGGAGACGGCGAGGTAACCAAAGGCGCACACAGATGGCGAGTTGAGCTGGGGCGACTGACGATGATGTTAGAATATAAGAGAATTGCCCACATTTCTTGATCAGTTTAGTCTTTTAGGTGAACTGGTTGATGCATGCTGTTATAATAACGCTATTAGCTTAGAGAACAAGCACACAAAAGTAGACAAGAGCCAAGCCACAACGTAGGGTCCTTCTCCTTGTTGTTCAGAATAAACTTATATTTTACATCACTGGATGCTCCACTATTTATGTCTAGAGAGGGACTAGAGGATATATTATTCTAGAACTTCCTTTCCTCCTCTAACAAGAGTTAGTATTAAAATACTCATCTTTGGGCATTTTACGAAGACACACAACTGGTTGATGCATGCAGTTCAATAGATGAGTTGTACAAGTTATAACTATACATATAACTTAATTTGCCACACATAATACATTGTACAAGTTAAATTATGACATTGCCTTTATGTACAAGTTGCTACTCAAATTCACTAAATTCACTATCAAACCAAGCCATAGTGATTTCTTTCAAAAGCTATTTTGTACATATTAGTAGTAAGTTTAGTTCCATATTTTTGTATATAAAAACTTAAGTGGTATATCATATAACAACGTCTTCATTATGTTGTGATAGCCACTAATATAGTATATTGTGTGAACACTTTAATATATTCTGTAATAAAATCTATGTTGTGTATATTGTATAACAACAATACAACTTATAATAGCAATTTATATGTATTATAAATCTATACGTGCGCATGTATCTACACGAGTTGATACTACTATACCAACATGAGTCGTTACTAGATCCGAGTTATATCATACAAAATTATTAGTATGCTTATAACGTAAGTTTTTACTATCTGTACAATATAAGTTGCTATAGTTTGTCAAATTTACCTGGTAGCAACTCATGTTGTACATATAGTAGTAACTTCTATAGTTTTATACCACATGTAAAAAATTTAAACATATGCAAGTGAGATCTAGTTTTGTTCAGCTCGTTGCATTGAACACAACGGTACAAACGGGGTCGAAGACAGACACCGTATAAGAGAATTATGGTATTTTATAGTTTTGACGACGAACATTTAATGCGCTGGCATGGTCACATAGATTTACTTCATGTCTGAGCATCTCCGTGAGAATAGTAAACTGCTGGACCATGTGTGTCAGAGAAAAAGCAAAAAAATAGAGTCCACTTGCACGCGAGATTCGCACAACGCTTTATTTTCTTGTTCAGACAGCCGGTCGAACACATGGAGGCTATTGGCTGGAGACGCGGATGCGCAAACACGCGTCCGGACGCACATTAACGGCTCCCGAGGGAATACCCCTAACTGTTTTCGCTCTCGTATCCGTTTACCTTTTTTTCCGTTATCGTATTTGTCTCGAAGATCCGAAAAGGATAGGGAGAAAAGTGGGACAAGAAACTGGACAGGACGGGGGACTTTCCCTTCCCGTTTTCATCCCTACTCTCGTTTCATCACACCCGCCGTCGTCCCCTACCCACTCTCTCTATCTCTCATTCAGACCGTGCAATGTCCGATGAAAGTAGGACCTCGGCGGCGCAGCACAGATGCTTGGGGGCAAGGCTCGGCGACGCAGATTTAGTGAAGCGAGCATGCCAACCCTTTTCCTCCCTCTTCTTCATATGGGCCTCCTGCTCTACATCTTCCATCCTCAAGATCCGGGGTGGTGCTCCCTCTCTCCCCATGGCGTTTATGTGGTGGCGGCGGCAAGGCGGCGCTTCGTGGATCTGCCGCTCGATGCGGAGATCTAACAGACCAGCCCGCCACTGATCGTTAACACGATTAACTCAAATTAATATATATATCAGAGAGGAATCTGTGCATTTACTTTAACATACGTGGCGGTTGATAACGTTGTTAGAGCAAGTCTAAGAGGTTAGCTAAAAAAGACTAGCTAAATCCTGATTTTAGCTATTATGTAAAACTGAAAATGTCCCAAAAACATTATCAAACCCAACAACCTCTCTCTATTTTAATCTTCTCCATATTCAAATGGTTGTGGGCTGCAAATTTTTTGCTTGCAGCCTGCGGCCAAATGGGCTTGGCTCATACTTGACGTAAGGCTGGATCACTTGAAGGGCCAGCCTGGATGTTAAGGGGCATGACGTGAAGTCCTTGACGTGAACCTGTCACCCGTGATCCTAGAAAGAGAGGTTAAGTCAAGCGAAATGCTGCTGAAAGATGTTGCTTGGGCATGCAACAGAGATTTTAGTTCTTTGTGCTGTGCGGGACAGGCTACAGAAACCTAAAAAAAGTGTCATGTGCGCCCTGCAACTTGAGTCATGCCTGGCTGCAACACACGCAGTCATGAACAACTGAAATAATTTTTCAAGAGCAGCAACTCATTCATCCAAGAGCAGCAGCATATTCATCTAGGTTCAACATGCAGTCATGAACAACTTAAAGTAATTCAGGCGAATCCATATGATACAAAAACAATGGAAAATGAATGTCAAATCAACATAACAGTTTCATTACTGAAAAAAGTAGACAAGTCTAGATATTGAAACGTCTTGCAAGAATCTCAACGCCCTTCATACTATATCTGGAGTCAATATATTTTTTTTCCACAGGGGGGAGCAACATATTCAAACTGATTAGGTAATATAGGAGAGAGTTCAGACTCAGAGTGTGCTAGGATATGAACATAAATTAGATATCAGTGACAGCATGTCAAAACTAAGTCAAAACTAATGTGACAGCATGTAAATATATGAACATAAAGTAGATGTGGATTCCAAAAAGAAAAAAAAAACACAAAGTAGATGTCAGCACCAACATCCACCAGATCACCAGACATTATGTGTGCTTGATTTGCTCTCTGCAGAAGTCTGAAGAATTACAGGTGCTCCATTCAGAATTCAGCACAAGCCTGAAGAATTCAGTGAAAGGCTGAGACTCTGAACACAGGTTGTAAATAGTAGCTATGTTATGCTGTAAACCACAGAATCACTCACTGCTCTTATGCTGTTGCTACTCAGGCTCTAATACTTATCCATCTGCAACTTACCAAAAAGGGACAACTGAAAGGCTCTAATACTTCATGCATCGAAATAGCATGACTGATGATAGTTGTATCTCTCAAGCATTTCAATTGATTTTTCAGAACTGCTAACAAGTCATCACCAGGATAGCCATTTCTTGAAGCCACAGCATTACAATACAAGTCAAAAGGACACTCCACCATAATAAAATCTCTCTGAATACAGGTCTACATGTACGACTGATGATTTCAGTTGTAGCATTTCACCGGAGTGTTAGCTAGGTTCACCACATCAGTTTCAGAGAACAGCTTCTCTTGTGTAGTTCAGTAAATGCACAGGACAGATCAGCGATGTCAGAAACATGCGCTACATGTTTGTCACTGCCACTGGCAAACACGTTTCATCAACTCAAACAGTAGACATCGAAAAACTTTAACCAATTAGCACAACCTCAGGCTACTAGTGCTGTTCATGAGATTTATCATGTACAAAAAAATAGCAAGATACATCCAAGGGTCATTTTCCTTCAGAAAGCAGTAGCAGGCTCTTTCAAGATGGTGGTCCTGCTTTAACGATTATAGAAAGAAAAACTATTATCCTATATAGAAAATAATAGGAATTGGGTAGCACTTATTTTTCTTGAGAGTTACTAATATGTTTAAATTGCTAGCCTGTGCAATACTTGCACGGGTTGATGGCTAGCTAGTAAAAATACAAATGGGTAGTGCATATCATCATCTATCATCTTGCAAAATTTGACATGCAATCGGCCAGTGACGTAGAGTCAACCATTTCTCCTACTGATTGTCACATATTATGAACGTGTTACAGGTGTCGACTTCACACACTCCATATGCGGACATTAGACCTACACCCTTATAAATTTTGTTGAAGTAAGTTTTGATGTAAGAACGAAGTTGAAAAGCTATATTTTTGGTCCAACTAGTTTGCTCATAAGAGAAAAATGATTTATTTCAAACATGCTTGTCGTACAAAGATGATACATAGTGAAAAGATCACAGAGTACCGAGAGGGGGAGGCGTCATTGCTTCTCTAAATGCTCACCTGTAGAGTATAGGAAAAAGAAACATATATCTACATGTGTACTAGTGTATGTGAATATGTGATCACATACTAGTAAGAGAAGTTTTATGTAGGGAAAATTGCAAGCGGGTTTTTGTAATTCTTCCTCTTATGAAAAATTGCAAAAAGAATCCATGTACATGTCAGTGGTTTTCCATATTATAAATCTTTTTTCAGTCCCCGCTCTTTCAATTATCATGTGTTTTCATTATAGAGGAATCCGTGCGTGTACTTCAACAACATGGCGGTTGATAATCGTTAACGCCAGAAAGGTTAGGGATAGTCACTGAAGAGCTAGCTAGCTACGATGACGAGACGAGAGACTCTTACGGTATAGAAATTTCAAAGTCATGATACATATGTATCCAACGCTCGTCTTGTCGTCCTTGTCCATCCCATCTGAACGGTACATATAGTATACAGAAGGACGCTCAGGAGCTCACCAACAAACATGACAGAGAGAATTCATATAAGATACAAGATGTATATAGTGCACAAAGTACACTTTCATATATGAAGCTGGAACAATATTTCTGGTAGGAAAAAGTTAACCAATATTACATAAACAAATAGAGAAAAGAATGTCAATAATTTGTGCGTGCACACACACTCCTGAGAAGGCTAAATCAACCAACGTTGAACGCCGGCATGCACGTATTCTTCGAGTACTATAGATGCGTATCCATTGATCGCCACTTGCTCCTGCTGACATTTAGCTCAAAGTACTCTCTCCAGCATGCTGTAATTTCATCTCCAAAAAAATGGCGTCCAAGTTAGCGTCGTATACGAGGCTGCGGCCGTTTGCATATAATTACCACTCGCCATCGATCCTAGTCCTCGGACACCGGCGGCAGGGCCGCGGCTGACCCCTCCTCCGCCGCGGATTCAGCAGTGTCCTTGGCCCCTGCCGCGCCGCCGCCGCCGCTCCCTTCGGAGCTGCCCTTGTTTTTCCGGCGGTTGGACTTCTTGGGCACGGCGGGGAGGTCCTGGCAGGTGTTTGAGCCGCCGTCGTCGCCAGCCTTGTCCTTGTCCTTCTTGCGGTTCTTGCGGATACCCTTCTTGCCCTTGTCCTTCTTCTCAGTTGCCTCGGCGCTGGCGCCGTCCATGGAGCCCCTGGAGCGGTGCCGTCTCGACCGGCGCGTGCCAGGGGACGGCGGTGAGTCACCCCCGGCGGCGTCAATGCCGCCTGCTTCACTTCTTGTGTCCCTGAAAGAGGTGTCTCCTAGGCTGCTTCCTCCATCCAAGACGATTTCTGTGAGACAATTGCCATATGAGTCCTCATACATTAAAATATTACTGATCTATTGTGTTATTATTACCCTACGATCAGCATTATATATTCGTTCAAACCAAGCTTGTATATATGTTCCCTCCACCAGAGATTCATTCATTTTTTACAAAGTTTTCCTTGCAAGTATTATGCAACCGCCACTAGATTGCGAGTTTGCAAAGAGAAAGATCAGAGATATAGGAATTGTACAAGGAACGAAAACAACCTTGAGAAGCCCATGGATTTGAAGCAGCGGCACCACCCGTCTCGCTTCTAAAAGAGGCCGAGTCTAGCGGCGCAGAGTGGTAATCCTTCATCTGTCAGATTCAAGAATTTGTCGTGCCATAACATCAGGTGTTACTATCCAATTTTGTGTGGTTTATGCCAATGTGAGTTCATGGTGCCGACTTACCCAGGTAGGTGCTGCGTTGTTGTTGGTGGTGGGGGCTGCGGCACTAGGCCCGTCCCAACCAATATGTGCCACATGTTTCACATCGGTTGGGAATCCGATTTGCATTTCAGGCTCCTTACCATCTGTATGTTGCATTTATCAAATTTGATGATTTCAATACCAATGTGTACCCTCGCAAAAAAAAAAAAAAAACCAATGTGTACAAATAACTAGAGTCTGCGTACCCATCATGTTAGAGATGTAGCGGAACGGCCTCAAGATTCCCTTCTTCATCTTTGTGCCCATGTTCCCTCCTCCTAAATTGGTCTGTGTCTGTGTGTGCACACACTCTTCTTGAACTCACAATTCCTGATGGAAGAAACAAAAGAAAGTAAAGAATAGTAAGTATTCATGTTAGGATGTTAAAATAGGTGTAAAAACGAAGATGGCAAAGGAACAGAATGCGACCCCTGAATGCTTACTCTTTCAAGAACCTCAAAACTCTCTGTTGACAGGATAGGCCATATATATGTTGGCAATTCTTGTTATCTGGTTCTCACCCTTCTCAACGGGCCAATGCCATTTTCCTCCTAGCTCGATCTCAATCTCTTTCCAAGAGCTAGCTTAATATTATCTAGCCCCTGGGATTACCGTAATATGAATTAGAAACTTACACTGACCGCACCGGATGGCGCCTTGCGGTCAATGTTAGTTCGATCGAGGATGAGAAGAGGAGATATATCTTATGCCTAATTTTTTGGAGGGTCAAGAACCATTAGAGCTTCTCCTAATATTCAGCCATGCGTGGGAGTAGGAAGGGTTGCCTGTCGTTTTTGTGGCTATTTAAGGAGAAGACGGTTATGGGAAACTGGATGGAGGATACAGAGGAGCTTATCTAAAGATAGTCAATAGGGCAAAAATGTCAAATATGGCGTGGCTGCTTCCCTTTGGCTTCACATGGTTCTTGTATTCTGCAACATCTGTCAAGATGTTCTTTTCGTCCACCTGGCCATGCATTTCATGAATATTTTAAGGAAAGCATCGAGATTTTATTATTGACGCCAAACAGATCAAATGATATGCAAAGTCTCAATATATAGTTACTCCTTTTCTACTACCTATTTCGTGCTAGGCGCACTCACATCCTCGTGTCATAATATGCACAGCTGAAGTCATGTACCTATTACATGTGAACATAAGAACCCGTCTGGGAGCGAACCTAGAAACCTTTACTAGTTTATGAGAAATCGAGAAACCAAAACCAGGATTTTGTTGTATCTGGTTTCTAGTTCACAAATAAGAAAATGTTTTTGGTCTAAATAATCGTCCGGTTCGGTTTATCATGTAATCCAGTTCCCTAAGAGAAACTGAATGGTTAATAAACCAGTTCGAGTCACGCGAAATTTGTTTCTTGAAATGTGGAATTGATGGAGTAATTCCTGGGAACATTTGGTGTTCATACCGCGCGCGCCCATGCTAAAACCGCTTACTCCTCCAGTTACTAGATATCTCATGAGGCCGCCCCTGCTGTTGCCCTGCCTTTCCTGACGTACGTGCATTCTGTGGGGTTGTGAGATGCATGGTTAACCCTTGTATGCGTTTATCACGGCGTGAGGCGAAACTGCTTGTTTAGGTTTGCGTCTCGGAGCCGGAGCGAAAAAATACCTGGTTGACACAGCACTCGATCGAACGAGACCCCGGGGTCGACAATGGAGATCGAGACGTACGATACGTTTTGGATGGTGCGACCGAATGGTACCAAAGAAGCAAAGAAGCTGTCAGCATAGATGCAAATAAGAAGCAGCTTTTCACCCGAAGAGCAGATCAGCAGTCGAACTTTCAGGTCAAGGACGCAGCATGACACTTCAAGTCCGATCCACTGCTTTGAATTTCGAGCCTCCAACCATTGACTCGACCTGCCGGGGGTAAGACCGCCCGCGACGGCATTTTGCTAAGGAGAAGAGCCTCTCACGCAGGCCGAGAAAACCCCCGAACCCCCTCCCCGATCTTACACAGGGACTCAGCTGGCCGTTGTGAGCTTCGACGCGAGTCTTAACCATGTGCTTTGACCTGGGGAAAGCGAGGGGATTTTTTTTCACTGCCAGCAATGAACAGTAACTCACTGCTACAGTGCCCGTGCCGCGGCAGGGATCGAACCCGGGCTGACAGGAGCCGAAGCTCCCGGAGGCCTCTGCCTCTAGCCACTCGGGCGACCCCGCGTTGGCAGCCTCCAACCATTGACATAACGGTTTTGTCGACGAACAAATATTTGAGGAGAATGGTGGATAGACACCTTGAGGAATGTTACCCACAGTTGGAAGAAGAAGCAATAAAACAGGCTAATGAAGTCAAGAAAAGACAGATAACTTATCACTTCTTAATGCAGTCTTTTTTACTTCATGCAACAAGCTTTTTATTTGTGTATATATTAAGTATTTCTCTGCTTTCTTTATCATAGTTGGAAGAAGCAGCAGAGGGAATGCTTGAAGCTAGTGTGAAAGAAACACCATATACATCGAATGCTTACAGGCCCAGCAATTTTGCTGCAGCATTAAAATTTGAAAAGCCATCTTAACCAACTTCGCACCAACATCAATTCAGGTATTTTTCTAAAGCTTTTTATTGATGGAAGTTGTATCCATGTTTTGAAATATTACTATTGCTATGCTGCAGTAAGTTGTATCCATGTTTTATGTACTTTATGTTGCACTTTCGATACAGCATATAGTTCTTTTACACATGCTCAAATGCATTTTTATATATTTGATTTATTATCTTTTCCATTCAAAGGCGTCAGGTGTCCTTACCTTGTCCATCCAAGCAGTTTCAATCAAGGATTGAAATCTCAAAAAAAAAAAAAAGAAAACCAAAACCGACGAAACCGGGCTGGTTACCAACAAAACCGACCGATAACCGATTATGCTATAGTACACAGGTTCAGTTTTTAACGAAAACCGGACGTCCGACAAAACCGATTCGGTCTGGTTACCGACCATTTTGCAAGCCCTGTTTCAAACTCGCCAACCTTGTCTATCCAAGCAGTATGAAGCTCCTCTAAGAGGCCCATCGCAGAAGTATGAAACTCTCTTAGGGTGCAACAAAGTAAAACATTTGTGAAGTCTGCACACAACTAGAAACAATAAAGGATTGCCGCTCAAAAATAGCTCCTCTCTCGAACCTTCGTCCTGTAGCTTCGTCTTCTTCCCTACCTTGTTTCCATCCGGATCTCCCAATCCTCCTGACGGGCCCCCTTCTCCTCCCTTCCGGTGGCATGCCGGCGGCGAGTAGGAGGGGGTCCCAGCCTGTAGCACTAGGTTTAGTAGATAGTTTGTAGGTTCTTTGTAGATCGAGCTCCTAATCGGTTTGTCCTTGTTGAGGCTGGTTTGGTGCTCCTAATCGTCCTCTTGAGGTGTTTGCCGTGACGGCTTTTGGCCCCGTCCGATTCCTCTATGGTGGGTGTATTCTCCCCCCCTTTTTCTTCTCCATTGCTCGACTGCAGGTACAACGAAGGTGCGTCGGTTGCTGGTGTTCTCTGATGATGCTAGTCTCCAACAGATGCCGCCTTGCTCCAAAATGGGTCGATCGCATCTGGCTGATCCCCAAATTCCATGGAGGATGGGTCTTTCAGTCTGGCCCGGTGAAGCTCAATTTCGATTTACGACCAGGCTCTTCTCTACCTCAATTGGCGATGCAGGTGCTGAGGCGATAGTTGGGTGGACCTCCGGCTTGTCAATCAGCCTGCGTCGAGAGGATTATTCCCATCTGCCACGCGGTGTTTCGTCGACGGCGTTCCATACACACCGAGTGGTCCCATCAATGGACGGAGGCATCTATTTGGATGATTCGCCTGCTGGAGTCACCAGTGCTTCTCGCCTTCATGCTCACAGGGAAGCTACGGCGGCGAAGGATCAAGTTCTGCTCGTCGGCGTTAGCAAATCTCCTTGAGGACCAGATTGTAATTTTAATTTTCTTTGTTGTCCTGTTTGGCTTGCATAAGGACCCAAATGTAATTAGTATCTTTGTAAGGTTGTTATGTAAAACAGCCTCTGTACCTGCTTGCTGAGTAATGGATGTCTCCAGACCTTTCTTTGCCTTCAAAAAAAAAATACAACACCACTCACAAACATCACCAAGGAGGATTCTGGAACCAACTCTTGCTTGGTAATGAGCTTCCTCCAGACGAAAAGAATTTACAAACATTAAAGCAATTACCAAGAAAAAAAGGAGGATTCAAGACGAGTTCAACCATTACCATTAGATCACTCTAAAGCATTTACCAAACATTAAAGCAAATATGATCAAGACATTTATGGCTCCCACATAAATATGAAGTAGTCCGACAGCTACAAATTAAGTAGGATCAATTAAAAATAGAATTAGGTTACAAACAAGAACTAATCCGAGTGCATGGCACTTCATTTATCACATCGCATTACTGTAAGTGTTGTCTTTTTTTTTACGAAAAGAGACTTTAATTAATATTGAAGCATATTACGAAAAGCATCCCAATCAATGCCAACTCTATTGATAGGAGACAAAAAAAAAACCTTAAAAGAGCCGCAAATTTCACCATCTAAGATCACCATCCCAGACAGATATGACACAGAAGAAAACTACAATCTGAATGAACACAACCATCTCACCATCCGCCGCCATCATTCTCGTCTTTAATAGGAAAATCTGAAACCCAACAATTTCGTAAAAGAGTGGTAGACCGATATTACACATGCAGGTACGAAGAATATTCTCAATGGAAAAATTCAATGTTCCCGGAAACCAAACTCTCACTAGCTAGCCCATAGCCGTCGCCATGAAGAACCATGACGAGACAAAGTTGGGGCCAGAGTACCTTATACGTCATCGGTAATGGCGCCTTCGACTTGCCACCACTGCCAAGACACATTCTCCTCCAGTGCTCCATGCCGACGAACTTGATAACGCCGCACCATCACTACCACCCTCTTTGACCGAGCCAATAGAGAAACCTTAACCCTACTAACCGCCACTGCTGCCGTCAAAAGCGACCGCTGCTAAAAGACTTACCTGTCTAAACCTATGAGCGAACAAAATGAATGTCCGGATTCCAGGCCTCCCTCCTCCACCGATGGCGAGGCCGCCGGAGACGCGAGGGCCGACAAATTTGCCTTCTTCTGAGTCGCTGCCGCTCATGCGAAGGAGTTGGCACTGTTACATATATGTCCCGATCTCTAAATCACACATGACGTGTCCAAATTATCTTTTTTGACTCTTTTATTAGGGCAAGTACAATGCTACAAGTAAGCAGTTTCATAGTTCGTCTAATGCAACTCTAGGTGGGATTTTTTTATCACCTCATGTGCTAAAATTTAGGAGTATGAGATGTCTTACACACTATTGTATGAGTTATAGTTGTCATGCAACTCATAAATAATCCTGTGATCATCCACAAATTAAGAAAATGTACAATCACTATAAGACAAATAAAACAATTACCTATTGTACATATAGTCTGATAGGCCGTGTGAATATTACGTGTAACGCATGAGACAAACTATAAGACAACAATTTTGTACTAGCTCATAATATCTCAAATTGCATTTGTTCTTCACTTAAGCCGGTCACATTAGTTTCCGCCTGTAGTTTCTTGAAGAGTTGTTAGCATGGCAAACTTAAAGTTGGCCACTGCTAGACTAATATAAAAGGGTAAAATAATGATGGTAATTTTTAGATTAGAAGCGAAATTGCCGGAAATGATCAAAAGAGTCTTTTTTTTTATTACACAGTACAACTCAGACACTTACAACGCACGTACAGTCACCCCTAAGAACGCACATACGCAAACCCTACCTCTATGAGCATATTCGAAGACTGAGCCGGCAAATTTTCGAGATTGACGAAATCACCACTAGCGCCTCGTTGTCGACGGCCACGTCGCCTACCGCTGAAAGCAAAACCCCGTTAAATCCTAGAAAATTCGCTCCCACGAGGAGTGGAACCCAGGATCTCATGTGCTACTGAGGCTTTTGTAACCACTAGGCTACAGACCTTTTCGCAATGATAAAAAAAATTAAAATTATTTTCACTATTATTTCCACTAAATACTTTCACTTATGTTTTCAATTTATCGGTAATTTTCCCACTATTGTGATCGGGAGAAGTGGAAAACAGACCTTGGTTAGTCGATAATTGCCGTTTTTGCTTCCATCCCCTGCAACAGATTTTGGTTTCAGTTTGAAGTTACTTTCGTCTAGCAGTCCTTTACTGGTGCTCCCTCCCAAGGACTGGAAGAGAAGTTAGAGATCTTTTACGGTATTTGCAAATGATGTGGGCCGTCCGTTGTTTTAAATCTAACTCTCCATAATTAAAGGTACCAAACAAAAGGTACACAAGTATTTGATGGAAGTACTTAAGTATGGAGGATAAAAAAGTAAATTCTTATGCTGACTAATTTGGAAAGACATGGAATACTATTTACGAAAACGTGTATATACCCTTCTTATTTGCATTATTTTGCTATCATCTACATGATTTTGCTTTTCGTTCAATAGCGCAAGGAACACATCGATGGTCGTGGTGCGTGGCCATGATGATTTTCTAGACACGTACACTCAGATGGCCATGATATTTACCTAGTCCGTTACTACTTACATGTTTTTTTGATGGTAAGAGCCATGGCCATGGGAGATGTGGCGATCGAAGGAAGACTAGGTAGGAAGCAGTAGCCGGGATCGTAGGTTTGTTTGGTAATTTACAACTTAATTACCATGTCATATTTAGAAAATTTTTGCAAGTTTCCATGAGGGAATTATGACTTATGGGAATATATTTGGAGAAACTTCCGCACACCAAAGATTCTTGCGTTTCCCACCACAATAAGTAAATCAATACCAAACCACGTAAATTTAAACAAATGTGGCCAACAAAAATTGAGCGCCGAACACATCACCTTCTAAATCCTAGTCAATTGAGTCACTCAAATAATATAAAAATTTAGTAATCATGCACAAATTAAGTAAATAATCATATTTTCTACGGATGAGCGTCAATCGTGCCTCCATGGCTACCATGTCGTTAATTGTTGCTCTAGATCTTAAGCCTTGCTCAATGAAGATATGGACACGTAGGCTCCTCATGGGTTGACGGTAGTCCAATCATCCTGAATGCCTCTCTTGCCACGAGTGAACACAGGAATACGAACACATGAATTTTAGAGAGAAAGATACTGAAAGAGAGTAAACAATCTCATCATTTACCTAAACAATCAAAGGATTCTTATAATTACACGGTTATTACGCACCTGACACCGGTTATGATAATTTTTATTCCGTAAATTGCCCCTCTCTCGATCAACGGTCTACGTTGTAGTACCTCTTGGTACCTCACAAACACCGTAAAGTCCTCAGAAGTTTATCTTCCTCCCTGGAGGTGGATGGCGAATCGCCTTCCACGCGGCAGGTCCACATAATAATCTACTCAATAAATAAATAAATAACAATGGGAAACCGGAGCACCTTTCGAGATGATCAATGGAACAAACTACCCGAGCGTCGAGTGAACTTAAGAAAAAGTTCCAACTTTAAAAGATTTTTCTTTTGCGAGAACTTTAAAAGATTTACATGTGAATAATTAAGCCACAAGGCGCACAACTGTGTAGCCAAAGATCCTAATTCCTAATTAAGTATTTAAATTTATGGTTTGTATCCAAAATGCAAAGGACATTATTCTTCTTGGGCCAGAATCTTATTCCCTTTAGAATAATATTCTTCTTTATTTTAAGCCAAAATAATATTCTTCTTGGTAGGGCATGGACATGTCCAATTGGCATAGCCTATAGTGCCCTAAAAACGAAAAATCCCGCAGCAAGTGATGGTTGGCTCTTTTTGTGGTGGTGAGAGATTAGTCAGTCGCCAAAGTTATCAATCAATACCCTGCTTTGTTGAAGGAGTCTTCGCAAATATCTTTGTAGAGCTTTCAGTGACGGTCCACATCGAGGCGTGAGCTGTGGAATTTCGTGTGCACTTGTCGAATGAAAAACTTAGTCTGGTAAGCAAAATGAAAAATCCATCAAGTCGAGCTTGGACCTTTGTTGTGTTGAAGCAGTGCAGTCAGTCTCACATAATCTGGACCAATGGCATTCAGTGGGAAGTAATGAATCGTATTGCTGTCAGCCTTTTTCTCTAGTCAAGATGGACTGACGTAAAGGAAAAAATATCTGCTCCCGACGAAAAGGTGGATGCCTCCTGGACTGACGTAAACCACAGCAATGTATTCAATCCAAATTCCAGTAATTAATTTTAACAGCTGCGTGCCCGACCTTCACGTGGTTTGATGCGCTGCGCTTGGTTCTATATATTCACTGGCAAACAAAGAAGAAATACTAGTAGCTTGCTAGTCGTCATGGCCCTTCTTCCTTGCATTCGTCTCCTAATCACACTGGTCACCTGCTTGCTTACCGCGAATACCATGGTGGCTGACACCCCATCACCCAGCAATGACACCGATCTTGCGGCGCTGCTTGCTTTCAGGGCCCAAGTCTCTGACCCTCTTGGCATCATTGCCAATGGCTGGACTGACAATGTGTCCTTCTGCAGCTGGGTCGGCGTCTCGTGCAGCCGGCGCCGGCAGCGCGTCACAGCTCTGGTTCTGCCTGGTATTCCCCTCCACGGAGAGATCACACCGCATCTCGGTAACCTCTCTTTCCTCTCTGTCCTCAACCTCACCAGCAACAATCTCACAGGTTCCATCCCATCGGATCTTGGAAGGTTGGGTCGCCTGCAATATCTTCTTCTTGGCGTCAACACCTTATCAGATTCCATACCTTCAACCATAGGAAACCTCACGAGGCTCCGATTTCTTTCCCTAGACCATAACCACCTCTCAGGACAAATCCCACCCGAGCTGCAAACCCTGCTTAAGCTTGAACACATTAATTTAATGTGGAATTTCTTAAGTGGCCCCATACCAAATTCTTTGTTCAGCAACTCAAGTTTCTTAAGTTACATAAACTTGGGCAATAACGTACTCTCAGGATCAATACCCAACGCGGTTGGCTCCTTGCCTATGCTTCAGTTCCTTATTTTGAAACAAAATCAGCTCTCCGGGTCAGTACCCCAAACTATCTTCAATATGTCCACACTTGAAGAACTGGATATGGATAAAAACAATCTGACTGGACCTATCCCAGGAAATCAGAGCTTTAGCCTCCCTATGATTCAGATAATTTCACTAGCTTATAACAGATTCATAGGCCGAATTCCACTCGTACTTGCAGAATGCCAAAAACTGCAAGTACTTGTTTTGGGCGGAAATCTCTTTGCAGATCATGTGCCAGCATGGTTGGCTAAGTTGTCCCGGCTCTACGCCCTTTCAATTGGTAGAAATGACCTTATCGGTCCGATCCCAGGTGTCCTCAGCAATCTCACCATGTTAAACGTACTTGACCTGTCATTTAGCAAACTAAATGGAACGATTCCAGCGGAATTGGGGAAGATGACGCAGCTTACATATTTTCACCTATCATATAATCAGTTAACAGGCCCCATTCCTACTTTTGTTGGTAACTGGACTAAATTATACTTTTTAGCATTAGAAAGGAATCTGTTGAGTGGATCAGTACCAAAGACCCTTGGGAACCTCATGTATCTTAAGCACCTTGATATCCGAGATAATCACCTGCAAGGGGAGCTTGACTTCTTCGGCGCTCTCTCCAATTGTAGGCAGCTTCAGTTCCTAAACATGGAAAGGAATTCTCTAGCAGGGCGCCTTCCTGATTTCGTTGGAAACCTCTCCAGTGAGTTGCTAATCTTTGAGGTAGACAGTAACATCTTAACTGGCAGTATCCCAGCTGCCATATCGAATCTAACTAACCTAAATATAATAAGCATTGCTGACTGCCAAATCAGCGGCTCTATCCCAGATTCCATTGTGCTAATGGAGAATCTCCAGGCATTGGACTTGTCCATGAATATCATGTTTGGCCCAATCCCAACACGTATTGGAAGACTAAGAAATATGTATCTACTAACTCTCGACAACAATAAATTCTCTGGCTCCATTCCCAGTAGCCTTAGTAACCTAAGCACGTTACAGTACATAGACTTGTCATATAATTGGTTGTCATCAGGTATACCTACTAGCTTATTTAATCTTAGTATCCTGGTCCAACTAAGTCTATCTCACAACACTCTAACTGGTGCATTGCCTTCTGATCTCAGTCCCTTGAAAGCGATAGACCTAATAGATATTTCTGCAAACCATTTGGCTGGTAGCCTCCCAATTTCATTTGGACAGAACGGTCTCTTAAGCTATCTGAATCTATCGCACAACACACTGAACAATTCAATTCATAACTCTTTCAAAGATTTGATTAATTTAGCAATATTGGACCTATCTTATAACAATCTTTCAGGTGGCATACCAATATACTTCACCAACTTAACCTATCTCACTGCTTTGAACCTCTCCTTCAATAGGTTAGAGGGTCAGATACCAAATGGAGGTGTTTTCTCAAATATCACTTTGGAATCTTTGATAGGTAATCTAGCATTGTGCGGTGCTCCACGTTTGGGATTTTCACCATGTCTGGTCAAGTCTCGCTCAACTAAGAAACACTTCCTGAAGTTTGTACTCCCTGCTGCCACCGTTGCATTTGGTACCATTGCTGTTTGCTCATACCTGATGGTTAAACAGAAAAAGAAAAAGCCACATGTCACAGCTTCTTTTGATATGTTTGATGCGGTCAGCCATAGGTTAGTCTCGTACCAAGAAATCGTCCGTGCCACTGCAAATTTCGATGAGGGCAACCTACTTGGAGCTGGAAGTTTCGGCAAAGTTTTCAAGGGTCAACTCGATGACGGTTTGTTGGTCGCAATCAAAGTCCTCAACATGCAGACCGACCGATCTTTGAGGGGTTTCGATGCAGAGTGCCATGTCTTGCGGATGGCCAGACATCGCAACTTGATCAAGATACTGAATACGTGTTCCAACTTGGATTTCAGAGCACTGCTGCTTCAGTTCATGCCCAATGGTAGCTTGGAGTCATACTTGCATACCGAAAGCAGGCCTCGCACGGGATCATTCCCGAAAAGGCTGGAGATTATGCTAGATGTGTCCATGGCTATGGAATATCTGCATCACGGACATCAAGAGGTTGTCTTGCACTGTGATTTGAAACCTAGCAATGTGCTACTTGATGAAGATATGACTGCACACGTGTCAGACTTTGGCATCGCAAGAATACTGTTAGGGGATGACAACTCCATGGTTTCAGCGAGCATGCTAGGGACAATCGGATACATGGCGCCAGGTTGTACAACTGATCATTTGTTGCACCACTAGTTTTGCAAGAGATATTTTTTGCCTAGTTAACATAACTTTCTTATTTCAAAATTTTTGTGACAGAGTATGCACTCTTTTTTTTTGCGATTACAGAGTACGCACTCATGGGAAAGGCATCACGGAAGAGCGATGTGTTCAGCTTTGGCATTATGCTGCTTGAAGTCTTCACGGGGAAGAGGCCTACAGATCCCATGTTCATTGGAGGATTAACCCTGAGGCAGTGGGTTTCTCAAAATTTTCCAGAAAATCTTATTGGCGTTGTAGACGACAAGCTACTGCAAGATGAAGAAACACGTCTTTGCTTTGATCACCAGAACAAAACTTGGTCACCATCTTTATCGACTAGTATGGGTAACAGCTTTCTTGTGTCGCTTTTTGAGCTGGGCCTGATGTGTTCGAGTGAGTCATCTGAGCAGAGGATAGCAATGAACCATGTGGTTGCGAAGCTGAAGGACATCAAGAAGGATTACTCTTCATCCATGAAGGCAACGTAAAGGAACGTAAAGGCCTCGACATTAACAATATAAATCCGCGTCAATTTGGATTTCAATGGTTGCACAAATCGAAACTGGACATTGTTTACCCGCCAAAAAAAAAAAAGAAACTGGACATTGTTTCTTTCAGCTAGCATACCAGGCATGATATAAAGTTACTAGTCGTTTAGTTAGGTGTGATATCACGCATAATGATAGCAACATCTTTTGCACTGACTTATACATTATTATAAGTATTTTGTTATGGTCGCATAAGTATCTATCTTAACAAATGTTATAAAATTATTATTTTATCGACAATTAAAAACTGTCCATACTTTTTTTTTGCGATTACACAGTACAACTCAGACACTCAAAACGTACACACACTCTAGTTTCTCCTTTATGTTTTAAATTCTTATATATTATCATATTACTTGAACAAGAAACGAAACCTTCATGTTTGCCTCCTTGTTCGCTCCCGGTCCTAAAAATAATCACATTAATCGAAAAAAAGAAACTGAAATCTGTAAATATTTTAATCTTCAACTGTGGAAGGCTAGCGCTCACCGCAGCATTCTAACCTACGGTGTTGAGGCTCCCGCCCGACACGTGGTTTTTACTTTCCTCTCCTGTACACCTCGCTCCCTCGCTCCTTGATAGGTCGGGGTTCATGGCCAGCCTCCCCCGTTCAGCTTCACGACCTGCTTGGCGCTGCCCAGCCTCTATGTCACGGGCCATCTCAGGGCTCCTTTGGAACGCAGGATAGGAAAAACGCAAGAATAGGAAAAATACAGGAATTGAAGTGGCATACTTTTCTAATCCTATGGAATTTCAAAACACAGGAATTGAGAGAAGAAGCCCTTTGATAGCATCATAGGAAAAAATGAAGGAATCTACACGCCACTAGTTTCCTCTCATTTCGAATTTGAACAAATATCCATTTGGCATAGGATGTAAGCTAGCTGCTGCATGAGCCTGTGCGGGACTCTAATCCGACGATGTCTAGCTTGGATTTTGTGGCCTCTAATTGTTCGGGCTAACTGCCTACCTCCCGATGCTGTCACATTCAGTTTATGAGATAGAGATTGTACAAACACTCACCGTACTACAGTTTGGTTTGGCTGGATTTGTTCTAGAACAGGAACAATAAACATTTGCCACAAATTTCGAGCCCAAAATGTTGAAAATAATACAAAGGAAAGATTAAAATCCTTAAGGAAATGAGAGCCAACAAATTCATACAACAGTTTTCATCTGATTTGCGATTTGCTGGAACTAATCTAACAATTTGATCAATTTCAATGCAGAAACTCCGGGGATTAAAAAACAAATCCAAAGCTATGGGAACAATTGCTATTAATTGTTGGCCCACCAGTGGACGAGTGCCATCGCTGTAATCAGTGGCGGAGACCCCAGCCGGGGGGTGGGGGAGCAGGGCCTCGCCCCCCCTATGGTCGTAGTTTTCTCATAGAACCCCCTCTAATTTTTGTACTAATGACGTGCTTAATCAAGGGCTGGCCGGGAGCGCCTATCTTTAGGCCGCGCTACCGCGAGCGCGCGTGTAGCGCGGCCCAAGGCACGCCTTCTTCTTCCTTTGGCTGCCGCCGCCGGGCGTCGCTCCCTGCCGTCGCCACGCTTCCCTCCCGCGTTCCTCACTGTCGCCGCGTCTCCCTCTCGCGCGCCCCGCCGTCGCCGCGAATCCGGCGGCCGGACTAGTTGTTCCGGCGGCGGCGGCGGCTCAGGGAAGAAGGGCGGTGGTACGGGTGGCCGGACGGGCGGCGGCGGCAGCGCGAGGAAGCCAGGCGGCGAGGCGCGCGGGGCGACGGCGGGGCGAGGCGCGTGGGGTGGCGGCGCGGAGGAGGAAGAAGAGCCGTGGCCGTCCGATCGTCCTGGTGCACCAATCTCAAAGCGCGCTACCCGGAAGCTCTAATTGTAGGAATTCCTGGGCTGGCCCCCCTCTTGACCATGAGCCCACGACGAGCTGTCGAGCTGCACCTCACGTCCTCACCTTCCAGCCCCAATTGGCCCATCCAGAAAAGGCCTTTGCCCATATATGAGAAGCCGAGCCGTCGATTGATTAATTCCCTAATGCCTTCCTTCGTTTCGCCTCCAACATTAGCATTTTTTTTTTTGAGAAGAGGACCTTGGCCCTCGGATTTGAGTAGCAAATCCGTTTTCTACACCCCCGGGACTCACTCACGCACACACACACGCCACACGCACACGTGAGCACGCAGGTGTCGACCCGGGGTTTCGAACCTGCGTGGGCTGCCCGACACTGGCCGGTGCTGGCCACCCGCTCCCCCAGCGGGTCTCTAAACTGTTACGATGCAAAGTGACCAGTTGGGGGAACATCCAGTTCCCACTCACGAAGTAGTCGGACCCGTTGGACAGGCGTCCTTTGGCGAACAGTTGTGATCCTTTGGGCACAACATGACTTGCCCACTACCCTTCCTCCTGTGTATAAATATAGATGTACTGTGCAATAAAGAAATGTCCGTTTGTGTCATTGTCATTCCACTTTACAATTTCAAACACGTTATCAGCCACTTTGCCTACCCACGAGCGAAAAAGAAGGAACAAGAACTCGTCGAGTTCTAAACTCGACGGGAACAAGGATTCCGGCGAGATCGACTTGGTAAGCACCATGCCGATCGTTGATGCGATTACCTTCACCATCCTCGCCTTCGTCCTGCGCGCGCTCCAGCCGCGCCGCCGGACATTCCGACGCCGCCGCATCTTCCGCGGCCGCTACGGTCTCCACTTCCGCGGCCCGTTCCGCCGCCCGTTCTTCCACCCGCAGCGCCGCAACACTCGTCGCCGTCGCGCCGTCTTCAACGGCCGTCGTGGTGGCCTGTCGTTCGCGGGTCGCCGTGGGCGCAGGAACGACAACCGCCGCCATGGCCGTGGCAACCGCCACTAGGACCATGGCGGCCGCCTGGATCTCGGCGCGTTCCGCGTCCCTGGTGGTGATCCAGGGGCAGGACCAAGCCGCTGCAACGCCAGGCCTAGCGAGGATCGATGGTGCCCCGTCCACGGCCTGACGCGCCACACATGGAGCCCAGTCGTGGACGACGAGCCGCCGTCTCCTCGCCTGCCAACACCGACGCCGGCCGTCGAGACGCGCCTCGTGTTCGGGACTCCGGTCGACGCCGCTCGCGCGCCCCTCTTCGGCCCTGGCGCAGGACCAAGCACCGTCGCCGCCGCCGTGTCGTCGTTCACCGCGGCGGCCACAACCTCCGCCGCCATGCCGTCTACATCGGCTCAAGGCGCGGCACCGCCGCCTTTCTCCAACAACGCCGTGGCACCCGCCGCCGTCGATGCCGAAGATGAGGCGACGGGATCAGAGGAAGAGGACCCGGAGGAGGAACCGATGATCGACGCCCTCATCAACTTGACGTCGTCTTCATCCCAGTCGGCATCGCTGCCCCAACCGCCGCCTTCGCCGCCGCTCAGGCCACCCTCCAACATCTCCCGTGGCGCACGCATGCGCGTTGGGGGTAGAGGGAGGCCAACAACTGGCCAGTTGGCGCCGCGGATGCGGGCGGAGCCGTCGACGCCGCCCCGCTCGCCGGACTTCGATGTCCTCACCGGAGCGGAACCGGCGGGATCTTCGGCCGCGGGCCCCTCAACGGCGGCCGGGGTGGTGTCGCCGCACACGCCGAACGGGGGCCCTCTTCTCCGGCGCTTCGCTCACCTCGCCGGCACGCCACCACGCCGCCCGGGACGCGAGCCCGGCGCATGGTCCTCGACGGCGACGCACGCCGTCCACATGAACTGCCGCATCGAAGACTCCAACGACATCTCCTCCTCCAGCAGTGAGGGGGAGGCTCGCCGGCGATGAGGAGCACGTCGGCGGCGAGGGGGAGCGGCGGATCTGGACTGGATCGCGGCGGAGCAAGAGGAGGCGGCGGTTGCGGCGCAGGGATAGGCAGTTAGGGTTCCTAACCCTAACCGCCGGGCAAACTGCCCTTTTAAAGGCAAACCCTTTTTGGGCCGGTGGGCCGCCCTCGCACCACCCCTCCTCGCGCCCTCCCTCTCGGGCCGAAAGGCCGGCTGGGCCACAGCCCAGGTTTGCTTAGCCCATGCGGGCAAGCATGTATCCAGGCTCTTTTTCACTCAAGTCCTCAGGCTTCCAGTGAATTACGGCCTTAGTTTACCTTACTGTTTAGATGTTGTTTAACATTCCAGTTTAGTCCCTGTACTTTACTGTATTTGTGCGTAGTATTGTAATAGGTTGAAATTTACTTTCCAGTCCCTGTACTGATGTGTAAAGATTATGTCCACAGACATATTCATGTGTTTAATCAAATTCCTTGCAATTGACTATTGTATTTTCTTACAAGAACACAATCAATTTGACCTCATTTGCTAACGCTTATTCGAGGATAAATTGTCACAATTATTTTACCTCATTTTGCTAACGCTTAATTCGAGGGAAAAATACCACAATTAATTTGATCTCATTTTGCTAACGCTTAATTCGAGACCAAATTAACCAAAATTCTTGTATTTGAATATTACATTTTCTTGCAAGATCACTTCTAAATTTGACCTCATTTTGCTAACGCTTAATTCGAGGACAAATGACATGCCATAATTGATTTGATCTCATTTTGCTAACGCTTAATTAGAGAACAAATCATCACAATTAATTTTACCTCATTTTGCTAACGCTTAATTGGAGGGAAAATTAACACAAATAACTTATCTTCATTTTGCTAACGCTTAATTGAAGAAAAAGTTATATTAAACACAACAACCTTAGCAATATTTTTGGCTAACAATTGAGATCTTGTCAGCCACAATTAATTCACATTAATTGATATGCACAACATGTTTCTACAACATCAACTATGCAATTGAGAGTTAAATCTTCTTGCACATCATGTTTATAATTTTATTGCATATCATATTACATACCAGCAATTGAGATTAATTCTCTTGCTCGTACCACACATTTGCACTAGAAATTCTATTTCATGCAAATTTTCATGCAAACTTATAGTGTTAATCTCTATAATCTTGAGGACCACATTCTCAAATACTATATTGAGATCTACACAATTTGCATGAATATTACAACTACACCATGATGATTTTTAATTAAATCTCTGGTTGTACCCCATGTAGGTACCATGGCCCCTGAGTTCCAGGAACTCGCTAAGGATGGACACAATTACCCAACATGGGCGACGGATGTCAAGATAAGCTTGGCAGCCCGTGGGATACTTGTAGCTCTCTCGCCACCAGCTGAGAGACCTCCAACTTTTACTGATCAATACAAGTTCTATGCCTTGCAACTCATCAGATTGCACCTCCATTCAGATTTAAAAGCTGAATATGTGTTGGAGGAAGAACCAAGTACTTTGTTCAACTCTCTCAAGAACAGATATGAACAGCAAAGGCATGCTTACTGCCTGAGGCCAACCATGAGTGGGCCCATCTTCGTCTCCAGGATTTCAAATCTATTGGAGAATACAACCATGCTGTTCACAGAATCTGTTCCAAGTTGCGGTTTTGTGAAAAAGAAGTATCAGAAGCGGAGAAGATTGAGAAAACTCTCACTACTATGCTCCCTTCTGAGAGGGTCTTGAAACATCAATACCGTGCTAGGAATTACCAAAACTTTTCTGATCTCATTAATGATTTACTTGAGGCTGAGAAGCATGATGAGCTTACTATGAAAAATCATCATCAACGCCCGGTTGGGGCTGCTCCTCTTCCTGAAGTAAATTATAATGCCCAGAACAAGACTAATTTTGATGCTTCCACAAGCAAGCAAAAGAAGGGTAAATCCAAGCGACGCAACAAGAAGAGAGGCAATAAGTCTAATGGCCAGGCAAAAGGGAAGGGCATTTCTAAACCTAAGAATGACAAGAAGACTTGTCAGAAGTGTGGATGTTACAACCATCCTACTAAGAAATGCCGCACCCCGAAACACTTGTGTGATCTGTACCAAAAATCCCAGGGTAGCAAGCCACAAGGATCAAGCTATGAAGCACACTTCAATCAGCAATCCAAGACAAGCAATGAGGCGGAGGGTTCACAACCTGCTCCATTAGCAATTTGCAACCCGGAGGCCCCATTATCCGTCGAAGACTACATGGACACGGAGAACACGCTCGTCGAATTCAACTCGAACGACGTGTATGGAGACCTTGTTTAGGATCCAACATCTCCCAGATGTTTAGATATCTATGTCCTAGTAATAAAAAGTTGTAATAAGTAGATGGTACTGAATGGTATTGTAATAAGTATCAGCACTTTGATACATTAATAAATAAAGTTATGTACTACATGTATCTATATATCTGATGAAATTTTATTTAATTTTCGTCTATATAGATTTACGGGAGTCAATTCGATGGAGGAAGAAATGTGCCTTGTGGATAGTTGTACCACAAATACTATACTTAGGGAAACTAAATATTTCCAAACTCTTACTAAGAGACAAGGAAATGTTTTGACAATCGCTGGACGCGATGCGATGATAGTTTGTTCTGGCCGAGCCACTATTACGCTTCCCATGGGTACACAAGTAACAATCGAGGATGCATTATTGTATCCTGATTCAACTCGTACCCTGCTAAGTTATAGAGATATCCGTACAAATGGGTTACATGTTGAAACCCATGAAGAGAATAATGAGGAATTTCTCCTTATTACCAAAGATAACGGATATGGCAAAGAAGTTCTGGAAAGAATTCCTTCCTTACCGTCTGGATTGTACTACACATACATCAAACCCGTACCACATGTTGCATACAAGGTAATTTTCCAGAATGTTGATACATTCCAAATTTGGCATGATCGCCTTGGCCATCCCGGTGTAGGGATGATGAGGAAAATTATCGGCAATTCCATTGGTCATGATTTAAAAGATGCCAAATTCCCGCAATCTTCGGATTTCATGTGCACCGCATGTGCCACGGGAAAGTTGATTTTAAGGCCATCATACCTTAAAATTCAACATGAGCCTATTGACTTCCTTGAACGCATTCAAGGCGACATATGTGGCCCAATACAACCATATTCTGGACCATTCAGGTATTTCATGGTTTTGATAGACACATCTACACGATGGTCTCATGTGTGTCTCTTGTCAACACGAAACCATGCATTTGCTAACATAATTGCTCAAATCTTTCGATTGAAAGCAAATTTCCCTGAACAGCGGATTAAATCAATCCGATTGGACAATGCTGCAGAATTTTCTTCACGAGCCTTCAATGATTATTGTATGGCCCAAGGAATTGAAGTTCAGCACTCTGTCCCATATGTCCATACACAAAATGGTTTGGCAGAATCTCTTATAAAGAGAATCAAGCTTATAGCAAGACCAATGTTGCAGAATTGCAACCTCCCAACCTCATGTTGGGGTCACGCAGTACTTCATGCTGCTGATTTAATTCAATTGCGTCCAACTGCATATCATACTACATCTCCCTTGCAATTGGTACGTGGAAATGCACCAAGTATTTCCCATCTGCGAAAATTCGGTTGCGCTACATACGTACCGATTTCACCACCGCAGCGTACTGCCATGGGCCCCCACAGGAAATTGGGGATCTACGTGGGATTTAAATCTCCGTCGATTATTAAATATCTTGAACCCCTTACAGGGGATCTATTTACTGCCCGGCATGCTGACTGCATATTCAATGAGAATCATTTTCCGGCATTAGGGGGAGATTTCAAGTACCACAATGAATGCCAGGAAATTGATTGGGATGCTAAGGGCATCACTCATGCAGATCCACGTACTCCAGAGACTGAACTTCAAGTTCAGAAAATAATTGATTTGCAGCACATTGCAAACAATCTGCCAGATGCATTTACTGACCACAGAGGTGTCACAAAATCCTTGAACCCTGCAAGGAATGCGCCGGAGAGAGTGGAGGTACCAAATAAAACCACTCAACTCCCTTCTCTGATAAAGAGGGGGAGAAGTACGGCCACTTCGAAGCAAGGTGTAGATGCTTCTAATAAGCGTCCAAGGAAAGAGAGGAATAAAAAGCAGGACGTAGCTCCTAGCACTCGTCGACGGACGATTTCCTCCACAGTTGTAAATGCAAGTCAACCTCATGTTGACAGACACCAACAGAGTTGTATACACTCAGTGGATCCACATGATCCACAACCTAACTCGGATGTGCACAATCCTAGAGTTGGGACATCGGAACACCCTGACTCACTTGTATTGGGAAATCATGAGGAATCACAAGGAGTTCAAGAAATTTCCGTTCACTATTCAGATACTGGAAAATCATATGATCGTAAAACTACGATTGTCGACGCCTACTTTTCAGCCACGATTGCAGATAATCTTCTGAATGATCCAGATCCTTAATCCATGGCAGAGTGTCAACGACGCTCGGACTGGAATCAATGGAAAGATGCAATCGAGGCAGAATTAGCCTCACTCAAGAAAAGAGAGGTATTTACTTCAGTAATACCTACACCTCCTAGAATCTATCCTGTGGGATTCAAGTGGGTTTTCGTCCGGAAGCGGAATGAAAACAATGAGGTTGTGAGATACAAGGCAAGGCTTGTCGCACAAGGGTTCACGCAGAGACCCGGCATTGATTTCAATGAAACATATTCTCCAGTTATGAGTGGAATTTCGTTCCGATATCTTATATCATTGGCAGTACAAAATCATCTATCTATGCAGTTGATGGATGTCGTGACCGCATACCTCTATGGGTCACTAGATTCGGATATATACATGAGAGTTCCTGATGGAGTTCCATTTCCGAATAAGGATGCAAATCGCAACATGTATTGCGTAAAGCTTCAAAAGTCATTGTATGGCTTAAAGCAATCAGGACGGATGTGGTACAACCGACTGAAGGAGTATCTTTTAAAAAAGGGATATACTAACAATGATGATTGTCCATGCATATTCATCAAGCAATCTCCTAACGGTTTTTGCATTATCTCTGTATACGTCGATGATCTCAATATCATTGGTAATACAAAAGATATTGAAGAAGCATGCTCTCATCTAAAGGCAGAATTCGAGATGAAGGATTTAGGTAAAACTAAATTCTGTTTGGGCTTACAGCTCGAACACCTTCCCACAGGAATTCTGGTTCATCAATCTGCCTATGTCCAGAAAGTATTGGAGAAATTCAATATGGACAAAGCTCATCCTATCAAAACCCCTATGGTTGTTAGAACTCTCGAACTTGATAAAGATCAGTTCCGACCAAGGGAGGATGGGGAAGAGATACTAGGACCTGAAGTCCCGTATCTTAGTGCTATTGGAGCGCTTATGTACTTGGCAAATAGCACAAGGCCTGACATTGCATTTGCAGTGAATCTATTAGCCAGACATAGTGCTGCACCTACCAAGCGTCACTGGGTAGGAGTCAAGACTATCCTTCGATATCTTAATGGCACCAAAGATCTTGGTTTTTTCTTCAGATCAAGACTCCAATCTGATTGGATACACTGATGCTGGTTATCTTTCAGATCCTCATAATGCCAGATCACAAACAGGCTTTGTGTTTCTTCATGGTGGTACGGCAATATCATGGAAGTCTTCCAAACAGACTCTGGTATCTACCTCCACCAATCATTCTGAAATCATTGCATTATATGAAGCATCACGTGAATGTGTATGGCTTCGCAGAATGATAAACCACATACAACAATCATGTGGAGTTGGTCCTATTGGAGGACCGACCATTATCTATGAAGATAATGCTGCTTGTATTGCTCAGATGCAACAAGGTTATATTAAGAGTAATCTCACAAAGCATCTTACTCCTAAATTGTTTTATCCTCATGAGCTTCAACAAAGCGGTGAGATAAACATCTTGCAAACACAATCCTGTGATAACCTCGCAGATTTGTTCACTAAGTCTCTACCAGCTCACTCATTTACTAAATGTGTTCGAGGCATTGGTATGCGAAGACTTAAAGAGTTGCAAGAATCAGGGGGAGTATCTTCCTGAGATAACCTTGTCAAAACATCATATTGTACTCTTTTTCCTATATGAGTTTTGCTCAACGAGTTTTCTCATAATAGGTTTTAATGAGGCAATATCTTTACAAACTACATGTCATATTACCTATCTTTTCCCCACAGGGGTTTTTCTGAGGTGATATCAAAGACATATACTATTCTCCAAACTCAGAGTTTTTCCTTCACAAAGGTTTTTCTCGAGTTTCGATGAGGAAGTAATCATATATGCTGTAATCAATTTCTCCTCATTTTCCCACTGGGTTTTAAGGAGTTTTTCACAGCATACCAAACCACATATCTCCTCATATTTTTCCCACAGGGTTTTTCGAGGAGAAGCACTGTACGATGATCAACTGATCAAGGGGGAGTGTTACGATGCAAAGTGACCAGTTGGGGGAACATCCAGTTCCCACTCACGAAGTAGTCGGACCCGTTGGACAGGCGTCCTTTGGCGAACAGTTGTGATCCTTTGGGCACAACATGACTTGCCCACTACCCTTCCTCCTGTGTATAAATATAGATGTACTGTGCAATAAAGAAATGCCCGTTTGTGTCATTGTCATTCCACTTTACAATTTCAAACATAAACATTAGCATTACTGTGACAGACTGTTGCTAGCTTTTATAAACAGTTGTTGGTTCAAAATGTGGTGGTAGTGCAGAAAATCCTAGTGCAACTAATGATCAAGCTATTTTTTTTTTTCTTGCGAGGGAATGAACAAGCTATTATCAACTCTTATAGTCTAGTTGGTCCTTCAAAAGCTAAATCTAAGTTAACAAGGTGTATAGTAGACAATTAACATTCATTTCTGATGAACTACAGATCACATTTTTGTACTATTAATCTATATATACGTGCTCTGTTGTGGGCTCATTTTTGTATTTTTTCTGAGGGGCGCCGACCATTGACAGCTTCCCCCCCCCCCCCCCCCCCCCCCCCCCATGTCCAAATCCTGGCTTCGCCCTGGCTGTAATCACCGATGCCGGAGGTAAGGAGTCGCTGTTATTCGCTCGACAGATGAGGACTGCTGCCCTTCCCATCACCAGAGAGAAGGCCCGACCGAGGAGTGCACCTGGGAGGGACGAGGCGGGTTCGCCGTGAGGTTCACAAAGTCATGTCCCCATCAGTGTTCAGGTTATCGGAAGGAAAAAAAATTCGGGACCCAGCGATATGAACGAAATTCGCTGATTTTCCAAAATTTCAGGAAGAAATTTTCAAACAAATTTTTGAATTAGACCAAATTTGTCCGAAATTTGGTCCAAAAAATCCGAAATTTTTTAACGAATTTTGGCAAAATTTTGGCGATGAAAAACAGCAACAGATAAACATATTAAATACTTTAATAGTCCCAACTCTCAGGTCATTAAGGCAATAATAACATGCAGGCAGTCTCCAAATCCACAACTGTCCATCGTAAATCCACATCCATACAAATTACATGCTTGCAATTTATGCGATTCGCCTACCTTAGTCTAACAAGGCTCCAGGACTTGATTACAAGTCCGAGCCTCCAAAACACCCCGTCCATGTTACGAACTAACTAGTCAATATACCTTTCAAAAAAAAAACTAACTAGTCAATATATATCCAAAAGTTACTACTTGATTGCCATGCCAAAATATTTCGACCCCATAGATTTCTGGTGCAATCTTAGTTCTTGCTACCTGTAGCATGAATAAAAATATTGTAATCAGAACAAACGCAATCTTTGGGACAAATGTTTTGCAAGAATATGGCATCACCATAGATAAAGTTGTGCACGCTCAAAGTCTTCTTCCTACAATTCTTTACAAGCCGATTGGTGTTGTTCTCACCTAAAACAAACATATGCCAGTAAGAATTAGTAAGCACAAATACATAAGCTACAGAGCAACATGTTATTCACCTGTTCGGTCTGTTGCTTCACCTTGCCCATGCACTTCTCCTTCACCATCCTCTGAGCCACCGTCACCACATTCATCATCCTCACGGGCCTAGTTACCACTGGAGCTGGAGTCCACTGTTTCCTTGTCGCATGGAGTCGTTGTGTCACTGTCACTTCCAACATATTCATCATCTACATCCCCATTTGGCTCCTTCCCATCACCATCCTCGCCAGCTGGTCGGTGTTGAGGAAGTCTAGGCGCTGGCAGTTTCAGTGGGAGCAAAAGAGAACAGGCTGGATCCGGATAAGAATGAGTATGCTGGTATATGGACGGACTAGGAGCCTCCGCGTCGCTCTTTTTGCCCACCGTTATATCCGGCAACATCAAACAATTTACAGAAGCACCAGCCCATCTGGCCCAACATCAACTCTGATGCAGTCCAACACAACTCAGCATATGTGGGCTACCAAAACACATGAAAACAATCTAAAAAAAATACTTGGCCCCAGCCCCAACCATCAGGCTGCTAGATGCCAAACTTTGTTAAAGTCGCAAGATCCACCGCTTTAGAACTGATTGTCAAGATAGACCTAGTTCTTTCAACGAGAATCGGCCACATTTATCAGTAGGAAGAGAGGAAGATCCTATCTCGCTAGCCCTTCTCTGTGGCCAGATCGAGCCACGAAAAAATGAGGAAAAGTGACGAGGACATCACTCGTTTGGATACAAATGATACTTCTCCGCTGGTTATATAAGGTCCAATAACTAGAGCTCGTGCGCGACAACTAAATTTAGAAGTGAGCTCGTTCCTAAAACTTCTTTAAATATGGCTCTTGAGGATAGATTGCTACCTAATGATTATATTGTGATTAGGAACCATGGAGAGGACCAGGAGATGATGGGAGAGGAGCTTAGAGGCGGAGAAGATCAGCAAGGGCGTCCAAGTCACGTTAGAGGCCCAAGTCAAGTCGGCTTCGAGTCAGTTTCGGAGTCCAGAAGCAGTCTTCGCTAAAACGGTCGACCAGGTTGCATACAGGCTCGGTTTTGGACGTTCTACATATAGACAGAAAGATAATTTCATAACTCAATTGCACCGGTCTCATGTTGAGGAACCATGTTGAGCTGTGCCATGGTTCATGATGTGATGAGTAATTGACAACGAACGAGTTTGAGTTGAACTTGAGGTTCGGGTTTGAATTGCGGGACTTTAAGGTTTGCATGAGCATGTATGTTGATAATGTTTATGGCTAACCGGAGTTGGTGAAGGTGATGGGAAGAATGGAGGAGATGGAGAAATGTGTTTGCTTATCTAATGATGTGTAGGTCAATGGAGTCAACTTGATGGTCAATGGCGAGAGGATCGGGAGGACCAAGCGAAGGGTCCCGACGTGCTGGGATCGAGGAGGCTTGGGTCCAGGCGATCGAGAGGCCGGGTGAGGTCAAGGGTGATGCACACCGTACACGTGGCGGACAAGAAACACGGAGGGTTTCGCGGTTTGGCCTCAAAACCGTGGAGGTGATGAAGACGGCGTGTTGACCAGGGTCAAGGCGAACGGGAGGCCGAGTCAAGTGAAGGTCCCGACGGGCTGGGACGAGGAGACTTGACGGCGAGGTTCGCGGGACGAGGTGACACGTGTCGACATCGAGATGGTTTCCCGGTTTGGCCTCAAAACCGGTGGTCGATGGTTTCCCGGTTGGGCCTCAAAACCGGTAGTGGATGGTTTCCCGGTTTGGCCTCAAAACCGGTGGTGGACGGTTTCCCTGTTTGGGCCTCAAAACCGGCACTGGACGGTTTCCCGGTTTGGGCCTCAAAACCGGCGGTGGCGGATGGTGGTGCACGTGGCACCATCGTGAAGGTTTCGTCGAGGCGAAGCTAAGTAGTGAAGGGCCCGACAGCGTTCGGGCGAAGAAGAAAATGTTGGACGGAAACGCCCTTATGGAAGGGTAAGTGTGTTGTAGTGTGAGGGGCATTTCCGGGATGTGGAAATGTCCAAGAGGATAAGAGGGAGGGGCAGGTTGGCTGCCCAAGGAGAGGCTTTTGGGTTGTCTTCATTGTGTGTGAGGGATAGGACTAGCTAGGGAGAGCTAGAGAGAGATGAGAGAAGAGGGAACAAGGTGAGAGCTTGTATCTTCAACTTCCAACAAGAGAGGGAGGAAGAGGGCAGCGCCCTTGCTTTGTACCTATGGATTTCGTGATTGAATCAATGGAATGTGTCGTAACCTATATTTTCAGATATTCCCGAAAACTTAGTTTGGTATTTTTCGAAGACTTGAATCGCACGAAAGGAAACTTGTAGATAGACTCCGAATCTGTTACTATAGATCGGAAGTCTTGTAGAACAAGGCAAGGATTCCTAGAGGCGGTAACAAGACTATAAATATACATGTAACCCTCCGATGAGAGGACATTGCATCGTAGATCATACACACCACCATATTCAACACGACATACACTGGACGTAGGGTTATTATCCTCCGGGAGGCCCGAACCAGTATAAAAACTTTCTGTGTGCCCTAGATTGATTCCTCGATTGATCGTTGTTCCCCGAACCAAATATTTGCCGTTCTCTCGATTATTCGAGCGACGACAGAGGCGCGCCAGGAAGGGGGGCAGCGCTGAGGATCCGTCTAGAGCATCAGATGGCATCAGCAATCAAGATGAAATTCCCGGCGGGCGCCGAATTCAAGTTCGGATCTTTCACGTTCGTCGCGGACGAGGAAGGAAATCTCCAGGAAAAGACGTCGTCGGCGGCGCAGGAGGCGTCCCCGGCGGCCATGAAGGCTCCGTCCCTGGATGGACCTGCTGAGAAGAGTTCATCGGCGGCGCCGCGCGTGTCGCCGGTGGTCCCATGTGTAATGTTCGGTCTGCGGAATTCTGCGGCCGAGTTCCAGATCGCCTCGCGGGTATTGGGCTCTCCGTTTGGAACCCGCCTAGAAGATGATGATGCAGAAGATGCAGAAGATCGCTCTCGACATCACCGAGGGGCGGTATTTTCCTGGGTTCGGGCTCGGTTATCCTTATTACGAGTCTGACTTCAGCGACGATGACTGCCCCGAGATCGGAGAGGAGCCAAACCAAGGTCATGACCCTGCCAAAGAGATCTTCATGGCGGGACGTGACGATGAGGCAACTAGCGATTTGCGCACCATCGGATCTATACGATCTCGTTCGGTTGCGCCATCCAATGTCACGCCAAGAAATCTCAACACCGACTTCGACGCCGTCCGGTTTCAGACCGCGTTGGATTCCCTCGCGCGTATGGCCCCCGATGGAACGCCACTCGCTCCGATGGTGCAACAAGTCGTGGAACTTGCCGGCCGTGTGATCCCTCAAGATCAAGACGTTGCAGCAACGGCCAGGCCTTCGGTACACAGATGCCTGGGTGCCACTAATGATCAGAGGGCCGATTCATCTTCGCATGGATCGTCTTCCGATCTCCCCAGGCGACGTCGGCGTGACTTGGAGCCCTCAGATGCAAGACATCAGCTGAACCAACGGAGAAATCAAACTGGCAATCCCCCAAGGGGGGAACCAGATCGCCAAACTCCGGGCGCAACAGTTCGTAGAGGGGTACACCTAGAGACGGCTCTTAAGCCGCCCCCGTACAGGGCTCTGGGTAGTTATCTCCGAACTGTAGAGTGGCCAGCCAAGTTCAAAGTGGGAGCCATCGATAAGTACGACGGCACCATCAACCCAGAGGAGTTCTTATCAATCTACTCTACACGATAGATACCGCGGGAGGAGATGAAAGAATCAAGTGTGCCTATCCGCGGTCCTGGTTGCTAAACCTCCCGGCATATCACTTCGACTCTAGGGCAGAATTGTGCGAGGTCTTCAAGGGAAATTTCCTTGGATCGTACAACCGCAACGCAACACCAGAGCAGCTCCGAGGTGTTAAACAGAAGGCTGATGAAAATCTCCGAGACTACATCAAGCGCTTTTGTCTAATGAAGAACACGATTCCAGACATCTCTGATTTGGAGGTGATCCTTGCCTTCCAAGAAGGGTGTTTGGATGTGAAGATGGTGGAGACCATAGCGGAAAACGAGCCCAAGACTACAGCAGAGCTGTTCCGATTGGCAGAAATCTGCGCTAAGGCTGCCGACCCGTGCTCGCCTTTCCGATGGCCGGGGCAAGGCTCCGAAGAAGAAGTCAGAGGATAGGGAGATGAACACGGTAGATCGGTCGGGATCATATCGCAACCACTTCCGCAAGAAGCGAGGTCGTCCCGAACGCATGGCTAAATGTTGTCCCATACACCGTTCTCCCAACCACGAACTCGAAGAGTGCTTCGATTACCTCAAACTCGAGAAGAAGCGTCTGGAAGAAGGCAAGATCTTGCGGACTGCTAGAGAAGATGATCGGGGCCGAGAAAACCAAGATCGAGAACACCGAGATCGGGAGCACCGAGATCGGGACCATCAAGATCGGGGGCGTCGAGATCGGGAGTACCGTGATCGGGAGTCCAGGGAGCGCGATGATCGGGATGAACGCCCACGCCACAGGAATCGCAGAGATCATGACGACGACGAGGAGGAGAGGTACCCGGAGATCAGTATGATCTTCGGAGGGAGCTCCGCTCTGACGTCAAAGAGCCAATACAAGAAGTTGCAAAGAGAAGTGGCTTTGGCGGAGCCATGCACCAGAAGGCTGGAGTGGTCTGATGCGCCGATCATGTTCGATGCCAACGATCACCCGAAGACTCTACTAAGCAACCTCGAGTTGCCCTTTGTTGCCAAGATCATCATCCACAAGAACAAGGTCGCGAAGACGTTGATTGACAACGGAAGCGGTCTCAACTTGCTGATGAAGAAGATATACGACCAGATGGGTCTGCCGATCACCGCTCTCCGACCAGTGGAGGAGTCATTCCATGGCATCTTGCCAGGGGTGTCTTCGCGTCCTCTTGGGAAGATAGAGCTAGCAGTGACGGTGGGCCCGAAAGGGAACAGACGGACTGAAGTTCTGATGTTCGAGGTAGCTGACTTCGAATCTGCCTACAACTGCATCCTGGGGAGGCCGTTCCTATTCAGGTTCATGGCGGCTGCACACTTCGCCTACGCCATGCTCAAGATCCCAGGACCCGCAGGTGTTATCACACTGTACGCTGATCAGGACTAGGCTGTGAGATGCGACATCAACGCGCTAATCATAGCAGGCCACTTCGATTCGAAGGATCCTGACTCGCAGCGCCAGACAAAAACTCCTCGAGAAGACAAGAGGCAGCTAGCAGCAGTTGCCGACACGAAGGCTTCAGATGCGGCATCTCTATCGACAGCGGTCGCTAAAGCGCAAGCAAAGACTGTCAACGAGCCAAACAAGGAGGACGAGCCTGTCAAAACAGGCAGCAAGCAGATCAACCTCAGCTTCATCGACCCCGGCAAGACGACGAACGTCTGGGACGATCTCGACCCAAAATAGGAAGACGCGCTCGTAGCCTTCCTCCGGGAGAATGTCGATGTGTTTGCATGGCAACCATCTGATATGCCCGGGATCCCCAGGGAGGTGATCGAGCACAAATTGGGGATCGACCCGGCTTTCAAGCCGATCAAGCAAAAGCAGCGAAGATACACGCCGGACAAACGCGACGCCATACATGAGGAAGTTACTAGGCTTCTCAAAGCCGGGTTCATTAGAACGGTAGACTATCCTGAATGGTTAGCAAATCCTGTACTAGTTCCTAAGCCAGATAAGTCTTGGCGCATGTGCGTCGATTACACTAGTTTGAATAAAGCTTGTCCCAAAGACGAGTACCCTCTTTCGAGGATAGATCAGATTGTAGACTCTACATCCACTAGTGAGTTATTAAGTTTTCTTGATGCTTATTCTGTATATCATCAAATTAGTCTCAACGTTGAAGATCAAGAAAGAACGGCTTTCATCACGCCGTTCGGAATATTTTGCTACATCACGATGCCCTTCGGGTTGAAGAACGCTGGATGTACTTATCAGAAGTGCGTGAACATAGTCTTCGAAGATCAGATTGGGAAGAACGTCGAAGACTACATTGATGACATCGTTGTCAAGACCAAGAAGTCCGACGATCTCCTGGCGGATCTGAAGCAAACATTCGACAATCTGAGAAAGTACAAGATGAAGCTTAACCCTGCCAAGTGCGTTTTCGGGGTGAAGTCTGGAAAGCTACTGGGGTATATGATCTCCGAGCGAGGGATTGATGCCAACCCAGTGAAAGTTGCGGCTCTTGAAAAGCTGAAGCCTCCGAAGACCAGGCGGGAAGTCCAGAAGCTAGCAGGAATGATGGCGGCTCTTAACCGGTTCATCTCAAGATCGGGAGAACGAGGTATGCCATTCTACAAGTTATTACGCAATCAAGATGGCTCTCAGTGGGATGATCAGGCAGAAAAGGCATTCAAAGAGCTCAAAGCTTATCTCAAAAATATGCCCACCCTGAAACCTCCACAGCCAAATGAAGAACTGCTACTGTTTGTTGCTGCCACGGATTCAGTTGTCAGCGCTGTGCTGACAGTTGAACGAGAAACAGAAACTGGGCCCAAACAGTTCGCCGTTTATTTCGTCAGCAAGACACTGAAAGATGCCGAAACGCGTTACCCGATGGTGCAGAAGCTATTGTATGCAGTATTGATGACATCCACAAAGTTGAAGCATTATTTCTTAGCTCATCCGATCAAGGTGGTCTCGGATAGACCGCTCCAGACTGTTTTGCAGTGCAAGGATGCCATCGGCAGAATTGCTCAATGGTCTGTAGAGTTTGGTCAATACCAGATTAATATGTCCCTCGAACAGCCATCAAAGGACAAGCTCTGGCGGATTTCATAGCAGAGTGGACCGATGATGGTGATGACGACAAGAAAGATCCAGATCACTGGGTCATGTATTTCGACGGCTCCTTTACATTGAAGGGTGCCGGCTGTGGAGTTGTTCTAATTTCTCCAACGGGAAAAGTATTGAAGTACGCCATACAGCTGCTCTTCCAGGCTACGAACAATGTTGCAGAATATAAGGGCCTCGTGACAGGTCTCCGCATTGCCAAATCTCTCGGTATCAGCCGACTGCTCGTGAAAGGGGATTCATAGTTAGTCGCCCGGCAGGTACAGAAAGAGTATCAATGCTCTGATCCGAAGATGGCCGATTATCTTGGAGAAGTTCAGAAGCTGGAGAAGGGGTTTGATGGTCTCGAAGTGCGGTACGTACCACGGCTGGACAATCGTGATGCAGATCACCTAGCTTGCATTGCCTCATCGCGATCTCCAGTCCCAGACGATGTGTTCTTAGAGAAGCTTCACAAGCCATCTGTAGCAAGTACGCATGACGAAGTGGAGTTGATGGTTATTGATGCTGGGGAAGGCTCTGTCAAAGACTGGTGTTGACGGCTCTTAGACCCAATATTTACCCGTCAACTAGCTGCGCTTTTTATAATAAAACAATCACCAAAAGTAGACTTAGGTCTTTAAACTAATGATTTCCACAAGTCTTGGTGAATTTGTGAGTGCAGCTGCAATTCATAGGAAAACGGGGAAAAGGAAGCATAAAAGGCCCAAGTTGGAAACACCAATTTTCCCCGGAATAAAGAATTCCTCTCTTGAAGCCCAAAATCCAAATATCCTGGCTTCAACTCCACCCACAGCAGGTGGATCAGAGGACAACACAGCCCAGAGAAGCAGCACGAGGAAGACCAGGCCCAGAGGGGCCCACCAGGGGTCGGCCGACCCCAAACCCTAGGTCGGCCGACCTGTGGTGGAGGCCCCCCTGGCCCATCTTGTTATGTCGGTTCGCCACCGCCTTCCAGAGGTCGGTTCCACCTGCAATCAATGCCACCGACCTAAGGAACCGCCTCAAGTTGCCGACCTTCTTGGGCTATAAATAAAGGGGTACCCCCCTCCTCCAAAGGACAACACAGACACAAGTCATTCTACTCCCATCCAGGCCAAGGGCCTCTTGTACAGTAGTAGAATAGAGGAGAGGGCAAGGATCAAGGAGAGGGATAGCTCCCCTTTGGTTATTTCCTTATCTTGTACCCTTGGCGGATATTTATCTTATTAATAGTTCATCGTTCGTTCTTCGTCCGTTCGTCGTTCGTTCATCGTTCTTCGTTCGTCGTTCGTTCGTTCGTCGTTCGTTCATCGTTCGCCGTTCGTTCGTCGTTCGTTCATCGTTCGTCATTCGTTCGTCGTTCGTTCATAGAACGATCGTTGTTCTTATTCGTAAGATTAGTATTCGTGGTGTTATTGATCTAGCGAGCTTTACATACTAGTCGTTATTCTTGTTATACTTGTTTACGGGATCATCGCTCCGCGAGGGGTGCTCTAGCCTTCCAGATTGGTACCAGGACCGGGGTTAGAGTAGTAATCGAGGGCATTGACGTGGTGTCTAGGCTAGAGGTTACCTTTGTTTGCAGCGTGCCCCACGGTTTGTAGAGGTAGGCGGCAGGTGGTGACAGCCCTGTCCGTCCCTTGTAATCCTCCACGTTCGGGTTCGTCGTAGAGCTACAGGCTGGCGTGACTTGGCAGACCAGGTCTATACCAGTGCCCGAAGTAAACGAGTAGAACTAGAGTGCGATCGTCCTGCGGGACAGCTAGATCTTTATTCATCCTCTCAATCCTATACTACTGCCATTCTTGTGTGTCCTTGGGTGAAACTAACCTTGCTGCAGATTATCACCGTTCCTTGGGGAAAACAAATACGATACCTTGGAATACTCCCGGGTGAAGTGCTACAACGGTATTCCGTGCGCTTGCGGATTTATTCGTGGTGTAAGAAATACCAACAAGCATTTCTGGCGCCGTTGCCGGGGAACGGTTGCTAATTCTGTAGCGGACCAGGTTTGCCCTCGTAACTTATCTTTACATTTCCCGTTCAATTAAAATTAGAAAAGAAAAAAAATATATACACACATGGAGTCATCACCTACAATCCAATCTTTTTCCACTCCACGGGGCGAGCTCTTAGAGCCACCATGTTCATCTCAACTTGTTGCTTCAACAAGCTATGAGCTCTGCCCCAGTTTTATTTCTTTGATCAAAGGACTTTCTTTCTCTGGTTTTAAAAATGAAAATCCTTTTGAACACTTGCGAGAGTTTGAGCAATTGTGTGCATGCCGATTGATCAATGGCATGACACATGAAACTTTAAAGTGGAAATTGTTTTCCTTCTCTCTCAATGGGAAGGCGAAGCAATGGTACACTTACACCGCTAAGAGAGTGAACGGTGATTGGAAAGAATTGCGAGACAAATTTTGTCTAGCATTTTTTCCCGTATCTCGTATCACTGCTCTACGCGCGGAAATAATTAACTTTCGCCAAGAGGAGGAAGAAACCCTTAGTGCGGCATGGATACGGTTCTGTTCATTAACAGATTCCGGTCCAGAGTTATTGCTCCCAGAACCCGTTCTTTTGCAACATTTTTATTCAGGGTTGAGCAAGGACACCGCACTTTATCTTGACACGGCTGCCGGTGGTTCTTTTTCTCATAAGACCATAGCGGAAGCAAAAGATTTGCTAGAAAGAATTGTTGAAAATACACCTTTTTCCGCTGAAATACCCGAGGAGCCGGAGTCAAAAGATGAGGAACTCATTGTGGAAACACAAAAGGTGTCTACCTTGGTAGACCCAACATCCGAGCCCTCATCTAATTCCTGAACAATGACAGAGGATGATGAACCTCTAGAGTTCCCATTTGAGTTTGAGGAAGAAATTTTTGAAGATTTTGGAAACACCTCGAACTATTTGTTTCAAAAGAGACCGCCTGTTCCTTTGCCACCTCCCGAACCAATTGAAAAAGAATATCTTGTGGAGACTGTTCGGAAGCTTACTTCAATCATGAGCGATGAATGGTTGAGGGAGAATGAGCTATCCATGGATATCATTGGGCTCTGCCCTCCCTCAACCAACATATGCTGCTCCATCAAAGGAACCAAGGTGAATGCACTCTACAACCCTCTTGTTGGTGCCAAAATCCTCTCCGACACATACGCGTTGCCAATCTTTGGCAACCGACCATGGACATCAACAAACAAACTCCTCAAGCACCCATCAGGCCATATTCTTGAGAGTTTGGGAATTGTCAGAGATGTAACTCTCTATCATGAAGACCTTGAGGTTATCCTGGATTTCTACGTCTTCGAAGTCCCAAACTTCGACATAATGATCGGACATCCCATAGAAAAATTCCTCATTGATGCCCCATCATTTGGAAACCTCAATTTCACCCTCGGAAAAGAGTCATTCTCCATACCAATCACCACATCACGAAACACTCTTTCCGATGAACCACTTGAGGAATATCAAGTGGAGGAGGTCATGGCCATTTTTCCTCACATGGACCCCGAGTTAGCTTTGGAAGAAGATGCACAAGACTTTATCTTAGAAGAAGCCGACTCGGAGGACACCTTTGAGCTACCACAAACCGCACCACCGCCACGACCTCCCATTGATCTCAAAGCGCTACCTCCCGGTTTGCGCTATGCTTTCTTGCACGGAGATCCGCAAGCTCCCGTCATCATAAGTGACAAGCTTTCGGAAGAAGAAACCACCAAACTCATAGCCGTGCTTGAAAAACATCGCTCCGTTCTTGGCTACTCACTTGAAGACCTAAAAGGGATCAGCCCTGCTCTCTGCACCCATCGCATTCCCACGGATCCTGAAAGTACACCTTCAAGGGAACCTCAAAGGAGGCTGAATAATGCGATGAGAGAAGTTGTGAAGAAAGAGGTCTTGAAGCTATTACACGCCGGGATCATCTATCCTGTTCCTCACAGTGATTGGGTGAGCCCCGTACAAGTGGTACCCAAGAAAGGAGGTATGACGGTTGTTCATAATGATAAAAATGAACTCATTCCTCAACGAACCATCACGGGGTGGCGAATGTGCATTGATTACCGAAAACTTAACAAGGCTACAAAGAAAGATCATTTTCTGCTGCCCTTCATCGATGAGATGTTGGAACGGTTGGCAAATCATTCTTTCTTTTGTTTCCTTGATGGGTATTCGGGACATCATCAAATTCCCATCCACCCCGACGATCAAAGTAAGACAACTTTCACATGCCCGTATGGAACTTATGCTTATCGTCGCATGTCTTTTGGTTTGTGCAATGCACCTGCCTCGTTCCAACGTTGCATGATGTCTATTTTCTCTGATATGATCGAAGAAATTATGGAAGTTTTTATGGATGATTTCTCTGTTTATGGAAAAACCTTCGATCATTGCTTAGAAAATCTAGACAAGGTCTTACAGAGAATCCATGAGAAGGACCTGGTACTTAATTGGGAAAAGTGCCACTTCTTGGTCCGAGAGGGCATAGTTCTTGGACACCTTGTGTCCGAGAGAGGCATAGAGGTGGACAAAGCAAAAATAGAAGTTATAGAAAAGCTTCCGCCTCCTGTGAATATCAAGGGTGTTCGTAGTTTTCTGGGTCATGCTGGTTTTTATCGTCGCTTTATAAAAGATTTCTCTCAAATTGCACGACCCCTTACGAACTTGCTTGCTAAGGATGCACCCTTTGATTTCAATGATGACTGCATGCATGCCTTTGCTACTCTTAAGAATGCACTCGTCTCTGCTCCAATCATTCAACCCCCTGATTGGACGCTTCCTTTTGAAATAATGTGTGATGCTAGTGACCATGCTATGGGGGCAGTTCTTGGTCAAATGAAAGACAAAAAGCATCATGCAATTTCTTATGCTAGCAAAACTTTGACTGGAGCTCAGTTGAATTATACTACCACTGAGAAAGAGCTCCTTGCCGTTGTTTTTGCTTTTGACAAGTTTAGAACTTACTTAGCTGGAGCAAAGGTTATCGTTTACACTGATCATGCTGCTTTGAGATATCTGCTTGCTAAGAAAGATGCTAAACCTCGTCTCATAAGATGGATCCTTCTGCTCCAAGAGTTTGATCTTGAAATTAAAGATAAGAAAGGAGTAGAAAATTCTGTAGCAGATCATTTGTCGCGTATGCAGTTCACTAACTTGCAGGAGTTACCCATAAATGACTTCCTACGCGACGACATGCTGCTGAAAGTGACGGATTCACACCCTTGGTACGCCGACATTGTGAACTTCATCGCCACAGGATACGTACCACCAGGGGCGGATAAAAGAAGATTGATTTATGAAAGTCGCCGTCACTTATGGAATGAACCATACCTCTATCGTGTCTGCGCCGATGGACTGCTTAGGCGATGTGTGCCCACTCCTGAGAGCACACAAATCATTGAAAAATGCCATGCAGCCCCATACGGTGGACACTATGGTGCCTTCCGTACCCAAGCAAAGATCTGGCAAAGTGGATTCTTCTGGCCAACCATGTATGAAGATACAAAAGAATTCATTAGAAGATGCCCACAATGCCAGAGATTTGGAGGCATCACAGCACGAGATGCAATGCCCCTCACATATAACCTTCAAGTCGAACTCTTCGATGTATGGGGCATTGACTTCATGGGACCATTCGTGAAATCCCAGGATTGTGAGTACATATTGGTGGCGGTGGATTACGTATCCAAATGGGTAGAAGCTATGCCATGCCGAGCTGCCGACTCCAAACACGCTCGCCGGATGTTCCACGAGTTCATCCTTCCAAGGTTTGGGACTCCGAGAATGGTGATAAGCGACGGAGGGTCTCACTTCATTGATAAGACCTTCCGTAGCTTTCTAAGAGAGCTTGGAGCGAAGCACAACATTGCCACTCCATACCATCCTCAAACAAATGGGCAGGCCGAAACATCCAACAAACAGATCAAGCGGATCCTGCAGAAAACAGTCTTGGAAATGGGGAAGGGATGGAAGAACAAGCTACCCGATGCACTATGGGCATATAGAACAGCCTACAAGACACCCATAGGCATGTCACCATACCAACTCGTCTATGAAAAAATGTGCCATTTGCCAGTCGAGTTGGAACACAAGGCATATTGGGCCATGAGAACTTGGAACATGGATATGAAAGGAGCTGGGTGGAGAAGAAAAATGGAGATAGCTGAGTTGGAAGAATGGAGAGACAAAGCATATCACAACTCAGCCATCTACAAGGAGCGTACAAAGCGCTGGCATGACCGGCGAATAAGGATAAAAGAATTCAAAGTTGGAGACAAGGTGTTGCTCTTCAATTCAAGGGTAAAGCTCTTCGGGCATGGAAAATTGAGAAGTAAATGGGACGGACCATACACCATCATCGACACGTCGACTCATGGAGCAATCACACTCCAAGACGACGGAGGTAATGTATTCAAGGTAAATGGTCAGCGCCTTAAAATTTATCTTGAGCCCGAAGAAAATAAAGATTTCGATGTCATGCACTTAATTGATTTAAATATCTTTTCTTAACCTCTGCATCGAAATATCCTTCTGTACCCTGTATATCCCGAAGATACCTTTCCCAACAAAGCTCCACGAAAAATAATAAGGCCAGAACCTGCCAAGCCAGGTCGGCCGACCTGGCTACCAGGGTCGGCCGACCCCCTCTGGCCACCTCTGCCTTCCATCCTTTGCTCATTCTGCCATCCAAGGTTTCCTTGTCTAGTCTAGCTATGCTTTGGAAATAAATCCTTCGTTTCTTCGTTGGGAGAGGGAAAACCACTATAAATACAACCCATTGCACACCCCCTCTCCATTCATCTCTTCTAAGCCTCACACCCCTTGAACAAAACCTTCATCCTTGCCATCATGACCAAGATCCCAGGTGCCCCTCATCTCTACTACAGCACGGGGGGCAGTTCTGCAAAAGAAGGCCCCCCTCATGGGGCGATCAGCAAGGGGAATCCCTTTGTCGGCCTCAACAACGCAGAACTCACAAGAACGCTTGGAAAAGTATGGCAAAGCTTTGGATAGGGCTTGCGCCCAGATCAACAGACTTGAACAAACGCTCGCCCTGATGGAGATAGAAAAGAAGGAGGCACAGCATCTCGCTGATTGCCTCACCGGAGGATGGGCGCAGTTTAATCTGGCCCTGGAAGAGATAGAGGAAGACAAGAAGAAAAGAAACAAGAAAGAATAAATAAAATAGGCGCTTTCGTTTTCTTCTGTTTATTTTCCTTTATCATCTATTTCCCTTCAAATGTGTAATGCGCCTATCAGTTTTATAATTCAATCAATGATAGTGCTCCCCGGGCTTGCATACCGGTAGAGCAATATTTGTGTTTCCATATCTTTGTCGTTTTTGAAGGAAACAGGCAAAAAGGCAAGTGTGGGGGGGGGGGGGGGAAACATCGCCATATCTGGAACAATCACGACCAAATCATCCAGAATCATACGAGGCAACTCAGGGGCGACCAACACGCGAAACAACAGCACCTGTGGGGTCCAGGCCAGGTCGGCCGACCCCACCAGGAGGGTCGGGCGACCCCTGGTGGTCCCCACCAGGCTCCAGCCTCCTCCTGCCTCCTGAGTTTGCACCACACTTCCACTTTTTGCCTGCTACACCGTCAAGTTCATTCTGATAATCTGAAAATTAAATAAAACTTGACGCACTAATCTTTTGGGAAAATCATAATTGATTTATCTTTTGCCCACAACTCTACCTCTCACATTCATGGGCTTGCACACTTGTTAATTCTCGCTTCATCACTGAATGCTTGTGAACACCTTATCATTAGGAACCCATGTTTTTCCTAGATAATTGCCATGTGAGATATGGTTTGTCGAAATGATCTTTGCTTAACCTTCAAGTCCATGGGAATTTATCTTTATGAAAATCAAAAAAATTCCATAGTATGATGCTCCTCACTTGATTTATATTTTCCTACCAAGGCCAAGAACTCTACATGAATATTTTGATAGCCTATAAGCTGCTAGTTGTCGATTTGAGCTTTGTCAAATTCTTGGACCCTAGTGAGAAGCTTGTCATACTCTTTTGATCAAGATCACGTACACTCCACCTCACATGCTACACTTCTACACTGGAAGTTGAGCAACATTCCATCATCCATCCACCAAATAAATACTCCAAAAATCTCTGTTACCTTTCTCTCTCAAAAATATCATTGGAGACATGGCTATGCAAAAAGAAAAAGAATAATCCCTGCTCATACAAAAGTAGAGCATGAAAAAAAAATGATGATGGGAAAAATAAAGAAAATGATAGCCATGTCCTCCTCAAAAGTTCAAAAAGAGAGAGAAGGTAACACCATAAAAAGGAGTACAAATAATTTTCCACTTCATACCACCACCACACATGCACATCTTGATCAGATTGTATGACTTGTTTTCTCCATTGGATCCAGTCTTTGACTTAGCAAAATAAGAGACACTAGTATGCTCCACTTTACCCTACCTTGAGCTCCACAAAAGCCTGATCAAACACAAGGAGGGAAGAGGCTAAATCATGGCCCTTGAGAGGAAAATACATAAACACCACGAGCGACTTGAGAGAGTCAATTGAGGAGCATGAAACTATGTTTTTATTTCTGAAAATTATGCAAAAAAAAATCCCAAGGTACTTGACAGGGAAGGCGAGGTGATTTGAGACATGACCGTTCCACTTATCAATCATCCAAGGAATGCATGTTAGACACCTCAAAGTTCACAGGTATGAAGTGTGGCTTGCAATAACTTGTGTGCAGGCTCTCATTTATGAGGAATGAGTATCTCCCGCCTTATGCTCGCAACTTTACTCGAGGACGAGCAAAGAGCTAAGTGTGGGGGAGTTGTTGACGGCTCTTAGACCCAATATTTACCCGTCAACTAGCTGCGCTTTTTATAATAAAACAATCACCAAAAGTAGACTTAGGTCTTTAAACTAATGATTTCCACAAGTCTTGGTGAATTTGTGAGTGCAGCTGCAATTCATAGGAAAACGGGGAAAAGGAAGCATAAAAGGCCCAAGTTGGAAACACCAATTTTCCCCGGAATAAAGAATTCCTCTCTTGAAGCCCAAAATCCAAATATCCTGGCTTCAACTCCACCCACAGCAGGTGGATCAGAGGACAACACAGCCCAGAGAAGCAGCACGAGGAAGACCAGGTCCAGAGGGGCCCACCAGGGGTCGGCCGACCCCAAACCCTAGGTCGGCCGACCTGTGGTGGAGGCCCCCCTGGCCCATCTTGTTATGTCGGTTCGCCACCGCCTTCCAGGGGTCGGTTCCACCTGCAATCAATGCCACCGACCTAAAGAACCGCCTCAAGTTGCCGACCTTCTTGGGCTATAAATAAAGGGGTACCCCCCTCCTCCAAAGGACAACACAAGACACAAGTCATTCCACTCCCATCCAGGCCAAGGGCCTCTTGTACAGTAGTAGAATAGAGGAGAGGGCAAGGATCAAGGAGAGGGATAGCTCCCCTTTGGTTATTTCCTTATCTTGTACCCTTGGCGGATATTTATCTTATTAATAGTTCATCGTTCGTTCTTCGTCCGTTCATCGTTCTTCGTTCGTCGTTCGTTCGTTCGTCGTTCGTTCATCGTTCGTCGTTCGTTCTTAGTTCGTTCATCGTTCGTCGTTCGTTCGTCGTTCGTTCATAGAACGATCGTTGTTCTTATTCGTAAGATTAGTATTCGTGGTGTTATTGATCTAGCGAGCTTTACATACTAGTCGTTATTCTTGTTATACTTGTTTACGGGATCATCGCTCCGCGAGGGGTGCTCTAGCCTTCCAGATTGGTACCAGGACCGGGGTTAGAGTAGTAATCGACGGCATAGACGTGGTGTCTAGGCTAGAGGTTACCTTTGTTTGCAGCGTGCCCCACGGTTTGTAGAGGTAGGCGGCAGGTGGTGACAGCCCTGTCCGTCCCTTGTAATCCTCCACGTTCGGGTTCGTCGTAGAGCTACAGGCTGGCGTGACTTGGCAGACCAGGTCTATACCAGTGCCCGAAGTAAACGAGTAGAACTAGAGTGCGATCGTCCTGCGGGACAGCTAGATCTTTATTCATCCTCTCAATCCTATACTACTGCCATTCTTGTGTGTCCTTGGGTGAAACTAACCTTGCTGCAGATTATCACCGTTCCTTGGGGAAAACAAATACGATACCTTAGAATACTCCCGGGTGAAGTGCTACAACGGTATTCCGTGCGCTTGCGGATTTATTCGTGGTGTAAGAAATACCAACAACTGGCGTATACCAATCCGCCTGTTTCTCGAAAACAGTCCTATTCCAGACGATGATGCGGCCACGGAGCGGCTGGCACACAAGTCCAAGCAATATGTGTTGATCGACGACGTGCTCTACAGAAGAGGTCTCAATGGGATTCTGCTGAGGTGCGCTTCGACGGAAGACGGTGTTAGACTACTGCATCATATACACGGTGGGATCTGTGGTGCACACACAGCGTATCGCACTCTCATCGGCAAAGCGTTCAGGCACGAATTCTACTGGCTCACAGCAAAGCAGGATGCCATCCACCTCGTGCAGACATGTAAGTCCTGTCAATTCTTCAGCAGGCAAAGTACAAGGCATGCTCAAGAGCTGCATACAATTCCTATCACTTGGCCTTTTGCTGTCTGGGGGATCGATATTCTGGGACCGTTTCCCAAAGCCAAAGGAGGTCACAAATTTTTATACGTCGCCATCGACACCTTTACCAAGTGGATTGAGGCAGAGGCAGTTGTGAACATCACTCAGGTCGCTTCTGTCAAGTTCATGAGGAGTATAGTCACAAGGTTTGGAGTTCCCAGAAAGCTGATATCAGATAACGGTCGACAGTTCGTTGGTCGCCAGTTTGAGAAATTCTGTGCTGATCATGGTATAATTCACCCAACATCTTCGGTGGCCCATGCTCAAACCAATGGTGCTGTTGAGCGAGCCAACGGGATCCTTATGAAGGGGATGCGTGCGCGAGTATATGAGAAGCTAGCAGCTAAAGGCATGAATTGGATCGAAGAGTTACCGACTGTTCTGTGGTCAGCCCGGACGTCTACCAGTCGAGCTACAAAGGAAACTCCTTTTTTCCTAGTCTACGGTGCTGATGCAGTGCTGCCACCCGAGATTCACTTGGGGGCTCATCGGATCTCCAATTTTTATGAAGACGACCAGCTGATCTCTAGAGAGGTTGATCTACTGCTACTCGAAGAAGAACGTAACACAGCATTGCATAATGTGGAACATTATCAAAAAGTTCTGAAGAAGCAGTACAGTCGCAAAGTGGTCGGTCGACATTTAGATGTGGGAGATCTGGTGATCAAGAAGGATATTACTATCAAGGATAAGCATAAGTTGTCTTCTCCATGGGAAGGACCATACATAGTAGTTGAAGATGCTGGCATGGGGGCTTATATCTTAGCCCATATTGATGGCGATATATTGCCTGGCACATGGAACATTGATCAGCTTAGAAAGTTCTATGTGTAATCCATTGTTGATGAATAAAGAGGTGTCCAGTTTCTCCATCTACTGTGCAAGCGTCCAAAAGGCTGACCAAAGGTCAGTCTATTTGTTTGGCTGATGTCTTAGCCACATGAGGGTTATAAGGCATCGGTACGAACAGCCTCTTCAGGCAAAATTTTGTCATAAGGCTTAGCCACACTGTGGTTCATAAGTTAATTGACCCCATGACGTTCTAGCGAGGGACCCTTAGCCCATGAGGTTAATAAGTGGCTCTCCCTAGGCCGGTTGCACGATCAACAACCCAACAGACTGCAAGTCTTATGCCATACGGTGCTACACGATAGCTGCCGATGGTTCATAAGTTTCGTAAGTCTCCCCGAGTGTCTAAAGTAAGAGCCTTAGCCATCGAGTTATAAGTGCCAACTTCAGACCACGTTGCAAGATCAACACCCAATATTATTTAGCTTGAAACATAACTTGCCATGTGCAAAGTTAAATGTCATACCGCTACTGTGAGTTCCAGATATGGAGCAAACTTATCAATTTCGGAGAATTAGTTCAAACGTGGCTTGTCACAGGCAAAGCTAAGCGTCAGTGAATTAATCTGCATCCTTTCATGTTATTTAGATATTGCATATTAGTGACAATGCTTTCCTGCATTCAGTTAAAACTGTATCCAAAAAAGCAGGGGACTGGGCTACTATGCATATCTAAAACAAATTAACAGGAGCCTGAGCTCCAATAGTACATTAAAATATTGTTTGATCGCAGGACTTTACAAGCACTTCAATGCCTCTCTTCATCAGAAGGAGGTACTTCTAAGTTCAAGTCCATGATGAACTTGTCTGCTGATTGCATCAGCTCATCAACAAGGGCATCATGGTCAGATGCATTACAAGTAAAGCCTTGCTCAACAATCTACACATCCAAGTCAGGATGATGGTTCTTCAAAGTAGCCAAGGCAAAGGCACAGCCATTGACTAAACTGTCAACTACTTCATCAGCAAGCTTGGTCTTCTCTGCTGTCAGAATCTTGTTTGCATCCTTCAGCTTCTTCACCTCCGTCTGCAGAGATTGGATCACCTGACTCTTGGCTGTGGCCTCAGTGCTCAGGGCCTCATTCTGAGAATTCAAGACTACAACAGAGAATATCAGATTATTAAAGGTGTATGCAAAAGGTAAAAGGGGAATAACATATGACAGGAAGAATTACCCTCCTCTTTATCAATACGGAGATCCTTGAGGTATTCTTTATGCTCAGCCTTCAGATTTTCTATCTCCTTGGTAGGAGATACCTTTGCGTCATCGTGGGTCTTGGTCAGAGCAGCAAGAGCCTTCTCGAGCTCTTGGATCTTGGTATCCTTACCGGATGAATCATTGGCCTTCTCAGCATCAGATAGTTTCTTCTGAAGAGCAGCAAGTTCTCCATCCTTCTGCCTGATCTTGTCAGAAAGGCGCTTGCAAACCTGCAAATGCCACTTCTTGGCAGCTACAACCTCCTGGTTCAGTTTACCAACCTCCTGGCTCAGTTTGTCAAACACCAGATTCTCCCCAACTGTCTCAGATGCAGAAGCAGAAGCAGCTAGGGCTTGTTCAGGGACTGGTTCAACATTTAAGGCTGGAAGGTTGGCGGCAGGAGCAAGTTCAGTAGAAGCAGATGGTACACTACAATAAAATCACACATTAGAGGATCATGTAGAAATAATTCAAGCAACAAAAAGTCATCAAGAATACTCACGAAGTGTCCTTCTTGACACGAAAGCGTCTTCTCTTGGAAGATGGACTAGAAGCAGATTTCGATGGGTACCTGGTCACCGGTACGAGGTACAGCAACGCGGGTTGGAGCCAGTTCAGGGACATCGGAAGCGAAGGCTGCTGGTATTGCTGAAGAGGCCGTTCGGAAGCGCTTGCGGGTCGTTGTCTTTGTCTTTGTCCCAGCTGGGGGCTTCGAAGACTCGACGGCAGGCGGAGGAAGGCTGGTGGCTTCGATACCCACCGGGATATCACCGGACGTGGGATTGGTCGCCGGTTCAGCCCTCTCAGGTTCTCGTGGCGCCTCAGATTGCTCGACAGCAGCAACAGCAGCCACCTTTCGGTCAAGAGAGCTGGTGACGTCATCTACAACGGCCGTTCCGCCTCACGATCGCCGTTATCTTCTTCTTCACTGTCTCCGATGACTACATCTACATTGGGTTGAACATCATCGGGGCCAGGTTCATAAAGGTTCTGCAGAACACAAGAATATTATCGTGAGAGATATATCTTCGGCAAAGCGAGGAAATCTACGGTCAACATACCTCAGGAGGAGGATTGGCTGCACTATAAGGAGGAGGCACTGTCGAAGGTCTATTCTTCGGTCCAGTGCCCAAGATATCATATACTCTCTTGAAGACATCATCTTCGGAGAGCTCAGTAACTGCAAAGGAGAGAAAAAGATGACAGACTTATCAAACAGAAATCAGATATCAAGTATATACTGATATATTGATGAGTGATGGACATCTATCTCCTACTGTTAACCAATTAGGTTCACCAGGACCTGTGTAATACATAGCCAGTGGATCACGCCTCTGAAGAGGGAAGATGCGTCTTCGGACAAATTCTTCCACAACATGTTCTCCTCTCAGGCCCATTGATCAACTAATTGATCCTGGCTGTCATCTTGTTCAATCGAGGAACATAGGTTGGAAGACTCTTGTCCCAATCCCCATGGTTCGTCATCAAGCCCTCGAGCTTGATTGAGGTGTTCTTCTTCCCCATGTCCAAGATCAGATATTTGGTGTCATATGTGCTCCAGGAAGACTTGTACTGATACGGGATGAACTCTGTTTTGTTCCTAAGTACAAAGCCTACTGAAAAAACCATCATCTGACCCTTATAGTACCGTGGCTGGTGGTAATGGCGCCACAGATTCACGCAGGGGGCTACGCCCAACCAACATTCGCACAAGGCGGCAAACATGCTAAGCATCATCACAGCATTGGGTTTGAGTTGAACCAGCTCTATATGGTAAAATCTACAGATCTGTTCAAGAAATTTGGAAGGCGGAAGATTGAAACCACACATGAGATGAGCCTCAAATACCGGGATTTCCGTGGTGTTGCAATGATGATATTCATAGTCGCCGTTGTTCCGCCGGGTCAGGAAAGCCGAGATCATTCCCCTCCTCTCCAGTTCATCCAAGTATTCCAAGGTGAGAGTGGATTTCTTCCAGTACTCGAACACATTTGGGATTTCTCCCTTCTTCATCTTTTGCTGCGCTTAGGTGAGAGAAATGTTGGAGTCTTGGGAGTCGGAGGATTGGTTCTCGTTGGGATTGCCGGAGGCTACGGCGGACGTGGATGCGGTGGCCATGAGAAATGTTTAGGGTTTGAGGAAATAGAAAGGAGTGCGGACTAAAGAATGGGGGAAAGAGAATACGGCGTGAAGGGTTTAAGTAAAACCCGGCGTGACGGTTCACCTCCCCATAAATGCAGGATTTCCCTTCCTTGAGTTACGTGCGGAAGATATCGAGGTGATGCCCTTTTCTGTTATTAAAATATGTTTGGATCTGCGCCCAGTTTTTGGAAGGATAACCACCTGGATTTAAGCTGGGAAGTTAGAATATTTTTCTGGGAATAGATGCTAAGATGATTAAAAAGGTTTGATTAATGATCCAGATCGGAAAGAAACTTTGGTGCGTTAAAAAACGTGTTGAGTAATACTCCCGAAGAGTTTTCGGCCAGTGATCGGTTAGTTATTACGAAGACCTACTCAGTCAAGATATATCGAAGAGGACAGTCCAGTTATCTCGAAGACTCATGCAAGATATATCGTCAAGAAGTGAAGTCAACATCACAGATGCAATATTATTCAGAAATTATAATTTTGGATTGAAGGCAGCCATCAGGATCCTTGGAGTGTTCCAGGACACGTCCCAGGACGACCTCAAGAAGGCCTACCGCGAGGTAGCCAAAAGTTCATTACAAGCAAGACATGCAGAAAAGCGTCTAGGTTCTACTCTCCGACCTGCTTGACAGAAGAATAACACAGGAGAAGAAGAAAAAAAGAAAACCTAGTTCATTACGAAGGAAATGGCCTAATAGCCATCCCCTTATCCCTAGTTCCGCTGATCATCAGCGTCCTCATGGGCTGCAACAGCAACATCAGCATCAACCTCGTCCTCTTCATATGTGATGAGGGGAGAGGAGGCTTCGGCAGCAGCAGCAGCAGAGCCTACACTTACGCCGCCCTCATCTTGGGTGATGAGCGGGAGGGGCACCTCGGTGGTGGAGAGGGTAGAACCCTCGTTCAATGCCATGACCGGGTTGATGACCCCGGTAGGAAGGAGAGGATCTTCTGCGGCGACGGGAATGGAGCCACTTGCCTGGCTGGACCCGGCTTGAGTGCTCACCCAAGGTGCCCAGCCAGGGTCGTCCAAGACCATGGCCTTCTTCTTGGCCGTCGTCGTTGTTATTGTCGTCGTCGCTGTCATCGTCGTCGTTGGAGTCGTCGAGGAGGATGGGTTTGGCGTCCGCCGGAATCCCTCGTGGCCCCTTGTTCAGGACAACATGGAGGCGGCGAGCCAACTCTTCATCTCCCGCCGTGTCCGCCTCCAGATCTACGACTTGAGATGGATCTGGAGGGGGACTTGGAGGAGGGAGCCCGTAATCCTTCGCAGAGAGCGGAGGAGGAGCAGCAGCTACCGACGGTGGTGCGCTGGCGGGATGCGCGGAGGAGGATCCCGACCCGCCAGCGAGCTCGTCGTCGAACCACTTCATGAACTGTGAGGTGGTGGGTCTTTTATTGCCCATGGTGTATGGTGGATGCGAAAGTAATACTTGGGGCCTCCGCCGTCCTCATCATTTATAGCAACCTTTTGGAAGCTGAAAGGTCAAGTGCAAAGTGGATTTTTTATGTTTCTTCCTGGGGAACCGTGTGGAGATGCGGTGAGTTCAGGGGAAACCTTGGTGGGCCTGGTTTGGAGAATAAAGACAAAGAGCTGAAGGGTCGCGTCAAAGTCTTTTCATACTCTGAGCGGAGTCAATGCTATGGCTGGACCGAGAAAAGGGGATAAGGATGGGAATTAATTAATGTTTCCTCTAGATTCCCTGGATTGATGGTTCTCTTAAAGACCTGGTGTTGATAAAGTTATTTGAAGGGAAGTTATTCCGATCACTCGGCATGGTTGCTGTTGTTCCGATGACTCGGTTCATTCAGTTGTTCCGATGACCCGGTTCATTCAGTTGTTCCGATGACCTGGTTCATTCAGTTGTTCCGATGACTCAAGAATTGAAGATCAGAATATCTGAAGTATGTGTGCTCAGTGAAGAACATATCCCTTGTCAGAAGTTCGCATGAAGATTGTTGACGGTCCTTAGACCCAGTTTTTGACCGTCAATTAGCTCTATAAATAAGGAAGAACTAACACTTGTTACTTGCATTTTGTTATCGAATAACCTATTTCCACGTGTACCTCTAGATTTGGATGTGCAGGTGGAAAACAGGGATTTCCAGGTGTAAACAAGGCCCAAGGCGACGATTCCAACACGTCCATCAAACGACGCTCGCCGCGGGAATATAATTCAAGGATTAAAGGCCCAGAACCACCCAGAATATCAACTGAGGCCACGCACCTGGAAAAGAGGCTAAAAGGCCGAGGGGAGCCAACCTGCCAAAGCCCAGCCCAGGGGGGGCCAGGGCCAGGTCGGCCGACCCCCAACCCTAGGTCGGCTGACCTGACAGGGAGGCCCCCTGGGTCCACCTTTCTATGGCGGTTTGCAACCGACTTGAGGAGGTCGGTTCCACCTGCAATCAATGCCACCGACCTAAGGAACCGCCTCAATTCCACCGCCTTTGGAGGGCTATAAATAAAGGGGTACCCCCTCCCCTTGGAAGACACACAACACAAGAGGCTCATTCCCTCCTCCACACATCCAGAGCTAGGGGCTCTCTAGTTAGGCTTAGGCTGAGTAGTTGGGCTGCCCTTTTGGCTCCCAAGTCCCTTGGAGAGTTTGGGGTATATTCCCTTGTATCCTTTTACTCTCTTTGTAAGACTTATTTCTTTATCAATGGAATATCATCGTTCTTGTAGTAGTTATGTGCTTATGCTAGTTCATCGTTCATCCTTGATCTTGGATGAACGTTCTTCGTTCGTTCATGTTCGTTCATCGTTCGTTCATCGTTCATCGATGTTCGTTCATGATCGTTCATCGTTCGTTCGTCGTTCGTTCATATTCAATCATCGGTTAACGATGATCGTTCTTCATCGTTCATCGTTCGTCGCTCGTTCTTGAGCGATGAACGCCTATGCTTAACGTAGTGCTAGCTTTGATCCTTTGTCTAAGTAATCGCTTGCTAGACCTAGTTGTTCCTTTTGCTTAGTCATCGGGTCCATTGTCTTGCAAGAGTGCTCTAGGTTTATCGCCTTGCGAGGTGCCTCGAGGGATCTAGAGTTGTGGTTAGTTACGCTAGCATGGTGCTAGGGCTTCCTTTCCACCCTTGGATGCGTGTTCGTGCCCCACGGTTTGTAGAGGTAGGCGGCAGGTGGTGACAGCCCTGTCCGTCCCTTGTAATCCTCCACGTTCGGGTATGGCGTAGGAGTATATATGAAATGTCCGGAGATTGGGGCAGACTCTGATCGCTGGATCTCCCGATGATGGCTTGGCAGTAGAACAGCTTAGTCTTGGCTTGTGTGCAGCTTAGGCTATAGGTAGATGCTACGCACGCTACTTGACGATGTACATTAGGAGTAGCAGTTCTTCTTACTTAACCTTAGTCTAGCTTAGAGCCGCCTCTCGCCTTTTATCAGAGAGTGGAAATGCCTGCTGTGTGTGTCGCACTATCCTCTATCCATTTATTGCCTTACCCCTGCATTTGGATATTGGTTATGATCTATCATTTGTAACACCATGAGTATAAGTACACACTTGTCAACCATGTCTTCCTTTGGGAAAATATAAATAACGATACCCTGGAATACTCTCGGGTGAAATGCTACAACGGGTTATCCGTGCGCTTGCGGATCATCTTTTATGATTAAATACTAATAATACATATCTGGCACTCGTTGCTAGTTGTGGATTATTATGTATCCTAAGCAAGTAACTTAACCCCAGGTATTTCTGGCGCCGAACCGGGAATATTCACTCTAGGCCTAACCAGCCTAAGGTGGTGTTTTCTGTTTGGTGTAAGAAATACCAACAAAGATGAAGATCTCTTCGTATCAAAGACGAATCAGCCAAGTGACATGTTCGGTGGCTTATGTCGTAACCCATATTTTCAGATATTCCCGAAGACTTAGTTTGGTATTTTCCGAAGACTTGAATCGCACGAAAGGAAACTTGTAGATAGACTCAGAATCTGTTACTATAGATCCGAAGTCTTGTAGAACAAGGCAAGGATTCCTAGAGGCGGTAACAAGACTATAAATATACATGTAACCCTCCGATGAGAGGACATTGCATCGTAGATCATACACACCACCATATTCAACACGACATACACTGGACGTAGGGTTATTATCCTCCGGGAGGCCCGAACCAGTATAAAAACTCTCTGTGTGCCCTAGATTGATTCCTCGATTGATCGTTGTTCCCCGAACCAAATATTTGCCGTTCTCTCGATTATTCGAGCGACGATAGAATAAAATTTGTTTGAATCAATCTCGTGCTCTTGTTCTTCCTCCCCATCTAATTCCCTAATTTATCTTTTTCCCCAATTTCGGAGCTATTTTCGGGTGAGTTTTCGATCTCCTTTTTGGCTGCGATTTGGGTCGGATTTCTTGGATGGATTCGGTGCTAGGATGTGAGGTAACATGCCTTGAGTGATCTTGTTCAAGATCTTCCCATGAGCACTTCGAATTTGTGGATTTTGTCCAAGAACTTTCAAACCCTTGTTCTTCCACGTGATCTGAAATTCGAGGGGATTTGGTTGGGTTTTTAGTATGGATCCACTTGGATGAAGTTCCCCATCATGTCACGCACCTAGGGTTCAAGTTTGGTGATTTTTGGAGGTCGTTTGATTGAGTTTCGGATTTTAGTTCGTCCGTTTTCGCGTGCTGTTTCGAATCTGCCGGATATCCGACAAGTTGCCGGAGTATCCGGTGGCCGGAGTATCCGGTAAGTTACCGGAGTATCCGACAGTTTTCCAGGTCCGGAGTGTCCGGGTTCGTACCGGAGTGTCCGGTGGACTTCCAGGTCCAGAGTATCCTGTAACATACGGAATATCCGATGGAAGGTCTCGGGTTGAGTTTTCTTGGTTCATCTAGTGGAGTGTGCTTTTGTTTGATTTGCTTCCGCAAGTGTTTTTACATCATCTACAATCATTTCTAGGGTCAGCACATCTCTCTTCATGCGTGTGTGTGATCTTGGTGATTTTTCTTGAGGCGGGTCGGGACATAGGCCGAGTTCTTTGAAAGAATTTTTATCGGCTCCCATTCACCCCCCCCCCCCCCCCCCCCCTGATCGCCATCTCGGTCCTTCACATGTCAAAATTCGTCCAGAGTCATCGGGAATCGTCGAAACAATTTGGCATCTAGAATCTGTCTCGGTGCTGCGCCACCGTAATTTGGCCTTTAGGCTTTATATCGTGTTGGAGCCCATTAGGAGCGCGTCCAGGGGTCTTGCACGCCTCTAATCTCTATATTATCAGTAACCGCCACCCAAGTTAAGGTTGGGTTTTGCTTAGATTATTCTGTCAAGAACAGTTTCGACGTTCATCGGTTTGTGAGACCCCAACTTGTGAGCTTAATTCAGATTTCAGCAATTTTGGTTGCATTCTTCTGTGTTCTTGCTTGTGTTCTTCTATTCGCAGACAAGGATAAGCCTTCTCGGCAAGGTCGACCGTGCATTGCCGGTCAATAACCAGAGGAGATGTGGTGCTGCAATTGCGGGGTTCGGAACGTGTTGTTCTGAAGCCGGATCGATGTGTGTCAGGTCTCCACCAAATCGTTGTATATCAGAACCTTTCGGAAGATCGGGAACCCTAGTTCACATCAAAGAGGCCGGAGAACCTTATTCCATGACGACAACGTAGTCTCGACCACGTCATTGCCGTCATGACACATAATTCTCTATGTTACCTTGCCGAGAATGATGTGTCCATCATCACCACTATCGATACTTTCACCGAAACCGCCATGGGGAACATCAAGATTGTTAACACCAAAGAATTCGGTTTGGGTAGACTCAAACCTAACCTAGGACTCAAATGACTGACACTACTACTAGAGAGACGATAACCCGCTCGCTCTAGCCGTCCAGGAGATCGCTGGAGTTGGAGAGACAGAGAGAGAGAGACTCAAATCTTCTTAGCCGAAAATGTTTGTCGCTGCTTAAACAATACTTAGGCATACTTTCGAACTGTTTGATCCCACTGACATATGTTATAATGTCAAGACTCACACTGCTTGTTGTTGTTAAAGGATGAAACACTTGCAGTACTTTGAAGAGAAAGTTGTAGGATTACGGACTTTTTATGGTCATGCTCGTCATAGAGCTCGAATACTCATGAAGGGCCTCATTTGACATTTCGCACAAGCCCGAAAATCTCGGCTATAGCCATGCTTGTCATAGAGCTCGTCGTCGGCCCCAGCTAGCAGCAGATAGTAGACGCGGGGGCATTTCTTCTCCTAGGCCGAGAACCGTGCGCACATGCGGAAGCTAGATCTCTTCTGCGGCACCAAGAGGGTGCATGGCGCCAACCTAATCCACTGTCGGACAACGTCCTCATCGGCCGGGCAATGCGCTGAAGATCCGCGGCTTTGAGATGATGCCGGCCAGGAAGCCGCACCACGACTGGCTACATCGGCATGCTGTGCTAGTTAGTGGTCGCCTGAGCATCTCGTGGGCAATGTGTGCCACGAGGCGGTCGTGGACATCTGGGAGCTCGGGTGCGTGTTGGCTAAGGTCCTCACCAACAAGGTCATGTTCGACACGGAGACAAAGGATGACATGCTCGACATGGCCATGAACTATGAACATGCTGGGCGTGTTTCACGGGAATTTTATAGTACATGAATTTCACAGGAAGCAATTCAATTTTACAGGAAAAAACGCAGGATTTAGGGAAAAAATCCTTCATTCCTAAGACTAGTTACTGTGCCAAGCACATCCAACCAAGTCCATTATTGAGCCAAGCACATCCAACCAGTCAAAGCTGACCCAATAAGTCATGTTGGATCCGGTTCCATCGTAAACAGGTCCATGCTATCAGAGGATCCGGTTACATGGCAAAAGCCATACAAATCTCCAGGAGTGTGTGTGCCCAAAAGCGTTTTTTCCACGCCGCTTACCTCTCTCCCCACATCTCGCACCCACCCTCGACACATTGTAATCGGACGGTACTAATTAAATAATCTAACCGCGTGTTGATTCCAACGGCTCTTGCAGGCCACGGTACCCGCGTGAAACAGACGCTAATCCCCTGCATGTACCAGCGAACACCCGCGCCGCGGCCTCCCTCCGTTCCAATTTTGGATCGCGTCGATTTCACGCGCCTATTCCCTCTCCCCAACGCATAAATAGAATTCCCAATCCAAACCCGAGCTCCAACCTCGAGAAAACCCTACAATCGAGAGGAAGAGGGAATGGCGCGTCCGAGGGGCAAGAAGCGCACTGCAGCCCAGGCGGCGTCCGATGACTCGAGAAAGCAGGAGGCGGTGGCCGCTGGATCGAGCAAGCAGGAGGCCGCGGTGAAGGAGCCGGCGGCCCGGGGGCGGGGCAAGCGCGCCAAGGCGTCGATCAGGCCCAACGCCGAGACGGAGTACTTCCCCGAGAAGAGGAATCTGGTGAGAATGCTTCAGGATGGCCTTTCTCGAATGGTTGTTTCACTTTGTTCCGGTCGAGTTGTGCGGGTAGATTTAGTGCAGCGAGATTATAGTGCGTGGATTGATCAGAAACGGGGGATAATGGTTCGCTTTTGCTGCGAGCCTTACGTTGCATCAATATGCCAATAGAACTTATTGGGCTATCCGCATCCATGTAGGAAAAATAAATGCTATGAGGTTAATGGTTTCTTGCTTTGTTCAGGAGGATCTGTGGCTATCCGCTTTTTCTGTGGGGACTGAGGTTTGTGCCCATTCCTACCTTCATGTGTACATGGACACAACATGCAGTTTAATTAAGCTACTCATTTTGCGTTGCTTTTAACAACTTAACTTGTTATGGAATCTGCAGTGGGAAAACATGGACAAGATAAAAGAGTTCAACTGGAATTTTGAAAATTTAGAGGTATATTATTGTCAAATCTAGTCTCTTACGTTTTTAATGGTGGGTCGTTTAGCTTCCCTTCTCATTGATATGTTGTCATTTATTGTCTGTGAGCAGAAAGCACTAGAACAAGGGGGTGATCTTTATGGAAAGACAGTCTACGTGTTTGGAGGCACTGAGCGTAAGTATATACTTTCCTTTCAGTTATCTTTAAAGCTTAATCTGCTACTGTTGAATATTAATACATGATTCGATCATTCCTGTTGCAGTTGCTTTAAGTTCTGATCAGACCCTTTTGACTGAACGTTTATATCATAATTATGTTTACTATTGACTTCCAGAACATGTTATTAGAAAAAAAAATGCTTGTGTCACTTATGAAGATAAAAATCTTGACAGGTAGACTGAATTTTGTTTGCACATTTAGTATCTTCTAGCTTTATTGTTCAACAATGATTCCAGACTGAATTTGGGGTGCAAATTTGGTGTCTTCTATATTTGTTGTTCTGTAAGAATTCTGGCCTCAATTTGGGTTGCACATTTAGTGCCTTATACTTATTTGTTCTATAACAAGTCGTCGTTTATTTTATTGGTAATATGTTTTTTTCAGCTAGCTTGAAGGCAAACTTTGCTACTGTTGAGTCTTTATACACATGTTTTAATTACGTTTAGTAATTTTTTAGTAATCAACACCGTTTGGGGTAAATTTAACTTTATCTTGATAACTATCAATATGCTTCTCTATGTCTGTGCGACAATATGGATCTGTTGGATGTATAAAGCATGTTTTAGCATTCACTGTTTACATTATTTGTTCACAACTCTGTTGAATATTGTACCATGCATGTCTGACTGGCTCATTTATGTTTTCATGCAGCTCTTGAGGTTAATGGTGAATCAAACCTAGCCTTGATTCCTGTTGTAGTTGCTGTAAGTTCTGATCATACATTTTGACTGAACTTTTATCCTTGATTACATTTTCTGTTGAATACCAGAACATGTTATTAGAAAAATGCATTTACGGAAAATGCACATGTCACTTATGAACATGAAAAGTCGGGAAGTAGTCCAAACTTGGGTTGCACATTTGGTACCTTATGTCTTTGTTGTCCTGTAATGATTCCAACCTGAATTTGGGTGTCACATTTGGTGCCTTCTATGTTCATTGTTCAGTGACAATTCATGTGTTCAAGAAAAAAGTAACATTCATGTCCTCGGTGCTTTCCTTACTTGGGTTTCCTAGTCGAAACTATTTTGCTAGTGATCTTCTTATTGGTTTTGTCGACTCTAATCTGCACCGTTTAGTCATATGTAACTTTGCTGCTTCATCAAAGAACTTGTTTACTAGTTTTATTTAATCTGACCCGTTTTGTCATATGTAACTTAGCACTTGATTTTTTAAAAAAAAAATTGCAGGTAGACTGTCCGTTCCCTCCATCTGATAAAATTGGCATAACTTCCGTTCAAATGGAAAGTGAAGAAATAGTGCCAATGAAGGCTATGAAGATGGGATGGGTCCCCTATGTTCCACTTGATGACAGGTAACTTTTTACCATTTATAGTGAGAAATATTCATAACTTTTTTTGTTGATTATATTCTTATCCTCTCCTGTGACATTATTGCTGATTTTGCTTGACTTATTATTGCTTTGTTGATAGGCTCAACAGGATTGATAGTTTGAAAACGCAAATATTTACTCTCGGTTGCACCCAGCGAAGGTCAGTGTTATGGGTTTATCCTCACTTCTAAGCTCAACTACTTAAAAAGTTACTAAATCACAGCTACATTTTGCAGGTGTGCGCTTAAGCATCTCAAAACTGAGAGAGTCAGGAAATTTGACTACTGCTTGCCATGTAAGCTGAATTGGCTTCATATTTTGGAATCATCCGTAGTTGACTTTGTTATTTTGGATCCTTGACAACGTGGTGTCTTTAGTTAGGTTCTTGTAAGCACCTACCCTTGGCATACTTAGGCATGTGGAAAACTACAATAATATAATTCTGCTTAATGTTCTGTGAGGTTGTTTCTATATATTAGTAGAATGATTGCACTGCAACTTTCTATGAGGGGACGATGATATTTTTCACTAAACAAATACTTCAGTTGTTTGAATGGAAGTTGAAGAAATCTGCCATCAAACTATATTGACAGCTTTGAATTTTAATGAACTCTGGTTGTGTTTGTTGTTTGATTGTTATTTACAATAATAATTCATATAAGTGGCATGTTTATATCTTAGTAATTGACTAATTTCATGTAAAATCATATATTTGTTGTTTTCTTATGAGTTGATAGGATAGCCCATACTATCCTGGCTCAAGTTAGTCTCTTCTTTCTGTTTGTGTGCATTTCTGTGTCTGATTTGTCTTTGGTACTTTCTGTCTCTAACTTTCGGGGTAGCTGGGTAACCATGTAGGCAGCAATTTAATGCTAGGCAGAAAAGAGCATAGTTCCTAGATAACTGCCTAGGGGGTTGCAATCTACCTTCTAAAACGTTTCAAGCACGACAATATTTTTTTTAAAAGAATCGAACACTTTCCCATGCAACTCAATCCATGTTCTCAAATACTTGCGCATATTTCTGAGCTGTTCTACTATTTTAGGTTGCTCAGTCAGTTAAAATATATCTGGCATTAAATACTTTGATGATATGGTTTTAATGTTTAATGAACCTCATTTCATATGGTGCAGATTATATGCCACTGAATCCTCCTGAGGAAGAAGATGACACAGTTGTCGATATCATATATCCTCTGGAGCCTCCGGTAAGCTTCCTTTAGTGAGTTTGTTATCAGTTGTGCTACCTAAATAGTTAAGAAATGGTGATGTTAGTTCTCTTACTTGGCTGTAGAATATGCTGTTAAGCAGTGTCTGCATCACACGTTATATGAATCTTTGATTGTGACCTTACATAGGTTATATTTGGGGTGCTTTTGTATTGAATTCATCCATCAGTACAATCACTATCCTGATTTCACCTTATAAGCTATGTGTGGCAGTAGACTTCTGGCTTTTTTTTTTTTTTTTTTGCGAAAAGACTTCTGGCTAATTAATGTGGTCAGTAGCAGCCAGATGTGTGTTGTGACAGGATTTTTAATTTCTGATAGCCTGCAGTTGAATGTTCACACATTACAATACAGTTGAAGTTTAGTCTGCTACACCCTTCTTTAAAGATATTGCATTTCAAACATTATTCAGATAGATGTGCTTCCATTTTGCTCTAAGTTTTAGTTATAAATAAATGTTGATTGTTATTATAGATAACTGTGTTTACATTATGCTGCTTGTTGCAGATTGTTTGCGAATTTGACTGGGCAGTTCATGATTACGAGGTTTGTGTGGTTTCTGTTTTGTTCTGTTCTGGAGTTGTAGTATCTACTTATGAAACGTCGTCTGTGATTAATCACTTTATTCTAATGCAGAAATTTGCTGATGAAATATTTGAAGAAGAGGCGGTGCTGGAGGATGAGAAAGAAAAGTTTAAGGTACACATTAATTTCGTGGCTTGAATCTTACATAAACTGTATTATCATTGCCTTGGTGCTGTTCCTTTTATAATTATTTGCGGCCATATTTCTTCAACAGGAGTTTGTAAAAGAGAGGGTTAGTGAAAGGAGGAGAGAGCTGAAACAGGTCCACAATCAACTGAAATACTTCATTCTTAAATTGTTGTCGAGGACGACAACTTTTTCAATTTTGAACTAGAATTGTTGTTCTAATGACAACGATCTAAAAACGGAGTAATTATTTTTACTAGAGTAGTAGTGTATTCTAATACTACTCAACTATTTCCCCGATAATAATGCAGGCTAAAGAAGCCAGGAAGAAAGCTATTGATGATATCGATCCGAAGATAAAGGAGGCATTCGAAAATATCAAATTTTACAAATTTTATCCTGTAAAAACCCCGGACACACCTGATGTGGGGCGAAAGGTATGCATTGTTGGTCGATGTTCTTTGTTAAACAGCATCTGGACGTGCTTTTGATCTGATGTAAAGGTTTTATTTCTGCAGGCGAAGTACATCAACAGATATTACGGGAATGCACATTACGTTAATTAGCTGCTCACACAATCCCCACTGACTTACGAAACTTGTAGCATTCCTGGGCGCACGCTTAGAAGACTTTTGCACGCGGATACAGGAGGACATGCTGGACGAGTTCACCAACAACCGGCTGCGGGCGTTCGAGTGTTCCAGGACTTGCCTGATATTTGGCTGGCTGGGCACGAGGTCCTCGCCGGCCTGCTGACCTTCGATGCCGGTGAGATGCTGACCGCGGTGGCCGCACTCCAGCTGGGGGTTTGCCGAGGATTTGGCCAACACAGTGCACGCCACCGCCGCGTACAAAAGGATCGTCTTTCCATCCAATCCTTGTGAACCTTCTTGAATTGTAATATATATACAATCTTAACTTGTTGGCATGAAGATGAAGCAATGTAACTGTCGGAATACACATTATACCTTTGTTCAGACTGCTTTTCCCGGTTAACGAGCAATTTTTACTAGTAGACGAGACGAACTTGTTGACGATGGTGCACGGATAAGCCTTTTCTTACAGAATGTTGTAAATCAAACTGTCAACCATCGCAAATCGGAATCTGTCACTTAGAAAACGGAGGTGAACAATCTATACTGCAAGATGACAGTATATATCACAATCTCAAACTGAATTTACTTAGATGGCAATTATCTGCCAAATCATAACCGCCTCTGTGACGCTGTCCAGGCTCGAGTATACAGCTGCTGAGCTTGGACTCCCGAGTCCTCCGACAAGAGGCTCAGCAGCAGCTGGGCAGAGCGTGAAGATGTAATGTATTTTTTCTTCAGGGCAATCAACCGCACTTTTAACGTCCAATTGTGAAAATCTGAAAAATCGATAGTTGTTAATATCTGAAAATAGATGGTTGTTTCACAGTTGAAGTGAAGAATTATGCTCAAAACGCTATTGTTCCTTTCTGTTTTTTCCCGAATACGTGGTGCACTTGCCACTCCCTTAGGTGTTCAGACTCCTTGTTTATCTACACAAAACACAGAATCCGAACTGAACTGCTTTCGTATTTGTTTGTTCAGTTTATGATGCCGCATTGGTCAATAGTATTTGCCTTTTTTCCCCCCTTCATGATGGGCATGATGGGCCTCTGATGTCTTGATCAACTTTGACACATTCAATTATGTAGACGGTCTACATTACCAGAACAAGAAACGCATGAAACATGTCTTGATCAACTTTGACACATTCAATTGGTGCTGCTATCCATGTTGAATGATTTGTGTCACTCCAGTTTTCATGCGTTTCTTGTTCTGGTACAATTTTCTCAACATCAGCTCCAAGTAGCAACTACATTTTGCTGAAACTCACCATAGAACTATCTTTAAACACATATATATACACAGCACATCTATATATAATAGCTACTTTACAGAGTTGTAATTTCCAGTGCAGTACGAACTGCACAACCAATAATTGCATAATTTTACCGTACAGATGATTCCATCAAAACTTTCATAGAGAACCATCCATCAGCACCTCCCAGACCCCACTCAATCTACTTATCAAACAGCATAGAGGCGGATAACCTGGTTAATCGTGGCACGACAAATAGGGCATCCCCATTTCTTAGACTCTATATCCTTCAGGCAGGACATACAGCCAGCCATGTGACCGCACGGAATGCAGGCCCCTTCCACAGGGGCATCCAAGCAAATAACGCAAGTGCCAGTAGGAGTGTTACCACTGCCGCTTGCATTCGCTTCGCCTTCTCCAGGTTTCACAAAGGTTGCTGCTGTACCACCTTCGGTGGTAGCTGGCATGGTAACATCGACAGGTGTGGAGTCGATGGATGGATACTGAATAGGGCCATTGTAGAAGGTTTCTTCAGCAAATGGTGGTGCAGTTGGGGTTGGAAGACTCGGAAGTGCCTCCTGTGGAATGACAATCGGAGGGTTGGTTTGGCTTTTATCTGGTCTCGATGAACTTTGGCCAGAGCTTGTTCCAACAAGCTCTCCCCATCCGTTGTATGTGCTGCTGCTTGGGGCATCGACCTTGGCTTGGCCACTACTCTTTGATGGTGCTGGAGCATCCGGTGGGCCCCATCCATTGAGAGAGTTGCTTGGAGGGTTTCCCCATCCATTGGTATTAGTAGCTGGTACAGTTGGCTGAACATTGGCCACTCCCTCTGCTATAGCTGACTGAATGGAGGCATTGATAGCCATCGCCAATTCAACATCCTCCTTGCTGGGTGCGGAGCCCTCTGAAGATGCCAAAGACGAACTTGGAGGTAATGGATTTGGCACCGGGGAGTTCCCTGGTTGCACTTGTACCGTGTTGACAATCTACAAAGGTGATGTTCAGATAATTACGACAATGTGTCTGTATGAAATAAACATGAACATTTGATTTCATAATAGACCTCAACTTCGCCTCATTATTAATGCAGTTATTTACAGATTCCATGTACAAGCAAAACTTGTTCAAGACAAGAACTTGTTTAACAATAGTGAGAGGTCATAAAGGATAGACATTGAGTATTCAGAAATGTACCTGTGCGATGCCGCAGCATGCATTATAGAACCATTGAATCTGCTGTTTGTCACCTTCAAACGCAGGTAAAATCTTGTATCGACTTTCTGTGTAGATCATTTCCAAACCATTTATAAGAAAATTGCTACATAACCATTTCCTCAATCCATAGTAACAACCAAGCAAAGCAATTAAAACAATCCCGAAAGAGCAGATAAGATCAAAGGATTCAGACAACAAAAATTTGATCAGGTTAGCTGCAGCCTTTATCATGTATAAATAATGCTGTTCAGTTCCACTAGTATAAGATTGATTACTACCAATAATAAGGGACTTGATAAATCAGAAAAAAAATAAATAGGAATACGTCTATCATGAGACAGAATACATCTCCTAATCCTAATTCTAGCCGAAATGAACCAAAATGAACCATCTAAGCAGCATGTTTTCCCTTGACTAGATTCAAGTGGACGGAAATAAAGTTGACAGGGATCCTCCAGAAACAAAAAGATATAGCTCCTTTGCATAAGCAAAATTATATCTGACAATGGAAATAATATATATGGAAATATCATCATGATGCGAAGTGAAATGGAAATAATATATACAAGGCATGTAGCCTGAAGCATTTAGAATCAGCAAAGTCTGTAAACCGAGAACAAAAACATGAACATACTTGTCGCTTTGTCAAAAATAGTTATGGTCGGGTCGGACTGATTAAACTTTGGTTCCTCAACTTGAGATTTCCATAGTTTAATTACAACCCGTGGTTTAGAAGCCTGCATGTTCATTAAGAAAACAAACATATCATAAACATATGGAGTAGTCACCAAAACTGCGGAAACAAAATAGCATAAAATTGAAAGAAATGCAGTGTTCCTGCTGATTGCTGATGTAAGCAAAGGGCAAGTTTATATGTTTGCACAGCAAAAGAAAAAATGCCATAAATTTTAATCGTGGTGCCGAAGAAAAAGAAATTACACGGAAAGCACATGCTTAATTCTTTTTCAGTGTTGTCAAATTGCCCTGCTGCCTGCACCCAGTGGCCACCAAAAAGTTAAAACACATTAGGTCACTTACGTGTGCACTTAAAATGGTCAAGAATAGTCCATTACATTTTCAGACTTCTATTTTGTCAGACCTGGTTCCCACACCTGATTAAATATGTAATGTATTTAAACTGCATAATTCATTATGACTCCAACGTCCAGCCACTGCTCATTGTATTTTTCAACTCTTATGCTTGACATATTTACTACCTACATGTCGGAGAGCATGGAGTATTTTACATCCCATGAAGAAACCAAAAGCACCAGAGGACCATAGAGGGGAAAACTAGTTCCAGCTCAATTCCTCCACAAAAAGAATGCTATGAGCATATAGAAGCAACACTACACATGACTTTGATATCTTGTGAAAAGCGCTACTTGGCAAACATTAGAGGTCTGAAATGCTCATAGCAATATATACTGTCCCATGTTAACAAGAATTAATAGAAAAATAGAGTTAGGTGTGGAAAATCATTACCTGCAAATCAGGATATATAGCTAACTCTAATTTGAGAGGCCTGGTAGGAGTCCTCACTTCGCGGGGTAAAACCACTGCCCAACTAGGGAAAGAAAGCAAAGATTAGGTAGTCAAACATACAGTGTAATTGGAATAAATGTGCTTTGTAATGTACAACATATTGACAGGGAGTGTAAAAAGGATCAGAAATTATTACATCTTTCTTGTCATGAACTGTGAAGCAAACACTTCCAAAAAACCAGGAGCGTAATTCTCCCTCATCCATCCACAGAAAAGAGAAATTCGTCCCTAAAAGTAATTGAAGAACAGTTAATACGCAATCAAAATGAATCGAGCTGTAGTAAGTATCACTACAAAAATAGGGAGCTACCTCTATGGCACGCACAACGTTCACGTGGCCCTTTTCTCTTGCCAATTCAAGTGCAGTAAGACAATCATCGTTTGTTATAAACGGATTAGCTGCAAAAATATTAGAAAAGATTGTATCATAAAAGATAGGATGAAGCATGGCATCATATAAAGCCCGTTACATACCTCCATGTGAGAGAAGTAAATGGACAGTCTGCTCAAGACCTTTCTTGGCAGCAAGGTGCAACGCAGTCCCACAGTGCGATCCTGTGAATGGAAGAACGCGCCGGCATTACAGACATAATAAACAAAACAAAAATAGCATTCCTGATTAGGTGTGCACTGGGCAATCCAGGGATGACTCCAACAACCGCGCACAACTCTGTCGCTAACTTGTTAGGATCAAATAAAAGCATACATTTCTGTCTGGTAGAGAAGAAACGATGTGTGTGAATAACCAGTATTGAGTGATCTTGATTTGGTTTCATTTAAGGTGCACAATCCAATACTCAAGGCTATGTAAATGAACTGCTAAGCTCCAACAACCTACCATGGCTGCCTTGTTAATTCAACAGTTTAGACTCCCTACAATCTTCAGGCTGCTATTACTACTTCATTTCCAACACACGCATCTTTAGTTCTTTACACCCCCAATAATTCCCTCATATCAGAGTTCTGCCTGAATGAGCCCCCGAATCGACTTGGGCCAAGTTCGTAAGAGCAAACTAAAGCTTTCAAATTCTCATCCCTCATTCATGCATCATAGGAGTATGAGTAGGAATCTAAGGACACCGTGGCAGTGTGAAGTGCAAGAACAAGAAAGGACAAGAGCACCACGCATACCTGGCCGGTAGGCATTGACATTGGCTCCCAGCTCGATGAGCACCTTGGCGACATTCAGCAGGTCAGGCCGCAGGCAGGCGACCATCAGCGGGGTCTTCCCCTCCTTGTCAATCCACTGAGGCAAGCATTCGGGACCCCCAAAACAAGACGTAATAAGTAACTAACTCTCGATCAATTCCCAACCGCACGAACAAGAACGGAGGTTAGGTTACAAAGCAGGGGAAAATGGGATTCTTATTATTATCCTGACCTCGAGGCCGGCGCCCTGCGCCCGGAGGCCCCGAATCCCGTCGATGTTGCCGTAGTTCACCTGCTGGTACAGCAGCTCCTCCTTGGACTGCTGCAGCCCCATCCCGTCCCGCGGACCAGGAGAGACGGGAGAGATTGAATGAAGTAGAGACGGCGAGGACGAGAGGGGGCTCCTCGATCGGCTCGCCCCGCACCGAGGGAGGGCTCGATCGCTCCGCTCCGAGGTTTCCGCGCGGGATCCGAGGCGGCGGCGACTACGGCGCAGGAACCCGGAGATCCCCGCCGCAGCGGAGAGGAGGAGCCAGCAGGCGGGTGGGACGGGAGTTGGATTGGGGTGGAGCGAGCGAGGTGATGGTCTGATGGAGGAGGGTTGGGGATTAGGGAGGTGGGTTATCAATGCGCGCGGCTGGTTCCGGGAATGGGTGGGAAATTGAAGGCGACGGCGACGGGACGGGCAGTTTTGCTCCGTCGGAAAACTTCTTTTTCCTTCGTGGCGAAGGATTGCGGGCGGGGGGGTTGCGACGAAACGCGGCATGTGACGGAGAGAACCAGAGCACAAGCCCCGCTGTCCGAAACGATGTGAGGTGAGCGCGTCTTGCTCTTGCGGTAATCCGTGGCTTTTGACCCGCGCCGAATCTTCGGAAGACAAAGCACGGGTTGACTGACTGCAGGAGGTATTTGGGTACTGCGGCTTGCAATACAAGCAGCGGTTGAGTATCTGAAAGTGAAATTCACTCCCATTCGTGTTTCTACATTACAAACTCACGGAAGATAGCAATTCAATTGAACACTGACAGGAAATGAGAGGTTTCTGATTCTTGTCCAGGATGGAGAAACTTTATGATGCTCGGATTGGGAGGAGGAATTTCTAGTCCATCAGAACACTCTGAACTTTCTGACTGATCCTACAGATGATGACAAATTGACAATCTCACATAAAGCTCAGTTTCGGTGGTGAAGAAAACGGAATGTGTCACAAGTACATATGTCAAAATGCCTTGGAAAACAATGCTGAATCATGATACCGAATCTCGGATTACTTTTCAGGGACTGTATGCAGTTCAGGACCGTAAGAGCATCTCCAGCAAAGCCTCTACTTGAGTCCCTATTCTATTATTTAGAGGTTTGATCCAAAAAATCATCTCCAGCAGGGACCTTACTTAGGCTCTCATTTTACATGCTCTCTCAAACTCCATCTCTAAACCCCCATTCCTAAGGTCCTCCAATCCTCCCTTTCATTCATAGGTCCCACTATTTTTTTACTGGGTCTCACACAAAATAGGGTCTTATGTCAGTTTACTGTTGGAATTGAAGCCAAATTTTGAGCCTTTATTTTTGCACGCCGGCTTGAAAAACGAAAATAGAGGCCTTGTTTGAGATCCATTACTGGAGATGCTCTAAAGGATGGGAAGAGGTGACCATTGAAATGTTTTAATTATACTGAAGAAATGATTTTACATCATAAACTCAGTATGTTATGTGCAGCCAAAACTAAAATTACACCCAATTTAAGAATATCAAAGCACTCACAACTTTGAACATTTTACACTCTAGAACTACTTCGTACACAGAACTGCTGCAAAGTTACTTGAACAGCATTACAAATTCATAACTAGCAGGGTTCGCTTCTTCTCCATTGGTTTTCGCAGGTTTAGGAGGACTGCATGCCAATTCCAAAGCCATAATTTCCGCCGGGCATGATCCGCTCCTTGAGATGGCTGAAAGAAGTTAATAAGAAAACAGTTAGGAAAAAGAGGTTCACTAGACTACATATTAGTGAAAATAAGTACAGGTTTATGAAATCCTCGTATGACCAAAGAAGCAGTTGGAACCAGACGGATGAAAGAAACAGAATAACCCACAGTAAGATGGGATTGGGCAGTGCATTGTCAACCATCGACAAACTATCCAAAGGTTATGGCACACCATATTGGAACTTTCACAACAGATGTTGGTTGATTTTTGGACAAATAGAATAAAAGTTATAGTTTTATAGAGGAAATGACCAGTTGTTGACAGAAATGGAGTAGATGGAATATTAGTAAACTGTTTTATCAGATATGAGCAACCAATGAAAAAAATACTAGTATTTATAAATTTGCGACGATTGGAGCAACTGTCAGCCAAAGCGGAGCCGAAGATGTCCATGACTGAAAACTCTAAATGCTTACTAGTATATGATCCATTAAACACCCTAAAAACACATAACCATGGAATAGTCCACTTCAAGTCCAGTATGTGTGCAACAGTTTCACAACATTTGCTTTACAAAACACTTAAATATTGCAGGGTAGTTACATCTAACAGAATATTGAATTTTATTTCGACTAGTACTACTGTACTAAAAAAAGATCCTTAACATTCAAAACCAATATTCACGTGACCTGCACGAAATAGAAATCTACATTCCTGACCAAATGTCCTTCGGTTTTCACCAAACAGGTACTGAAACAGGGTAGCCAAGATTTCAGCTGTCACTCTAAGAATGTCTTTTTTTTTTTTGACATCACAGCTGAACTATGCTGTATCTTCGGTAGGGCAACAGTAACCAAACAAGTAACATACGGAGGCCTAGTTAGTGTTTGCTCAGTAACAACAATTCGATTTTTCCCCTTAACACTTGTTTGCTCCTCCTTTTCTTTTCTGATCCTCTCATTCTTTTCAATGCACAGAACTTGCCATTGCTTCAACAATTAAAATTTAATGTAGGATGTTCCCACTATTGTACTGATTTAGTGAACAAAACTAGGAACTAATATCTCAATAGAACCACCCTTGAAAAAGATGGCCTAACATATTCCACCACCTAGAATAATAGCTCATAGATGTACATGTAGGTTTCTGAACTAGCAACAACTTACAGGGGGTCAGGATTTCTCTTCCCCCTTTTCAATTTGGGAAATTCGAGATCCACGACCCAACTAAAATATGTTCCTAACAGGTATGGGAGTGGATTGGGACATCCCAGATTAGGGAATGGAGTGGATACCTCTCGAAGACGTCAGTGGCGAATCGCGAGCCGTTGAGGAAGACGAACCATAGCAGGACCAGCATCAATATGTCTACTCCAGTTAAGGATGAACATTCCGACAGGCAGCCGATTAACTTACACAAGAGTTTGCAGCAAACGAATCTAGCTTCTTTTAGAGGAAACTTGATGCGATTCAGCAAACCAATAATCATGCCAAACATAATCGGACCAAATACTGCTGATCTCGACAAAATCAGACAATTTTGGTTAAATCTAAAACGGAAATCTTTGTCCCCCATGAACGAATTGGACAAGTAGCAAACCCGAACCTAATTGCGACTCCAAAAATAAAAATCTAAGGTGGTGATGGTCAGAGGGGGGAAAAGAGACGAATTTTGCAAATAAAGTGGAATTAGATCGAGAACAAATGGAAGGATACTGAATAGGCAGCGCTCCCACCAATCGAGCATGTAGAGGCCCATGGTGACGTTGTAGAGGTGGATCTTCTTGCCAACCCAGGTCATCTCGCCCATCTCCTCTGCTCTTCCTGAGCACTAAACCAGCTTCCTGATTTGGAGGGCGCGTGGATGACTCCGCAGCAATCTGAATTTCTGGACTCTGAATCGTTGGTGTTGTTTTCGGCTGCGGAGGTTGTTGTCGTTTATATACGGGGAACAAGATGGAGTATTTGCGGCAAACCCCCTGTTATATGTTATTTTCATAATTCTCAATCATATTAAAAGTTGCATCCCCGGCAGTCTCCGCATGAACTCATCATAGATGAAACAATGGATAAAGTTGTTCGCAGTCAATATGTACATGTTTATAAAATCTTAGTTGCAGGTTAGAGTTGGGCTCAATTAATCTTCAATATTATTTGAAATTAGGTTTAGACAAACGAACTCGAGGTGATTATTGAGCTCAAACCTTTGCACGATACACCAATAAAAACAAGTGTTCCTATTTTTTAGGTAACGGAATAAAGTTACCATGGCGTCTCCCAAAGGACATACATAAGTCTTGCATTGTTAGTATTGATCAATATTTAGACCTTTATTTGAATCTAAATTGACATGGATTTTAACTCCTTACATCATCATAATCAATTCTTTATGTGGTGCTAGACTAATAACCAAATATTCGTGCCATGTTTCTAACACAGGAGGTTTTCTTATTACAGAAATTAAATTTGTTTCCCACGACAATTGTACATTCTAACAAAATTTTATCTAATAGCACAGATAAGCCAAAAACTAGTTGTTGTGCCGTAACAATTCTGACCTATCATTTGGATTACTTTTGACAGTAAATCTTATTTTCTCAGGTCATTTGGCCGGCTCTATTAATTTCTCCAATCATTTGGATTTACTTTGATGATGCATCTGAAGTCCAAAGAGAGAACTAGCAGAAACAAATTCATAGGGGCATACAGAGATTACTACAATTGTTAGGCCTCTTACGGTAAGATAAGCAAAGTCCTATTTGGTTCATTTTGTTTAGTCCCTGCCTTGTTTTACTCGACCGGTTCCTTTTCATTTGGCCCCTCAAGTTTGAAGTCAGAACCAGCCGGGTCCAGCTTGGCTGCCGAGTGTGAGCTGAGATCAGTGGACCTTTTCTTCGACCACCTCGACTGCTTATGGGGCCACATGCGAGGTACTGACACTGGAGAGTGGGCCCGCGATCTGTTTTTTAGAATTTTCTTTTGGTAGGAATTGTAGCGGAGGGCAAGCCGGTCTGTTTTGTTCGTCTTGTCTGTCTTGACCTGACCTGTGTACGTCCAAATTTCGTCGACACAAATGAGAGTATACACATCCTCAATAATCTGCCATAATTTAGCCATCCACCGATCATTTCCGCCAGTTTATTAGTGATATGGATCAGAGATCAGATATGACGAATCATCGTGGGATATTGAAAGATCACGTTACTCACGGGAGGCAGCTCAATGCCTCTGCTTCGATGGTTCTGTCTTCAGGTTTCAGTATGGTCCTTCTATGTTCAGCTTTTCTGTTTGTGTTCTTGTTTCTTGCTTTAGTTTAATAATGAAACTAATTTTTGTTTGATCTGCAGTCTCTAAGCACTCACAAAAAGGCTCCAAAGGACAAGGACCGAATACACAAAAGATCCGAAAATACAAAATCACGTCTATAAAAGATGTATATCCAGCTCCACACCCCTAGTACGTAGTAGCTCGATTTAAGATTGGTGCAATGAGGTGATGGACGGCCCAGGTGCAAGCCCACGGGTAGAGCCGAAGACCCAGTTCTGCGACATGCGTCGTGACATGGTCGGTGCAGTGAATTTTATTTGGTTTACAAACTTTAAATCGATTTTTCTATAAAACCATACCTTAACATTTGAACACTTTGAACATTACGTTTCTTAAAACTAACACAAAAAAAATTCTCACATAAGTATATTGATCCTCTTGAATTTTCAATTCGACACTTTCCTTATTCTGTTCAAATTTTGCAAATATGTTGAAACAGTAATAAATTCATAAAGTTAAATTAGTATTACTTATATGTTGCACCGAGTCATCCATAATGTCTGATCTAATATAGACATATTTTTTGTATTATTTGAATTTTGATAAATCAAATATTCTGAATCCACTATTTTGATATTTTTCTTGTATAGTTTCAACATTTTCAGTGTATCATTTCAATTTTTCAAAAGATATTGACATTAGATAAAAATGTTGGGCTAGTTACTTTAAGATATGAATCTTATCGGTTATAATGTTTGGACATTTTATTATTTTTGCTATTCATATGCAACATTAATCAGTATTGTTTTAAAAAAGTTGAATTGATTTATCAAAATTGTTCAATTATATTTCAAAAAATATTGAATCTAATTATTCTAATTTTTTTACTGTGCACAGGGATCATGAGGATGCGGCTTCACTACTCCCACCGCTTAACTGATGTGGCACGATTTGATTTGTCACGGTTGACACGGTTGCTCAACATGATGACCACCGTTAAATAAGGGCTTGTTTGGCAGGGCTTATAGAGGGGGCTTTTATTTTGGCTTATGCCTCCATAAAGCGATAAGCCCTACCAAACACCATAAAAGCAAAACAGCTTATTACTAGAAGATGCAACAATCCGTTTTCGGTTTTGTACTGCGCAAACAGGAGCTACATGCACCGGGCTGCCCTTTAAACAAATAGATAGTATACCGAGATAAAATCCGATTGGTGAAGCTTTGCTGTGCTTTCTTCAGCATTTTGACTCTGCCTGTTCAATTGTGGAATGATGTCATACAGTTACCTTCCATCAACAGAAATGTATATCTTGTTCTGTTTTGCTAGTAGTAACCCAGAAACATGACGTATCTGAGGCCACAGAAACATTTCACCGCTGAATATGTTGCCTAAATGCTTCTTTTGATAGTAATTTCACTGTGGGATCCATTTTCAACGTTCAGTATAGTTTCTCACATGTTTCCTACTCACACAATTTTGTGTTCTTGACTTTATGCTACATTTGTAGTATCAATCATTGCTCATTTGTACTAAGCTTTTGCTTCAATACAGCCCAGAGCTCTTACCGTTCATCTCACTGGTTATTATGCAATAAACACAAAGTGTGCAATACTTGTGAATACATGTGTCAGGTGCTAGGATTTAAAATAATGTACTGTACTCCCGTGACAATTTTGCGTTCTAAACAAACTTTATTGTTTAGCACACATAAGTTGGAAACTAGTTCTTGTGCCATCATAATTCCCTTTGACTTCCTTCGCAAAAAAAAAAAATTCCCTTTGACTTCATTGAGGTACCACACGAAATTCAGGTTCGTTTTGGATTATTTGGATTACTTTTGGCAAGAAACATTATTTTCTCCAGCCATTGTGCCAGCTTTTGTGATGCATCTGAAGTCCAAAGAGAGAACATCACATCCTTGTTTTACTCCCTGCCTTGTTTGTTCATTTCGTTTAGTCCCTGTCTTTGTTTTACTCGACGACGCTTCCTTTTCATTTGGCCACTCAAGTTTGAAGTCAGCACCAGCTGGTTCCAGTTTGGCTGGCGGCTGCCAAGCGCAGCTGAGATCAGTGGACCGTTTCTTTTACCATGGCCCCGCAATCTGTTTTATAATATATTTTTTCCGTGGAAAAGGAAAGATTTGTGGCGGTAGGCTGGACACCAGTCAGTTCTGTTCGTCTTGACCTCTTGTTTTGGCCTGTATCCGTGTTGATCTGCACTCTTTAACTCACAAAAATAGGTCTATAGCCCAATGATATGTTTGCGGCCCATGTTTAGCCCAGGCCGAATGGCGCTGATTTTTCATAAAAAGGGCAGGCCTTTTTTTTTTTGCAATATTTTGCCTTACCCTTCTGTCAACGAGTTTGTCTTAGTGGATAAACTGTGCATGTTCCAGAATGAATATGATTTAGGGATATGTGTTAATTTCAGATAAAAAGGAAGGAAACTGTATTTATGTAGCTCTCTTCACAATCTAGTATACAGAAACTAATCCACACATGTTCTTATCGTTATTACAAAAAGAAAAAAAGAAAATGTTCCTGATTACCAGAAAATTAACGATTCTTTCCAAGCAACTGATGAGCACACACACTTCTTCGCATCATATGTTTTGGGTCTCCATCGCACTACTGGGCCACCATGGAATAGTTTCCTCTGCCAAGCTGCATGCTGCTATTGAGATGGCTGCACGTGGGAAAAACAACAGAGAATGCCTTTTCGTATTATCGTAGGGTACTAAATATTTTTGAACAAAGAGTTGAATGTTGGGGGAGGCCCACTGTGTCCCCTCCCCCTGGCCCAAAGGCCTGGCCTGCCATGAAGCCCATCAAGGCCCAAGAAGATGTATAGCATAGGATAGGCCCATGTATATTGGCCTCTGGCCCACTAGGGTTAGGGAATCCCACCTTGTAATAAGGAAATGACCATAGTGCCCTGGAGGAAGGGCAGTATGGTACTTGTAATTCTAGGGTTGTGGGGGTGTATCAGCCTATAAATACCCCCCTACCACCCTCAAGGCAAGGCATTGAATACAAGCTCTTAATTACCTACCTCTCTTGGCTCTTGTTTGGTCCCTTCCTAGGTCCTTCCCAGGGGTCCCTCACTTGTGGTAGACCCTTGGAGGATCCCCCTTCTACTATTGTGGGCTTGTAACCACAACAGTTGGCGCCGTCCGTGGGGGTCGAACAAGAAGCCACGGCGAGATGACCAAGAGGGCTGAGAAATCAAAAACTGACCTTCCGGCAGGAGGCACCCGGAAGACCAGGTCTTCGGCTTCGGACGAAGGAGTCGACCCGCTGACGACAATCCGCACCTTCCCCAGTGGCTCGACGCTTCCATCGGCTTCGACGCATCCTTCGGCATCGGACCCGGTGGTGCCACCTTCGGAGAACAACGCAACCGACGCTAACCTTCCAGCGGTGGAGGAGGTGCCCGAGGGCGCCGAAGGCTCCTCCGAAGACGAAGAAGACAACATCGACACGCGCGTCATCGAACGCCGCGACGAAACGATGGAACCACCTCGCAGGAACACCGAAGCCGAAGCACGGAGCCAGAGGGGGCTCGCCGAAGCCGTGGCCGAGGAGCAGCGTCTGGCGGAGCTCCAGGAGGCGTACAACCGCGAAGCTCGCGAAGCTGACGAACGGTTGCTGAGGCAGCGCGCCCTCGAGAACTTCGATCGCGACGAAGAAACGTACCGCCTTCGAGCCGAAGCTGCTCGCCGACAGCAGGTTCACCTCCAAGCGCAGCTAAACACCCTCCGACGCACCGGTCGCCGGGAGGCCGAAACGCCGGAGCACCGCCAAGAGCGCGACGAGAGGCACACCCACTCCAGCGGAAGCAAGCGCCATGCAAGCTCCTCCGACACAAACCAACCGCTCTCCGCGCGGCTACAGTCTGTAGCGTGGCCCCGGAAGTTCATTTCGGCGAAGCTGCCAACCTTCGACGGCACCTCCGACCCCCGCGAGTTCTTCATCAGCTACGAGACCGCCATCGAGTCAGCCGGGGGCGACGACGACATCAAGGCCAAGGCCTTCGTCCTCGCTTCGAGCGGCATCGCCAAGACATGGTACACCAAGCTACCGGCGAACAGCATCTACTCATGGGAGCAGCTTCGGGATCAGCTCCAGATCCACTTCCAAGGCAATTACGCCGCGAAGGTCACGGCGGCAGACCTTCAGGCGTGCAAGCAGAAGGACGGCGAGTCCCTGCAAGACTACACCCGGCGCTTCATCCACCTCAAGTGCCAGGTGGAGGGAGTACCGGACTCCATCATCATCGAGGCCGTCACCAAGGGCATGAGCCTGTGTCCGGCAAGGTCCGAGATCCGAAGGACCGAGCCGAAGACGTGCACCCACCTGCTGCAAATCCTGGAAGCACATGCGCGAGCCGACGAAGACTTCCGGCGCGAGAAGGAGGCGCGAGCAAGCCAAAAGAAGAACGACCGGGGGAAGCGTCACAGCGACCGAAGCGACGACCCCCCGGATGACCGCCGAGGCCACCGCGCCCAGCGAAGAGAGGTCAACAACATCGACAACTCCCGAAGCCGGAGCCCGCAGAGGACGGACAATCGTTCCGGTGGCTCGCGAAACAACTCGCGGCACTCCGACAGCGGTCGCCGATACAACAACCGAAGCTCTCGCGACCCATACTGCGAGGTGCATGGCGTCAACCAGGGCCACACGTCGAAGCAGTGCCCCCAAATCGCCGCCTTGCGTGAGGCAAGGGAGCGCCGCGACGCCGACGCCGCGCGAGGAGTCAACGTCATACATGGGGCTTCCGGCGCGGGCGAGGCCTTGCCCCCGCCTCCGGATCATCACCCAACCAGTCACAACGTCATCCTGGCCATCACGGGGGGCTCCAGCCAGCCATACGCCTCGAAGAGGCAGCGCCGCGACTACGTGCGAAGAGTCAACCACGTAGCCGCCCACCCGCCATTGGCCCAATGCCGATGGTCGCACGTACCGATCACCTTCACTCAGGCCGACCTTCGCCCGATGGAGTACCCGCACAAGGACGCCTTCGTGATCAACGCCAACATGCGCGGGACGGAGGTCCGTCGCGTGCTTATTGATGGCGGCAGCTCCGCTGATGTCATCTTCATCGACGCCTTCAACCAACTGGGCATCCCCCGATCTGAGCTACGGGCCTCCGACAGCCCCCTCGTCGGCTTCGGGGGAGAGCCAATTCACGCCCTCGGGAGCGTGAAGATCGCAGTTTCCTTCTCCGGGCCCGCGGGACACCGCACCGAGTCGATCGCCTTCGACGTCGTCGACATGCCCTACGCCTACAACGCCATCTTCGGCAGGGGGCTCATCAACGCCTTCAACGCAGTCACCCACCACGGCTACCTCTGCATGAAGCTTCCGGCTCCGAACGGCGTCATTACTGTCTACGGTGATCAACTCGCCGCCCGCCGCATCGAGCATGGCCAAACGCCTGGCCAGAAGCAAGTGCACCCGCTCCGACGCGAGCCGAAACCCGAGACGGTCGAAGCAGCTACACCGACACCGCCAGCTGGAACTCCGAAGGCGCGCGTCGACGGCGAGGTCAAGAGCGTGGTCTTGTCTCCCGATCGCCCCGACCAGGCCGTCCTCATCGGCGAGGGGCTCCCGCCGGAACTCGAAGCAAGCATCATCGAGCTCCTCCGGAACAACAAAGACGTCTTCGCCTGGTCCACCAGCGAGCTCTCCGGAGTGGACCGCAGCATCATCGAGCACAAGCTCGACATCGACCCGAAGGTCACTCCCATCAAGCAAAAGAAGAGGGAGTGGTCGGAGGAAAAGAAAGTGGCGCTTCGCTCGGAGATCCAGAAGCTCAAGGATGCGCAAGTCATCCGGGAGGTGAACAAGTCCACTTGGCTCGCGAACCCGGTCCTCGTCAAGAAACACACCGGCCAATGGAGGATGTGTATCGACTACACCACCCTCAACAAAGCATGCCCGAAGGACGACTTCCCCTTGGCTCGTATCGACGAGCTGGTCGACTCCACGGCCGGATGCGAGCTCATGAGCTTCCTCGACGCCTACTCCGGGTACCACCAAATATGGATGGCCCCCGAAGACGAAGAGAAGACGGCGTTCAAGACGGACGATGGGACCTACTGCTACGTCCGCATGCCCTTCGGCCTCAAGAACGCCGGAGCAACCTTCTCCAGGGCAATACAGAAGACCCTCGGGGACCAGCTCAACCGAAACGCCGCCGCCTACATCGACGACGTCGTCATCAAAAGTACCTCCGACGCCGGCCACCTCGGTGACTTGGCCGAAACCTTCGCCAACCTGCGCAAGGTGGGCTTCAAGCTGAACCCGGCGAAATGCACCTTCGGCGTACGAGCCGGCAAACTCCTCGGCTTCCTCGTCTCCAAGCGAGGCATCGACCCGAACCCGGAGAAGATCAAGGCCATCACCGATATGGAGCCGCCCAAGACCACCAAGGAGCTACAACGCTTCACCGGCAGACTTGCGGCACTCGGGAGGTTCATTTCTCGCGCCGCAGAGAAGTGCCTCCCCTTCTACCAATGCCTTCGGGGCTCCGGCCCGATGCGCTGGGGGACGAGCAAGATAAAGCATTCGACGAGATGAAGTCCTACCTGGTTAAGGCGACCACGCTTCGCCCGCCGCCTCCGAAGGCGCCACTTCTACTGTACGTGTCGGCTGCTCCGGCAGCAATCAGCGCGGTCCTCGTGCACGAAGTCCCTGTCGGCGACAAGCTGGTGCAGCAGCCTATATACTACGTGTCGGAAGCCCTCTCCGGAGCCCGCCTCAACTACAACGTCGTCACCAAGCTGGCGCTCGCCGTGCTGATGGCATCACGGAAGCTGCGCCGGTACTTCGAAGGCCACGAGATCACGGTGCCCACCTCGTTCCCACTGAAGGACGTCCTCGGCAACAGGAACGCGTCCGACACCATGGCCAAGTGGGCCATCGAGCTAGCGGCCTTCGACATCAAGTTCGTGGCCCGTAAAGCCATCAAGTCCGGCATCATCGCCGACTTCATCGCCGAATGGACACCTGCTCCGACGCCGGAGACGCTGCCCCAAGAGCCGCTCTGGACAGTACATGTCGATGGGGCTTGGGGCTCGTCCGGAGCAGGATGCGCCGCCGTCATCACTTCACCAAGCAACCAGAAGCTTCGGTACTCGGCTTCGCTCGCGTTTCCAACGACAAATAACGCAGCGGAGTACGAGGGTGTCCTCCTCGGTCTCCGACAGCTTCGAGCCCTCGGAGCCCGGAGGGTCACCGTCTACACCGACTCCCAGCTCATCGCCGAGCAAGTCTCGAAGGAGTACATGGCCCGAGACCCGGAGATGGCAAGCTACCTCAAGATCGTCCGGAGCATGGAGAAGCACTTCTCCGGTTTCGACGTGAAGAGCATCTCGAGGGTACACAATCAAGAGGCCGATGCCCTTGCAAAGGCAGCAGCAAATCAGCTCCCGGTGCCCCCCGACGCCTTCCACGAGGTGTTATCAGAAGCATCCTTCGCTCCGAAGAAGCCGGCGTCGGTCATGATCCTGACTGGTGAAGACTGGCGCGCCCCGATCCGGGCACAGCTCGAAGGGCGCTACTGCGCCGATGATCCTGTCGAAGAGAAAAGGGTGAAGCTGCGCACCCGAAGCTATATCATCTTCAACAACATCCTGTACAAGAAAGGCGTTTCAGAGCCACTCCTGCGCTGCCTTTCGTTCGACGAAGGCAAAGCGCTCCTCCGCGACATCCACGAAGGCCTGTGCTCATCGCACCTCGCACCTCGGGCCCTCGTCGCCAAAGCGTTCCGGCAAGGTTTCTACTGGCCCACTGCAGCCCGCGACGCCGAAGAGCTCGTCCGCACCTGTCCCAGCTGCCAGTGGATGGGAAGACAATCTCATCGCCCAGCCACCCCGCTCCAGCCAATTCCTCCGGTCTGGCCCCTCGCCCGATGGGGCATCGACATCGTCGGCCCCCTCCCCACCGCTCCCGGCAACCTCAAATGGGCGGTGGTGGGCTACGAATACTTCTCCAAGTGGATCGAAGCCGAGCCCCTCGCCAGGATCACGGCGCGGTCCGTCCGCAAGTTCTTCTGGAAGAACATCGTCTGCCGCTTCGGCGTGCCGATGCGCATCACCGTGGACAATGGCTCCCAATTCGAGTCCCACCTCTTCAAGGAGTACTGCCTCTCCATCGGAGTTCGGGAGTGCTTCGTCTCCGTCACCCACCCCCGAGCCAACGGAGCGGTGGAGAAAGCCAACGGCACCGTCTTCGACGGCATCAAAAAATGCCTCCTTGGCCTGCCGAAGGGCAAGTGGGCCGAACAGTTGCCCAACGTGCTATGGTCGCTGCGCACGACTAAGTCAAGGCCGACGGGCTTCTCTCCGTTCCGCCTCCTCTTCGGCGCCGAAGCAGTCACCCCAGAGGAAGTGCAAAATGGCTCACTTCGCACCACTTCACCGCCGGCCGACGACGAGGACGTGTCCAAGGACCTCCTCGAAGAAACAAGACTCCAAGCAGTCGCCAACTTGAAGCGATACATGGCTTCGGTGGAGAACTCGTACAACCAAAGGGTCAACCCCCGACACTTCATTCCAGGCGACCTCGTCCTGAAGCAAAACATCCACCCGACGTCCGTCGGCAAGCTTAACAGCAAGTGGGAAGGGCCCTTCATCATTTACAACTCCATCCGCCCGGGGGCACTCCATCTGATGGAGCTCGATGGGACGCCAGTTCCGAGGACATGGAACGCCGATGCCCTCCGCCGATACTACGTCTAAGGACTTAGCATCCGCCGGCCCCGAAGCCGCGTAGCCTGCGCGCTACAAGCTACCTGTATCTTCTTTCGGTGTGTTCTTCTTCCTTTCGGCAGTAGGGTGACGATGATCCCCTTAGCTGCATTCCCTAAGGGGCTATGTAACCGGTACCAATGAATGAAATGAGAAATCCTCTTTCGGTGCCCAATTGCAAGAAATCCAGCCGGGAGCCGGAGGCCAACTCCGGAACACGCTGAAGCTAGGCACACATAAGTCCTAGATTCCGAACCCTAAGGGGAAATCGATGCCGACGCAATAAACCGAGACTCCCATCGGTAATAGTCGAGGGCGGGGCATTCGTTAAAGACCCTGCGAAACGTGCACGAAACTAAACTAAGTCAATGGGGGGACGCCTCCGACTTAACAAACCTTCGTTCCACTCCCGACGAGCAAAGGGGGGACGACGCTCGAAACGAGCTCACTTCCTCGCCGAAAGTAGAGCGACGGAATACCTTCGAGGCTACCCTCGACTTCGACGAATTTTCGTTCCACTCCCGACGAGCAAAGGGGGGACGACGCTCGAAACGAGCTCACTTCCTCGCCGAAAGTAGAGCGACGGAATACCTTCGAGGCTACCCTCGACTTCGACGAATTTTCGTTCCACTCCCGACGAGCAAAGGGGGGACGACGCTCGAAACGAGCTCACTTCCTCGCCGAAAGTAGAGCGACGGAATACCTTCGAGGCTACCCTCGACTTCGACGAATTTTCGTTCCACTCCCGACGAGCAAAGGGGGGACGACGCTCGAAACGAGCTCACTTCCTCGCCGAAAGTAGAGCGACGGAATACCTTCGAGGCTACCCTCGACTGCGACGAATTTTCGTTCCACTCCCGACGAGCAAAGGGGGGACGACGCTCGAAACGAGCTCACTTCCTCGCCGAAAGTAGAGCGACGGAATACCTTCGAGGCTACCCTCGACTTCGACGAATTTTCGTTCCACTCCCGACGAGCAAAGGGGGGACGACGCTCGAAACGAGCTCACTTCCTCGCCGAAAGTAGAGCGACGGAATACCTTCGAGGCTACCCTCGACTTCGACGAATTTTCGTTCCACTCCCGACGAGCAAAGGGGGGACGACGCTCGAAACGAGCTCACTTCCTCGCCGAAAGTAGAGCGACGGAATACCTTCGAGGCTACCCTCGACTTCGACGAATTTTCGTTCCACTTCCGACGAGGAAACGGGGGACGACGCTCGAAACGAGCTCGCTTCCTCGCCGAAAGTGGTGCAACGGAGTACCTCCAAAGGTACCATCGACGAACGAATTTTCGTTCCACAAAGAGGACGGGACGACGCCGACAATATCATCACACGCTCCAAAGAGCTTACATTTCAACATACGTCGAGCTAAACAGCTCGACATGAATGACTACCGATCAAGTCGGCAACTCGACACGGGGCCCGAAGGCCCCCCTTACAGCCCACTACCGGAGCGCATCCCTAATGACGCTTCGGCCCTAGCTATCTCCTCCCGGGCTCGCGCCAGTGTGCGCCGAAGCGAAGCGAAGTCCGCCGGAGTCGATGCCGAAGCAACATCGGCCTGCAATTGCTCCAAGTCCACCTCGGCAGTAGCATCTTCGTCGTCGCTCGATACATCAACCACCTCTACCTTCGGAGCAACAAGAAGAGGAGGGTTCAGCGCTAAGTCCAAACAATGCGCTTCGCGACGAACTCGCCTCTGAAGCAAAGCTTCGGAAGGGACCTTCGGTACCTGCGCCATCAACCGTGCGTTTCGCAGGCGCAAATCCCTAAAGAAGTCCCCGAAGGACCCGCCCGGGTTACGCCGGAACCAACGGCGCCACTGCGTGCCCTTTACATAGTAAGGGCGACCCTCCGGAGCGGGAATCAGAATGCTTTCCGGGACGACGTCAAGGCACACTAAGGTGCGATTGCCTTCGGCCTCGCTCGAAACCTATCAATCGCAGTAGAAACGCATAAACATCCTGGACACCAAGTTCATTGCAAAAGCCCGAAGGGCACCTAGTACAAACTATGTACACCAAAAGGAGCATGGCTCGAAGCCAGCGAACTCACACCTGAGGGGGAGGCTGGGCCGAAGAGTCAACCTCCGCAACGTTGCCCTGGCCCGACACCGAGCCTCCACCCCCGCTACAGACTAGGGTGCTGGCGCTCCCGGCCCCGGCAGGAATCTCGCCCGACGGAGGCGTCACCACGGAGGAAGTAGCAGCCGGAGGCGGAACTGGAACGGAGCCGCCGCTTCCGGGCTTCGACTTCCGAGAGGCGGCAGCAGCGAGAGCAGACTGCCGAGCCAGCTTCTCCCCCACCACCATCCAGAAGTGTTGGCCGAGCTGGTTCCCGAAGTTCTTCACCCTCGAGGCCAGCTCCCGAAACCGGCTCCCATCTCCAGCCGCCATCTCCGCTAACTGAGTCGAGGCAGAAGCGGCAGCGGGAAGGTGAGTGCAGCCCACCTGCAAGAGCGAGCTGAAGGCAGCAGTCCAGGCAGTCTCGGCGCAGAAGGTGCCGAAGGCCTTCATGGCTCGGGAGGCCAACTTCACGGAGCGCACAAGGCGCCCGATGCTCCCTCCGAGGTCGTCGGCGGCATGCTTGGCCGGCTGTACTTCGACGCCCAGCCCTTCGAGCAGGCTGTTGAAATCGCCAAGTGCTTGCCATGCTGCAGCAGCTTCCTCTTCCCTCTGCGTCTTGGCGGCACTTAGCAGCGTCCGAGCCTCCGACAGCTCCTTCTCGGTGGCGTCCTTTGCGCGGGTCAAAGCCTCGAAGGAGATCTTCAGGCTTTCCAGCTCCGGGCACTTGATGGCGAGCACCCGGTTGATACGGGGACCCACACAAAGCTTCGCCCGGCGCGAAGCCTCGTCCGCATGGAAGGGGCCGAGAATCTCCGCGGCGCCGTCTTCGACCTCCCTCAGCGTCTTGGCTGCACTAACCACGTCAAGCCATGGCAATACAATCGAAGGAAAACATATACTGGAGCAAACTTACTTGGGAAACTCTCCGGCCTCAAGTGAACCTCCGGCTCTCCGCCCGGAACCTCAACAACGAATCTCTGCTCCCAGTTGCGGAGCAAAGGCCACACCCCGGCGGCGATGAATTCTTCGGCGAGGTCGCGCATCGAGAACTTCCGTGCCACCGTCTCCAGCAGCTTCACCCGGGACTCGCCGGTCCCGTCCAACTCCACCGTCGGGTACCGATGGAAGAGCACCTCCGACATCGTCGACCGAAGGGGGCACCCCTCCTCCACACGGTAGTAGAACCACCCGGTGGTCCATCGCCCCCAGTGCAGCTTGTACGCCTTCGCCGGAACGACGGCTTCGGGGCGGGGGACGAAGGAGATAACTCCCATGGATCCGATGAGCTCCTTCCCGTCCAGCGTTAACCTCTTTTTCACGGCGTGCGCATAGTGCGTCGCCGCGAAGGCTCCAGCGTGCGGCCGAGACCCTTCGAGCCAGAACGCCCACTCGAAGACGCTCAGCCGCACAAGTGCGTTGACTGTGAGCTGCTGGATCTCGAGGCCGAAGAAATCCAACACCTCGGCCACGAAGGGAGAGCAGGGCATCCGAAACCCAGCTTCGAAGAACCGCCGGTACAGAACGATGTACCCGTCCTTCGGACTAGGGGTCGTCTCCCCCTTCCTTGGCGCCTCGGCCCGGCTCCGCTCCAGGAGCCCTTCGGCGGCCATCTCGTCCAGCACCTTTGAGTCGACCGTGCTGCGGTCGACGAACGGCGAAGCCGAGAGGCGATCATCGATGCGAACGCGCTGCGAAGCGCTGGTCTTCCCCTTCCGAGCCATCTCCGACGCCAGCGCGACGACTTGGAAGCAACTCGCTCAAGCAACGAAGCGCGCGGGAGCAACAAGAACGCCGAAGCAGGCTAGCTGAACGGCAGCGGTGCGATTGGAGGAATGACTGGCGGGGTCAAAACCTGGGCGCCCGGGCGGTAAATATATAGTCCCCGGTGAATCGGTCTGACCGTCCGATGAAGGATCAACGGCCGCAGATCCGCCACGCAATCAGACGCGTCCCATCACGCGAAACGGCGTCGCATCGCGATCCGCGCCCAGTCCCAGTAAATGAGACGGCGCCGCTCCGCAATTCGCGCCGAGCATTAAAGACACCTTTAACAGGTAGCCGGCAGCTACCTTCGCGCCATCAGCGCCACTTTCGGCGACCGCGACCTTCGGCCATCGCGGTGATATAGCCGGCAGCTATCTCCGCGCCACCACCGAACATCCTTCGGCGAACGCGCCCTTCGGCAAACACGGCGCCATCGCCTGAAGCAACCATCGGGCCATCTGCGGCAGTCCTCGTCAACCACCGTACCTTCGGCCACCGGACCTTCGGTGTCGGAACCTTCGGCGACCGGACCATCGGTGTCGGGACCTTCGGAACTGAGATCTTCGGTATCGGGAGCTCCGGAAGGCGACCTTCGGAAGCAGGACCTTCGGAGGCACGTAGAAGACCCCCCTTCTGAAACCAACGCAGACCAGACCTTCGGAGCGCCGAAAGAGGGGACGACGGGCGGACCTCCGGATGGACACAGTTTCGGCCCTACCGAAGGTGGATCTCGACTGTGTGGGGCTAGCTGTTGGGGGAGGCCCACTGTGTCCCCTCCCCCTGGCCCAAAGGCCTGGCCTGCCATGAAGCCCATCAAGGCCCAAGAAGATGTATAGCATAGGATAGGCCCATGTATATTGGCCTCTGGCCCACTAGGGTTAGGGAATCCCACCTTGTAATAAGGAAATGACCATAGTGCCCTGGAGGAAGGGCAGTATGGTACTTGTAATTCTAGGGTTGTGGGGGTGTATCAGCCTATAAATACCCCCCTACCACCCTCAAGGCAAGGCATTGAATACAAGCTCTTAATTACCTACCTCTCTTGGCTCTTGTTTGGTCCCTTCCTAGGTCCTTCCCAGGGGTCCCTCACTTGTGGTAGACCCTTGGAGGATCCCCCTTCTACTATTGTGGGCTTGTAACCACAACATTGAAGCCTTAAATGTTGTGAACAAATTAAAAACAATGAACCAACGTATAGGCTTGGTCAGTGCAGTGCTGCCGAATTTGAGTCATCCATTTCTGTTTTAGAGATTCAGAATTGAAAAGAGGATTAAGAAAGGTGAACGAGTGTACCTGTCAAATGCCTGCCATATAGATCGGCTTGTATTGTAGCAGATGAACCACAGGAGAACCAAAAGGATGGTGTCTGCTGTAAGTTAAGGCAATGCAACACCGTAAACAGTATACCATCCAACAAATAATATTTCCAAAACACAATAATCACAACAGTAGTTGCCCATATTTTAGTTCAAATGCATGCCCAATCGACACCGCAATCAATACCTCCACAAGAATACAGAACAATTCATAATTACTACTTTTCAAGGATAGATTGCTGTTTTTTTCCAGGAAAACTAGGAGCGGAGTCTACTGGCACATTGAGCAAGGAAGCTGTGTGAAGTGGCCAGGACTTCTACAACTTGCCGAGAAGCTGGGCGCCAATGAAGAGATCACTGGAGGCTGGTCTCCTACTACTGAACAATGGAATTAGTGGTCTCGTAAGTTGTTTGTCAGAATATTGTGTTTCTATCAAGTAGTTGGTAGTTCTCGTTAAGATCAAGCTTATGTTGGGGAATATCCTCAAAGTACACAATTCACTGCTGTTTTGTGCTCTGACGCTTGTAATCTGGAACGGATTTTTAATTGAAACCTGATGGTAATCCCGCTTCTCGAAAAAAAATATGAATGACAACTGCGTAGTGACAAGTTAAACGTGAGAAGATGCCGCGCACTCCGTGCATGTCGCCATGCCTCTGGGCGCGCGCAAGACTCAGACAAGTCCCAAGCTCTAGCACACACTAACTGCATGAAAGCAACTAACAGAAACTAACACGAGCACAAGTTTATTCAACAATGGCACAGGGGAGGACTATTCTTATAAATTACAATCGGACTAATGGCATAGTGGGCAATTTATGATAGGTACTAGGATATTTTGGGTTATTTTTTCATAATTGTAGTGGTAGACAATTTTTCTTTTATTTTTTTTATTAATGTGGTAATTTCTTGACCTTAGAAGCGAACGTGAAAACTTCTTTATTGACCAAATAGTAAGGTAGATAGAAGCCGGATCACAATCAAACAAATCTAGTCCTAAACAAAACTGTGCCACGAAGCCCACTCCCAAAATGTAAACAAAAGTGATATGGATGTAAACTTATCATGATCTTATTAAGCCTCTTCAGCCACTAATAACATCCTGTAATCAGCCGACTTGCGCAACAAGGGCAACCTAGCATCAAAAGTATGCTTGTATCACAAAGACAAATCTGTACAAACAAGGACAACCTCCGAACATGGATGCAAAAAGGAAGTATCTTATAGACCCAGCTGTCCAATCTTATAGCAGCAAAAAAACATTTTTCCCTCCAAGGGCCAATACAGATCTGTGCAAGGTCACAAGAAATCAGGGAATCAAATGAAAGCGCCTGAATAACACTTCTGTTGATACAAACATGCAGAAGTACAGCAAAACGTGCAATCAGTTCCATGGAACTACTGTAAAATGTAACCGTTGCACAACAAGCATAGCTCACTGGTCATTTACAGAACCAACACAATAACGATCATCCAGCAATCCGGCATCTATTGGTCAGTGGGACTTGGCCTTTCATAATAGTCCTGCAATCAAAATATTAAAATTGGAACTTGTCATTATGTTCATAGAAGTATCAGAAGGATAGAGGAGCAGACCACCAATCGAAAATGGCAAAGATCTAAATATATACCTTAATTCCAAAGCCAGTGTGCCCAACCAGAATGAAGGATCCCAAGACTCCAACCCCGATGTTGGAAGCCAAGCATCGTGGTAGAACATACCAAAGGGCTGCCAATTTTACGAGGCATATGCCGAGGAAAACAGTTCTGGCAATCCCAGTAGAACATGACTGCATGTATTTGGAGCTGCTAAACAGGCCTAGTAGCCCTCCTATCCCTGCAGCAGCCCATACAGTTCCACAGAGAAGAAATACTATTACTTGAATTTCTATTGGGGCCTCTTTTTTCTGAAATACAACCTCTAGTCCAAAGATGAATGGAATGAACACCATGAAGATGATAGTATACAGTGTTTGCCTCTTATTCCAATAGTTATCTTCCTGCAATCAATATACGATTTAGCAACCTGGATACTTCTTCGAACTTGCCTCAAGCTAAAACAAACTAACGAAAGGAATTCAGTAAAGATATTCTGAGAAGCAAGGGAGATAATATGACAAGCAAGTGGGCATTCGATTGATGTACCTTCTCCGGCGGCGGTGGCGGTGATGGTGGTGGCATGAACAATGGCAGGTGAAGGCTGTCTTCGTCTCCTCCTGTCCCTCCTCTGAGCAGGCGAACGAGCTTTGCCGCATAATACGATGCCTGAACCGAAGACACAGCTCTACTGCCTGCGCCACTTGCTAGGTTGGAATCACTATGCGACCTTGTTAACAGTGGCCTCCGTTCAGTGATCACAGAAAATTCATCTATTGTCTCTGCGATGCGCCTAGCCTGTTCTTCACGATTGTTGTGCCTCACCACCATCTCTCTCTGCCTCAATTCAGCCTCTCTTCTGTTCAGTTCAGAATTTCTTTCCAAAATCTTTCGCTTCTCATTTAACCGTTGGCGTTTATTCTGCTCTTGCGTCTGCCTAAGTTCTGCAGCGGCGTCTTCCAATTCGTGCTTCAACTGGTGAACTAGCTTCTCTTCGGTCTTTAGATTGTCCAACCTACTCTTCAGGTACTTTTCCACAGCTACTTCACGGTCTGTAACTGTTGTCTCTCTCTCGAAAGTGCAAGCCTCTCTCTGTAACAAAGATGCACCCAGCTCAAATATGATATTCTCCTTTTCAGAAACATTAGCCTCTTTCTGCAGAATGATCTCTTCCCTCTCTGAAAAATTAGCCTCTTTCTTCACAATGATATCTGCCCTGTCTGAAAGACTAGCCTCTTTCTGCAGAATGATCTCTTCCCTCTCTGAAAGACTAGCTTCTCTTTGACAGATTGTAGCATCTTTCTGCACAATGGATTCTTCCCTCTCTGAAAGCTTAGCCTGTTCCTGCACAATGATCTCTTCCCTCGCTGAAACATTAGCTTCTCGCTGACAGATTGTAGCCTCTTTCTGCAGAATGGCCTCTTCCCTCTCTGAAAGATTAGCCTCTTTCTGCACAATGTTATCTTCGCTCTCTGAATGATTTGCTTCTCGTTGAAAGATTAACTCTTCTCTTTCAGAAAAACGCATCTCTGCCCAAGAGAGCATGTCCTCTGTGGCCTTAAGATTGCCCTCCATCATCTGGAAGTCCCTCTCCATTCCCATCTCTCGCTCTACAAGTGCAGCTTGCTGCTCTGCAATTGAAATCTCTTTCTCTGCAATGTGAATCTCTCTCTGTGACAACGCTCTGAGCACAATATCTGCATTCTCCCTCTCAGAAACATTTTGGTCGCACCTTGCAACCTCAGCCTTAGGCAACTCCTGCTCATCATCCAGCGATGAGGCGGGATCAGCGTCCCAAGCTCCAGCAATTGCTTGCAGTTGTTGGCAAGCTGCGACGCAGTGGCAAGTTGGAAGGCCTGATTGTTCTCCTCTGCATCTGAGTCCTCACCCGCGCCCTCAACCCCTCGCATTGCGACGATATCGTTGCTCTCAAGCTTGTTTGGCTGGCTGCGGCACTGAGATTCATCCAAGCACCAGACGCGGCCATCGCGCATCTTCTCGTCACTCAAATTGGAGAAGGCGGTGAGACCAGCACCATTGCCACCGTTGCCAAGCGGAGGCAACGCCGCGGCGACCTCAAGGGCGGCGTGGACGCCGCTGCTCGAGACGCGGGCATAGTCGTTGCTGCGGTTCGCCTCTGCATTCTCCAGCTTCAGTTCCTCTTCCTTCTCGTCTCCGCCCCATACCCCAGCGCCACCGCCGCCGCCGCTCGAGGTGTCCTCTTCGCTGCTGCGGTGCGCCCCTGCATCTGGCATCTCCGAGTCTGGCAAACCGCGGCACCGGGACTCCTCCGACGCCATGCGCCGGACGCAGCCTCCACTCATCATCTCGTCCACGACGCAGGAGAACACAGCGAGGCCTGTCAGATCCTCTCCCTCTGCCGCTCCGCCGTGGACGCCCAACAACGGCCACGTGGCGGCGCCGTCGAGGGTGACGCCGCAGCAGCTCGAGACGCGGGCATCGTCGTCGTCGCGGCGCTTCGGCTCTGCATCCGCCGCCTTGCATCCACTGCCTCGGCGTCTCCCTTGTCGCTGCGCCCCCTCCCCTCTCCTCCGACCTCCGCTGCCGCTCGAAGGGTGGGCTTCGCTGCTGCGGGCGCGGCGGCGGCGCAGCCCTGCATCCGCCACCTCGGCGTCGTCAAAGCCTTGGGACGCCTCTGACGCCATGTGCAGGACGCAGCCTCGGCTCACCATCTCGTCCACGAACTCGGGGAAGGCGGCGAGGCCAATTGGGATTTCGTCCTTCACGCCGCCGACGTCGAAGAGCCGCAGCGTGGTGGCGACCTCGGGGTGCTCGATGTCGTCGCTCGGCAGCAGGGCTCCGCCACGGAGGTCCCCCTCCCGTGCCGCGCGCTCTGGGTTCTCCCCCTCGCCGTCTTCCCCCTCTCGGCTGCCGCCGACCACCGCCTCCATTCCTTGGATTGGTTGGGGTTTTGCAGGGGGCCTCTCCGAATTGGTGGGCTTTGCTCCCTGCAAAAGAGGAGAGAAGCACACGGAAGCCACCTGCTTTGTTTTTTTACTTTTTCGTTCAGTGGTGCTTCGGTATGGGATAACGTATTTACAGCTGTAAAAGAATATTGAAATGTAGTTCAAAAAAGAATACATATAAAGAAACTTGGTGAAAACATGTTCAGATATATAATTTTCATTTGCATCTATATGTTTATAAATATTAGGGCACATTGCTTCTGTTTGCGTGTGAATAAAATCCCAGTAGTTTGTAGAAACTTGGTGAAAACATGTTCAGATATATAATTTTCATTTGCATCTATATGTTTCTAAATATTAGGGCACATTGCTTCTGTTTGCGTGTGAATAAAATCCCAGTAGTTTGTACCGGTGTCATGGTTCAATTTTTTTTGTTGGATTTATATAAGTTGTGTTGAGGTTTCAACATACCTGATTTGATTTGCTTCACCGTTTAATTTAAATTGCCATATTTCTTAGGGGGTGTTCGTTTCCGCCCCTCTAAATTTTAGAGGGGTCACATCAAAGAGAATTTTTCAATTTTTATGTACTAAACAAAGTCAAATTACAAAACTAACTTCAGAATTCCCCGTCTAATTCGCGAGACAAATCTAATGAGGGTAATTATGAGGCGATTAGAAGATGGTTACTGCAGCATTACTGTAGCAAACCATAGATTAATTAGGCTCATTAGATTCGTCTCGTAAATTAGCACCCATCTGTCAAATAGGTTTTGTCATTAAACTTATAAAAAAAGTTAGATGTAAAAATTCTCTTTAATGTGATAGGTATAAAATTTAGAGGGAAGGAAACGAACGGGGCCTTAATCGTATATCTGTTTTGATACTCATAAAAATTATATATCTGATTTGCTTCACCTTTTAATTCAAATTACCATATTTATTGTTTGGAAATATTGCGTTTGGTTTGCCTCTCAAGCTAAAAAAGACTAATTAGTTGTGTGCCGTTGTTGAATCATCAGTAGTTATATGGATAGTTCTGACGTAATATTTGTGTCCCTTGCCAAATTATCTCAAATTCATTAAATATTATCATAAAAGTGGGGCCCTAATTAATGTAGTACGCTGCACTTGTGATAAGCCTATTTTCTGAATAAGAGCATACTTTGCGATCTGTGCTTCCATTACATTCCCCAATGCTGAAGTTCTTGAGGAACCGAGTAGTGCAGGCGCTAATGACAAGATCAGCAGCCTTTGGCATGGGTAATCGCTACTTTAGGCTCATTTCGGGCCCCTGCTTGCCTTCAGCTCTGGCTTCGCCTCAGCGGTGGCCATCACACTCACAAACTAAGGGGATGTTTATTTTGGTTTGCCTAAACTTTAGGGCCTGTCACATCAAAGAAAATCTTACTATTTAAGAGTAATAAATAAAATCTAATTAGAAAAAAAGTGCTAATTTGCGAGATGATTCTAGTGAGCTTAATTTATCTATGTTTTGGTACAGTGATGCTACGGTAAACATCTGCTAATCACGGTTTAATTGCCTTTATTAGATTCGTCTCGCGAATTAGTCTAGAGGTTCTGCAAATAGTTTTATAATTAGATATTATTTAATACTCTTAAGATTATCTTTGATGTGACAGGACTAATATTTAGCCTTCAGAAAACGAACACCCTTTAAAGCAAAAATATCGAAACATAGTTGTATGAAGCTAACGATCATGTAGATGCATAGGCCGGGCCAAGTCATTTAGCATCATTCACATACACGTAGCTGTATGAAGCTAACGATCATGAGCAGCGAGCTTAGTAGCCATAATTTGCAGTTATTTGTATACTACGGCGAATTTGAAACGATAAGGATGTGTTTGGTTTGCGTATAAAAGGCTAGCCAGACTTGAGACATGCAGAATCTTTGCTTTTTTACTTGTTTAGTTGCCTGATTCATAAAGTAACCTGGGTCTATTTGTACAAAAGAAGACGCTTAGGCAGGCTAGAGGGAAACGCATAAATCCACCGTTTCCACGGAAGCCAGTCTTGTGCTAGCAGTGGCCCCCTTTGGAAAGGAATCGACTTACCTCCTCACCGCACCCCATCTCCTCTTCTCCTGCTGCATCCTCACCGCCGTCAAGATTCTTGGCGCGGTCACATCCTCTGCCGCCGTAGTCTCCCTCCCCGTCTTCTCCCCCCTCATTGCGTGGTCGCCTCCTCTGCCGCCGTAGTTTCCCTCCCCATCTTCTCTCCGCTGTAGTTTCCACGGGCGCCATCCTCCGTTGTTGCCGCGTGCGCCTGGACGAGGGCGACGTCTCCATGCACGCCGGTCGTAACTCCGCGACCTCCTCAGACCTCAGCGCCGGCTTCAAGGGGCCCGTGCTCCCGCCGTCGACGGGTGACGTTTCCCGCGTCGCCGCCTTCCCTGCTCGCCACCGCCTCCAGATCCGTCTCCCGCGCCGCCGCCTTCCCTGCGCGCCACCGCCTCCAGATCCGTCTCCCGCGCCGTCGCTTTCGCTGCTCGCCAAACGGTTGGCAGTGGCTCTCGGCACTGCTCCTAATGCCATGGAGGACGGGACCACCTCGCCGCAGCCATCCTCGCGCATCGGCAGCTCGCCGTCCCCGCCGCGGTGGTGCTCGCACAGGGGCGCAAGGTTGCCCAAGACGAGCGGATGAAGCATTTGCGCGGGTTCCCCTACGGCGTCGAATGGGCGCCCGTGGCGGACGCGAAGGCGATGGCCGAGGACCCCTTGCCGGCTGGCGACTTCGCGTCGCATCGAGGAGGCGGATGGGGCCTGATGCCATCGAATCGAGCCCGTGCGTTTGCCGGCGGCGAAGAAGCAGAGCATGAAGAATAAAATGACCCTGCCCCGCTCGCTGTTCTTTCTTCTTGTTCGTCCTTCGCCTCCAGCCGATTCCTTCCACCGGCGAGCTTCAATTGCAGACGGGCAAGCGGGCACGCGCGGGGGTGCAAGCACTGCGGTCGAGCTTGAGCGCAGGCAGACGTGCACGGGCGCTGTCATGAGCGCGGCGACGGGCGCTTGCGGTCGCGGGCGTGAAGTGCGGCGATGGGGGCGCGCGGGCTCAGGGGAAGCTGGTGCTGCGCCCGCATGGCCTTGCCCTCTTTCTTGACCAACTAATCAGATTCATCACGAGCCCATCAAATTACTCAATTCACACCGCCAGCACGGCTTCCATTAACAACTCAAAAAAAAAAAAGCACGGCTTCCATTACCAAGGAGAAGTGATGTTGCGTACATGCAAATTTGCGTTTTTCCTATTATCAATCAAGTTGCAATTTTTTTATAATACAACAGAAGTTTGCAATAGTTCATTCAGCAAAACAAGTATAATACATAAATATTTATATTTAAATTTGTGTAAAAAAATAAATCATTGATTAGTTTTTTTGCAACGATGAAGATAAATAGGTGAGGAAGGAGAGGGGGTGAAAGAATCTAACACTCACCACACCTAGTGCAAGGTGATCCTACTCAGCTAAGCCAGCTAACCAAACACAAACTAACACTAGTCAAAAGTAGTCTATCCAGGCAACCAAACATGTGCACGTTTCTTGTTCTTGCATTGAGCTAGCCTGTTTTATGCTAGCCTGGCTAATATCTTATGCAGGGCTAAGCTAGTGCAGAAAATCAAACACACCCTAAGTGTGTAGAACGAACGAAAGCGCGTGTGGCCGGCCTGTTCTCGACATAGGCTTGGCCCAGTTAGCATCGACGAGCGACCGGGGGTGGGCGGCGCGGCGCGACGTGGAGGGCGCCGCCATGTTGCCAGAGCTGGAGGAGGATGGCAGGGTTAGGGTTGTCGAGCTGTCGATGGAGGAGCTCCTATCACCGCCAGGTATAAAGGAGGGTTCCCCGGGGGGGGGGGGGGGGGGGGGGGGGGGGGTGGGTGGCGGGACGGCAAAGCGACAGCTGGTGGACGATGTAGGTGGCGGGGGAGCGCGACCGAAGAATTTAGCGCGGCGGCAGTGTGTGCGGGAAGTGCGGCGCAGTGCCGCCAGACGTCGGAGGTGATGGTGGGCGGGGGAGAGCTGTGCGGTGGACAACGACGGCGATGGAGTCGGGGCGGTGGGCTGAGGTGGCGGCCAGAGACGACGAGAGATGTGATGTGTCGGAATAGGGACACGTGGCTGGCGGGAGAGGAGGACGCGCGCTGTAAGCGCCCCAAGTTAAAACAGTATGAGGAGCACAATGGCTATCCATATAACTTCGATAAAAATTAACATGGTTTTACCAAGACAACAAAAATTAACATGGTTTCACCGTCTGACTGTTATTCAATCAGGGAAAGAGGTAGTACAAGTTCTCGTCGCGGTCTCTGGCCGCAATGTACGTCACCGAGCACGGTGCCGACTCCTCGCCAAGCTTCCCTCGGCACTTGATGAGGTGGTCCGGCCCCACCGTCGTCTTGCTCGGCACCAGCACCGACACGCCGAAGACCGCCGTCCCCGACCGGAGCTCCTCCTCCAGCTGCCCGCGCATGAACTCCGGCACCTTGACGTCGGCGCCCCACGCGGCCGCGGCCGCCTCCGCGGCGCCGCTCGCCGCGTCGACGCAGAACGCCGGGGCGGGGCCCCGGCCGAGCACGGCGCCCCGGTAGTCCACGGCGACCGCCGCCCTGTGCCCGACGCACGCGGAGCGGAAGCCGGCGCGGTCGTCGATGCGGAGGGTCAGGTCGAACGACGGCGAGACCGGCGCGGCGAGGTCGCGGCCGGCGCCGAGGCCGCCGACGGCGTTGATGGAGACTGTGTACACGGGGTCCGTGTAGGCGATGAACTTCGCGGCGCCGCGGACCAGCGCCGCGGCGAAGGGGAGCGTGGTGACCAGGATGAGCGCGAGCGCGACGCGCTGGTACGTCGTCAGCTCTGCTTCTTCCTCCTGGTGCTGGTGGTGGCGCGGCGCCATGGTCTCCGCCCTCTGGCCTGGCAAGGCGTTGCCGATTGGATATGGGTTGGCAACTTCGTCTCCGATAATCAAAAGCAGCGTGTTCGTGATCGATTGTCTGTGTTTGTTAGAGTGAGATAAAGCCAGGTTTTGGAGTTCGAATCGATCTCGGAAAAAAACGATTCAACTTGTCGATTGTATGTGATTGTTCGTGCTCTACTCTGTACTCTCTGCATGCCGTGCACCCGTGCGGCCTCAGAGTTTCATCCAACTTCTTTTTCCGAGAGAGAAAAAAGAACGCGAAAGTAATGAAAATTGATTATTCCGTCAATGCAATTATCCGGGCTACATATATGGATGTATTGTTGCACACAATATAAACCTTGTGTTGTTTTTTTTTTCTTTAGCATCTATAAACCGTGTGTTGTGTAATGTGTAATTTTTCAAAATAAAAACTGTATTGTGGGCCGAGTTTACAATCTTTAGATTGTCTCAGATCCTGGGCCCTGGACAATCTTGGCCCATAAAAATAAGGCCCAGTGTGATGGTTTCTCTCCGCCGGAATATGTCCTTTTCCCTGGATCTTTTGCCCGGCCCCGGCCGCACCTACCGATTTCCATCTCCACTCTCCTGGCCTCCCCACCTCGTGCTCACCGCCGCTGCTCCCAAAGTCGCCGGAGCCCCTCCGCACGAGCTCCTCCGTCGCCGAGGCGCATCCATCCATGGCCGGTTAGTCAATCGCTTCCTACTCTTCCGTCCCCCGCTCTTCCCTACTGCGTACCGTATCTCTTATTTGACCGATCGAACTGAATCGTACCTTAGCCCTAGTCCATGGCCGTAGTGTGCGTGAACCTCAGACGGTTCGCCAAGGGTAGAAGCATGGGAATTCGTAGTTTGTAGCTGAATGGGGGATATGGATGTAACGAAAAATTTGTGATCAGAAGAGAAACAAACAATCTCTTGTAATTGTAAGGTCAATTGTTGCTGGTTATGTTTTCTTATGTTCGGGTTGTTGCAGCAAAAGATTAGATGATGGTCCACTGATTGCGTCTTTTTTCCCCCCCTTATAAACATCTGTCCACACTGGACATCATTGAAGCAATATTTGACATGTTTATTTAAATGTGGTATGCTGCTGCTTGTTAAATTTCTGTTAGTCCACTTGACCTACCCACCTGCTGGTATGGTTTAACATACCAGAAGATATTGATACTATTCTGTTTAAAGAAAGCGTTTTATAATGGTGCCTGAGTAGAAGAGTAGAAACCATGCAACCTTTCTTGCTAGGAGTGGTCATGAGAAGCCACATTATTACTAGTTATAATAGCGTTGACTAATAGCGCAATACAGATCATGAGGTCATCATGAGCCATTATACGCAATTGATCACGTTCATTGGAGTATCATTTGTTTACTAAGATGGGTGAATTTGGAGAACATCATGAACCGCATGCCACGAACTTGCAATTTAGGTCACCCGACCACACAAATCTCTATACAAATTGAAGTACTTTATCGAAAAGATTTTCTCATATTCTTGCGCTACATCCATTCCTTAATAGTTCCATAATTAGGGTATGGAGGGCATCTTAACCCCTGCTGAGATCCTTATGCCCAAGTTTTGCACAAAAATATTTGAGAAACAAAATGGAGTACAAAGTTAACAGATTTGCTTTTGCTGAAGAGTAATGTTGCCCATCTGTTGTATTTGGGAAAAAACAAAACTATTATCTCAGTGCCTTAAGTAAACATTAGAAAAAAAATCTGATAAATTTGGTAATTTGTGCAGCATTGTCAGCGAAGACCATACAAAATGCATACTTGGTACAACATCGCGCACGGACTAGGCATGGGACAAGATATCCTAGTGACTTTTGTTCCCTCCATACCCGCACCATGCATTCCTTCCAGGAATGTAGATTATCATTGGCTGATACTTCAGCCAAATGGTTAAATACAACTTCGACACCATGGGTTAGCTTCGACCAACAAGCAAAAATTAGCTGCAATGGTGTGTTCTAGGCTCTCAATTGATCAGGTTACTCACTAGTTTATATTGGATTACTTTTGCGTTCAGATATTATCTGATTTTCTTGAGTTGGACCATAGCTTGACTACTGATTTGGGATATTAATGTTACGTCGTATGCATTCATATCCAAGTATGAAAAGTTGCTTATAATAACTTTCACTGCAGCAACTCAGGGTAGCAGTGTTGTCTCTTCCTCTGAGAAGGTTGATTTTCTCAAGCTTCAGAATGGAAGGTATAGAACACCTTTTACTTTATGTTATGATCTCTGTTGTTTTTTTTGGGCGATGAATATGATCTCTGTTTTACGAACACCTCAAAGCTGAATTGTATCTACACTTTATATATGCACCGGTAATAAAAATTATTGTTTCTATCGATGATGTTGTTTGAAAAGAAATGAAGCTACTTTTGTTAATAGCCAATCCCATTTCTGGTTCTTTTCTGCCCTTTTTCCCCCTTACTGATACTGTCATACTCCATTCTGAAAACAGCTCTGTTTTGGGGTACAGGCTATCAAAATTTCAATATCTGGCTGTTTGTATCTCTATGGATATTGAGATTAAAAAGGACATACACTGAATTGTTTTCAAGAGTAATTTAGAATCTCAGAGTATCATGTATATATAATCATATCATAACAGAATTAAGGGTCACGGTTGCATTTGGAAGACCATGTCAATGTCCAAAATGACACTCTTTCATGTCCTGAGGGATTTCCTCAGGTGGTTTTACAGGTTCTCATGTTTTTGCAATTCGTGTACATATTGGAGTGGTCAAGACTTTTGGTTTGTTGTGCATTTGATTTGCCTGCAAGGAGCTGAGTTGCAAATTGATAGTCATATGTCATCTTGTTTTCTGATTCGCTCCTCTTTGGACATGCATTATATTATTTAGCCCTGATGTTGGCATGGAGCATCCTGTGTATATGCTAGCAACCCCAGATGATTGGCTGTTCATGTCTTCTTTCCAAGTCCATACCGCTGCTCTGTTAACTGGCTATGTAACTGCCCTACCCAGAAATTCTACTGTCAAAGCCACCATGACTTCTTTGGATTCCTTGTTTTAACCATAGCGTTGGCTTTGGAAGTCATGGGCACCTGCAAAGTGCAACATGTTTCTTTGGCTTGCCATGAAAAAAAAAGTTTTGGACAGCTGATCAACTAGTAAAGCGAGGCCTTTCCCACCCAGATATGTGCCTCCTTTGTGACCTAGAAGAGGAAGCAGTACAGCATATTCTTACGACTTGTGTATTTGCTAGGGATTTTTGGCATAGCGTGCTCAGTCCTTTAAACTTACAGCAGCTAGTACCTCACAGTACAGAGCACAGCTTTGCTACTTGGTGGGGAAGAGCTAGCAAAAAGTCAATAAGGATAAAAGAAAGGGGTAAACACGCTAATCATTTTGGATGCACAGATGCTGTGGAAGCAACCGGATGCTTTTGTGTTCAACGGGGCTTAACCAAGTGTACAATCAACTCTGAGAAATTTAAAGTTGGAAGCTCATCTTTAGACGTTGGCTGGGGCTAAAAAGCTCCAGGGTCTTGAGCTTGGACGCCTGGAGATTTAGCTTTTTATTAGTGGTTTAGTCGGGTAGTGTTGTGTATTTCCCAGAAAGTTTACCTATTGTTGGTATAAGCCCCTCTTACCTTGGCCCTAGTAGGAGGGGGTAATTGCATGGACCACTCTTTTTCCCTATAATACAAAGATATGCAGCTCTACTGTGTGTTTGAGAAAGAAAAAAAAAACTGAAATACCTTCTTTGTATCATGGTCAAAGCTAAAAATCATGTTTTATCAAACCATGCTATGTTTTGTGGCCTTTGATGATTTCTGGAATGTCATGATTCTTGTAAACTAATACTCCCCTCCGTTCCAAAATATAAGCATTTCTAGGTTTGGTCAAAGTCAAACTTCTTTAACTTTGACTATGAATAACAAAAAATTCATAGCTTTTGAATATATAAAAATGATGTTGTTAGATTTATTGTGAAACTAACTATCCTAATATGCAACTCTTTAGATATTATTAGTCATAATTGAAAACGCTTGACTTTCAACAAACCCAGAAATGCTTATATTCTGGGACGGAGGTAGTATGTTGTATAATGTGGTGGCACAAATGAAGAAAAATCCCAACTGATTACTACTTTTCAACTTTTGTAAAGAAAGCTGAAAAAGTCAATTGTGGCACTGTTTTGAGATATTCTGGATTTTATTAAAGTGCAGTTTCCATGTTTTATAAATAGAAACTCCTGTATTTAGGTGTTTCGTTTTGCAGTGATATTCGTGGTGTTGCTGTAGCTGGGGTTGAAGGTGAACCTCTCAACCTCACCGAGCCTGTCACCGAAGCTATAGCTGCTGCTTTTGCTGCATGGTTATTAAACAAGAAGGAAGCAGATGGTGTGAGACGTTTGAGAATCTCTGTTGGACATGATTCACGAATTTCTGCAAATAAGTTACAGGTGCTCCTGTTGTCACTTTATTTCTTTTTCTTAGCACATATTGATGTTGACAAGTTATCGAAATTTTTTGGAACTACTCTTTTACATGCCTACGAGTGTGTGCTGAAATCGCATTAATAGTTTGATACATTATGAACTGAGCACGGTGGTTGTCTTCTCTGCTAGTTTACAGTGTTAGTCAGTGACGTGATTCCCGTTTGGCCTAAAAAATTGATTTCACATATATCTGTTTCGCTTGAGTTTTGTCTAAGCACTGCAGTTTCAAATAATTGAATATAGGTCCATAATCATTCTTAAAACGGAATAATAAATATTCAATTATTACAAGTCTGATATTTGAGGATGGATCTAGGCCATTGGACCTCCATTTGGACTCTTTCACGATTAGTTATTAAAATTAATTGTTTTCAGAATGCAGTTTCTCACGGAATCACTGCTTCAGGACATGATGTTCTACAGTTTGGGTGAGTTTAAACTTCAGTTTTATGTGCACTCTTTTATGCAAGATCATGGTGCCGTTCTGATTTGTAGGGACCTGGTATTGTGTATTTTTTTTCCGACATTTTCTTGGCACATGGAAGTTCTTATATGCTAATTTTGTGATGTATCAAATGGCTTTGGTGCTTATCTCCCTTGATGTATCTTCATGTCTTTCTTACCTTCTACTTTGGCAATGCAAAAGATATGGTTCAAATCTAAGTCTTACAGTGCATTATGCATGTATGTAGATTGGCTTCAACACCTGCAATGTTCAACAGTACACTTACAGAAGATGAGAAAATTCATTGCCCAGTTGATGGAGCTATAATGATAACAGGTACCAGTACTAATTTTCTCTGGACCATTATAAAATACATTTCTATGACTGTTCCTAGAAATGTTTGGGCAGTGACACTGTTTGATTATTGTGACTGTTAGATATTTATTGGAAGTTGCTTGTTTGCTTTTTCTCGAGGGAATGCCTGAAATTGGGAATATATGCTTATATCTTAGCACCAAAATAGCCTGCCTGCCGATATGTATCTGCTGCGCTGCACCTTGCTGTGAAGTGCGCCGAGCAACTTGGTAGAACCAGGAGTTAAATGCCAGTATTCACTTTTCACTTGTTAGTGGTTTCCTGTTTGCAATGAACTCTCGTGTATTTGGTGCCACCCGCAATGGCGAGACTGTAGTATCTTCTTTTGTGGCAAAATGCAACATGTATGAGGCATATTTTGAACTTGGTCAGATATGTCATCCTTGTCTTATGACAGATGAAATCATAAACTGATGGCATCATTATATCATGGGGAAAGGGTCAAACTTATCCTTTAACTAGGAATTCAAATGTAACCCTAAACTACAAAATAGGATAGTTAACACTCAATTCCAAATGCCTAAGAGAAGTCGTCATCATTATGTCATGGGGAAAGGGTCAAACTTATCCTTTAACTAGGAGTTTAAATGTAACCCTAAACTACAAAATAGGATAGTTAACACTCAATTCCAATTGCCTAAGAGAAGTCGTCATCATTATCACACTCAAATCGACAAAATTCTGCTACTTGTAGCCATCTTTTGCTGCTGAAATGGTTGTTAGGAGAACTTCGTTAATGGCCTATCCTATGTTTAAACATTTATCTGACCGGGTTAGGAGATGCCATTAAGGACGCAAAGACCTCTGCCTGCTTGACGCTGATGTGTTGTAATTGTAGATGCCGCCATTCCTGGTTTATGCGTGATCGCCGAGAGGATGACCAACACTAACAACCGGTGATGGTTACTAGGCTGCTATAATTGCCTGCTAGTCCATGCTGTTGGGCTGATCAAGTTTTGGTATATGCTTATGGGTTCCATCGTGCACTGGATTAGTGATAGGAGAAGAGTAATTTGGTTTGATGAACGATAAGAAGCCTTCAGAAAAAGACAAGTATGGAGAAAATCGGAAAACATCTTGTGGAATCAGCATGCAAAGATATTTCTAAATAGGAAGAGGAAGAATATATGCAACGGGATCCTCCTTTAGATGATAACAAACCCAATCTTCTGTTATCGCCATATTGTTTTGATTCATATGTGTGTGTTTTTGGTTTCTTCTTTGCAAGAACTATTTCTTGTGGTTTGCCTACATCTTCCAGTTTCTTCTTCACCTAAACTCACCTTTTATTTGGCTTGGTTCGATGTGATTCGAAGCTAGGGAATAAAATCATTTCGTTCAAAAACAAGACAGTGCAAATTTTGGAATATATGTGTCAGATGATCTTCCTACTCATGGTTACATGATGATTGAATATTATTTAATTTTTATATTCATCTCTTAAACCTGTATCACAGTTATATAGATGCATGGTAATATCTAATATGCTTTTGTATCTGTACATGCTAAGATTTAAGCTCTGTTCTTTTGTACAGCGAGCCATCTTCCCTACAATCGGAATGGTCTTAAGTTCTTTACAAGTGATGGTGGATTAAATAAGGCTAATATCAAAGATATCTTGGAGCGTGCTTCTAGAATATATGAGGACTCTGCACATGGTAGCATACAAGAACTAGAGGAAGCTTCTAGAGGAGTTGTGACCAACGTGGATTACATGTCAGTTTATGCTTCTGATCTTGTACAGGCAGTTCGTAAATCTGCTGGAGACAAAGGTACTCCATATACTAATGTGCGGCTCATATTGTTTTGCTATACCATTCCACTGTTTGATTTACGAACTTTCTTTTTTACCCGTTGCATTCCGCTTTTGATAACCACCAATATGTTCCTTGCCCTATTTGATCTCTTATTATCGTTGAAGTTTTATGTGCTCAATTGAAATTCAGTTGGAAATATCCCTGTAGAACAGCCCCTTGTTATTTATTTAATAACATATTAAGAAAGTGGTATGATTTGGGGCCCGTTTGGTACAGTTCCAGATTCTCCAAGGGACAGAAATGTTTCAGTATGTCTCTAGAAACGTTTCTCAACCTGAAATCGAATCACTTTTCAAACTGTTTGGCTACTTGTCTTGATTCATAAGAACCATGTTTAACAAAAGGACTAAGTGCCACCATGTGCTTACCGTGTGCGCCTAGCAAATTAACAGAAGAACCATGCCTGTCCCACCTGCAAGTGCCACACACCCCCTCTCCTTCACAAACAGGAAAAAAGAAAACAAACACATGCCATTGCTGCTCTCTGTTGGAGCTCTGTCTACGGCAGCAGTGGCAGGCCGTGGGAAATAGCAAAATGGGTTTAGGAGCAAGAGAGGCTGTGACTGTGAGATTCAGTACTAGATTTGGTCGAGCGCCAACCAGGTGGCCAGCGAAGAGAAGCTCTCCGATGAACAGAACAATGGCATCTCCGATGGAGTTTGGCCTTTGGTTTCTCGACAGTGGCAAATATGGGTAAATAGTTTTTTTTTAATTAATACTGGTAAACAGTTGAGTAGTTTGAGGGAGGAAGGAAAGGATTGATCCGTTTCACCTGCAAAACTAGTCCTGGGCCGTTTCACTTGCCCAGTCCAAAATCTCAAACCGTTTCGAGCTGTTCCGAGCTCGAATCATTTTGGAGAAACGAGCGTTTGGTAGCGATTCGAGTGATTTTGTTGAGAATCCAAAACGTTTCACCTTGCCAAACAGGCCCTTACTATGATGTTATAAAATGATGACTTGATCAGTAAAAAGTCAGTTAGTTTTATGGCGTGTTTTTTTTTTCTGGACACGCAGGAGGACTGCATGTCATTGTGTTAAGTAGAAGAAAAAGGGACACAACAAAGCACACACACCATCTAACTTTCTGATATTTATGTTTTCTTTTCATTTTTTTAGAAAAACCGTTGGAGGGAATGCACATAGTCGTTGATGCAGGAAATGGAGCAGGTGGCTTTTTTGTGGTAATGTGTTTGATACTTTTTCTGCAGCAATGCATAATGTCGACTTTGTTCAAGTAGTTGTTTGGTCAATTCAATGTTTTCCATTCGCTCTGCAATATTCTGGGTTGATTATAGGTCATGTCTAATTCTCTTAACACTATTTGTCAACCATATACTTAACAGATGATATAAATGTTATATTTTTGTACATGCGGGGCATTCTGCCTTCAGTGGGAACCAGTTGCTCAGTTGGTTTCTAGCATGAGTACTAGCCCTGGTCCTACTTAAGTTACGTTGGGAATATGTCTGCAGTAGGTTGGAAATAAGTAAATCTACATGGATATGGATCATTGAATGAACATTAAAAAACTGAATTAGTTGTTGACAATGAAAATGTGAATTCGAGCCCACGTCCTATTGGGTGACACTCGACTCATGCATTAAGCTGTTGACATCGATAATGGATATGAATCTATTTGTTGCTTTTGGAACAGGACAAGGTGCTCAGACCATTAGGAGCTGTTACTACGGGGAGCCAATTCCTGGAGCCTGATGGTAATAGCTTATTATTTACTTGATGACATTAATCTACCTTTTGCCTTTCTCCATTTTTTTTTTAAAAAAATTGCATATCCAGGCTTGTTTCCAAATCATATCCCGAACCCTGAGGACAAGAGTGCAATGAAGGCCATTACACAAGCAGTGCTTGATAACAAGGCTGACTTGGGAATCATATTTGATACTGATGTAGACAGGTATACAACATCCAGCCGTTGAGTTTCTCAGATTCTATTACAATGGACCTAAACTTTTACCTTTTGCAGGTCTGCTGCTGTTGATTCCAGTGGCCGTGAGTTGAACCGTAACCGACTGATTGCTTTGATGGCTGCCATAGTACTTGAGGAGGTAAAATGTTCCAAGTCACAGCTATGTTACATACTTTGTTTTATTGCTTGCCACTAAACAGTTCTTTGTTCTGGAATTAGCATCCAGGAACAACCGTTGTGACAGATAGCGTTACTTCAGATGGGTTAACTGCATTTATTGAAAATAAACTTGGTACGTAGTAGCTATAGTTTACACAAGTTACTTCAGATGGGTTAACTGCATTTATTGTTTCATGCTTTATAAGGAGGGAAGCATCACCGTTTCAAAAGAGGTTACAAGAATGTTATAGATGAGGCTATTCGTCTGGTCAGTTTACACTTACTGTGTGACTTGTGTAGCCCTATGTTTTTTCTTTTTTTTTTTACCTAGTAGTAAAATGAAAAACAATTTATGGATAATATTTTCAGAATTCTATCGGTGAGGAATCACATTTGGCTATGGAAACAAGTGGCCATGGAGCACTGAAAGAGAATCACTGGCTTGATGATGGTGCATACCTTATGGTGAGGTCCCTTTTCGAACCAAGCATATGGAGACCAAACAGTCATACCAGCATAAATCCATAAAGAATGTGACCTTATGTGTGACTAAATCCATATGGTATTCGTGCACAGTTATATTCAGTCTAAATAATATTTAGCTTTAATGTGTTGTTGTGTATAAGTCATGATTCTGAAGATAGTTCCTCTTTGCTAAAGTAACTCCTAGAAAAGATTCCTGATTCCTTGACGTGGAGGTGTGATTCATAGCCTTTAACCCTTGTTCCCTCAGGTTAAACTTTTGAATAAACTAGCTGCTGCTAGAACACAAAATTCAAGTGTTGGTAGTGAAGTTTTGACTGGTTTGGTAGAGGGCCTTGAGGAGGCTTCTGTGACAGCGGAGATAAGGCTGAAGATTGATCAGAATCATGAAGACTTGAAAGGAGGGTATGTCTTAAGCACCATTTTATTTTCGTGAGAAGTGATTCTGACTTTCTATGGTACTAGCAATTATCTCACACTTAAGAGCCCCTTTAGAATCCAAAATCCACTCTAGAATCTGTACCAAACGGGCTCTAAGTGTTACTTATGTCAACTAAATTCAGTTAGATCAGATCCTAGTTCCGCTAGGCGCCGGCTAGGCGCCGATTAGGCGCGATTAAGCGGTAGGCGAAGGCCATCGCGTTGATTAGGCCCAAGTCGACGGTCTAGGCGGCGGTCGGCGACTAGGCGGCGCGGAGGCTCTCTAGGCGGCGCGGAGGCGGCGGCTAATCGCGCCAGTCGGGCGCGTAGGCGGGCGAGCGCGTCAAAAATTCCCGCCGAGCGCGCCGTCCCGCCGTCCCGCCGACCCGCCAATTTTTCGCGCGTAGGCGGGCGAGCGCGCGCGAGGATAAGGCCGGCGCGACGCTCTTTCCCGCGGTCCCCCTCTCCATTCGGTCCTCCTCCTCCCGCCCGTCGTCGCTGCTCCTCGCCATTCGGTCCCCGCCGGTCGTCGCTGCTCGTCCCCGCCGGTGCAGCTCGTCGCCGCTGCGCGTCCCCGCCGGTCGTCGGTCGCCGGCTCGCCGAGGTGAGTTCCCTCCCCCGCCGGCTGCCCCCCTCCCATGCTCCTCTGGCCCGCCGCTCCCCTGCTCCTCTGCCCCGCGCCCCCGCCGCTCCCCTTCTCCTCTTCCCCGCCGCTCCTCTGCCCTTCCCCATGGCCGCTCCGCGCTCGGCTGCTCCCTGCTCCTCTCTGCCGTTCCCCTTGGCCGCCGCTGCCCTGCTCCTCTCCCCTTGTCACGGCCGCTCGCCCGCTCCCCTGCTTCTCTCCATTGCTCTGCCTTAGATGTACATGTATGTTAGATTGTTAGTATGTAGTTTCATTTTGCAATTTTGTGATGCATGAGTGCCTGTCTGCCTGCATGTATAGCCCTAGGATGTCGACATCAGAAGGTGCAAGTCCTGCTCCTGCAACTGCACAAGAAACTGAGAAGGCAGCGAATCTCCTGAAAAGGAATTCAGATGATGTTGGATGGGAATATGGTGTTCTTGTTGATGCTAACAACAAAGACAAGGTGAAGTGCAAGTTCTGTCCCAAAGTGATGAATGGAGGGATTTATAGGTTGAAGGAGCATCTAGCTCATGTTGGAACGAATGTGAAGAAATGCACCGCTAGAACACCCCAAGCTCTGGAGGCTAAAGAGAAGTGCAAGAAAGCACTAGATGATGCAAAAAGGAAGAGGGAGGAGAAGACTGTGCGTGAGCTAGAACTTAGAGAGGAAGTTAATGTATCTAGTGTTGGAGGGGGAGAGTCAGATGAAGTTACTTGTGTTGGAAGTTCAGAGCCTCACAAATTAGGACCCATTGACAAATGGACACGTGCTATTGATCCTAAAGCTACCAAGACTGATTCTTTGAAGCAACAGCAGCTGAACAAGGAACTGTGGAAAGAAAGAACACATGAGGTGCATAAGTTTATTGCAAGATGGGCCTATAATCATGGTAAATTGCTAGTATACTATTCTGTATTTACATTTTAAAATTCATTAGATGTTGTTATTGAAGAACTGAACACTAATTAGGCTTCCTTTTTTAAACATTGGCAGCAATACCTTTCAATGCATGTGACAATGATGAGTTCAAGCAAATGTGTGAAGCAATTGGACAGTTTGGTCCAGGACTTGTACCTCCATGTCAAGATTCACTGCGAGAGAGTTTGCTGGAAGAAGAATATGCAAGAACCAAGAGTTTGCTGCAGGAACGTGAAGCCGAGAAGATGAAAAATGGGTGCTCTATTATGACTGATGCTTGGTCAGATAGGAAGAGGAGAAGCATAATGAATATATGCACTAATTGTGCTGATGGAACCACCTTCATCAGCTCAAAAGAGATGTCAGCTGTGTCACACACAAGTGAAGTCATTTTTGAACTAGTGGACAAAGCAATAGAAGACATTGGTCCAGAAAATGTGATGCAAGTAGTGACTGACAATGCCTCTAACAACATGGGAGCAAAGAAGCTATTGCTTGAGAAGAGACCACAGATATTTTGGACCTCTTGTGCAGCTCACACAATCAACTTGATGCTCCGAGGAATTGGCAACTTGCCTCGGTTCAAGAAAGTGATTGAGAAAGCAAAGGCATTTACCATATTTGTCTATGGCCACACAAGAACATTGGATTGCTTGAGATACTTCACAGAGGGGAAAGAGGTAGTGAGGCCAGGAGTGACTAGGTTTGCTTCATACTTTCTCACTTTGAATAGTATGCAAGAAAAGAAGGACCAGTTAAGGAAGATGGTGGTTCATAGTAGGTGGGACTCATTAAAGGATGTGAAATCAAAGAAAGGAAAAGAGGCCACAGCAACTATATTGAGTCCAATATTTTGGAAGGATGTGAAGCTAACATTGGCTGTTTTTGAGCCATTGGTCAAAGTCCTTCGTTTGGTTGATGCGGATGTGAAGCCATCCATGGGTTTCGTTTATGGAGAACTACTAAAGGCAAAGAGACAGATCAAAGAGGCCTTTGCCAATATTGAGTATCGATTCAAGGATGTAATGGCTGTTATTGAGAAGAAGATGAATGGAAGACTTGATTCTCCATTGCATTTGACAGCTTATTTGCTGAATCCACACTATAGCTATAGCAACCCATCAATCTTTGATGACCCCAAAGTAACAGAAGCATTTGTAGCTTGTGTTGAGCAATTTTATTATCATGATGAGGACAAGCAAGATCAGGCTGCCAACATTGAACTGAAAAAGTTTCAGAGTAGAGAAGGGCCATTTAACAAGAAGCTTGCAAGGACTTTTCAAAACTTTGATTACAACCCAGGTAGAGGTACTTGTTATTACATGGCTGTTTGCAGTTTTCTAACATGGTTGTTTGCTGTTTTCAAAACTAATAGAGGTGTTTTTCTTTTATTTCAGCATCATGGTGGCGGCTGTATGGAACTGAAACACCAGCTTTACAGAAGATGGCTACAAGGATCTTATCTTTGACATCAAGCTCTTCTGGTTGTGAAAGAAATTGGAGTGGGTTTGAAGGGGTTAGTACCTATCTATTATTCTATTATGAACATTTCAGCAGCATTATGATTAAATTGCAGAACTAAAAATGCTCTTGTTTTTAATTTATAGATACACACTAAGAAGAGAAATAGGCTTACTACAACCCGCCTCAACAAGTTGGTCTATGTTCAATTCAACAACAGGCTGATGAATAAGAGAGAAAAGGTCAAGTCAAAGAAAATCACTGATGTTCTCTTGTCTAGTGAGACAACTGAAGCTCAAGGTTTTCTCCAAGAGGGTGGAGATGATTGTGCATTAGTTGTCTTTAGAGATGAGGAAGATGAGGAACATGAGGATGAGATGGAAGGTACAGGGATACCTTGGTCTGTTATTGGAGAGGCAGTGGGAGCAGAAGAACAGCTTGAGCGGCGTACAAGTGCAAGACTGAGGGAGCTCTATGCAGGAGAAGAGTTTGAGTCTGAAGAAGAAGAATTTGATGAAGAAGCGGATGATATTTATGAGGAACTATCAGACTAAGATATCTCTTGCTGTTGAACTGCAGCTGTGTGACTATGTCTGTGACTGTGTGTCTTCTTTTGTGCTTGTGCTATCGTTTATTTAATTTATGCTTGTCACTTGTGAGAACCTTGGGTGAGAACTGAGAACTATGTGTTTGTCATGTCCTTTATTTATAAATTGTGTCGTACTTGTATTGCTGTCCTATCCACTTGTTTGCGCTTTAAAATTTGCAATTACTAGCTGCTGATATGGTCTGCTCATGGATGGGAGGTGGCTGAACTCATTCAGATAAGTGACAACTTACTGCTTTCTTTTTTTTTATGAACTGCTTGCTGAAATCATTCAAATGTGTTGTAGGAGCTAGGAACATGCAAGACTAAGCCACCAAGGAATCAGGTATGTCTAGTGGCCCTCTTTTTTTATTTCCTGCAACCCCTATAGTCCTATATATTCAGTATTTTTTGCTATATATACATAATATATATTAGTTTTGCCTATATTGACAAAACGCCTAGAAAAACGCCTAGGACCGCCTAGGCGCGATTACTCCCGCCTAGGCGCTAGGCAGTGGGTCACCGCCTAGAATCCGCCTAGCGCCTAGCGAAACTAGGGATCAGATGGTATGAAAGTGGAGTTAAGATTTTTTTAAGCCAAATTAACGGGAAATGAAACCAGAGTTCGAGTTCAGTTGAATTTTCCCAAGTAATTATTGACCTTGAGAGTTCGAGTTCCCATGGTCCCTTATGCTGCATAAGGGTATTCTTTCTAATCTTATGACTTATGGTGTTATGCTGCAAGATTTTGTGTAATTTTAGCTCTATAAAATGAACACATGTAAAATGAGTAGTGAATAGTGGAATTTGCTTTCGAAGTACATGTGTACCTTACATGTACCATAGCCACTCCAATACTTTCTTTTCTGTTGTTGGCGATATTAACAAGATTGAGATGTGATTAAAGAGTTTTTCTGTTGAAAGAACTGCAGTATGTTGATGATTTAATCTCTTTGCAGGTCCTTCCGTGATTACGGCGAATCAGTCTTGAAGCATTTGGAGAATGCGATAAGTAATGATCCGAATCTCCACAAAGCCCCGAAGAATTATGAAGGCGTATGTTATTCTCCCTTGCTTGCTGTTGGAAGCTTTTGTACAAATCATTTCTATGCATTATTCTTCAACTTTCTGCTTGATATTTTATACCATATTACTGCACAGATAAGAGTCTCAGGATATGGTGGTTGGTTCCTGTTGAGGCTCTCCCTCCATGATCCGGTTCTTCCCCTAAACATTGAGGTAGCCCCTCTTCCTTCGTCCTAAGTCTCTCAAGCCTTAGGAAGCAGCAATTCAGCATATGACTGTCATGTTCTGTGTCTGTACAGGCACAAAGTAACGATGATGCCACTAAGCTTGGGCGTGCAGTGCTTGCTGCTGTGAGTGAATTCTCAGCATTGGATGTGACAGCGTTGAAGAAATTTGTGCAGGAGTGAACAGACATTGATATCATTTTGTGGACACTACGTCATGGAACAAGATGCAAAGCGCCAAGTGTTATACAGGAAAAAAAATATACTTGTTTTGCAGTGTACATCTGAGTAAAAACCATTATATACTGGCAAGGCTGGTGTATCCATAAGATTGAATTGCCCGATTACTGTTTTACAAGATCTGGAGTGCTTTGCCGTGGGCCGTGAGTCTGAAACTTTATATTACTTGTCAATAAAAAATATGTTGTTAGATGAAGCTCCATTTGCTATTTCGCTGCCTATGATGTTGGCATCGACCTTCAATTCTTTTCATAAATCTCTGCGGGGCAGATCAACTGTTGTTGGACATGGTAGCAGCAGACCTGGTCCACTTTAAAGTGTCAAGAAGATTTTTATTTTCACCAGAAAACTCTGGTTTGTGAACTCTTTTGTGTACTGTTTGTATTATGCGAAAGATAAATATTTGCAATCCGGTTTTTGCGCTTGTGTCACGATCGGTTTGTCATTTGGTGTAGACAGGGCCAAATTGTATGCATGCACCGACCTCAGATGGTGACATCTGTGATGTGGACTTTGTTTAGCGCTATAGGCACTTCCCAAATCCCAACCCAGCTCTTGCAAGAGTTACTACCAGAGATAATCCTTTGACACTTTCAACAAACGGACCTGAAAGAGGGGTCCTCTTCTAGTCATCTTCTCCGTGGTCGTGATCTGCAGGAACTGCTTCATTCATCGCCTTATGGACGGAATTGGGGTGAGTGAATCCATATTAGAAGGGACAAGCGGTTGAAGACCGCCCGGAAACACACAAGAAATCCGAGTCATGAACCACGTTGCCACCTCACGAGCTACTTCAACTGCTCCTCTCATGAACAACGCACCCAGCGCAAAAGCCGTGCTCTCGTTTCCTTTTTGAAAGGGTACAACAGCTTTTCAAAACCTATGAGAAGAATCATCAAAATGGAAGAACCTATGAAGCATATATAGACCGCGCTACAAAAATCTCGTTTGACATAATCTCAAACCAAACATAAAATGAGCGCAGAGAAGATACACTCATGGACACCGAGAGGCGTACGTGATTTTATTATGTTTCATAAGAGAAAAATGAAAATAAAAATAGCGTTTCAAAAAAAAAATATACACCTGCTGCATTAGTGCAAACCATATGGAAAACTTGGGAGGGGGGGGTTGAGTTTTAGTGCATCCTAATTTCTTCCCCAGTAGAAATGAAGGATCAAATGCGATCAAGATATTTTGCAGGAGCATACTACCCACGTAGATTCACACTCAGAGCAGGCATCAGGATTCTCCCCTCCACTGCGAAGGACAACTGGACAAGAGGAAGAAACTCCTGTGCAACCACATCAAATTGGTACGAAACCATGGGCTGCTCAGTCTGGATTAATTGGACTTAGATCCAGCAGGCAGCCACTACCGTCTCCTCAACTTTTTTCTCTGTTCATGTGAATTATTCGCCTCAGATTCTATGGTTCTATCTATCCTCTGGTCGGCGCATGCACGCGTGCCTTTTTCACCCAAAATCGGCACGATCCCAATGATGCCAACATTCCTGACACGAATTCGTAGCCAGGAACATAAAGAACTCGAGATCACCAGGGCCATGGTGGTCTCCAGCCGCCGAAATTGTGACAAGTTTGCAGTTTTTGTTCTGTCCGGCGCTCTCCAGCTCGCTTTTTCCATCCCCTTGTGGACGGCATTGAACCTCCGGCTCAGCATGACGACACCAGCAACAACACATACACCCACATCAGAGTGTTAGTGTGGCTAAGCTTTTTCCTTGTCTTTGTTATTTGCTCGCTGATGAGTGTGGCTCAGCTAATTTTTATTCCATTGTCATGTTAGTGAGCCTGCCTGCCCAGCCCTGGCCACAGGATGAGCCGAAGTGGCGCTGGTGGTGGGCCCGGGAGCAGAGATGGCGATGGGAGATGAGGATGTGATGTCAGTGTGAGTTGAGGTCGGTCGGTGTTGGGCGGCTCTCTGTCTGGACCAACCGGCAATCATGGGGCTTCGGTTTAGGACTCTCCATTACCAGGGAATTTTGGCTCTAGTTTATTTCAGGGTGGCACAGCATTATCCACACGCATTAAGAAAAGAAGCGCAGAAGGCAAGTGATGGAAACAGATGGGATATTCTTGAATAATACTATCTGACTAACTTCAATATTAGACTGTTCGCCAAAAAAAATGGTTGCAAATTACTAGTATATATTTTTTTGCGAGGATGCAAATTAGTATTTACCAGTATATGTAACTGAAAGTAGAGTTTGCTGATGCAATTGAAGTAGAGCAGCAAAGGAAAATAGTTATCAAGCTGAACAAAATCAATTGTAATTGAGTGAAAATGGATCGTGCGTGCCTATAGCTTTTGCAAATGATTGTGAATGTAAGAAACAGATAGATATGTTGGTTATGGTTCACCACCTGAATAATGAGTACCAAGTTAGTTCTTGGATGAACTCAACACCTTGCTCTACAAAGCGTAAGAAACATTGTTTCAAAGAAAAGACTAACTTATCTTCGGCATTATAATTGGAGGTGATCAAGCTCTTTTTTCTTCACTAACGGCAACAATAGTACAAGCCTCGCTACAAATTCTTAAATGGTATGCTACTCCCAACTTGTTCTCTTTAGCCACGCATAGAGGTACAGTCACAAATGGACCGAAAAGTTATAGTACAGGTTAGGTCGTGCTCTAAGGACAATGGCGTGTCATTAAAGTTTCATAGCATAAAAAAGCAAACATACAAGAATGCTTTAGTAAAAGACATTTGTTAAAATTCAAACAACTGAAACTTTACTTTGTATCAGTCAAATTGAACATGAAACATGCGATGATTCATGTTTGATGTTGCGTAGCATGTTTCAGTAAGTATTACCTTGCATTTTCTCATGTTGCGACGATTTGTTTTTATTTTTGTTGCACTTATTATTCGTAAATGTTACGGTGACGGCTGAAAATTAGTGAAATTTCAGGCGACTGAAATAGAGCATCTCCCTCAGTAAGATGAAAGACTAGCTCCTATGTAATTTTATAACCGAATATGCACAAACTTACCCCCTAACTTATTGGCTTAAGGTCCACGAAGTTTTCTTTTGTAGCTAATAACATTGTGGTTGGCTTAAAGTCCAGATAAACGTGGAGTTCTAAACCGTGCCCATGATAGTGGTAATAACAAGGAAAATGCACGCTCTGCGATGCAAAAACAGCCATCCATGAGTACCAACTTTCCAAGATTGAGGTACAGAAATGCACTAGAGCTTAAACACCCATTGAGCGAGTGATGGGAAAGATGAATAGGTACATAAGTATATAGCATTTTAGCATGTATGCATAACGTCCATAGTTTACCCATTTATGTGTGCAATTTTGGAAAGTTGTTACTGATGGAGCCAGTGCATTTTTTCCATGTTTACAGCTGGAATGTGCACGTTTTAGAAATCTCCACGCGTACCTACCTGGACATATGAAGTCACCCACCTCAGCAACAATGTCAGCTCAAGCCTCAATTGAAGCCTCCTTCTTTCATAAGGGCTTAAGCCTCTATAAATACGGCCCATCCTCACAGCCCCAAAACCAGAGCACAAAGCACTCGCATCTCCTCAACAAGCAGTCCGGTCTTGCTCACTGGTCAGCGCTAGCTAGCATCCAGTAACCAGCAACAGCTCATCCAATCAGCAATGGGCAAGGAGGTTGACGTGTCCACTCTGGAGGCCGGCGGCGTCCCCCGCGACTACGCGGACCCGCCGCCGGCGCCGCTCGTGGACATCGAGGAGCTCGGAAAGTGGTCCCTGTACCGCGCCGTGATCGCCGAGTTCGTCGCCACGCTGCTCTTCCTCTACATCACGGTGGCGACGGTGATCGGGTACAAGCACCAGACCGACTCGGCGGCCTCCGGCCCCGACGCGGCGTGCGGCGGCGTCGGCATCCTCGGCATCGCGTGGGCGTTCGGCGGCATGATCTTCATCCTCGTCTACTGCACCGCTGGCATCTCGGGGGGCCACATCAACCCGGCGGTCACGTTCGGCCTGTTCCTGGCGAGGAAGGTGTCCCTGGTGCGCGCGGTGCTGTACATGGCGGCGCAGAGCCTGGGGGCCATCTGCGGCGTCGCGCTCGTCAAGGGATTCCAGAGCGGCTTCTACAAGCGATACGGCGGCGGCGCCAACGAGGTCGCCGCCGGCTACTCCACCGGCACGGGGCTCGCCGCCGAGATCATCGGGACGTTCGTGCTCGTGTACACCGTCTTCTCCGCCACCGACCCCAAGCGGAACGCGCGTGACTCCCACGTCCCGGTAAGGAATTGGATTATGGTCGCTTCTGGTTTAGTTACTACTAGCTAATTGTGATTGCACGAACTTGTTGAGCTGATGCATTGCCGCCTCTCCGATCAGGTGCTGGCGCCGCTGCCCATCGGGTTCGCCGTGTTCATGGTCCACCTGGCGACCATCCCCATCACCGGCACAGGGATCAACCCGGCGAGGAGCCTCGGCGCCGCAGTCGTGTACAACAACAGCAAGGCCTGGAGCGACCAGGTACGAACATTCATATGCATTGCACATCGAGCAGCGTTGCAATCGATCGTCGACTAACCATTTTGTTGATTCGTCGTTGCAGTGGATCTTCTGGGTCGGCCCCTTCATCGGCGCGGCGATCGCGGCGCTGTACCACCAGATCGTCCTCCGCGCCAGCGCCAGGGGCTACGGCTCCTTCCGGAGCAACGCTTAGGCGTGGATCCATCATCGTCGGCGACCGGGCTCGTCCTCCTCCGACGAAGTTTAAGGTGAACGGAGAGGAGAGCACCGGCATGCATTGTTAAATTCAGTGGTAGTAGCTTGAGTGAAGCGAAGCGTGTGCAGTGCTGCAACTGCAGCGCAAGTGTTCGTCTCGTGTGTGTGCTCTGCGTGTGACAAGTGTAACGTTGTTCGCGTGTGTGTGACCTGGCTTCAGGCCAAATCAATAAAGATGGAGGAACTCAAATGATGAGAAAATTATGTGTGCCCTTTCTTAGCAATAGAACCTTTTTTGCAAGCAAAAAAAAAAGGGGAACAAATATATGTTGTTAAGCTTAGGTCAGTTCCTATTCAACCATGTTTGGCACAGCTCCAGCTTCCAACTTCTAGTCGGGGGAAGGAGTTTTCAAAAAGTTCGGTGCTTCAAGTCACGTGTGATTCTCCTCTAGGAATATAGTAAATCATACATAGTCCGATCCGAATTACAATTCGCTTTAGGATTGTTGTTAGTCAAATCTTTGTAATTTTGATCATCAACATTATATACGGTAAATAATTGTCCACATTCTCAATTTGGAATCCATATTATATATTCAGATTTGCCCTGAAAATTATTGTTATAACATGTAATTCATTTTTGTTGAAACATCAAATATTCATATGTATCCTTGAAAACCATGTCACCGTCCTAAACGACTTTTTATTTTTGGATCGGAGGGAGTAGTTTACATTCACAAAAGAGAAAACCCCATCTTCACAAGGCTTCTCGAATAAAATTTCTGATTCGCATGTTTTTAATAAAATTTCTGCGAATAAGCAATCATGAATGTCAAATTAAATTTTGTCATATGATGTTTGTTCCTTCCATATTTTCTTTGACAGGAATAGTTTTTGGCTTGTTCGGCAGGCTGTTCTGCAGCTGTTCTGTTTTACTGTAGCGGCTGCTGAAGAAATAACTGCGAACACTGTAGCTGCTGCTGAAGAAATAACTGGAACACTGTAGCTGCGGCATCGTAGCAGGCTGATGCAGCCAGCCGAACAAGCTTTTTTGTTGAACTACCCCAAGTGTACTATGTCTCCTTTTTTAATATATTTAAGAATAACAAGTATCTAATCGGGCTTAGCATAACGTACCTCAATACTAAACGCAACAGAAACCAGCTTCATGCTGGCCCTTAACTAGCTTATCGAAGCAACATTTTCTTTTTACTTCCATTGCCTTTATTAGTTGGAACAAATTCGTTGTGCGACCTCTATTTTAGGTCAAAAATCCCAGAGGTTTTCATCTCCTGGCTCTTGTTTGTTCACATCTCCTTGTCCGGCTGGATAAAACCGTGCATTTTATCATAAAAAAGCAGAACGCAACTGCTGCTTTAGTGGTCCGGAGGAGCTTCAGCAGTTTTCACCAGTTCATAACGGTGGCATGTTACGTCTCCACTGAAATTTAACTTTTTCCGTGAGATGTTGCTTTCGAAAACGTGAGATGTTGCGTTGGCAATACACGAACCGTGCAAACGTGGAAGAACTGCAACGTGTTTGTCGTCTGAGCCTCACATTGTCAACCACAGGAATAAAGATGTTTGGAATCTTTGGTTTACTATTTTATTGTGCATATGTTCTGGTAATTCTTCGTGGTATTAATCGTAGAATTTGTGCGTTCCTCTATGGAGACGACAGGGAACAAGCTGTTGTTGCGACGTCACAGTTAATACATCAAATTTCAGTTTCAGATGAGTGAGCACAGCCTCAAGAGCTGGACCTTGGAGAATAAGCATACCAATATACCAAAAGTAGTTGGATGGAAGAAATATGGAGTTAAAACTTATCGTGCTCTTTGAAGGAGCCCCGGTAGAAAAGAAAATTTCATTGGACAAAAGCTCAGGACCCACAAAATTATGAGGTCCGACTGTCGTGTAGAAAGTTTAAACTACCAAGTCAGATGGAACTTTGGCATGCCCCGTTCACATGCCACGATTTTCATCATCATCAAGCTTGGATGGCATACAAAGAAGCATTATTGGGATTTAAGAAGGGTGACACTGAAAATCACGGATCCTTAGTATCCCCAGTAGTCATTACGGATTTCATCATCAAACTTCTGTTTGAGTTCAGGATGCTTCGCAAAGTATTCATCCGCAGTCATCGTGCTGATTTTTTTCTGTGCTTATAAACAAGATGTTAGAATGAACGTATGAAAAACATCTTCCATGTCTCTTTAACATTGACCTCACCTTCATCTCCTTCATTTCAGCAATCTCCTTCTCTATCCTTTCTGATTCCTTTACAGACGCCATTTCCGCTTCCTTCAGCTCGACCACCTACATACATCAGACAGACATAAGGGATTCCGTCAGTACATCTGAAGGAGGCAGCAGTCAAAATGACGATTGAGTTCAGCAAAGTAGTGGGCACACAATAGAAAAGTGAAAATTTAAGGGAATAATGAATCCTCACCAGGGCATCAAACTTTGGTTTGTACTCAGGAGTGACGTTGTCAACATACTTGGGGATCTCTATGCCTGCATTGTTTTCAAGATTGCTATCTCGATGTCAGGTTGAACAGATGACAGAGCATAGAACCATAAGATTAAATGAAACCTCAGAGACTTGCAACGGTGCTCCAACGTAGAAAAATCAATAGTAATCATGGGGCGGCCTTAAACGTTAAATCCAGGAACATCTTGGGATTTGGCATTGTAATCCAACATCATATAGCTTATTTTTAGGACCACAGTTGACTTTTATAACATATCTGCAACCTCTAGTTGCAATAAACTACCTGATATTAACATTTTTAAATGCACACATAAAGCACCCAGTATTCAGAAGTACGATCAACTTTCCTAACAAAGTACGAGCAAGTTATCCCAAGATGTAAATCCCTAAATGGTTTAGAACCAGTTTGCTTGCGCTACAATGCACAACCCCAGAAAGACATGACAGAGAGGAGAAATCATACTTTCGTAGGCCACCTTGTACATATCAACAACTTTTGATCCAATTCCTTTCTTATAGTACTCCCAGTCAATTGGCTGGGGTTCCTACAATAATAACAGAACAAAAAACTGAGATCACCCAAGACGCCAAGATGACAGAAGGGATAATGCATGCTTCCAAGCTTACAAAGGGCATATCAAGAAAAACTCAATGCACATTCTATAAGGGATTATATTCATTCAAAATGTCAGAGAATTATTTATTCAATCCATGCCAATCTTGTTGGTCATTGTGTAATAGTATGTATCTTTGCGCTGCTACTCATGAATTAAAAAGATTTGTAGGCATGTACCCTTTTCTGTTTGTTCATAGCTAACATAATTCCAATACAGTTATTGAAATCAACGCATACTCAGCACCTATTTGACGCAGCCTTGTCACGAAATGGAACATTTTACCCAGAAGGGCAGAACCTACTACATGGTGCGAATCCAGTGGCATCCGATTTGTCAACTGTAGGATATGAAATCTAAAAGTTAAAATTACTGCGGTGCAAGTCATAGCAAGCTACTTGTGGAACCTACATTGCCCATTACACATGGTCTGTTTAGTAATAGCAAGAGCAACACACCGACTTGTTTTGCACGTGGAAATGCAGCTGCATATAGACCTGAGTTTTTCACCGATCTGTCGAAATGTCTTCAGTCCAAAAATGTGAGGTTGCATCATACCATCATATATATGGACTATGCAACTCCACCCAGCCTAGTGCAATGCAGTAGTCCCAATCGCGACATTGGAAACACCGATTTTTACCACTGTTTCCGAACAGCAAATGGTGCTGATTCAAAGAACAAATTGATGATCCAAGACGACATTAGATTGGTGCTAATCTGATCTGGCACACAGGAAATCAGAACCTACGGTGACCACTAGAATTAGGAGGCGGAGGAGCGTTGATCCGGTACCTGCGAGAATTTGGTCTGGAGCTGGTGGTTGACGTCCTCGAAGGTGCGGCGGAGGGTGGCGAACTCCTTGCGGGCCTCCTCGGAGACGAGCATCTTGCCCAAGCAGTCCCAGTCGATGGCCTTGCCGGCCTTCGCCGCCACGTCCGCCACCTTCTTCACCGTCCCGCTCATCTTTGCCCCTCCGCTCTCCACGCGCCGCCGGCCGCCGCCGCCGATGAGTTGCTCCGATCCGCGTTTGGCTCGGATGGGTGCCGGTGGAGAGAGTTTTACGCACATGCCATTAAAAAAGATGTCGGTTACGCACATGCCACAAAAAAGTTGCCACGCACCTGTGTGCCATGCACTCAACTTTTGTTTACGCACATGCCATTCCGTCCACCGGCCGTCGGTTTCGTAGCTCTGCCATGTGGGACCCATGTATGCAAATGACTATTTTGCCCCTCGTTCAATTGCTTCTCTCTTCTCTGGCTTCCTCTCTTCTCCCTCTCGATTCACTCCTCTTCTCTCCCCTGACTCCTCCCGAGAACTCACTCCTCCCTCGGTTGAACCCTAGCCACCGCCGCCAGATCTCCGCCAGCTGCCGCCGCCGGTCGCCGCCGAGGCCAGCAGGCCGCCGCCGCCGCCCAGTTGCCCAGGCCCGGCGCTGACTCCTCCCGAGAACTCACTCCTCCCTCGGTCGAACCCTAGCCACCGCCGCCGGTCGTCGCCAGATCGCCAGCTGCCGCCGCCGGACGCCGCTGAGGCCAGCAGGCCGCCGCCGCCGCCCAGTCGCCCAGGCCCGGCGTGCGCCCAGTCCCGCGCGCGCCCAGGCCCGGCGCGGTGCCCAGGCCGGCGCGGTGCCCAGGCCCGGCGCGCGCCCAGGCCGGCGCGGTGCCCAGGCCGGCGCGGTGCCCAGGCCAGGCCGGCGCGGTGCCCAGGCCCCGGCGCGCGGTGGTGGGAGGGAGCGCGACAGTGGGTGAAGGGAGAGAGAGAGGGGAGGCTGTGAAGGGAGAGAGACAGAGGGGAGGCTGCGAAGGGAGAGAGACAGAGGGTGAAGGCTGTGAGTTGCCGTTCCTCCAAAAAAAAAAAAGCTGTGAGTTGCCAACCGCCGAGACCAGCTTCAACCCGGCGCGGTGCAGTTCGTGAGCTCGTCCAGTTCGTGAGTAGTACCAGTTCGTCGTCTCGCCTCTAGGTAAAAGTCTTTCTTCTTCCCTTGCTCGCATATATGTGATGTATGCATATGTGCTGAGCAATTGCTGTTGTTCATCTGTAGGATGGACGCCGGCTTGGGTAGTGAGCCTCCTGACGTTTCACAGTGGGAAATTGGTATTGGGCATTCAGTAGAAGGAAGCATAGGAGAATCTAGCCTTACTAAATCTGCAGACAGTGAATATCTTGCCAATCCAAACCCATCCAATGAGCATGTGGGTGTTGATGATGAGTGCTTGTATGTTGACATTGCTCCTGAGCATCCAGCACCTCCCATTCCCACTAGTCAATCTGAACTAGACACATTGTTAGATGATGAAGTAGAGGAAGATGAATCTTTGTCTGATGATGAAATAGAGGAAGATGAAATTGTTACAGATAGAGAGCCTCCACGGAAACCTGATGCGGACTATGACAAGAGTGATCCGCCTATGGCAGTAGGCACTATGTATTCAGACATGAATGCTTTTAAGCTGGCTTTAGCTACACATGCTACGAAATATGAGTTTCAATATAACATTGAAAAGGCTGATACAACTCGGTACAGGGTGTATTGCAGTGGCAAGAATGTGGGCTGTAGGTGGAGAATTCATACCACTACTTTGAGTGATGAGGTCACAGTGCAGGTAAATTTTTTGTGACACTTTATATGCATTGATGTCTTTTTTATATGCATTGATGTCTTCTTTTTTTGGAAGTAAATAACCATTGATGTCTAAATTGGCAGATCACAAGGAACCCATACTTACATGAGAATTGTCACAGCACAAGGAACCCACACTTTTTTGGAAGAAAGCCAGTAACACAGTGAGTAGCATTGTTGTGGCCACTCCTGGATCAGGCATGGTATTCCCACACAATGAGGCGGTGGCCAGTGCTACACAGAAGCCAAAGAGAGTGAAAAAAGCCGCCAAAAAGAGAGGGCCACCAACAACAACAAGTATTAGCGGGTATGATCTTTCACTTTTACAGATCTTGTCATTTACAACCTCACCGATCTCTTTTTCTTGTTTTCACAGAAGGTCTGCAACTGGATCCAATGACCCCTTTCCTCTCCAAATTGAGCACCATCCAGCTCTTCATGAAGACAGTGCAGTCTCTCCACAGATAGTGCACACACCAAGGAAGAAGCAAGCCATCATGAAGAAGTGTACTCCAAGGAGGGCTCCAGTTGAAGTGGCCACCCAATCCAGCCCAGCTTCTAATACCAGAAGCAAGAAGAAACTCCAGCTTGAATAAATTGTGTTGAGGAACTACTACTTTTGATGTAATGTTTTATGCAATGGTGATGTAACTTAAGGCATTTGTGGTTTGGATAACTAGTACTTATTTGCTTAAATGTGGTGATGAAACCAGTGAACTTATTTGCTTAAATGTGGTGATATGAACTAGTACTTATTTGCTTAAATGTGGTGATGATATGAACAAGTTTATTGTCAGTTAATTGGTCATGTGAGTACTCTGATCATGTACATGTTTTTTTTTTCTAATTGTTGGTTGCTATGCAATGGTCATGAAACATATTTTTTCAAACTTTTTCCAACCTTTTCCTTATTTTTCCCCATTTTTTTTGGTTTTTTAAAATTTAGTTTCTATTTTTTCTGATTTTTGAATGGTTTTTAAAATTTGTCATACATTTTTCTGATTTTTTATGGTTTTTAAAATTTATTTTCAATTTTCATGTTTTTTATGCTTTTTATAAATTCTTTTCATGTTTTTATGCTTTTTATAAATTCTTTTCGATTTTTCTGATTTTTGAATGGTTTTTAAAATTTGTTATACATTTTTCTTATTTTTTATGGTTTTTAAAATTTATTTTCAATTTTTTATGTTTTTTATGCTTTTTATAAATTCTTTTCATGTTTTTTATGCTTTTTATAAATTCTTTTCATTTTTCTGATTTTAAATAATTTTTAAACCTCTATTCATTAAACCAAGGGCAAAAGTGTCTTTTTACATCTCTTTTTAACACCGTTACCTCTGATTCCATCCAAAATGGCATGTGCGTAAACAAAAGTTGAGTGCATGGCACACAGGTGCGTGGCAACTTTTTTGTGGCATGTGCGTAACCGACATCTTTTTTAATGGCATGTGCGTAAAACTCTCGCCGGTGGATCAGGAAGCCGAGTGACTGGGTTTTGCATCTCTCGTTCTGGACCTTTTTGGTGGGCTCTCTCTGGGCCTTCAAATCAGGTATAGCTGAGATTGGGCCAGGCCGGCTATACCTAGATAGGCTATTTATGCACGGATTCGTCCTACATCATCAGTAACCAAAAATTTCCCACAGGCTCAAAAAAAAAAACCAAAAATTTCCCTGAAAAAAAATCAGTAAAGAAAAATAAGATCTCAAAAAAAAAGTAACGAAAAAGAAATGTTAATGACTCAGCGGTCAAAAATACTCAGTACTAGTACGATATGAGTGGTACATGAAATGCAGTACACTACCCTTTATGCATGTGTACATCGTTTAATTGACAATTTTTGTCTGTCCTTTCCATAGATGTGGAATCAAGGGCGCCAAGACATCCAGATATAGTAACTACTAGGCTCATAGACTTTGGCATCACCTACTGTTGAATAAACCAAACCTGAAGAGCAAAAGGGTCGTAACATGAGGTGGCTATCTAGTACTGCTAGAATTATGTTAATCCTCGATAGGTTTGATCTAATGATCTTTATCGGTTGGCCAGCAACATAACTTTACCTAATGCTTCCATTACAGAGCAACCAAACAAACAACTGAGCGCAGCATGCCACCGTCCTGGCCAGTCCTGCCACCACAGGGGGAATTCTCTATTTCCAACGCCCCCACGGGAGACTGTTCTGGCGGCTCCTGTTAGTTCACTGGTCCCTCTCAACCCCAAATAATTCTCTCCAGCCAAGAGTTAAACTAATAAGTGCTGGCTGCCTCATCACCTCAAGTTTAAAAAACATAAGCATGTCCTTGTTATGAGCAAGGACACTCGTCTCTGCCATAGACAGTGCCACTAAGTTATCGTCCTAGGCTGAGTTCTTTCTATAATTGTCAGCAGTACCCGAAAGAGAAGTAGTTTGTCCATACGATAAGGCTGGCGCATTAGCAGCACCAGCAGCATCTCAAACTAGACCGATCTAGCTGTAAAGAGATTGATTCAATTAGGTGGCGAGTGTTCATGTCATCGTCGAGACCATTCATCAGAGGACCTGCCAGCCATAGCCACCAAACAAATGGCCGAGACAGTAGTAATAATCTGCTTACGTCTTTGCCGCCTTTCAACGCACTGTTCAACGCACTGTTCCATCGGAAAGCAGAAGATTCCAGTACCATCTGGAGCTTGATGGCCGGTGGTAATCCGCATATCTCGATCGCCTTGTTTCCGCTAGCTCCATTATTGGGCCTACGTACTTGCATTGAAATCTCAATATCTCCTGCAACGTCGCTTTCCAACAGGGTCTGCGTGAAGGTTGTCACGGAGCTTGTTTATGTCCGGATGGTCAAAGTTGGAACAGTAAAAGTCAACACTGACAGTTATTAAAAAACGGAGGAAATATGCCGACCAAAGGACTGCGGTTCGTTCTGGCAAGCGGGTGGCCGTGTTTTTGGCCTTTCCGATCGAGCATTGCTTGCGAGAGCCGCTTGCGCGCACGCAGCTTTGATTCTGAATGCGAGGACGAGAAAAAACAGGCGAGAAGTACGTACGAATCTCTTCCAGAGGCTGGAAAATGCTTCGGAACAAGAAGGCATGGCAACAGCGGTTGTGTTATCTTTATGGTTGGGTACAAGAGGTTTGATGGCGAGTCCTGTACTCATATCTTGCGGTTATGTTATCATATGGCAGCAGTGGTTATGTTGGTGTCTTCTATTTTTAATGTGCTTGTTTAAAGGAAACGAAGTAGCTTATTGTCCTCTAATATTAATTGTGTTGGGTAGGCTTATTCAGCTCCATGTCACTGGCATACATGTAGTATCAACTGAAACTGAAAGCATGTGATCTAGCTCCATCCGACGATCAGATTGTAATCATTGGTGGGAAGCTAGCTGTAACAACAACGGCCGTTAAGGTCGATTAATTTTGGCCCAACATCGATACCCCCTAATCATTGATCTCGGAGACGTTGGGAATAGTGAAAGGGTTTACGTTGAGAGTATACGTTACTATCTGTATACATAGACTTGCAGAGGAAAAAACGTGACCATACAAGTGTAGGAGAAGAGACGGTTATATGGATGAGTGGACGCGGTTTTGGGGGAGGACGCTTGGCAGAGCATCTGAAAAAAGCGTTAGGCAAAACTTTGAAGCCACTTTACATTCAACTGTTCAACCGTGGCAGTGAAAGATGTAGTAACACGCTTAGCACTGACTAGTTTTCAAGTACAAGGGATATCCTATCGTTCAATTTCCTACTAGTAAAAAGCTTTGCTTAGAATTGTTCCACAATAAAATTCTTCTGTGTCTAAAGTTGGACTGTGGGTAGAAAGGAAGAAGTCATCTCAGCTTGCTAGTTTTACCCATCCTTCCTGCTGCTGCATTTTTCGTAGTTCCAAAAATAGGAAATTGGTTTCTCTGCAAAACTTTACACGTACGTTGGACCGATGATGAGCTCATGGCTCATCAAATCAATTATACAAGGAACTCTCAGAATACTTGGAATAATTCCGTAGTTGAAGATGATAAATGCAAGATCTCCGTTATTCAGTTTGGTGTTTTTCCTGTTTCTATGAACCAATGCATGGACAGAGAAGAAAATAATTTATCATGTGGCGTTGTGCAACCTGGACGCAAGACAATATTTGTTGGCGCTAATCTGAAGGTGAAGAACAATCAAGAAGAGTCAAATGCATATATTATGGTTGGTTCCATGCGTGTTTTGATCTGATTAATTAAGAAAGGTATTAGCATGTGGCCGGAATATTTTATTCTTCATGCATACGGCAGCTTGTGAGCCAGGGCCGTGCCTGGTTGGTATTTTCTTGTGGTTCGAGTCGGACATTTGTATCGGAGTCTGAGTCGTATGGTGGCCTGTGCGCCATATACATAGGGCCACCAGCCATGTAATGGGATTAGGTTTTGGATTAAGTTTATTTGTTGAGAGTTTTCTCCTCCAGAGCCTAGGGTGGCGCCGCCATCGTCAATGCCGTGGTGACGGCAAATTATCGATCTTGAAGGTTGAGCGAAGGGCGTGATCAGGAGCTTGTTCCTGGGTGCGTCCTTGATTCCTCTTGGGAATCCTATCTTCGATTCGTGTTCTCTGAAGCACGGGTGGGAGATCTGTTTCAGAAATTGGTTTGCATCTATGTAAGCTGATCCCTCTATCTATCTTGATACGGCTGCTGCTGTCTGTTGGTCAAACGGAATTGATTCCTCTGCTGGAAGAAATTGTTAATTAAATAGGATCTGAGATTGCTCCGTTTGAGTACTTTGATTTATCAGATTTTGAACTGTTGACATCAACACATTATTGTTTTATCCTGAGATAAATATACGAACCTGCTGGTTGGTTGGGGTAATTGCTTGCATACATACTTAACAATATATTTTCTGAGACTCGTAATCTGCACATTGCAAGCTGGTGCTCTGTCTGCTATTGTTGAGTTCACATAATTGATGCCGATCTGATAGTGGGAGAGCTAGAGATAATTTATTTTATCATTGGCAATAGAGAAATCATTTAGTTCCACGCAGGGTATCCTTTTTCTACTATTTACATCGGTGATTTCAAATCCTAAGCGCTTTGGCTATCGGCACCGTGAAAGGTCGGGAAATTCTGAACACCCTTGTCGTGTTCTCATCAAATTTCTTCCGTAAAAAACCATGGGCGTGACGAGAGCGACACCCTGCATGTTTCTTAAAAAGGATACTACTAATTAGTACTAGCTCAGCCTTTCATCAGAGTTTGAGTTAAAGGATCGCACAACCAAACGATGAGAAGAGCACGCACGCGATCAAGAGGGTCACCACTTTGGCTGCAGTGGAATCGGAATCCCACCCACCTCAACTGAGTGGCCAGCATCGGGGCAAATGTGCAATTACAGTACGACGAAGCGGCGGCAGCATGCAGTTGCTGACTTTTGTGCCAAACAACGCAAGATTTCTCTGACTTTACCTCCACGGTAGAGCACAGGAGGATTAGCCACCGAACCAGTGGCGTTTCGGCGTGTCTAGCAGGCTGTAATATTTTTTTTGTGTGCACTGATCAGTTTATGTCCACGATCTCCTGCACCTGTGTTTCTTTTTTCTTTTCTTTTTTTGCCAAGTAATTCGATGAGGCGAGTTCAGTGTCAGCAAGTTCTCCGGTACGTTTTAGATAAGGATCATGCTCGCGGGCCGCTTCTCATGTTCTGCAGTGTAACGCGATGGCGACGTTGCCTGGAAAAGAAGCTTGCAATCATTAGCTGTGATATGGTGGTGATACATACATAACTCGAACCTTTTGCAAATGGCGTCATCGATGGACGCTTGGGAGAATCCGTAGTGGCACTGGTACGCAAAGGATCCGGGCGGACGAGGCGAGACCCATAAAATACGTTTCCCGCGCCCCGACCCAAACAAGGCACCGGCCATGGAGAGCGACGCGCTGACGTGGACGCGACGTAGTCCGTGGATGACGGGATAAAAAAGTACTCCCTCCATTTCAAATACAACATTTGACACTTTTGACTTTTGTAAATCATTTGACAATTATTCGAAATTTTTGTGCAAATATCATTTATGTTGTTATAGTTTGTTTTATCATTAGAGATACTTTAAGCATGATTTATTTATTTTTATATTTGCACAAAATTTTTGAATAAGACGAGCGGTCAAACGTGATATCAAAAAGTCAAAAACGTCAAGTAATTTGAGATAAAAGTAGTAGTAAGAAACACACAAACCGCCGTGCGTCTGCTAGCCACAAAAGACGGTCTCTCCTGTCAACGCGTGCATGTCTCGATTAGGACCCCCCTAATACTCCTAGCTTCGTTTCCATGCCGAAGGCAATCATAACACGGAAAATCAATCTGGTTCCCGGCAACCCCGGTAGCCTGATCGTGGGCCGTTCATTCGCCTAGGGATCCGTGCGGCCTCAAGTATTTTCACCGTAGCTGTATTTTTTTTCCCCTGTATTGCTTACTGATTCCTCTCTCCTGTGCGCGTGGGGCAGTGTGTTGGCTGTCCAACTTTTCAGTGCATTCAATGAGTAAGGACAAGCTGATGGCTGAGAAGTCGGTTCGTGGTGACGCAAATTAATCCCTGATGCTAAATTTTGAACTTTTATGACAATTATCGCTCTGGTTGGAACCGATTTTCAGGAGCTCAACATCTCCAAAATAGTACCATTCAAATATTTAGGGGGACGTTTTCTGCAGCTGAAAATTGAAAGTAAAAATGTTCCTAACATTTATCTTTACCTTTCCCTCCTGTTGATAAAAATTTAGTCAAACAATTCTGGAAAAATTTATTTATTCATTGTATCAATGGGTATCACTATATACAGTAAAAACAATTATAGCCTCTGCGGAACCTAAAAAATATGGTAAAATTCAATAAAGTTACAAGTACAGTTCTGTGTACTTGTTGAAGAACATCATAGGAACACTCTACAAATAAAAAGTTTATGAAAAAAACTGAATTGCAACAACAATTTTTCTTTTCGACGGCTGGTACCACTGGTGTACCACCGATGACCTGATGATCAACTCGGATACGTATGTGTTCCCTTCATTCTCACAAACATGAACTTTGATTACTCATCATGCAAGTGTCGCAATAAATTTTTAACAAAGAATATGTACTCTGATTAATGCTAGTAATAGATTACAACGAACTTTACATGTACACCAAATGAACCAGCAATGAGAAACAAAAAAGCACACATCGAAAAACATATGTAATTCAACCAAAATATCATAAGAACAAAGAATAAGTCACTTATTGCACATAAAAAATGATAAAATCTTAAACCCTTCATTTCTTTACATCCTGTGGAAAAATGGATACTAACAAGCTGCAGAGTATGCATGCACGCCTTCTCTGTTCCACTCATGTTCATCCCTAAAATTTTTCAGAATTTTTTTCCTTCAAGTATTCATTGTGAAGTACAATGCAATGAGCCAATAAAGTAACATGTGCTTGGCATGCAAAACAATTTTGAATCCGATTCACACATATTTCTTAGCAAATTCGATGTAAACCACTTTTATTATCTTAACTACACCTACACAACAGAAATAAATACAAATGAAACATTAGAAGCTTAAAAAATCTCCACAAGTTGAGTTTTATTTAGACCATTCATGATATGATCTCTAAAACATATAAAATGGATTCTCTACTAGATTGCCGCATCATCTGCAGGGAAAAACATGTTGTACACCTGCTGTTCAACCAAAAAAAAAAAAGTTCTATCTGTGAGGAACACATACATCCTGCCGTCTAGTACAGCAGTAGCAATTTCTTTTCAGGAAAAAAAACACGTGTATGTTGAAGCTAAAAACCAGAGTACCAGAGCAAATGGAGAACCAAAGAACCAATCTAAATGTAGATATGGACATCACACTTGAACCTTTTGAGCAATTTCTGATATGGTTGTAAACACATAAAATGGAATCTGGACAAAATTGTAACGTGCACTAGTCGAAAAATAGCAAAGCAACGCAAGGATGACTCAAGATTTGGGCACCATCAAATCACTTAAAGTAATCCACCGAGCAAACTGATCCCAAATTTAATTGGAATCTCCCTAACGGCATGCAAATCGAGAAGATAATCCAGACTCACGGGCGATGGAACTCATGAACTGCCCGAGGACGATGATGGTAACCAGCGAGCCCCGACGAGGACCAAGGAGAGCTCCTGGACCGCCACCAAGAAGCTCCGCCCACCGCGACCAACAATTCCCAGCAAGAAGCTTCGCCCATCGCGACCAACAACATCACCTTTTTCCGTCCGAGGCGGTGGAGTACGCGCTACTGTACTGGTAGGAGGCGACGCACGTCGTCGAGCTTGACAAGCCTGAGGAACAGGGTCGCTGGGAGAGCGACGAGGTGACCTCTCTGTACTGAGTACTCCCTGAGGCGCGGCGGCGACGGCGGGATCCCGAGGCGGCGACGGCGGGACCCCACGGCATTCCCCCGGGAACGAGTCGACGACGCAAGCACCAGCTGCTTCTTCCGCGGCCGGCTCTCCAACATGGCCACGACACGCGAGGGCAGCCGTGGGGATAAAGAAGGAGAAGCAGGGGCGCGGGGTCGCTAGGCTGCGCTCGCGCCGGCTACCTCGGTTGCGAGCTTGACGCCCGAACAGCCGTCCTCTGTTGCGACCTTAACGCCCACCTCTTCACTTCTGTTCGGCTCGCCGGCGGGCCAGATCCAGACCCCGCGCCACCGCTCCGTGCTCCGGTCTCAAAGCAACCACCGAATAATCCTCGACGCATCAACTGCAGAGTTCGCCGCGACGATATCGGCCCTCCCCGCCCCTGAAACCATAAGCTAACCATCAACACTGAGGAAGCTACGTAAGAACGAGATCCAGATCGACGGAGAACGAAGCTTACATGACGCGTCAAAATCCTGGCGCAGATCGATCCCATCCATGTTCATCAACCCATCTTCCCCACCAATCTGCGATACAGTCCCGCGTCGATCTGCTCCAGCCGGATTCAGCATCCACGGGAACTCCGCCGCCGCCCGCTGCAAAGAAAGGAACGAGCGGAATGAATTTAGATTTTTTTTTTTACGCACACGAAGTCGGTAGTGCAAAAACAAACATTATGTCGGTTGATCCAGAAAGTTACGTAATGGTGAGCCGCATTCACTTCGTATGCCATACGATTACTCGTCTACGATGGGACGTTATTCATCTCCGTCCTGACGCCGCAGGCCATTGAACAGACCCTCGGCCCACAAAAACGAGTGGCTCAGAATTAGGGAACCCCGGTGTCCGGGTACCAGATTTTAATCCTCATCATAACACGAGCTCTCCCATATCCGTTCTTCTGGAGTAGTTCTATTAGCGCCTGGAACTCTCCTTGGAAACGTCTAGAAACGTCCGAGCTCGGTGGTACCAATACCAGATTATTATTTGCTTTATGAATTTCCACAGGTTTGTTACTAACTTGTATAGTAGTAGTGGTAGTAGTTGTTCCTCCCTTGTTCCTTCAAACATTCGATTTATTAGCAAGCGATTATTAATTTGTCTCTCTCTATCATGAAGCCAGCCACTTGCGTGCGGTCGATCGGATCGGAATATAATCCTGGCAGTAGCGGCAAGTGCTCCGTTCAAAGGACTTGTTTGTTGGAGGAGAAGGATGAATCATCCGTCCATCAAGCCACACATGACGACTTGGGTTCACACTCGATCGCATGACCACCGGTCTTCTGGTCCGGTCCGTCGTCCACCAGATGTTGAGTAGCTTTCGGTAACAAGTGCGCTTGTGCTTCCCTGGTTTGGCTTGCAAGCGATCTCGCACGCACGCCTGCCTTTTCCGCGTCGCCGGTGGCTGAGTGCGCGCTCCATTTGCTCTGTCCTGTGCCGTGGCCGTGAAAGCAGGGCAAGCCGGCAAGGGAGGGGAAAGCCACGTCGACCGATTCTTACCTTACCTTAACAGCATGTTATATTAGCTACTAGCTCATCTGTTGGATGCTGACTGCGGTGCCCGATCGATCTGCAGCAGCAGTTAGGACATCCCATGTCAATTAGTAGTGTGGTGGTCGGTTAAAATCGACGAATAGGTGCGTGGTTAGTTGTTGGGGGCGGCAGAAAACCGAGTGAAGAGGCATCATTCACCTAGCCTCTCTTTGGTCACTCCTCCAGCGACGTCGGCCGCCGGCCGGCAGCGTTAAAACCCGATCGGCCACAAAATGGAAATACTACTACCGTAGAGTAGGTGTTATATATTTTCTGTTCTGGTGTCGGAGCAAATGCAGAAAAAGAAAAGAAGAAAAATACGTACGGTCGACGCCTTGTTTGGAACAGTACAACAACCAGTGTTTGTGGCTTTCTGGCTGCGGTGGAGCTGAGCCGTGCTCGCAGCAGACAGATGAGTCTGCTGTGCTGGCGCGACCAGCCGGGACAAACGCCCGTACTCCGAGATCGGACCAACGGTAAAATACTTCCAACTTGAGACCTCTGCCGATTCTCCTCCGTGGCCTGGTGTGTGCGGAGCGCACACGCCATTAGCTAGCGACTCGTGGAAGAGGATTAGTACATACTGACACCAAACCTTTTCTACTTAGGGGTTGTTCGGTGCACCCCTCTAATTTTTAGCACCCATCACATCAAAGAGAATCTTGTTATTTAAAACTATTTTTATAATTTAATAACAAAACCTATGTCACAACCTCCTTTAAATCGCGAGACGAATCTAATGAGTCTAATGAATCTATATTTTGCTACAGTAAGCTACAGTAATCATCGTCTAATTACAGCTTAATTACTCTTATTAAATTCGTCTCGCAAATTTTAATTTTGTAATTAAACTTTATTTGTAAATTAGAATATTTGTTGTAAAAATCCTCTAAAATTCAGACCCCATTCGCCGAACGTACCTTTAAACGATGATGTCCGTTTGTATACGTAAGGGGGGGCTCACACATTAACAAAAGGGCATTACTGTTTACGGCACGGCCGTACAGGGGTAGTACTAGGATGGAGTACTAAGATGCCGAGCGTTCTGGAAAGCGGGTCATTATTGGATACCGGTCGCTACGTGGCGTGTTGATCTTGTCCGCAATTAGCAACGGCGGTGTGACGTGCCGCAGCGTGAGATTAGCGCCCCGGCCGGAAAATCAATGTGGTACCCGGCAAGCCCGGTTGCCTGATCTTGGACCGTTCACTGGCGTGGGGATCTGGCCCATGTATACAGTAACTGATTTTTTTCCGCGCGTACTCTCTGCCAGAGGAGCTGTTGCCACAGTGTGTCCTGTCAGTGAGTTAATTGCTCCAGGACATTAAAAAAGGGGCCAACCCACCATAAATGCAGTTTAGACGCTGGTGGTGGTGGTCATGGACCAGAGCTTCTTTTATGATCATGTTTTTTAAAAATAAGGTGAATCACATGATTTGAAGAGGTATATCAAGGCCCCGTTTGGATGAGCCCTCTAAAGTGCCCTCTAAAGTTTACCCCTCTAAAGTAAAAAGAATCTTACGATTTAGGGGTACTAAATAAAATTTAATTGCAAAACCTTTTTGCAGATGGGCGTTATTTTTCGAGACGAATCTAACGAGCCTAATTAATCAATGTTTTGACACAGTGATGCTACAGTAACCATCGTCTAATCGCCGCTTAATTACCCTCATTACGTTCGTCTCGCGAAATAGAGGGGGGGTACTGGACTTAGTTTTGTAATTTGACTTTGTTTAGTACACATAAATCGTGCCGGAATTATTGATGTGACAAGCTACAGGGCTTTAGAGCCCTATAAACTTGCATCCGAACGCAGCCCAAATGTCATCATATTCGAAATTAAGCTGTACCCAATTGAAATGAAGCTGTTCAACAATATCTCAATCTGAATTTTGTGGAAAAAACTGGATTGCATAACATTTTTTCATTTAACTGCTGGGTATCACGGGTGTACCAGCCAAGCTTGGAGGATCTTGAGTACATCCACAGCTTGTAATACGTGCACAAAGAAAATTTTCAAAAGCACGAAAAAGAACAAAGAGTGATCATAGTTGTATAAAAGGTACCACCAATGAGCCCATGCCGTACTTTTACTTTCATTTCAAATTTTGATTAATGCTAATCTTGAAACAATATTTATTCACATAAAACTAAATCCGGAAAAGATGTTGCTCCACTTCAGTGATACAAGTGCTCCTTGTTGTCCAAACAAGGCAAAAAACTAATTTCTACTAGTATTTAGAGAACAACAAGAGTACTTAAATCCTAAAACTTCAGCCTGTACTCTTAAAATGAATAAACCCTGCACCAGTACGTTACAAGAACAAGGCTAAGATCCTGAAAAAAAATTATTTTACAAAAAGAATTTTTTTTCCAATGAACAGTTACAACACAATTCACATGCAAAGAACACAGCACATCTCCTTAAAATTTAAATTTATACACATGAAGAACACCTATGATGGACATGCAGAAATTCACAAATAACTTTTTTTTGCGATGAAAATTCACAAATAACTTAGTATCAAATACATGAGGAACAAGAACATCTAAATGATTGCTCACTTGTGAACAATTTGTGGATAACGAGACATGCCTACCAGCAACATTTCCAAACATAAAATCAAAAGGTGAGGCACAACCAAAGAAGAGCATGTTCCCTGCAGAAATTATTCTCGCAAAAGAAGAGCATGTCAAATCATTACTGAACTCCAGCTAGAAATTTGAAGAGTGACAATCGCCTGTACTCCAATTTTTTGTAAAAAAAGATGCAACTGCAACCAAATTTGAACTACTGTGATTTGCAGATCATCAAAAGTACTGAAAATAAAATGAATTGCATTGCCATTGAATATGATCTCTTATGAATACATCGTCAAAATCAGATTCGTTGAGAATCATTTATTAAATAACATCAGCATCAATCTATCCATCAGAAGTCCATGAACGCCTGATCACTTATCAAAGAAGAACATTGTCTTTGGATTTACAAATTACAATAAACTTTTCCTCTTTTTTCAGTGTACAACACAACAATTCTTCGAGAGCAACCAAAGATTCCAAGCAAGCAAGCTTCACTTACCAGCCGAACTCACCGAAGATGCCATGCAAGCTGGGGGCTGTAGCTGCGCTACCCTGACGAGGACAGAGAAAGAGGAAGGAGACAGCCGGCACCCACAGCGAACCTCAATGTCCTGGAACAGCACGCTCAAGGGAGGGGACATGAGCGCGGTCGCCGACAAGGTCAGGTGGAGGACGTCACGGATCTGGCCGATGAACGCGATGAAGACGATGACGACGAAGAAGTAGGCGGCGACGGCCAGGTACCTCGTCGTTGCATGCCGATACGATCAAAGCGCCGTCGTTGTCGTGTTGAGCACGGCGACGCCGTGCTCGCCTCGATGCGCCGCCGATTCAAGCCGCCGCCACCGCATCGACAACTCCGACTCCAAGGTCGCGCTGGGGTCGTGCCCCCCGTCGATGGCGTCGCGGATCTTGCCGCAGGTAGCCGATATCGCCGCCGACTGCGTCCCGCAGCGCATGCTTGCCAGGCCGCGGCCTCGCTTACTGTTGACTGGATTTGGCCCGCGTCCTCCGTAAGCCCGCCGAGGTACGGGATCCGCCGCCGCCGAGGTACCTGGCGGCGAGCTCGTGTACCACGTCCTCACGCCGGTTGGGTACCTCGATGCTCGAGCTCGAGAGGCCGCTCGAGGTGCTCTAGCCCCAAAAAGCGCCGCCGCCACCACGCCGTCGCCTCCAGCGCGACCTCGAGCTCCCCGCAGCTGCTCCCGGCTCGCATCAAGCCCGCCGCCGCCTCGAGTGCCGCCGGATCCGGGCACAGATTGCCGAGATCTGGCCGGATCCGGCGAGGTCGCACAGGGAGGCGCTCGCTCCCTCGGTGGTCTCGCCCGTCGGCGCCCCCTCAAGCTTCTCTCCGCAAGCCCGCCAGACTGCTCGCTTAGAGCAACTCCAGCAGTCTCCCAATCCCCCTCCTAATAGCAAAAAAACTATCATATTGGGAGTTTGGGGAGACAAAACCAGCTACAGCAGTCTCCCAATAAGTTTCCCACTTATTCTCACCTCCCCAAATCCGCCCTTTCCTCCCCATATAGTGGGAGCCTCTCCTTCCCCTCCTAATACCAACTACTGGTGGGCCCCACAGCTTCCCCACGCGCGCGCACATTTTCCCCTCCCTCGGTCATCTTCTTGCTCGCTCGCCGCCGCGCCGCCTCCTGCCGGAGACCTCCCGCCCCGCCGCCAAGGACGTTGCGCTTGCCCGCCATAGACGCGTCGGATTCCGTCGTCGTCGCCGCACGGTCCCTCCGCCCTCGCCGCCCCTCTGGCCGTCGCCGCCATGCCGCCTCCTCCCCCTCGCCCACCGAGACAAGGCGGCTCGCGGCGTCAAGGCGGCCACAACCACACGTTCACGAGTCGCGCGCGAACCTTCTTCCCCATCCCGCTCACCCCGCCGCCGCTCTCCCACCCGGTCGCCGCCAGGTCCGGCGACCCGCCGTCGGCGGACGCCGTCGAAGCATGCCACCGCCGTCCGCTCCCCACCGTCAAATCACACCGTGGAGCCCTGCCATCCGCGCCGCCGCTGTCCGCTCCCTGGCATCCCGCTCCGCCTCCGCGGGCCACCTCGCGCCCGGACATCGACGCCGCCGCCGTTGAGCCCCACCTCGCGCCCCGGTGTCCCGCTTCGCCTCCGCGGCCCACCTCGCGGCCCGACTTCCGCGCCATCGCCGTCGAGCTCCACATCCAGCAGCGGCCCCCCTCTCAGGCCGCGGCGACGGTGAGGCAGGTGAGGATGGCGCAGACGAGGCCGGTGCGGCGAGCACCACCGGCGTGCGGGGAAAGGTTGGAATAAGGCGGGCCCCATGTGTAAGTGAGAGGAAGGAGAGAAAGAGAAAAAATAAGACCCCATATGTCAGATTATTGGGAGACTGCTGGAGCCGTATCTCCTAATATTCTGAAAAAACTATTAGAAGCCTCTTAATAGAAGATATTGAGAGACAAATTATTAGGAGACTCTTGAGTTTCTCTTAGACCTCCATCGCGAGGAAGGGCCACCTCCGACGAGAGAGGCCCAGGTCCGGTCAGAGAGACAGCCACATCCGTGAGGAGAGCGGGATCCGACGAGAATGGGAGGCGTGCGAAACGAGGGAAGAGGAAGATAGGGACCGGTTTGTTTATTTGTATCGACCATGGGTCTCATCGTATGTACTGTGGGTATATCTGCAGCACATGTATCACGGCAGAGCTGGACCACATAACGTGTCCGGTAACCAGATTTTGGCTCTGCGCCCCGGCGGGCTTACCGCTTTTGCGACCGGTGCGTGAGTCCCGGGGCTCCTCGGAACGAGTTAACTATGGCCGTGTTGGTCGCCAGGAAATGCCACGCTCCAAGGAAGGCGGGGACGAAGAAGAATCTCCGCGCGTGCAGTGCATGCAACACGGTGAGGTTGGTGATGCAACGTGACTCAGGCCAGTGGCCAGCGTCAATCCTCATCTGTGTTTGAAAGAGAGAGAGAGAGAGAGAGACGAGAACCGGAGTTGGGAGAAGAATGCCGGGTCAACAAGGCATGTTGACGAGCTTTCTCACGAGCGGCAGTCCCAGTGGCATGCAAAGGATACTCCGAAGAAAGTGTTTAGCCACACACAGGGAAAATAAATTAGCGGCTGATGATCAGCATCGAGCGCACATGCCGCTGCTGCAGAGAAGATATACTGGTTAATTAACACTAAACTAAACAAACTTGGTGGTGCTCGAAGCTCACGCTGGTAGCTGCATGCAACTTTCCTGTTTTGGGTTAGGAGCGGTAATAGAGTAGGATTATCTGTGTGACCGAGGAGGAGCGACGAGAGGTCGGCGCTGCATCGATCACCGCGGATCGAGATACGCGATCGGGCGTGTCGGACAGGTGGGCACCGTCGCGGCCAGAAACGAAGAAAAAGGAAACGAGCATTGCACTATCTGAAAGCGCGCAGCGTGACACGCAGAGAGCGAGCGAGATGGCGCAGCGCCAGCCATTATTACTGCTCCAGCCATTGGGCCTGTTTAGATACTTCAACTCGGTTAGAGTTAGAGTTAGAAACTAACTCTAACTTTATCTCTAAACTAACCCTACTCTACTCTAATTTTACTCTAACCCTCCTGTTTAGATACTTTAGGGTTAATTTAGCCCAATCTAACTCAATCTAACTCTAACCTATGGATCCAAACAGGACCATTATTACTGCTCCTAGATGCATGGCACAGCGCCAGCCATGGCACAGCGCCAGCCATTATTACTGCTCCAGCCATTATTACTGCTCCTAGATGCTCTCTGCGTGTCACGCTGCGCGCTTTCAGATAGTACAATGCTCGTTTCCTTTTTCTTCGTTTCTGGCCGCGACGGTGCCCACCTGTCCGACACGCCCGATCGCCGTATCTCGATCCGCGGTGATCGATGCAGCGCCGACCTCTCGTCGCTCCTCCTCGGTGCTGTTGCCGAGACCTAGGAGCAGTAATAATCGCTCGCTCTCTGCGTGTCATGCTCCTAGATGCTCTCTGCCCGGTAACTGCCCGCGCCGTGGCGGTCCGAGGCCGGCCGCGGCTGTACTACTGTCTGTCGGCGCCGTCGTCGTCATTGCAGCAGGCGTGGATAGGGATTGGCTGAGTGGACCGGACGGGACTGCTAGCTGCTAGGTGAACGTTGGAACGAGGAGGAGGTGGCCGCGGATCGTGAGCCCGCCGAGCCGCGCCGCGCCACGCTGCTTGCTCGCAACAATGAACTTGGTTCGTCCCGGGGCCGGGCGACAACAGGTGGTATGTAGCCATGTAGGACACGGGCATAGCTGGACGGATCGGACGGGACCAGGATGCGGCGACAAAAATCGATCGGATTGCCTGCATGTGCAGCTAGGCTAGCTAGCTCACTCCTCCCCCGTCGTCCTGTGTCCTGGATCGAGCTCTCGAGGCCTCTCTCGTCGTCGTCCTGTTGGGAACGCGAGTTTGGCGGCTTCCTCGAACCGAAACGGGGAGGCGTACGGTTTGTCACGTACAATTTGCACTCGTGTACTAGTACTAGAAACTACGGACCCTGTAATTACGCCGTTTGGTTTTTGTGCTGCTCGGATAGCTGCTCCGCCGATTCCCGTACCGTCGCGACACTCACGCCTGGTCGGTCCCCTGCCTGCCTGGTGCCGTGACCGCCGCAAGCGGACGCCACTTGCGCCACGCCTCGCCTTGGCAATCCATGGTACTACTACTACTCCATCATCCCGCTGGCCATGACGCGACGCCATCCACGAATCACGATATCCCGCGCGCTCCCTCTCCGCCCGCCCTGGCGACGGATCGATCTGGCCCTCGGCCGCCGCGCGCGCAACTAGGGACCCTGCCCTGGCCAGCCACCCCAACGCCTGCTGCGGGTTTGGTCCTCCACTCCACCCAGCGCAAAAAGGGCGCATGATGCACGGGACCTCGACGCCCCAGGCTGGCGCATCGATCCGACGCGCCGCCGCAACGACGCAACGGCCGGCCAACTAGGCCATCGAGAGCCGGTGCAGAGGCAGGTGAGGTGATGATAGAAAGCGGCGTCGTCACGGCCGGTTTGCGCGCGCGCCTCGCCTGCATGCCGCCCGCGGGGATCAGATAAGGTCGCCGCACAGAGCACTAGCCGCCCGCCCGGCAGGGCAGCAGCTTTCTGCGGCCGGATCATGCTCGTGCGTCCTCCATGCCCTCCCTCCCCCTCCGCTCCCTGTGATGATAATTCAACCGCCAAGATTATCTATATCAGTCGTGCTCCGCCAGCCACCGTCCATTTTAATTACTCACGGTTATTCGCCATGCGCGCCACGAGTCCAGCAGCCTAGCTACGGCCGGCCGGCCGCGCGCGCCTGCCCTGACGAACGGAAAACCGCAAGCCACGGTGACTAATCAACCCAGAGAGCTCACTGATTGCGAGAGGGAGCTAGCGAGTGTGGGCTGTTGTTGTTCCCCCGGTCCGCCGGTCTGCCACATGGTCCAGTCCAGGGGATTTCGGGTATCCTATCCGGCTATCCGCACCGGTTATATATGGTCGTTACGTAATGCTACCATATCATAACCTATCACGATAATATACTAATTTACATGTGTGGGAGGCAAGGCCTTCTCAGGGCATTTCTGGCCTCTGTGGCCCCGTTTTTCAGGCGACACGATCGCGCGTGCAAACGGTTCCCATTCGTTTTCTACTGCGTTGCGCGCCTTTCGAATCAACACAACAGATCAGCTTATCGCGCTGGTCTCCCAGAAATTTGTGTATCCGTTGCTGGAGAAAACAAAATAAAATATACACTATAGTCTCGCAGATAGGAAAGCTAGACGCGAGTAGGCGGATGCGTTTGCTATCTTTTTTCTATTTCTGCGATATACATTAGTGACTCACATTTATGTTAAAATATAGCAAAGTAATTAAATTCAATGCACTGTAGACAAAAGTACCAGGCCATATATTGGGTTGGGTACCTTGCGGGTACTTGTAACTTCCGATCAACACCATACTAGGTGTGTATATCCATCCGTATTTTCTTATCTGTCTGACTTTTTACTGTTCGAGAGATCCCTCAAGTTGCGATATGTCCCTCGCCGCTACAGTGGAATCAAAAATTTGACATTCGATAGGAAAAGGTTAGGCGAATGCATTTGCTATGTTTTTCTAGCTGGGTCACTTTCTTGTGAAATGGCAAATTGAACCCAATATCACGTACTCTTCCAAATCGGTCTATTATGTAGGTACGTTACACGAGAGGATATTTGCCTACATTTGTACCATAGGATACTTGCCGCCTTTCTTTCATAAGGGCTTAGGCCTCTTATAAATACACCCCATCGTCACAGACCCAAAACCAGAGCACAAGCAAGCACTCGCATCTCCTCAGCAAGCAGTCCGGTCTTGCTCACTGATCAGCGCTAGTTAGCATCCAGTAAGCAACATCTCCCATCAGTAATGGGCAAGGAGGTTGACGTGTCCACTCTGGAGGCCGGCGGCGTCCCCCGCGACTACGTGGACCCGCCGCCGGCGCCGCTCGTGGACATCGAGGAGCTCGGCAAGTGGTCCCTGTACCGCGCGGTCATCGCCGAGTTCGTCGCCACGCTGCTCTTCCTCTACATCACGGTGGCGACGGTGATCGGGTACAAGCACCAGACCGACTCGGCGGCCTCCGGCCCCGACGCGGCGTGCGGCGGCGTCGGCGTCCTCGGCATCGCGTGGGCGTTCGGCGGCATGATCTTCATCCTCGTCTACTGCACCGCCGGCATCTCGGGCGGCCACATCAACCCGGCGGTGACGTTCGGCCTCTTCCTGGCGAGGAAGGTCTCCCTGGTGCGCGCGGTGCTGTACATGGCGGCGCAGAGCCTCGGCGCCATCTGCGGCGTCGCGCTCGTCAAGGGATTCCAGAGCGGCTTCTACAAGCGATACGGCGGCGGCGCCAACGAGGTCGCCGCCGGCTACTCCACCGGCACGGGGCTCGCCGCCGAGATCATCGGGACGTTCGTGCTCGTCTACACCGTCTTCTCCGCCACCGACCCCAAGCGCAACGCACGCGACTCCCACGTCCCGGTATGGAAATGGATTATGGCCGCTTCTGGTTTAGTTACTACTACTAGTTAATTGTGACTGCACGAACTTGTTGAGCTGATGCATTGCCTCTCCGATCAGGTGCTGGCGCCGCTGCCCATCGGGTTCGCCGTGTTCATGGTCCACCTGGCGACCATCCCCATCACCGGCACCGGGATCAACCCGGCGAGGAGCCTCGGCGCCGCCGTCGTCTACCACAACAGCAAGGCCTGGAGCGACCATGTAAGAACATGCATCTGCATTGAACATCGAGCAGCGTTGCAAGCAATCGTCGGCTGGCCTCCGCCGGTGAACTGACATCGTCATCCATTTTTTAATCTGTGCAGTGGATCTTCTGGGTTGGCCCGTTCATCGGCGCGGCGATCGCGGCGCTGTACCACCAGATCGTCCTCCGCGCCGGCGCCAGGGGCTACGGCTCCTTCCGGAGCAACGCGTAGGCATGGATGGATCATCGTCGGCGACCGGGCTCGTCCTCCTCCGACGAAGTTTAAGGTGAACGGAGAGGAGAGCACCGGCATGCATTGTTAAATTCAGTAGTAGTAGCTTGAGTGAAGCGAAGCGTGTGCAGTGCTGCAACTGCAGCGCAAGTGTTCGTCTCGTGTGTGTGCTCTGCGTGTGACAAGTGTAACGTTGTTCGCGTGTGTGTGACCTGGCTTCAGGCCAAATCAATAAAGATGGAGGAACTCAAATGATGAGAAAATTATGTGTGCCCTTTCTTAGCAATAGAACCTTTTTTGCAAGCAAAAAAAAAAAAGGGGAACAAATATATGTTGTTAAGCTTAGGTCACTAGGTCAGTTCCTATTCAACCATGTTTGGCACAGCTCCAGCTTCCAACTTCTAGTCGGGGCAAGGAGTTTTCAAAAAGTTCGGTGCTTCAAGTCACGTGTGATTCTCCTCTAGGAATATAGTAAATCATACATAGTCCGATCCGAATTACAATTCGCTTTAGGATTGTTGTTAGTCAAATCTTTGTAATTTTGATCATCAACATTATATACGGTAAATAATTGTCCACATTCTCAATTTGGAATCCATATTATATATTCAGATTTGCCCTGAAAATTATTGTTATAACATGTAATTCATTTTTGTTGAAACATCAAATATTCATATGTATCCTTGAAAACCATGTCACCGTCCTAAACGACTTTTTATTTTTGGATCGGAGGGAGTAGTTTACATTCACAAAAGAGAAAACCCCATCTTCACAAGGCTTCTCGAATAAAATTTCTGATTCGCATGTTTTTAATAAAATTTCTGCGAATAAGCAATCATGAATGTCAAATTAAATTTTGTCATATGATGTTTGTCCCTTCCATATTTTCTTTGACAGGAATAGTTTTTGGCTTGTTCGGCAGGCTGTTCTGCAGCTGTTCTGTTTTACTGTAGCGGCTGCTAAAGAAATAACTGCGAACACTGTAGCTGCTGCTGAAGAAATAACTGGAACACTGTAGCTGCGGCATCGCAGCAGGCTGATGCAGCCAGCCGAACAAGCTTTTTTGTTGAACTACCCCAAGTGTACTATGTCTCCTTTTTTAATATATTTAAGAATAACAAGTATCTAATCGGGCTTAGCATAACGTACCTCAATACTAAACGCAACAGAAACCAGCTTCATGCTGGCCCTTAACTAGCTTATCGAAGCAACATTTTCTTTTTACTTCCATTGCCTTTATTAGTTGGACAAATTCGTTGTGCGACCTCTATTTTAGGTCAAAAATCCCAGAGGTTTTCATCTCCTGGCTCTTGTTTGTTCACATGTCCTTGTCCGGCTGGATAAAACCGTGCATTTTATCATAAAAAAGCAGAACGCAACTGCTGCTTTAGTGGTCCGGAGGAGCTTCAGCAGTTTTCACCAGTTCATAACGGTGGCATGTTACGTCTCCACTGAAATTTAACTTTTTCCGTGAGATGTTGCTTTCGAAAACGTGAGATGTTGCGTTGGCAATGCACGAACCGTGCAAACGTGGAAGAACTGCAACGTGTTTGTCGTCTGAGCCTCACATTGTCAACCACAGGAATAAAGATGTTTGGAATCTTTGGTTTACTATTTTATTGTGCATATGTTCTGGTAATTCTTCGTGGTATTAATCGTAGAATTTGTGCGTTCCTCTATGGAGACGACAGGGAACAAGCTGTTGTTGCGACGTCACAGTTAATACATCAAATTTCAGTTTCAGATGAGTGAGCACAGCCTCAAGAGCTGGACCTTGGAGAATAAGCATACCAATATACCAAAAGTAGTTGGATGGAAGAAATATGGAGTTAAAACTTATCGTGCTCTTTGAAGGAGCCCCGGTAGAAAAGAAAATTTCATTGGACAAAAGCTCAGGACCCACAAAATTATGAGGTCCGACTGTCGTGTAGAAAGTTTACACTACCAAGTCAGATGGAACTTTGGCATGCCCCGTTCACATGCCACGATTCATCATCATCAAGCTTGGATGGCATACAAAGAAGCATTATTGGGATTTAAGAAGGGTGACACTGAAAATCACGGATCCTTAGTATCCCCAGTAGTCATTACGGATTTCATCATCAAACTTCTGTTTGAGTTCAGGATGCTTCGCAAAGTATTCATCCGCAGTCATCGTGCTGATTTTTTTCTGTGCTTATAAACAAGATGTTAGAATGAACGTATGAAAAACATCTTCCATGTCTCTTTAACATTGACCTCACCTTCATCTCCTTCATTTCAGCAATCTCCTTCTCTATCCTTTCTGATTCCTTTACAGACGCCATTTCCGCTTCCTTCAGCTCGACCACCTACATACATCAGACAGACATAAGGGATTCCGTCAGTACATCTGAAGGAGGCAGCAGTCAAAATGACGATTGAGTTCAGCAAAGTAGTGGGCACACAATAGAAAAGTGAAAATTTAAGGGAATAATGAATCCTCACCAGGGCATCAAACTTTGGTTTGTACTCAGGAGTGACGTTGTCAACATACTTGGGGATCTCTATGCCTGCATTGTTTTCAAGATTGCTATCTCGATGTCAGGTTGAACAGATGACAGAGCAAAGAACCATAAGATTAAATGAAACCTCAGAGACTTGCAACGGTGCTCCAACGTAGAAAAATCAATAGTAATCATGGGGCGGCCTTAAACGTTAAATCCAGGAACATTTTGGGATTTGGCATTGTAATCCAACATCATATAGCTTATTTTTAGGACCACAGTTGACTTTTATAACATATCTGCAACCTCTAGTTGCAATAAACTACCTGATATTAACATTTTTAAATGCACACATAAAGCACCCAGTATTCAGAAGTACGATCAACTTTCCTAACAAAGTACGAGCAAGTTATCCCAAGATGTAAATCCCTAAATGGTTTAGAACCAGTTTGCTTGCGCTACAATGCACAACCCCAGAAAGACATGACAGAGAGGAGAAATCATACTTTCGTAGGTCACCTTGTACATATCAACAACTTTTGATCCAATTCCTTTCTTATAGTACTCCCAGTCAATTGGCTGGGGTTCCTACAATAATAACAGAACAAAAAACTGAGATCACCCAAGACGCCAAGATGACAGAAGGGATAATGCATGCTTCCAAGCTTACAAAGGGCATATCAAGAAAAACTCAATGCACATTCTATAAGGGATTATATTCATTCAAAATGTCAGAGAATTATTTATTCAATCCATGCCAATCTTGTTGGTCATTGTGTAATAGTATGTATCTTTGCGCTGCTACTCATGAATTAAAAAGATTTGTAGGCATGTACCCTTTTCTGTTTGTTCATAGCTAACATAATTCCAATACAGTTATTGAAATCAACGCATACTCAGCACCTATTTGACGCAGCCTTGTCACGAAATGGAACATTTTACCCAGAAGGGCAGAACCTACTACATGGTGCGAATCCAGTGGCATCCGATTTGTCAACTGTAGGATATGAAATCTAAAAGTTAAAATTACTGCGGTGCAAGTCATAGCAAGCTACTTGTGGAACCTACATTGCCCATTACACATGGTCTGTTTAGTAATAGCAAGAGCAACACACCGACTTGTTTTGCACGTGGAAATGCAGCTGCATATAGACCTGAGTTTTTCACCGATCTGTCGAAATGTCTTCAGTCCAAAAATGTGAGGTTGCATCATACCATCATATATATGGACTATGCAACTCCACCCAGCCTAGTGCAATGCAGTAGTCCCAATCGCGACATTGGAAACACCGATTTTTACCCCTGTTTCCGAACAGCAAATGGTGCTGATTCAAAGAACAAATTGATGATCCAAGACGACATTAGATTGGTGCTAATCTGATCTGGCACACAGGAAATCAGAACCTACGGTGACCACTAGAATTAGGAGGCGGAGGAGCGTTGATCCGGTACCTGCGAGAATTTGGTCTGGAGCTGGTGGTTGACGTCCTCGAAGGTGCGGCGGAGGGTGGCGAACTCCTTGCGGGCCTCCTCGGAGACGAGCATCTTGCCCAAGCCGTCCCAGTCGATGGCCTTGCCGGCCTTCGCCGCCACGTCCGCCACCTTCTTCACCGTCCCGCTCATCTTTGCCCCTCCGCTCTCCACGCGCCGCCGGCCGCCGCCGCCGATGAGTTGCTCCGATCCGCGTTTGGCTCCGATGGGTGCCGGTGGATCAGGAAGCCGAGTGACTGGGTTTTGCATCTCTCGTTCTGGACCTTTTTGGTGGGCTCTATCTGGGCCTTCAAATCAGGTATAGCTGAGATTGGGCCAGGCCGGCTATACCTAGATAGGCTATTTATGCACGGATTCGTCCTACATCATCAGTAACGAAAGGGGTCTTGGCCTAGTGGTTAAGACATCCGAGTAACACCTTTCAGGTCCTGTGTTCGACTCCCCGTGGGAGCGAATTTTCAAGGATTTAACGGCATTTGTGCTTTCAGTGGTAGGCGACGCTCCCGTCGACAGCGAGGCGCCAGTGGTGACTTCGTATCTCTAGATTTGCCGGCTCAGTCTTCGAAGATGCTCATAGGGGTAGGGTTTGCGTACGTGTGTTCATAGGGGTGAGTGTGCGTGCGTTGTGAGTGTCTGAGTTGTACTGTGTAATCTCAAAAAAAACAAAGTAACGAAAAATTTTCCTAAAAAAAAAAATCAGTAAAGAAAAATAAGATCTCAAAAAAAAAGTAACGAAAAAGAAATGTTAATGACTCAGCGGTCAAAAATACTCAGTACTAGTACGATATGAGTGGTACATGAAATGCAGTACACTACCCTTTATGCATGTGTACATCGTTTAATTGACAATTTTTGTCTGTCCTTTCCATAGATGTGGAATCAAGGGCGCCAAGACATTCAGATATAGTAACTACTAGGCTCATAGACTTTGGCATCACCTACTGTTGAATAAACCAAACCTGAAGAGCAAAAGGGTCGTAACATGAGGTGGCTATCTAGTACTGCTAGAATTATATTAATCCTCGATAGGTTGATCTAATGATCTTTATCGGTTGGCCAGCAACATAACTTTACCTAATGCTTCCATTACAGAGCAACCAAACAAACAACTGAGCGCAGCATGCCACCGTCCTGACCAGTCCTGCCACCACAGGGGAATTCTCTATTTCCAACGCCCCCACGGGAGACTGTTGTGGCGGCTCCTGTTAGCTCACAGGTCCCTCTCAGCCCCAAATAATTCTCTCCAGCCAAGAGTTAATAAACTAAGTGCTCGCTGCCTCATCACCTCAAGTTTTAAAAACATAAGCATGTCCTTGTTATGAGCAAGGACACTCGTCTCTGCCATAGACAGTGCCACTAAGTTATCATCCTGGGCTGAGTTCTTTCTATAATTGTCAGCAGTACCCGAAAGAGAATGTAGTAGTTTGTCCATACGATAAGGCTGGCGCATTAGCAGCACCAGCAGCATCTCAAACTAGACCGATCTAGCTGTAAAGAGATTGATTCAATTAGGCGGCGAGTGTTCATCTCATCGTCAGAGAACCTAACAGCCATAGCCACCAAACAAATGGCCGAGACAGTAATCTGCTTACGTCTTTGCCGCCTTTCCCACACTGTTCAACGCACTGTTCCAACGGAAAGCAGAAGATTCCAGTAGCATCTGGAGCTTGATGGCCGGTGGTAATCCGCATATCTCGATGGCCTTGTTTCCGCTAGCTCCATTATTGGGCCTACGTACTTGCATTGAAATCTCAATATCTCCTGCAACGTCGCTTTCCAACAGGGTCTGCAGTGCGTGAAGGTTGTCACGGAGCTTGTTTATGTTCGGATGGTCACATCAGTGCAGAAATCTGCCGACCAAAGTACCGCAGTTCGTTCTGGCAAGCGGGTGGCCGTGTTTTTGGCCTTTTCGATCGAGCATTGCTTGCGAGAGCCGCTTGCGCGCACGCAGCTTTGATTCTGAATGCGAGGACGAGAAAAAAAACGGTGAGAAGTACGTACGAATCTCTTCCAGAGGCTGGAAAATGCTTCGGAACAAGAAGGCATGGCAGCAGCGGTTGAAACAATCTTTATTGATTGGGTACAAGAGATTGATGGCTCATCGCAAAAAGAAAAAACAAGAGATTGATGGCTAGTCGTGTACTCATATCTTGCGGTTATGTTATCATATGGCGGCAGTGGTTATGTTGGTGTCTTCTATTTTTAATGTGCTTATTTAGAGGAAACGGAGTAGCTTAATGTCCTCTGTTGATTGTGTTGGGTAGGCTTATTCAGCTCCATGTCACTGGCATACATGTAGTATCAACTGAAACTGAAAGCATGTGCAGCTCCATCCGACGATCAGATTGTAATCATTGGTGGGGAGCTAGCTGTAACAACAACGGTCGTTGAGGTCGATTAATTTTGGCCCGACATCAACGGATACCCCCTAATCATTGATTTCGGAGACGTTGAGAATAGTGAAAGGGTTTACGTTGAGAGTATATGTTACTATCGGTACATAGTTCTTGCAGAGGAAAAAAAACGTGACCATACAAGTGTAGGTAGGAGAAGAGACGGTTCTATGGATGAGTGGACGCGGTTTTTGGGGAGGACGCTTGTCAGAGCATTTGAAAAAAGCTTTTGGCAAGCAAAACTTTGAAGCCACTTTACATCAACTGTTCAACCGTGCCAGTGAAAGATGTAACACACTTAGCACTGACGAGTTTTCAAGTACAAGGGAGATCCTATCGTTCAATTTCCTACTAGTAAAAGCTTTGCTTAGAATTGTTCCACAATAAAAGTCTTCTGTGTCTAAAGTTGGACTGTGGGTAGAAAGAAAGAAGTCATCTCAGCTTGCTAGTTTTACTCATCCTTCCTGCTGCTGCATTTTTCGTAGTTCCAAAAATAGGAAATTGGTTGCTCTGCAAAACTTTACACGTACGTCATTGGACCAATTTCTTCCGTAAAAAACCATGGGCGCGACGAGAGCGACACCCTGCATCTTTCTTAAAAAGGATACTCGTACTAATTACGTAGTAGCACTAGCTCAGCCTTTCATCAGAGTTCGAGTGAAAGGATCGCACACCCAAACGATGAGAAGAGCACGCACGCGATCAAGAGAGGTCACCACTTGGCTGCAGTGGAATCGGAATCCCACCCACCTCAACTGAGTGGCCGGCATCGGGGCAAATGTGCAATTACAGTACGACGAAGCGGCGGCAGCATGCAGTTGCTGACTTTTGTGCCAAACAACACAAGATCTCTCTCTGCCTTTAGCTCCACGGTAGAGCACAGGAGGATTAGCCACTGAACCAGTGGCGTTTCGGCGTATCTACCAGGCTGTAATAATTTTTTTGTGTGCACTGATCAGTTTGTGTCCACGATCCCCTGCACCTAATTCGACTTTGTGCTGCTTCTTTTTTTTTCGAAGTAATTCGACTCTGTGCTTTGATGTGGCGAGTCCAGTACTCCAGTTTCAACAAGTTCTTCCGGTACGTTTTACTAGTAGATAAGGATCATGCTCGCGGGCAGCTTCTCATGATCTGTAAGTAATGCGATGGCGACGTTGCCAGGAAAAGAAGCTTGCAATCATTAGCTGTGATATGGTGGTGATTCAAAACTCGAACCTTTTGCAAATGGCGGCATCGATCGACGCTTGGGAGAATGAGAGTGGCACCGGTACGCAAAGGATCCGGGGGGACGAGGCGAGATACGTTTCCAGCGCCCCGACCCAAACAAGGCACCGGCCATGGAGAGCGACGCGCCGACGTGGACGCGCCGTGGTCCGTGGATGACGGGAGAAAAAAAAGTAAGAAACACACACACCGCCGTGCGTCTGCTAGCACAAAAGACGGTCTCGCCTGTCAACGCGTACATGTCTCGATTAGGACCCCTAATACTCGTAGCTTTCGATTCCATGCCGAAGACAATAATCAGCCTGTTCGGCAGTCTGTTTTGCAGCCGTTTTACTGTAGCGGCTGCTGAAAAAATAACTACAAACACTGTAGCGGCTGCAGAAGAAATAACTGCGAACACTGTAACGGCTGATAAGATAAAGGCCAGGCGAACAAGCTGAATAACACGAGTTCTCCCATATCCGTTTTTCTCTAGTAGCGCCTGGAACTCTCCTTGTTGGAAACGTCTAGAAACGTCCGCGCTCGGTGGTACCAATGTTACCAGATTATTTGCTTTCTGAATTTCCACACGTTTGTTAACTTGTAGTAGTGGTAGTAGTTTGTTCCGGCCTTGTTGTTCCTTCAAACATTGATTTGAAACCCACCCACTAGGGTATCAGAAACAGTAGCACACGCGAGATCCACGTGCACGGTGGATTGGGACGAAGGAGATTAGAACACACTACAAAGTTAGCTCTTGCTTTATTAGCAAGAGGATTTGTCTCTATCATGAAGCCAGCCACTTGCGTGCGGCCGGCCGATCGGATCGGAATATAATCCTGGCAGGAGCGGCAAGTGCTCCGTTCAAAGGACTGACTTGTTGTTTGTTGGAGGAGACAGGGTGAATCATCCGTCCATCAACAAGCCACACATGACGGACGACTTGGTTCCTCGCATGACCACCGGTCTGGTCCGGTCCGTCCACAAGATGTAGCTTTCGGTAACAAGTGCGCTCGTGCCTCCCTGGTTTGGCTTGCAAGCGATCTCGCACGCACGCCCGCCTTTGCGTTGCCTTTTCCGCGTCGCCGGTGGCTGAGTGCGCGCTCCATTTGCTCTGTCCTGTGCCGTGGCCGTGAAAGCAGGGCAAGGGAGGAGGGGAAAGAAAGTCACGTCGACTGATTCTTACCTTAACTTAACAGCATGTTACTAGCTACTCCCTCCGTCCCTTATTGTAGGGCGTTCTGCGATTCAAACCAGGAAATAGCGGTACAAGCAAAAGACCGTGTTACCCCTCATCGAATCTCAGAAACGTGACCAGAAACAGCAGTTGGAGTGAATGCATTGAATGCGGCCAGAGCTTCTTCTTGCTGGCGCAACCCACCGCTGCCCCTGGTCTCTTCATCCATGGATGTCGTCCATGCCACCACCCTCACCATCACGTCGACCGGGCCTCCGTCCTCGCAATCGACGTCGACCGCGCCGCCATCCTCGCAATCGATGTCGACCGCGCCGCCGTCGCGACACTGCCCGCCTCCACCTTACAGACAGGCGCGCGGATCTGGGTGGGGAAGGTTGAGGAGGGGCGGGCGACGGCTGCTTGAGTTCACAGGAGCTCGAGGCCGAGGCCATGGCCCGCACTCTCGGCTTCCACAGCGCCGGGTCTGCCGCTCCTCTTCGACTCCGATTTGGGGAGAGAGGCGGCGACGAGATCTGGGTGCGAGGGTCCCCGCCGCCTTTGGACTCGTCCATGGCGTCTGGGGGCGCCGCCGTCCCTTGCCGCCTCCATGCGGGTGATGGCGCGGCGCGGGATGCAGAGCCGGAGGCGGTGCGGCGCGAGCTGCGGGAGGAGGCAGCGGCCGTGCGACGCGAGCTGCGGGAGGAGGCGGCGGCGCGGGCTGCGGGCGGCGGCGGCGGCGCGATGCGAGATGCGGGAGGAGGCGGCGGCGCGATGCCCATGCGGGCCGGCTGCGGGTGTGGTGGGAAGATGGGGTCGCGGGGGATGGTGTGGGTGGTTGAGAAAGAAAACGCGTGGGTCCCACCTAGAACGCCTTATATTAAGGGAAAAGTTTAGAAGGCTAGAAAGCCCTATATTAAAGGACGGAGGGAGTAGCTCATCAGTTGGATGCTGACTGCGGTGCACGATCGATCTGCAGCAGCAGTTAGGACGTCCCATGTCAATTAGTAGTAGTGTGGTCGGTTAAAATCGACGAATAGCTGCGTGGTTAGTTGTTGGGGGCGGCAGAAAACCGAGTGAGAAACATCATTCACCCGCCCTCCTCTCTTTGGTCACTCCTCCAGCGACGTCGGCCGCCGGCCGGCAGCGTTAAAACCCGATCGGCCACAAAATGGAAATACTACCGTAGAGTATAGGTGTTATTTTCTAGTATTTCTGATGGACCGAATGCAGAAAAAGAAAAGAAGAGAAATACGGTCGACGCCTTGTTTGGAACAGTACAACAACCAGTGTTTTGTGGCTTTCTTCTGGCTGCGGTGGAGCTGAGCCATGCTCTCGCAGCAGACGGATGAGTGTGCTGGCGCGACCAGCTGCTGGGACAAACGACCGTACTCCGAGATTGGACCAACGGTAAAATAATTCCAACTTGACCGCTGCCGCCGATTCCGCCGTGGCCGGGTGTGCCATCAGCTAGCGACTCGTGGAAGAGGATTAGTACATACTGACACCAACCTTTTCTTAAGGGAGTGATGTCCGTATGTACGTAGGAGGGGCAGTGCTCACACATTAACAAAAGGGCATTACTGTTTACGGCATGGGCGCGTGGCCGTAGCTAGGGTAGTACTAGGATGGATTGTTAAGCCGCCGAGTGTTCTGGAAAGCGTGTCATTATTAGGGGCCCGGTCGCTACGTGGCGTCTTGATCTTGTCCGGAATTAGCAACGGCGGTGTGACGTGCCGCGGCGTGAGATTAGCGCCCCAGCTGGCTTACCGCTTTTGCGACCGGTGCGTGAGTTCCCAGGCACCTCGGAGTGAGTTGAGTTAACTAATGCGTACTATAGGCTCGATTGCCTGTTGATGGCCGTGTTGGTCGCCAGGAAATGCCACGCTAGCTCCAAGGAAGGCGGGGACGAAGAAGAATCTCCGCGCGTGCAGTGCCTGCAACACGGTGAGGTTGGTGATGCAACGTGACTCAGGCCCGTGGCCGGCGTGGAAGCCAGCCTCATCTGTGTTTGTGTGTCTGTGGGAAAGAGAGAGACGAGAACCGGAGTTGGGAGAAGAATGCCGGGTCAACAAGGCATGTTGACGAGCTGTCTCGCGAGCGGCAGTCCCAGTGGCAAAGGATACTCCGAAGAACGTGTTTAGCCACACGTACAGAGGGAAGATTAAGTAGCGATTGATGATCAGCATCGAGCGCACATGCGCTGCTGCACTGCAGAGGATCGGAGATAATTAACAGTAAACTGAACAAAAGGTGGTCCTCTGCTCGAAGCTCACGCTGGTAGCTGCAACTTTCCTGTTTTGGGTTAGGAGTGGTAATAGAGTAGGATTATCTGTGTGAATGAGGAAGTGAGGAGATGCCGGCGCTACATCGATCACCGGATCGAGATACGGCGAGATCGGGCGTCGGGGCGTGTCGGACAGGTGGGCACCGTGGCGGCCAGAAACGAAGAAAAAGGAAACGAGCATAGCATCTGAAAGCGCGCAGCCGCAGCGTGACACGCAGAGAGCATCTAGGACCAGTAATAATGGTGTGGCGCTGTGCCATCTCGCTCGCTCATGATCAGAGGCTAAGCTCCCGGCAACAGCACGCTACTGTGCAGCACGCCCACACGAGATGAATGTGCGAGCGTCTGTCGTGAGGGAATCGAAAAGATTCAAAAGACGGAAAGCGAACGAATTGCGGCGCGCCAGGCGAGGCGCGACGCGTGGCCCTAGTCGTGCTCTGTCTGCGTGTGTTTACGGAACGAGTGGCTGCCCGCGCCGTGGCGGTCCGAGGCCGGCCGCGGCTGTACTACTGTCTGTCGGCGCCGTCGTCGTCATTGCAGCAGGCGTGGATAGGGATTGGGGAGTTGGCAGCGGAACGGTCTGGAAGTCGATCGATCAAAGCCGATCGCCGCGCGCGCGCGACAGCGTGGCGCTGAGTGGAGAGCTGGCCGCGGATCGGGACACGCTGCTTGCTCGCAACAATGAACTGGTTCGGGGCCGGGCGACGGCATAGCTGGACGGACGGGACCAGGATGCGACAATCGATCGGATTGCCTGCATGTGCAGCTAGGCTAGCTAGCTACTCCGCCCCCGTCGTCCTGTGTCCTGGATCGAGCTCTCGCGGCCTCTCTCGTCGTCCTGTTGGGAACGGGAGTTTGGCGGCTTCCTCGAACCGCGCGAAACGGGGAGGCGTACGGTTTGTCACGTACAATTTGCACTCGTGTAGTACTAGCACTAGAAACTACGGACCTGTAATTACGCCGTTTGGTTCTTGTGCTGCTCGGATAGCTGCTCCGCCGATTCCGGTACCGTCGCGACACTCACGCCTGGTCCCCTGCCTGCCTGGTGCCGTGACCGCCGCAAGCGGACGCCACTTGCGCCACGCCTTGCCTTGGCTAGCTATCCATGATACTGTAGTACTACCACTCCATCATCAAGCTGGCCATGAAGCGACGCCATCCACGTAATCACGATATCCCGCGCGCTCCCTCCGCCCGCCCTGGCGACGGATCGATCGGTCTATCTGGCCGACGCGCGCGCAACTAGGGAGGGACCCTGGCCAGGCCAGCCACCCCAACGGCTGCATGCTGCGTGTTTGGTCCTGCACTCCACCCAGCGCAAAAGGGCGCATGATGCACGGAACCTCGACGCACCAGGCTGGCGCATCCATCCGACGTGCCATCGAGAGCCGGTGCAGAGGCAGGTGAGGTGATGATAGATAGAAAGCGGCGTCGTCACGGCCCGTTTGCGCGCGCGCCTCGCCTGCATGCCGCGGCCGCGGGGATCAGATAAGGTCGACGCGGAGAGCACTAGCCAGCAGCTTTCTGCGGCCGGATCATGCTCGGGCGTGCGCGGCCTCCATGCCCTCCTCCCTCCCCTCCCCTCCCTGTGATGATAATTCAACCGCCAAGCCAAGATTCTCTACCAGTCGTGCTGCTAACCGCAACTGCCCATTTTAATTACTCACGGTTATCCGCCATGCGCGCCACGAGTCCAGCAGCCTAGCTACAGCCGGCCGTGCGCGCCTGACGAACGGGAAAATGCAAGCCACGGTGACCTCACTCACTCATTGCGAGAGGGAGCTAGCGAGTGTGGGCTGTTGTTGTTCCCCCCGGTCCGCCGGTCTGCCACATGGTCCAGGGGATTTCGGGTATCCCATCCGCACCGGTTATGGTCGTTACGTAATCCTCTACCATATAACCTATCGCGATAACATAATCAATACAGTACGTATGTATACTCAAAGGAAAACAAAAGCAAAGCAAATCAAAACTGGACTTGAAATCGAAATGCGGACAGCCACACACTCCCGGCCGTCTTGCGTTGTGTTTCGTCCACTCCACCACATGGACACACGCTCCTGCATTATTGTAGGAAGGCCGTTGGAATTCTACTTGATTACCGGAATTTTTTAAGAATCAACAGAACAGAATGAGTGAGTATTCGTCTCCCAGAAACTCGTGTAACCGTTGGTTGCTGGAGAAAAGAAAACATACTACTGCTAGTACCAGAATAGAAAGTTAATAGCAGCACGTCTCGCGGATATATATAGGAAGATTAGTGGGCGGATGCTTTTGCTATCTTTCTTGTTTCTATTTCTGCGATGTACTAATATATTTTCCTCGGTCACTTTTTTTTCTGAAAGTAGCAAAGTAAATTCAATGCAATGTAGACATAACAGGCCATATTTGGGGTTTATATACACCTCTGGTTCCAATCAACACCGTACTAGCTAGGATGTGTATATCCATCCGTATTTTCTTATCTGTCCGACTTTTTAGTGTTCCAGCCAGAGATCCCCTCAAGTTGCGATATGTCCCTCGCCGCTACAGTGGACTCAAAATTTGACACTAGATTTTTTTTTTTTCATGAGGCGGGCCATCAGAGGGGCCCGTCGGTGCCACCGTGGCGGCCTGGGAGCGCAGAGGCACGAGGAGCCGAAAAGCTCAGGCCGGCTCCCAGAATGCGCGCGCAGCGGGTCGAACCCGGGCGGGCAGAGCTCACGCCGGAGCTCTTACCAACCGAGCTCAGCTCGGTCCGCAAATTTGACACTAGATAGGAAAAGGTTAATTAGGCCAATGCATTTGCTACGTTTTTCTAGCTGGGTCACTTTCTTGTGAAATGGCAAATTGAACCCAATACCACGTACTCTTCCAAATCGGTCTATTTTGTAGGTACATAACACCAGAGGATATTTGCTACATTTGTACCGTAGGATACTTGCCGCATCTCTCCTTCTGGTCGACACCGTCCTAGTTGCTCTACGCCGCTAGAGTGGACTCAAAATCTTCCTCCTCGTCAACGGGAGCTTCCCTATCGTGACGCCCGACCCCAATACTACGTGACAGCGAGGGTGCCGCTTATTGTTCAATACTAATTTGACACTAGACAAATTACACAAGTTCACTCGGTTAAGTTACTCACATAAATACGTAAACTGAATACAAAACTGTACTATAATAATTTCACGAATATTTTTTTTCCCGAACACACGCAAACGAACAGTCTTCCACATCTCCTCTCCTCTCATTACATACGATTCTATTCCTTCCCTGGAAACTTCTATTCGCGGGAGAAAAAAAATAAAAAAACAAAGCCGTAAATAAGTGTGGAATCCTTATTTGCTTTGTAGCACATACCCCAACAAGTTATCCAATCAGCATCATTTTGGAGCAAGGAACCAAACCAAAAGGCAGATCGCCTGGATGACAGGAAAATATAAAATGAAAGGAAACAAAAAGCCCATCCAAGCTTATCATCATCATCAGATAAAAAGAAAAGAAAAAAAAAACAAAGAAGCCGCTCAATTTTCTGTTCCATCACCATGAAGAAATTAAGCAATAAACAAAGCGCTGGAGGCCAGGTGGCGGCCCACTCCCAGCCTTGCAGCGCTGCCCCCGTTACCTACTCTCCCCGCCAACCATAAATACCTCTCCCTCTCACTCCCTCGCCTCACACTCATCCACAAGCCCGCAGCTCCATTTCTTTCTTCCTTGTCGCGAGAGCAAAGAGCAAAGCCAAGCCCACCAAGCTCAAGGAGGCTCGCTCCATGGCGAAGGACGACGTGATCGAGAGCGGGGCCGGCGGCGGCGAGTTCGCGGCCAAGGACTACACGGACCCGCCGCCGGCGCCGCTGATCGATGCGGCGGAGCTGGGCTCCTGGTCGCTGTACCGCGCCGTCATCGCCGAGTTCATCGCGACGCTGCTCTTCCTCTACATCACCGTCGCCACCGTCATCGGGTACAAGCACCAGACCGACTCGACCGCGTCCGGCCCCGACGCGGCGTGCGGCGGCGTGGGCGTGCTCGGCATCGCGTGGGCGTTCGGCGGCATGATCTTCGTCCTCGTCTACTGCACCGCCGGCATCTCCGGCGGCCACATCAACCCGGCGGTGACGTTCGGCCTCTTCCTGGCGAGGAAGGTGTCCCTGGTGCGCGCGATTCTGTACATGGTCGCGCAGTGCCTCGGCGCCATGTGCGGCGTCGGGCTCGTCAAGGCGTTCCAGAGCGCATACTTCGTCAGGTACGGCGGCGGCGCCAACGAGCTCGCCTCCGGCTACTCCAGGGGCACCGGGCTCGCCGCCGAGATCATCGGCACCTTCGTCCTCGTCTACACCGTCTTCTCCGCCACCGACCCCAAGCGCAACGCGCGCGACTCCCACGTTCCGGTGAGCATCTCCCACGAAGTCCCAAGCTAGCTACGGCTTCCTCCTTTCTTTTTCTCTCTCTCGCCTTTTTAGGATCTTGGTTATAGTACTTGTAGCTTGTTCCTGAGCTTAATTACGAGTTAAGGGAAGCTAACATGCATGTCTCATCTTATGCCAACGGAATGGTACATATGAACAAAAAGAAAACGAATTCCTTTCGGGGAAAGAAGAAAGAAAGGGTTGGTTGGGCGGATGGGCAATATAGAAAGCAGGGGAATATCCAGTTTGTTTCTCTTTGAATTGAAAAGAGCTGGGGCAGAATATTACAGAGAACATAACAGAACTAGCTATATATGCATAGTATTTTTCATTTTTTTTATTTTTTATCGACAAAAAGATTCACTAATGGATGCTTCGTTAATTCATTTTGTTTCTAAGCGGCCGCAACTCTAGGTTTGGAAGTTTACAAAGATCGTAAACCTTAGTAAAATTTTACTGATCAACTTGTGTGGTTCACCTCGCTCCAAAAAGTAGTTAAACTGTGTTTAGCTTATTTATGCCTCTGCTTAAGGTCATTTTCATGGAGCACATTAGCACTAACCTGCCGTAGAGTTGGTAATGACTGTATTAATACAAAATTGCTGGAACATTCAACCACCATAGCAGTGTGCGGTTGTAGCATCGTCTCCAGGTCACCATCACGAGCCATCACCCGGGACCCCGGTAATTAAGATTTCAGATATGGCGAGGAGGAGAGGGGGGCCTCTGCTCAAACCTTCTCGCCCTATCTGGAAACCTCGGGATTTTTACTGCTCCATCCCAACGCCCGTGACGGTAACAAATTTCATGGCGGCGGCGTACGCGTGGACCCAGCGTGTGAAAAGCTGAGCTGGTCTGGTCCGTGCACTGTAGGGCATGGTCCATGCGGTGCATCCTGTCTGGGTGAGCTGGTCCGTCGTGCAACACGTATACACCCAGCAACAAACAAATCATCCCCTACTAGTGTCCCATGGCCATGTGAGCCTACCCACATCCAGGATGAATGCCTACCCACATCCAGGATGAATTATTGGCGCCTCTGGCCGTACCCATCCGTTGCCTCCCGCCGTTTTCGAAAATCTTTCAAATCTTTGAACATGTTTGCCGTGAATTACGATTCAATTATGGCCGTGTTAGGACCACGGGGCACGGTACGTACACCACCAAAATCTGAACACGCATGAGAAGTTTTCACCTCTCGTTCTTGCAGCACGTGCATGCGTGTGGCCACGTGAAAAGTTCGTGGAGTAGTAACGAGTTTTCAAAAGTTTGTGGTGGCTAGTGGCCATCCCTTTCGTAGGGCGGAGGACACTTGCGAGGTGACAAAACGTGAGGTGTGTTTGTGGGGTGCTTTGCGGTGCACGAGGTGAGCAGAGGACCTGTCGAAACCAGGTGCCGTGGCCGTGGTGACTTTGGTGGATCGGTGAAACGCCACCGAGCCAACCGAGCCAAAAGGCAACCAACAGGCCACTGACCCCAAAGGGTGAAAAGGGTTTGTTGTGGATCGGTCACGCCCCTTGTTTGTTCTGCTAGCTTCTTCCCTGGAGAAAGGGGCAGCGACAACTTTAGGCAGCCACTAATTGGTCGGTCACGTTTCACAAAATAGTTTCCTGATGCTGACCGGCTTGAAAAAAGATGTTGCGTGTGTCGGGTAGTAGTACTTCAGTTTGGCTAATACAGTAGCATTATCATCACTAGAGGTTGCGCACTTTTGTTTGTAGGAGATGAACGGATTGTATGTACACTGAAAATGAATGTAGCTAGTGCGATTTTTGTTGCGTTGTCTTTGTTCTTGGACAAGAGTAATAAAAGTTTGCTCATCTGTGAATTTTCAGGTGCTGGCGCCCCTCCCCATCGGCTTCGCCGTGTTCATGGTCCACTTGGCCACCATCCCCATCACCGGCACCGGCATCAACCCGGCCAGGAGCCTGGGCGCCGCCGTCATCTACAACAAGGACAAGGCCTGGGATGACCAGGTACATTGTTGTTGCTGCTTGTTTTTGTGCATTATCATCGATGCTTCCCACTGCATTCTCCGAACTCAATTACTTGCCGCCTTTGATCTGACGATGAGATGGTGAACTTGCAGTGGATCTTCTGGGTCGGCCCCCTCGTCGGCGCGGCCATCGCCGCCTTCTACCACCAGTACATCCTCCGGGCCGGCGCCATCAAGGCCCTCGGCTCCTTCAGGAGCAACGCGTAGGATCCAAGGCCGGAGCGTGTGTTGAAGCAACGGCGACCTCTGTCAAGTAGAGGAGAGGCTGGCTGGTGAGGAGAAATAAGTTGTGTCATTCATTCGAGTTGTGCCGCTGGTCGTTTTGTTTCAGCAGCTCTCTGCGTTACGCCTTGTGCGAGCATTTGGGTGTAGTTCCTGTAATCATGTGTCGTGATCGATCTGTCGAGCGGATTTCATCTCTCTACCATCGTCATCATGTACTATTTCTATCTATTTATGAATTATGTAGTGACCATGAGCATCATCGGTGCGAGAACCTTCTGTCTAAACCATTATCAGTAGTCTATGCAGTGATTCAGCCTCAAGCATTTGCCGTGTTGCTGTGTAGTACTCCCTCAGTTTCATATTATAGATAGTTTTAGCATTTAAAATTTTTGTCAAGGATTTCTAATGCATTTTTTCCACTTCACATTGCATTGTTTTTTGTGTTTATCTTTATCTCTTTCTGTTTTCACTTCTCATTGTTTTCTGTGCTCATCATTTTTTTCACGTCTTAGTTATCGTGTCTAAGCTTAAAACTGCATATAATATGAAATGTAGGGAGTATCATTTCCACTAACGACTTGCTACCTGTACTAAGTGATGCTTCCATATATATCTTGGCTCCTTTGCATGCTGGTACTCCGCTCGTTTCTAGGCCGATTGGTCACTCGCGCCAGCTGCTGCTCCTTTCACGATCTTTTGCTAAACCAATCGGCAGCAATGGTTTCCAATTTGCCCGAAACTCGCTGCAATCAAGTGATGATGAGGTGACTCATCATGACATGGAGGGGAGACACACACACTCACTCATTGGAGAGGATTTCTCTGGTATCTTCTTCGTTTTGATTCGTCTATCCCGTTGGTGTCAGCATCCGGCCATGGGGTGCCGGAGCCGTCTCCAGCTGTGCTGAGCTGGCCGGGTCTTGTCGCATCCTCCGTAGTGGTGTGTGGGGGCGCCAACTCGATCGATCGCTATTCCCTGCCCCCGCGCGCTTTCTCGACCGATCGCTAGCAGCTGCAGGAGTAGAAAGACTGACTCCAACAATAAAATGCATTTTGGAGAGGCAAAAGGAGCATTGCATCTCGTCTACAGTGTTCAGTGTTCTGCATTTTCTTCCCATCTCCTCTTCTCCAACAGAAATCGCATACTCGCATTGCATCGCAACGGCTCCGCCACGCGCCGCGCCCCATGCCCCGTCGCGCGCCGCGCCCCGCCCCGCTTCCCGCGCCGCACCACGCGTCGCGCCCCGCCCCGCTTCTCGCACCGCACAACGCACCGCGCCCCGGGCCACGCACCGCGCTCCGCCGCGCACGCCCCGCCCCGCCAGTCGCGCCGCACCACGCGTCCGAGGCCCGCGCACGTGCTCGCCTATGGGAGGTGGTGGGCGCCGTCGTCGCTCCCTCGCCTCCGCAGCGCATCATCACCGAGGTGGCGCCCCCGCCATCCCCCTCGTCCAATCGAGCTCTCCTCGAGCAGCCATGGCCGCCACCTCGACTCCACGCGACGCGTCGCCGCCTCCCCGTGTCGCGCCTCCGCCTTCCCGCGTCGTGCCGCGCCCGCGAGGCCGCGGCGCACCGTGCCTCCCTGGTCCCGCAAGCCGCGCGCGCCCTGGTCCCGCACGTCGCGCGCCGCCGCCGTCGCGTGCCTGCTCGTACCGCAGCTCGCCCCGCAGCGCAGCATGTGCGAGATGAAGGGGAGGGCGAGGTCGTTGTCGGAGTAGGCCGGGTCGTTGCCGCCGTTGAGACGCCGCGCTCGCCATCGAATTACAGGGGATTTGAGGGCGGAATGGTTGATTAGTTGATTTGTTTGGTTCCACTCGGCAATTCGCCATGGCCGCAGCTGGCTGGTCAGTCCTTCCCGCCGAGCTCATCATCGAGATCGCCCCGTGCCCGCTCGCCGCTGCTGCAGCCGCAGCCCGCGCCCGCTTGCCGCGCTACAGCCCGCGCCACGCCCGCGTCCCCTGCTCCGCCGCCGCACGCCTGGGTCGAGCGCGAGGAGCGCTGGTCGTCCCACACCGCGTACCCGCCCGCGCCACGCCCGCGTCCCCTGCTCCGCCGCCGCGCGCCTGGGTCGAGCGCGAGGAGCGCTGGTCGTCCCACGCCGCGTACCCTGCTCTGCCGCCGCGCCCCGAGCCTAGCCCGCGCCGCGCTCCGCGTCGCCGCGCCCCGTGCCGCGCTCCGCGTAGCCAACCCACGTGCCGTCGCCCGTCGCCTGCGCGGATGCATTGAGGAGAGAGAAGGTGCAAGTTTGGATCACCTCTCTCCTGCGTAGCCAAAGTGCATGCTGGTTTGCATGGTCTGTTGGAGAAAGAATTGGTGATGCACGAGCAAAATGAGATGCATATATGCATTTGCATGACCTTTTGGAGTCAGTCTTAGGACCAGTGCCTTAGAGAAAGGCGTGGTAAAAGTTGGGCGCTCCTGTTGATTGTGTAGTGTGGTCGTGCCTAATCATCAACGCATGCTCATCAGAGAAGAGCAGATAGTACGCATGAGTGTTCCAAAACGCCTGAGACTGACTCCAACAAGCACATGTATTTTTGAGAGGCATATTGACGGTTGGCTACCGTGAACAGTTGTTTGCATTTGCTTCCGTTTTCACCGTCTCCAACAGTCCAACGACGCAAATGCATCGCCAGCTCCGCGTGCCACGCCCGCGTCCTCTGCTCCGCCTCTACGCGCCACGCCCGCGTCCACGCGCCGTCCGAGCTCCGCCTCCGCCTCATCGAGCTCAACTCAAGCCGCCTCCACCTCGTCGAGCTCAAGCCGCCTCCCCGAGATCGTCGTCGAGCTCAAATCTCAAGTCGCTGCTCATGATGCTGGCCCAAAGAGAGAAACTGAACGGGAGAGAGAGATAGAGGCAGAGCAGTTCGAGCTGCTCTGTTCTCGTCCGCCATGGGAGAGCTTCAGGGAGGAGAAGCAGGGGGCCAAGGGCATTGCTCGCCAGGGAGGGGTGGCTCCACCGGCGGGCGTGCGCCTCCGCCGCCGCTCGCCCCGCGTGCAGATCGCCGTCGCGCCGTGCCTCCGTGTCCGGCCGGCTGCCACCACGAATCGGGTGAGCCCCATGGTGAAGCAGACCAGCGCGCCGCCGCCGGGGACGAACCGCGACAGCGCCGCGAGGCAGCGGTGCGCGACAGCGCAACCCCCTCTCCCATCCCCAATTTCTCATCTTCTCCAAGACTCCAACCACTCCAATCCGGTGACAGAGGCCACCAGTTCTTCGATTCAACTCCTCATCCGTTCGATTCTCCAGAACTCGGCCTGCTCCACGGCAAAAACGAGCTCTATGCCGCTGTAATCTGGCCATGGAGCTCGTCCGCGGTGGCTCGTCTTCTTCCTCGTCCGCGTCCAGGATGGCCGGCCCCAAGAGCAGCCGACCCAAGCCGCCTCAGACAAAGTGGCGGACCGACATGCAGCAGACGATCTACGGCCGCCGCCTGCTCGACGCGCTGCGCGCCACTGGTGCCAGCGGCGGAGGGCGGGCCGTCAAGGTGGCGGCTCGCGCTCGCGCTCACCGCGCGCGGCCAGACGTGGCGGAGCCCCGCATCGTGAAGGGTGAGCGCGAAGCCTGCCGCGTACTTGCCAGGCGGGATCTTGATGGTGGTTGACCCCTCGGAGGTGGAGTCGACCCCGCGCAGCGCGGCCCAGAAGGTGAGCACGACGACGGAGTTGAGGATGAGCGCCGTGAAGCGCTGCGCGTTGATGAGGCGGGACGTGACGGCGTTGAAGGCCAGCTGCATCCACGCGGAGCTCCGGCGGCGCGTGTCCACGCGCAGCAAGAAGCAGTCATCGTCGCCATCGACGCGCTTCTCCCCCGCCCACGCAACGCCGGAGAAGAGGTCCGCCGTCGAGCTGGGGACTTGGACGAAGATGCGCCGCTGCGCCCCGTAGCTTGGCGCCCGGCCGTGGCCCCGCCCGTCCCCGCACGCCGGCGCCGGCGCCCTCCCCGCCCGCCATGGCCGCGGCCCGCCCGTCCCCACCAGCCGGATGCATTTGAGGAGAGAGGAAAGCTATTTTTGGATCGTCTCTCTCCTTCTATGCAAAATTGCCTCTCCCTTTAGCTATTCTGTTGGAGACCATTTTGTTATGCATAATAGCAGTTGGAGATGTCTTTTGCCTTTGCATACCCTTTTGCCTATTCTGTTGAAGTCAGTCTGATGAGTGGAAAAAAGTCCCAGCTCAGCTCCGATGGTCCCCAACGGTCATCTGCTCTCGGAGAAGAAACGCCGTCTTTTTTGTGACATATGGGAACTTTTATCATGCTCATGCATGACGGCATGGCGCGGACTGGTAAACAGTGTGCTACCAGCGCTGCATGCGCGAGAAACCGCAGAACGGATTCGTACGAGTACTGTACTGTACTCCGTGGTTTGGAGGAACAGCGTGCAGCGCAGGTGAGTGTGAGAAAATCAAAAAGGAGAGAGCGCTTGTTTTGTTCCGTTCCTGCAGGCCGTGCCGTGTGCCCGTGTCCCACGCCACGCCGCTGGGAATGGCAGAGCTGGCTGGGAGGAGCCAATCAGTCAGTGACACCATCAGTCCAAGCCATGCTCCACCGCCTGCTGCTGCCCACACACATCATGCTGCGCTGCGTACTCTGCCTGCGACGCTGACGACGAGGGAAAAGGCAAGAAAAGCGTAGGAGGAGGCTCGGCTCGGACGCAGCACGTCACGCGCGCCGCGGCAGCAGCCAGCCAACGTCGTCTGTCTCCTCCGTTTGACCGGCCTCTCTGCTTTGGCGCCTCTGCTCTGCTCGTCGTCGTCGTGCGTAGTCGCAGCGGCGTCTGAAGAAATGGCAGGCGCCTTTGCCTGTTCTCTGCTTCGGCCGAAATAGGCACCGCCCGGCCCACACCACAGCCCTCCCTGGGACACACGGACCTGCCTGGCTCCTCTCATGGGCCCGGCCGCTACAACGCGACAAGCGTTGTTTTTTTTGCGAGGAACGTGACAAGCGTTGTTACTGCACAGTAAGTACAGTACTACGCGAAACATTACAGGCGCGGTACAGTACTTTGATATGCTTCTGAATTGCTTTGAGTACACATAAAGTACTACGGTCTGGTTATAAATATGTTGGCCGTACCTTGTTCTGTTACTGTATCACAATGTTTACATGCCAGCCAACGTCCATGTGCCACTACAAATCGTCTCCGTGGAAACACCTCGACAGATACGAGCCGGCTTCTCGACCGTCAGCTGCAATCCACTGCTCCGCGACATTGTTCATCACCATGATACGTACAGCTCCGTCGCTCTGTTCCTGCGGGACGTACGTACGTAGTACGTACACCTAACGAGAATCCCAGCAAGTGATCATTGGAGTTGGCGCGGGCACGGCCGTCTGAATGTCTGATTTGCTTACTACCGGGGCTATGATTAGATTTTAAATATCATCGGGCGGGGACGTTCCAACGACGCCAGCCAGCCACTTGTAGTAGGATAGGGCAGCTCTGGCTGGGCAAGGGGAATGTCTTGGGCGCTTTGTTTAATTAGCTTGGCTTTTAAGTTAGCTAACCTAATCCGGATCATAATTGCGTCCGATGTTGCCACATAAAGAGCTGATGCTGGTGCTGGCAGTTCAGCTCTATCTTGCTTGTCGTTTGCCTAATTAATTGCAGAAAATACTGTACCCTAACTGGGTTCGAAGGATTTCGCGGCCACCATCGATGTGTAGATATACAATTACTACAGCATTGCAACGCTGCACTGGTATCTATCTTGTTTCTGAATCGTTATCTGGACCCAGTATTTTTTTTTTCGTTCTTGTTTTCTTTGTTTCTTTTGACATTCGGGTCCGATGTGGTAAGAGTTTCGTTTTTTGATGAAATATGTGCTTTGTACATTTTTGAAAAAAAAATAGTGCTTTTATGTTTTTCAGGAGGTGCCACATCAAAGGCTTGCAAGCTTTGGAAGGTGCAAAGTACTTCATCCGTTCCATTTTAATTGTCATTCTAGCATCACTCAGTTTTTCAAAACTAAGTGTCATTCTCAATTCTCCATGCAAATTTTCTCTCTCTCTTTTCTCCTTCACTGTCGTATATCTTCTTAAATTTCGTGCGCAAAGCTAAAATGACACTTATTAGAAAACAAATAGACTAACTTTAATTTCCTCTTGCTACGGTTTCCAGCTTGCTTAAGCTTTGAAAGCCCAGCTAGAATGACAGATTTCTTTTGGCCCATCTACATGGCAGAGCTTTAAAAGCCCACTTAGGCCTATTAGTTTATAGCCCATATAACAGGTAGCCCGCCAATTTTCACCCATTTTTTCACAGCTTATTTCGAAATTATTTTACAGCTCGCCTAAAACAAAATCTGTTACAGCCAATAAAGCCCATGTACACTGCAATATTTGTATCAACCCATGTTCACAGCAAAATTTCTATTTCAGCACATAAAGTGTGCAGAGCCAATTCTTGTATCCAGCACAACGTACATAATCTTTTCATCACATAAAAGAAAGTTGTCATCCTGACATCACAGACACGAAATGTTTTCATCCAGCATCACATCACATATAAACCGTGCAGTTTTCTATCCAGCAACACATCACATCCAATGTCTCAAAGTTTTCATCCAGCATCACATTCAATGTCTCAAGATCCAGCATCACATCAAACAAGAAATCCACCAAAACACTTATGCCACTCCAGCACACAAAAAAGAAAAAGTATTGCAATCAGCTCCAAGTTTGTTGTCCAGTCCTACCAGAGAGCATCACCTGTTGCATCAGTTGCAAAATCCATGACGGCACATGCATGAAAACACATTATAGAAGTCCATCAGATCAAGGAAAAAAAACCGAACCAAGTCTCATCGAAAGTGTTCAGATTAAACAGGAATAACTAAATTTTCTCGAATACGCAGGAGAGCTACGTATCATTGTATTGATAGAGAGAAAAAGGTCGGCCCCTTACATTACGTCACCTCACTCCGGGCCGAGCCATGAGGGACGGATTTTACAAAGGTTGGTACTAACAAGCACACTCTTGGTTTGATACCTGACCCCTAAGCCGAGACTTTGGAAGCTATCCTGGCTCCGACACTTGACCTAGAGCAAGGAGACGTAAGCCGCCTGCACCTGCCATACACCACAAGTGGTGCTCGTCATCAAAGTTCCTTAGCATATTTCAGATGCAAGGTGTAGCACCGTCGAACACACAAGCATTGCGTTGCTTCCATAGGACCCAAGCTCCCAAGATAATAACTGTGTTCAATCCTTTCTTTCTTTCTTTTGGGATTTTCTTGACTGCCCGCCGCCACCAGTTAGCAAAGGACTCCTCATTCAAGGTAGGCACCTTGTCTTGTAAGTTGAGCTTAGAGAGGATGCGTGACCAGAGTTCTCTTGCCAGGACACAGGTAGTCAACAAGCGTTGCACTGTCTCGTCTTCTTGGTCGCATAAGGGGCATTGCTCCGGGTGCGGCAGCCCTCTTCTTGCTAATCTATCCGCTGTCCAGCATCTATTACGGATCGCTAGCCATAGGAAGATTTTGCATTTGGGCGGCGCCCACGACTTCCACAAGCGACGCCAAGGTTCGAAGGTAGTTGCGCCATTGAAAAAAGCTCGATAGGCCGATTTTGATGAGTACTGACCGGAAGCATCCAGTTTCCATATATGGATGTCTTCTTCTTGTAATAGCATGATTTCGGCAATTGAATCCCATAACTGGAAGTACTCATAAAGGCCAACTAAAGATAGGCCACCTTGAATATCATCAGCCCAATTTTGGTTCTGTAAACCTTCAGCCACCGATCGTGTGGACTGAATCCTGGCCGGCACCCTTTCTACCACCCGCGGAGCAATGTCGGACAGAGAACAGCCCATGAGCCACTTGTCAGTCCAGAAAAGGGTGCTGCTACCATTTCTCACGTGTGATTCAATTGCAATGTTAAATAAGGCAATGGCATTTTGATGCACCTGAATGTCTAGACCAGACCAAGCTCTGTCATGATCAGTTTTTTGGAGCCACAACCAGCGTATTTGCAGCGACCAACTCATGACTTCAAGGTTCAAAATGCCGAGGCCGCCCAGGTCAAGTGGCCGCTGGATTTTTTCCCATGCCACTAGGCAAGATCCTCCATTAACCTTATCACGACCTGTCCACACAAAAGCCCTCCGAATTTTATCAATGGCTTTGATGAACCATTTAGGCACCTTGACTGCGATTAGCACATGAATAGGAACTGCTGAAAGAACAAAACGTGTCCAAGTTACTCTGCCGGCCATATTCATGAGTGCTGCTTTCCATTTTGGTAATCTGTCCCCAACTTTCTCCACCCAAGCCAGCAAATCTGCTTTCCTTAGCTTCTTGTTTGAGATTGGCAATCCCAAGTAGGTGCACGGAAAGCTAGCATGAGTACATGGCAGGGTTGCAGACATCACATCCACTTGATTTTGCTCGCAACTGATAGGTATAACACAGCTTTTTTGTAGATTCGTATGGAGGCCGGATGCTTCCCCAAATTTCGCTAAGATCTCCATAGTGAGAGTCATCTCCGGATCCGTGGGCTGGATGAAGAGAGCCACATCATCGGCGTATAACGAGATCCTTTGGGTAGCATGTCTGTGTGATAGAGGTTGGAGCAGTCCCAAGTCACTAGCTTTTAGAAAAAGACTGTTCAGAGCATCCATTACCAGTATGAACAACATGGGTGAGAGTGGATCTCCTTGTCGGAGTCCCCGCTGGTGCCTGATTGCATCTCCCGGTTCACCATTAACAAGAATGCGAGTGGAGGCAGTCTTGAGAAGATTAGAAACCAGGTTGCACCAAGAAGGACCAAAACCCAAATGCGAAAGAACTTCGAGGAGAAACGACCAAGATACAGAATCAAAAGCCTTTGATATGTCTAGCTTAAGAAAAAGACTTGGTACCTTTTGCCGGTGGAGTTGTTTGATTGTTTGCTGGACAAGAATGAAATTATCATGAATACATCGACCTCGGATGAACGCGCTCTGATTTGTTGCCACTAGATTGTTGAGATGAGGTGCCAGCCGGTTTGCCAGTACCTTTGTAATTAGCTTTGCAAAACTGTGAATGAGACTTATAGGGCGGAAATCGCTAGGCAGCAGCGCATCCGACTTCTTAGGTATGAGAGTTAGATACGCTGAATTGAGTAGCCAAAGTTTCCGGGCGTCCCCTTGCTGCAAGATCAAAATCGCCGCCATGAAGTCTGCTTTGATCAGAGGCCAACATGCTTTATAGAAGCGACCTGTATATCCATCAGGTCCCGGTGCTCTATCAGCCGGCAAGTTCTTGATAGTTTCCCATACCTCATCTTCCGTAATAGGTTGATCTAAGCCTGAAAGATCCAAACCATCACGGTGGAAGAAATTGAGGTGGAGTGTTGCTGTTCTCGGTAATGCAGTACCCAACAGTCCATCAAAGTAAGCATACATCACATCTTGTTTGTCATTCTGACTAGTGACCACCTGATCGTCCTTCATTAGTTTTGGGATGAAGTTCTTGCGCTTTCGAATGCCGGCATGCCTGTGAAAGAGTGCCGTGTTAGCATCACCATCCTTTAGGAACCTGATCCGAGACCGAAGTCGAGCAATTGTCCTTTCTAGCGAAGAGAGAACCAAGCAATGTTTTTTCAGTTCTCCCCTCAGCCAGTTCTCTTCCCATGTCAGCTGCCGTGTATCTTGTGCAATCTCAAGTCTGTGCAGGATCTCCCGTGCTAAAGCATGCTGTGTTTTGATGTGTCCCGTCTGTTTCTGACTCCACGACTGTAAAGCACGCGTGAGGCGTTTGAGTTTGAGGGAAACTCGCTCAAATGCGCAGGTAGAGGAAATTGGAGCGTTCCAAGAAGCTTCGACCACATCATGAAAACCCGGTAATTTGGTCCAGAAGCTCTCGAAGTGGAACCTTTTCATGCCATGCACTCCTTCCCTGAGTCCGAGTACAAGAGGGCAGTGATCCGAGATCTCTGTCGCCTGACTTTGTAGGATACAGTCAGGGAAGAGAGCTTCCCAGTCCGCGGTGCAAAGGACCCGGTCCAGCTTGACCAATGTTGGCGCTTCTCGCTCATTCGACCAAGTGTAGCGTCTCCCAAGAAGAGGAATTTCTTTGAGCTCATAATCATTAACAAACCGCCTAAATCTTCCCATCATGGCCCTGTTAAGATTCTCATTGTTCTTGTCCTCGGAAGAATATATCATGTTATAGTCTCCAGCCACCATCCATGGCCCAGTGCACTGGGATCTAACCTCTCGAAGCTCATCAAGAAATGCAACCTTCTCACTGTCTTGACTCGGGCCATAAACACCTGTGAACCACCAAGGATCAGTCCCATTTTCAGAAGTGAACTTGATCGAAACTGAATGGCGATGCACGCTCCACTGGTCTGCCGAGAAAACTCCATCCTTCCAAGCTGTGAGAATCCCTCCACGGGTGCCTTGCGCCGGTAAGAAAACAAAATGCCTGAAATCCTGTCCCAACATTGCAGCCACGTCCCAATTCGAAATATGTGATAACTTGGTTTCCTGGATACACACTACGACCGGGCGACAGGAATCGACCACCTTACGTAGATTATCACGTCGTGCACGATCATTCAACCCCCTCACGTTCCATATGAGAATACTTGCATTATCCATTGGCACAAATGGAAAAGACAAGACCAAAAAATTACACAGCTGTTAGGCCGAGGTCAACACCTCCACTTCCCGAGACAGCTGCTCGGCAGGGAGGATCTTGCCAAGCAATCTAGCCAGGGCCTTGACATGTTCTGAGCTTAAAGGCTTGCTGAAGAATTCCGTATACTTGTCCATGGTTTCCTTCGACACATCACCGTTGTCATCCGAAAAGCCCAATTGACGGCACACTGTTTTGGCAGCATTGTGATCAACTACTGGGGGAAGTTTGGCAATCCGCCTACTTCTTCTAGGTGCCTGAGATGTTGTGACAGCTTGCCTCCGGCGATGAGCAGGTTTGGGTGTCGGGAGGACCAGCTGCACCGGCTTGGATAGCACGTTGATGAAGTTTGTTGCTGGAGATTGCGGCTCAGGTTGTTGCGCCCTGTTGCGTCGAGAGTACACAAAGCTGAAGCTTCTGTCAGTCCTTGGCTGACTACTTCAACTTGATCCGCTCCTGGTTCATCTGGCAACACGTCCTCTGCCGGCCGCCAGTCACATAGGGAGGCAGACATTTGTGGAGAGGGGTCATACGTGGTCGGTACCATGGCCGCGACTGCAACGCCCACTAGGGACGGAGTAACAGCCATCACGGCATCAGGAATAGTTGGTGAAGTAGGTGCTTCCATGGCCGTGACTGCTACACTCGAGGGGAGCGGAGTCACAGGCGGCACGGCATCAAACACCGGTGGGAAAGGTGCTTCCATGGCCGCGACTGCGACGCTCGCGGAGAGCGGAGTCACAGGCGCCACGGCAGCTCCGAGCGTAGTTAATTCGGCCTCGTTATCTGTTGCTGAAGTCGACGAGGGAACCATGGCCGCGACTGCGACGCTCGAGGAGAGCGGAGACACAGGCACCACAGCAGCTCCGAGCATAGTTATTTCGGCCTCGTTATCTGTTGCTGAAGTCGACGAGGGAACCATGGCCGTGACTGCAATGCTCGGCGAGCGAGGAGTCACAGGCGCCACAGTTTCGATCTTCTCCAAAGCTGTATTGGTCACGGACGGAGTCGCAACTATGACAGCCGCACGCGCCGACGTCAAGGTGGTCGGGGGCGGCGTCACTGTCACAACTGCAACGTCTACGACATTCTTCTCGAGGTTATCTGGCTTCTCCTTATTCAGAACAGCAGTCGTCGGGGAGATACTGAGAGCTGTCATAACTGGGTCGTCGAAGGAGATATTGTCTGCATGTGGTGGGCTGTCTTCCGTCTGGGCTGGCTTCTGGGCGGGAGAGTGGGCTGGCCCATTATTCGCAGGTTGCTTCAAATTCGAAATCTCCCAAAGCGACAGGTCACCCAGGAAACCTGGGGACGGATCCACTTCACCAGAGATCGGAGTGATGACTAGAGCCGCCAAATCATCAATTACCTTGATTAAGGTTGAAGGAGGTGAGGAGTTTGACGCTTCGAGCTCCGGGTTCTGCGACCCTTCACGCGCTGCCTCGGGTTCCTCTCCAATGTCATTGGCCAAGGGCCTACGCCCGAGGCGGGCATGCACCGGGATCCGATGGCCGGTCCCACTGCCAGGGGCGTCGTCCCCTGACTCTTGCGATGAGCCCGGCGAACGAGACCGCCGGCGGCGGCGCCGCCGCCGTCTGCCTCCGTTGGAGTCATCTCGCGGCGGAGGCGGAGGGAGATCTCCAGCCACCGGAACTGCTTGAGACGTGGCCACTTCAATCTTGATCGGGTACTCAAGTGCTCGCTTAACCGGGGGGGTCTTCTTCTTCTTGCACGGGAGGTTCCACGATCACCAGGTCCATATCCGCCGGGATGAGTTCCGGTCGAGAGCACCAGGCCGTGAGGCGGAAGGACGAGTAATCCCGGCGTTGGACGGTGTCGGAGTGGAGGCTGCGCACCCAGCACCACTCATCAAGCAGATGTTCCGCCGTCTCGAGCTCCCAGGCATGGGCAGGGATGCCTCGGATCACCACGTCCATGAGGGAGGGCAAAACAGTGCCGGAAGCATTCTTCAGTCTTGACCATCTTCGAAAACAGAGCAATAAAGGCTCCATGTGCAGGGGGCGGCCTTCATTGTAGATTTGCAGAGCAGCAGCCTCGTCGGGGAGCACCAGGATGAAGTCGTCGGGGCTCAGGCGGTGAAACTCAAACGATTCAACCGGGAGTTCATAGCGGCGAGCTAGCTCAGCCGCCAGAACGTCCACCGAGATCATCGTTGAGTCTCCAACCACCGAGACCGTGAGGGCCTTAGCAAGCTCTGCTTCAGCACGCGCCATCTTCGCCGAACGATCAAGCACCCGCCGTGGCCTGGGAGCCGGGTTCGGCTCCGCCGGGGAGTCGATGGCGCCGACAGTATTCCTCGCTGGGGGCGGCGGCAGGGGTGCATCAGCTTCCGCATGAACTTGATCAGCAGGGCCGGGGCCTCGCCGACGCTTGGCTCGCCGTCGCCGACGCCGAGGCCGAGACCCCTGAGCGACCTCATCCGCACCAGACTCGGCTGCCGGCACCCCCACCGGCGAGGAAGAAGACATGTCTGCCGCCTCAGCTTCTCCGCGCTTAGGCCGCCACACGAGCTTGCGCTGGGGTGGAGCGGCGAGACGCGCGTTGCAGACGTAGGAACGATGGCCCAGCCCTTTGCAGGTGAAGCACCGCGGCTTCTCCCGGCAGGCGAAGGCGCGATGTGCCGGCGAAAAGCAGTTAAAGCATTTGCCTCTCAGATCCGCCGGCACCGGCCGCCTAGCGCGCCTGCGAAGATCACGAACACGAGCCTTGCGGGAGCGACGGCTTTCGACTCGCTGCCACCCTTGCGCATCAGTTGCGGCAGGTAGCACTACCTGGCGAGAGGAGGCCTTGACGAGGATCCTAGGGGGCGGACGCTCGTCGACCTGAGGCGAGGGCCGGTAGGGCTGGGGGATATTCCCGGCCAGCACGACGTCGAGGTAGGAGGGGATGGCGCAGGACCCGCCGGCGGAGGATGCCGGGCTAGAGTCGGACCACCGTTGCTCTTTGGAGCGACCCTTGGTGCAAGCCACAGCGGAGGACGACAAGGAGGGGGAGGAAACCGACGCACTCAGGGAAGGAGAGGCCGCAGTCGCCGGGGACACGGCCGTGGGGGTGGCCGCCGGGCCATGGGTTGGCGCCGGCGTGGGGCTGGTGGGAGGTGGTGCGTCGGGAGGGGAAGGGGCGAGAGCCATCTTCGACTCTGCACAATTCCACAAACTTCCCACGAATAACTAAATTAAAGCATGGAGAAGATAGCAGATAGGTGGAATTCAGAGAAACTAGAAAACAATAGAAACGGGATAAAAAACCGAAACTACATCACGGACACTATTAGAGCTGCTGAATTGAAACTGTAGTTATCAAAAGCATTCCTTTGGCTTATTTTGCATGAAATTGTCGCTTATCACTTGTGCTTAAATAAAAAATGATGTCGTAGTACTACATATATGTTATTTCGAAAAGTTCAAAACTCCTAACAAAATATTACAGCAGATTTTACCAGCGTTTTCTAGCTATTAAAAAGACAGAGAATAATACTCTGTTTAGACAAGGCTGCATTATTGCTCATATTGCTATTAAGTTCTCTAACCAGTAATAGTAGCTAGCATGCATTCTCATATTGTGAACTGAACAAAGCCAGAACTGGATGTGAACCCACTAAGGATAAACAAAGGAGTATGTGAACTGAAAGAAAAAAAGTAGATGTAAAATTATGCAAGGCAACTAAATTATTAGATTAGACAAGCTAAGCATGTATCAGACAACATCCATTGAGTGAGAAGGGCAAAATATTGTAATGATTAGATAAACACGAGTCCACTATTTTTTTTTTTGACGTGGAAACAGCAGGAGAGTCTCCCACTGCATATATTAAAAAAAACCAAAGGAAACCAAAACACTGTACAGGGGCCAGAGGCCCAGAAACAAATAAAAAGACAAGCAACAAAGAAAAACTAACTACAACTATACAGGAAAGGCAGAGTTAGAAAACTGCGGTGAAACCCCATCTAGCCAGGAAAGGATGTGATCCTTAACAGAGTTGTTGGTTCTATGTACTTGCAGCTTGACTTCCTCCTCAAAAGCAAGCCACCAAGACTGTACAGTTGGAATTCTATTCTCAAAATGAGTCCATTTCTTTGCTTCCAGATGTGCCATGCTGCCAGGATGAAGATTTCCATGAAGTATATGGTGGTGAACTGCTTCTTAGCCTCCTCCATCATCTTGAAGAATTCAAGATCTGTATACCATTCAATTCCAAGGACTGCCCAACAATCCTTGCTGTATTGGCATTCAAAGAACAAGTGGAAGGCTGTTTCTTCAGTATTAGTCTGACACAATATGCAATTGTAATTGTTTCCTCCCACACTATGCTATGCAGCATGAAGAGATCAATTAGCTGCTAGAGTTATGTCATCGTCAAGCAATTCAGCCAAGAGGATTATGTTTACCGCTTGAGAAACAGATTAAATGGAGCCATGACATCCTAAGCATGCATGAGAAACAGAGAATTTCGTAGCTGCAGCCTCACCCAGAAAACAACCGTAAATTTCCAGACCTGAAGAAGTCGATCAGATCATGACTTAAGACTGGCCAAAATATTCAGATTGAAATAACAAAATTACAGCATGGAGACCTAGTACAGAAAGGCAATATGTACCTGGGAAAACTATGACAAAAATATTGTACAGCGCCAAAGGTCAGCAGCTCTAGGAAATATTGAACTAAATGCATCATAATCGGATAAGGAAAGAAGTTAACAAGCACACATCACAGACTGGCATGAGTTATGTGTGGAGGCGTAGCAAACTACTGGTTTGAAGCAAAGAACGTAGTTACTGTGATTAAAATAAAATGTTATGAACTTATCTACAATAAAATAACACTTAAGCAGAAGTTAACCCTTATCAATGTGGAAAATCAAGCATGGTGTGCCCTCCCAGGACTTGTAGCTGTAACAAAACAAGACCTTGATCACTAAATCACGACGAGTCTGCTCTGTGATCGATTTGTGTATCAAACCACACATAAGAGATGAAACTTTGTTTTGCAGATCGGTAAAAGTATGCAGCTAAGAAACCACTAGATATGAAAATTTTGGGCAACGCGAGAGGCTACCACATATTGCTTTTGCAGAATATATTGATAATCAACAACTTAGAAATCTAGACAGCAGTTGCACAAACTCAGAAACCAAAACAAGCATTTTATAGTATTTTTCATCTCCAAGGTCAGTATAGTGTCAGTATAACAATTCATCTTATCTCATCTTTCAACTCAAAAACTGTGAAGCTAAAGATTATGGTAAGAGGAATTTACATCCAAGAAACTATAGCTCAGGGCATGGCAATGGCGACATGGCCAGCTATTCTATATTTATCTCTTTATTAATACAATCTACTTGGTGATTAATTACCTGATCTCAAAAACTGTAGCTACATGACTTCTCTACGTATAAAAAAGACCGTTTTTGTTTTCTTCCAGAAAGCAAAGAAACATGGGTATAGAATAATAGTGGAAGGAAAACTCTTCACTGCTCAAATAAGACCAAAATGTTTATACTTACCCTAAGGTGGTTGCATCTAAGAGAGCAGAAGCTCAAATGTCGCCTCCAAATCATCATACTTCTTCGTCATCTCCTCTCAGTCTCTAATTCTTCCTTGTTCTGTCTCCTCGACTTGCTTCGACAGCACCTCCACTTGCCTTGACAGATCATTCTTTTCCCACTTCTCTGCTTCCAGTTGTGTTTCAAGGTCTTGTGCACAGGAGACGGGTATTTTGGATCCCCACATTCTGAAGCAACTGGTTCTTTTTGGTGTTCTCAGCCAGCACGTCAACTACAACTTGAGTCACGGAATTAGATTGTTCGCCTTCTGTAGGTGAAGAAATCTTGTTTTTCATTTCAGTCTAGCATGCAAACAATTCAAGGTCATGAGATAGCTAGCAGTAAAAACATTTGAAAGAGCACCATTTGAAAGAAAATGTCTTACTATAGCCAACTGTACAGCAGGTGTATATCCTTTCTTTTTCTTGTAATAATGGCACTCCTTTAATAAATCCAATGCATCAGGTTCTTCATCATTGTACTTGTCTCCCTGAAAACAACATTTGCACGTTACTTATTTGTTCACAACACTTCATAGTAGGAAAAAGTTGAGGAAACAACTAAGTTTCAGATATACCAAAAATAAGGAAAAAGAACCTAAGTACTTGATCATGCTAGACAAAGAAGGCAAATATCAGATGCGAAACTGAGGAATAATAGATATCTTGCAATGAAAAGTAACACAGAATAATTCAGACTAAGAGAACATGACACAAAATAATTCAAACTCAGGTCCACTATATCAACCCCCTTAGATTTATTTGTGATCATTAGCTTCCAAACTTCACTTTCTCCCAGCCCAAATGACCCATGCATAGTTCTTTTTTTCCCTTAAAACAAGCAGCTCATATACATAATACATGTGATCGCTTGCTCATATAAATAGGTTAGTCAGATAACGCCACAACTCCATGATGAACCAAACCAGCTGAACTCATTTCGCCATGCATATATAACTCTTAACCATATTTCCGTTCCATATTCATGCAAAGAAAAATAATAGTTCTCACACATATTGGAAACACTTCAGTTAATAAGTGAGTCTCAACCTATCCTACTTGCCTGCGTGGAATTCCCACTGAAATACAAGTGCCAGCAAGATATATACACACATTTATAACACAATTTATCTTGACTAGGAACATACTACACCAAAAAAACTGAATACTAATTTGCCCTCCTACTCTTCAAGATAAACAAGGACTATGTTCTCAACCAACCTAGGAACAGAATAGAAACATCAAATCATATCTCTTCCACAAACAAAAAGGTTTTATGTTGGCACCTACATGAATTCTTCAGCTACCATCCTTAAAGGCAAATAAGGTAGTTGGCCAGGCGTGCACTTGCTAACATCATATATATATTTCCAACTTGGTAACCATTATTTATCAGATGATCAGTCATGACTCACGGATGGTTATTTTTTTCAGAAAACCCTGGAACCACATTGAATTAGCAATATGGCCTGAACAAAGAATAGGGACTAATAGATTAGTCATAAGTTAGTTTTTAAAGATATTTCCATTCCACCTCTCTAATTGGCTGAACATTCACATGCAAAATCATCAATATCTCCAAGCTAAGAGAGGTCTTCCTCACCCATCTCAGTGTGTCCTATGTGATCAAGAAGACGAAACAGTTCAACATATTCTGGTCGGTTGCGTCTTCGCAAGAGAATTCTGGTACAGATTGCTCTCTTCCTTCAATTTGCAGCGTCTTGCACCTGACAACACTGAGGAGAATTTTGCACAATGGTGGAGAAAAGCATCCAGACGGGTGGCCAAAGCAAACAAGAAGGGGTTCAATACACTGGTAATCCTTGGCGCCTGGTCACCGTGGAAACACAGGAATGCTGGGGTGTTTGAGGGCACCGCGCCATCAGTCCAGGTGGTGGTGAACAACCTGAAGCATGAAGCACATCTCTGGACATTTGCCGGAGCCCGTGGTCTCAAGGATTTGGGGCTGGGTCGGTTGCTTGGGCAAGCCTAAGCACAAGTTGTATCGGGGTCGTTTTTTCTCTTGTGTGTTTCATAGTTAGCTCAAATTATGAGTTTGACCCCTCTCGCTTTGGTCCCAGCTTGAGGGGTTCATGTAAGGACCTTTTTTTCTTCCGTATATTTCAAAGATACGCAGCTCTCCTGTGTATTCGAGAAAAAAAAAATATCTCCAAGCTGCACACAGATTAAGAATAAAGCACATCGATGTGTGTAACTTACCAAATTTTCTACGAGGACCATGTAGCTTCGGAAGCCAGTTGTTTGATGGACTAGGCCTCGATTGTCTTTATTCTTTTGACTGTCTCCTGCATCAAAGATAGAACATATGTAAGACATGTGTGGGAGTAGCATGTACAAGGCAAGAGTTCCACTTTTAGGACAAAACACACCATCTTTTTGGGACTGGTCCAAGTTTCCACAAGATCACTCCACTGTTCATTAGTCATTGATTTGATAGGAGAAGTTTTAGGCACCAATTTCAGTGGAAAATACTGTTTCTTCAGCTTGTAACGCTGCTGGCGGACTGCTTTCTTCATCATCTGTCAGCAAGCCTCTTCAACTGCGGCATCACTTGTGTTGATATCAAACTTGGCCTATTGACATACAAAGGATATGTATAGGAATGTTAATATCTGGGGAAAAAAAGGATCAGCTTGCTACACAATGAAGGGGGTAAAAGGCTTGGATAATGTACTTACACTAAGTTTTCCTGTAAATAGTTGAACAGCCCAGGTTGGCTCTTGTAGTCCTTTCAATGTTTAAGCACAGGCATGGTTCCTGACAATAATATTGCATTCAGTTGCAAACTGCAACGAGAGGTACCACGGGCCTCATCTTCCCTTCAGGAATGAGAACAGGCAGCTTGCCACGCCGAGCACAGTTCATCCTTTGCAGTCCATGTCCCATGTTCAGTCCCCTCTCCCTTCGCTCCTTTCCTCCTGGTTGTAGATATACATGACATGTCTCATTCAGCAAGGAAAAACCAGTGAGGTAATGTGCAATAAGGTCAACAAAAAAAAAAAAACTAAACCATCACCTTCATTAGCCATATGGAGGTCCCCACCATGCTGTGTAATGCCTTCAGCTCCATTAGCCATGCCACCATCAAGCTGCAAGGCCATCATCTGAAAAATAAAATGCTATCAGTAGAAATGCTGGCCATCATCGAATCCAAGCTAATATAATAGTAGTAAGAAGTCATCACCTTCGTGGCCATGCTGTTGAGCCCATCAGACCGAGTAATGGTATCACCTCCATTGGCCATATGGGTGTTTTCATCAAGCTGCTCTTGACCATCAGCTGAAATAAATAGCACCAGTAAGACTGCATGAATCATACAATTAGCGCTAACAGGATGGCAGTAAGAACAAGGTAGTAGAATTAACCTTCAACACTAGCATGTGTGTCTTGAGGTGGCACATTGATGTCGATTGAATTAGACTGTGCAACACTTGTAGCCTCGTAGTTCTAGTAGTTTGTTGCTCTGCAAAAACTCTCTTAGACCGAGGCCTGATTCCACCGGGAGGCATGTGAACAGTCTTTTTGTTACTTTTCTTAGAAGTCTTCTTAGGGGGGCCTGCTAGAAATAGAACCATAGACGAATAAAAAACTTGGACAGATATATTTCATTATCAAGAAAACATGTTAATGACTAACAAGATGGAGGAATTAGCACCTAAGCACTGTCAACGTCAAACAAATCATCTTCACCAGTATCATCATGTGAAGGATCGTACTCATTATTAGAGGCTTCACTACTCCTACGACTTGTCTTATTTTTGTCGGTACTAGTGTATCTTGTGTTTGCAAACGAGCTGACCACATCAGAGATACCAAGTTGCTGCAGCCTTGCAGCGTTTCTCATACATTATTTAAGACGCAATGCTTCGTATGGATGCAGTGCTGTAGGTACTTCTGATTAAGGCATTTTCTACATGGGAACAAAAATTTCATCATCCCCACTGAATTTTTCCTGAATGAACCTCATAAACTCTTTCACACCTTCAATGTATTCAGGGGAAAACAATCTGCCATGCACCCAGCATCTATCCATCTAAACATTGAAGAAAAAAAAAACCGAAATCAACAAGTTTGCACCATTTCAAAAGCTACAATCAAACACAAGGAAATTTTAAAGCGGCATACCTTGAATGCTAGCCGATGTTGAGGTGGGGAAGAAGGGGTGCCTCGGGTAGGGAGGAGCACTTGGAGGAGGTGTGAGGGCAGACCGCACCACGAGGCTGAGCACGTACTTTAGCTGGCGACCAAGCGTTGTTGCGGAGGCCGGGCAAGGGGGCCTTCGTGGAGGCACTGAGGAAACAATCTTTTTAAGTTAATAGACAAATTAAACATGCTTCTAAGTTAAAACTGCAATGGTGGATACAAACTTATAAAAGTAAAATTGTACTCAATCATTCTGAACATAGGTGCAATTTTAGTGCGTACAGTACATCCTAGAAATAAATTATTCAGTGTTGGCCTCACCTCTACTGGAGTTCTCTTTATTTTTCTACAAATTTTACACAGAAGCAAGATTGTTTCCACATGCATCAATATCCTATCAAGCTTGCATTTTATTTAGTGAAAATGATGTTTCAGCATGTTTAAGGAAATAACATCGAAGAGCTGGGGACTTCCTGCCGCTATAGAAAAAAATAAATAGTTTTAAACAGAAAGTCTATGAACTAACTGATTTGTGTTACATTTGACATGCCACATAGAAATTTTCGGACTTATCATTCATTTACTGAAATTAAATCAATGCTTAACATGTAAATTAAGTGTTGTTCATGGAATTCAGTAAATCAAGTGATGCTCATGGAATCTAGTAAATCAAGTGCTGTTTAAGGAGCACATGTGCTGCGAATCAGTATAAATCAATTCATGCACTGTATTCACAAATATGAATCAACTAACCTTCTTGCTGCCTCTAGATACTGCTCAGCTGTACTGCGTGCAAGGCTACACCCGTCGTGGAGCAAGACGAGGAGATGCGCACGACCTTCTGCGTGGAACGACGAAGCTCGTTGCCGTGGAGTGCGTCTTGGAGCTCTGCAGCAGGCAATTGTTTTTGAGGTCGTTCACTTCGACAATGGTTACCATTGACTAGAAAATAGGAGGAAACTTGAGGTTCAGTCATGGAGCGCGACCACGTACCGATGCCCGAGGAGGCTGCCGCCGTGGAGGACGCTCGACGGTGTGGTGGGACTTCGCGGCGTCCGTGGGCGGTTCCCGGCTGCCGGCAGCTCGCTTTCTGCTGGCGGGGCACCAAGCGCGGTCGAGGTTGAAAGAGGCACGGGGACTGGCGGCAGCTCGCTTCAAGGCAGCGCCTCAATGTAGTGCAGTGGACGCACGGCGGCGCAATGTGGCAGGCAGCGGCGAGGCAATGGCGAACCTGGTGTGTCGCTGCGGGCCTTCTACCTGGGGAGGCACCGGGAGAAGTTGCTCGTGTACCACCAGTGCCCCAGAACCAGGACGCTGGCCTCCTACACGCCGGCCGTGAGCGTGGGCGCGCCGGCACGGGACGGGATGGCCTGACTGATTTGTGTGGGCGTGGCGTGGTGCGCGGCGCACGCGCTGCCTGCACGCCGGGCAGGGCGAGGCTCACGGGCGTGCTGCTAGAAGACCAGCTCCTGCCGCGGCTGCCGGGCAGGGCGAGGCGCACCGGCCGCCGGCGGCGAGAATTGGATCGATTCGATTTGGGCGGCGGCATTGGATCGATTGGGTGTTGCAGGGAAAACAACGTTGTTATACAGTTAAATAAAATAAATGTAGCAAGCTACACAACAAAAAGAATGGCGCAGTGGTGAGGACTTCTTGTTTTGTTGCGATTGTCGCGGGTTCGCTTCCAAGCAAATATACACTTTTTCAAGTTTTATATGGCACGACCTTTTAAGAAAACATATAAAATTCGTTGACCGCGTGGATGGTGTGGGAAGCGTCGTGCAGCGAACGAGGCGGAGCTCGGCCTGATCCTTGACCGTGAGAGCATCACCGATACCAAGGGCGGCGACCCGCGTTGCCGGGTACTAATTAATTTCGTTTTTTTTTCTTTTTTACAACTTCCTGACGCCTGTACCGTCAGAATTTTCTGAAGCTTGGAGGACATACCGGTAACCAAATATCCAACTAATAATGTACTGATTAACTTCGCTGAGCGGAAGCCGCCTCTCCCTGCTTCAGAAAATTCATTGCGATCGATCACTGATGTTGGTGCTTAAAAAAAGGAAAGAAAGAAAAGAAAACGAAATTGGTACTCAGTGCACGTGACACGTGCACGTAAAGACCTCACAAGTATTACGTGTTAAAAATGTAGGCAGTTTTCTAATTAATTTAATCCATAAATTTCCCAACAAGGTGATGGCAATGAACAAACTGAACAGAAAGTCAGGAACGTACCTAGCGGAAGATCCTGCGCCGGAGGCGCTGGAAGATCCATTACCAAAAACCATTGTTCTTGAGTATGTTCGAAGTAGTCGATCTTAGTCGATGCAGGACGATGTTCGCAGTGCAGAACCGTCTGGGAAGTAGTCGATCGGAAGGGAGCAGTCGCGTTGTCGCTCCCCAAAAACCTGATCGCCCGCACACCTGTCAGATGTCTCTTGCGGAACGGGGTTTCGAAGGCCTGCTCTCCCAGATTCTGTGCGCGCAGAAGTCCGAGACGGAGAAGTCTTCAAAAGCAACAGCGAGCGGAAGTATGGAATGCGAGAGCGAGTAAGCGAACGTTTCAGGCGTATGGAAGGCGCTATATATAGAGACGGAACAGACGCGACCCTTCGTAAAGAAGGAACAGGCGCGACGTCTTCGTAACGAAAAGGCATAGGTTCATCTGAGATGCGCCGTTTCGATATATTAAAACTTCCATAACAGACGGACGCGACGCGACGCGCCCGCCACGGCTCGGCGGCGGCGGCGCGCGCGCGCGTGTGGTGCGCACTAGCCTCTCTCAACTTCTCTAGGGGATCAACCGGAAATCCACCTAATAAGTCGAGTCAATTAATGATAGGAATCCCATGTGGGACTAAACCATTATTGCAGGGAGTCCAGTGCATCTGTTGACTGATGTTTATATAGCCTGATCGAGGGCAGCAGGTAGGTACGAGTAGCAAGCCTTCCTTGCGAGATAGCAACATTAGGGCACGTACAACGCGCCGTCGGTTGTCGTCGCCATGCAAGGAAGTTTTGCAGAAGCACCCCCACGCGCGCGTCGCCGAGGCCTGGTCGTCGTCTCGCTCGTCTACGAGCAGAGCTTGTGCTCCAAGGACCGAGCGACGACTCGGCGCGCGTTGTAGCAGCCGCTGCGGGGAGACGGCGGCGGCGGGGATCCCTTGCGCGCGCGGGAAGGATTGCTTTGCCGCCGCTCGCCCTCCACAGCCGCTGCCCTAGCGCCGCCGTGAAGCTTCCAGGCTTGAAGAAGTCCGCCATCTCGCCGTGGTTCGGCCGGCCGGCGAGCCAAGCTCCTGCGCCGCCGTTGTTGCCGCCGCCAGTCATCGCTGGAGGTCCAATCCATGGGGAAAAGTGGGGGAATAGGTGCGTGAGGTTATGGAGGTCCTGTTGGGATGGGTCTTGTCGCCGGAGACCTCGCCGGCGGCGAGAAATCGGCGCCGCCGCCGGTGAACTGTTGCTCTGTTTTGGGGAAGAAGGGGCTGCGAGTTAGAATAGGGGGAAAAGATCATTGTATCATGTATGCAACAAAATAGCTACAAAGATCAAGTATGTACTAGATCACCATGATTTGTGTGTCAAAAGATGAATTAAACATCCTGCAGACAGCCAAACAGACAACTCATTGTACAAGCTGTCTGTTCAAACTGTCTGTTTGTGCCAAAAAGACAGCTGCCGTCTAAACCGTTGTACTTGCCCTTACCAAGCTTGTACGTGGGCCCAACATCAAACCGATTGCGTGAATTAATTACCAGCCAGCCCCCCCCGTGTGCACTGCAACCTGGATCGAGCGCCTCAGTCCTACTGTCCCACACCGAGCCGGCCCCCAAGCACGAACAGGAAGAACCATAGTACATAGAGAGACGCCGACCACAAAATCATCACGACTGCCTAAACCTGCAGGGCGCCCGTCCACTGAATCCAAACTCAGTTCGATTTGGATGGAACTGGGTTTTGTTGCGAGCTCGATTCAGTACAGTACTAGTAGGAAATAAAAAAATTAGCTCGAATCTCGTGTGGTGACATATTAATAACGGCTGCCGTGATGAACAACTCAATTCGACAAGCTAGGGAATAATTAAGTTCGATCCAGTGGGATCGATCGAGGTAGGCGCGGCGCGCGGCTGATCGAGCTCGAGCTCCTTGGTGGAGGGCCTAGCTAGAATTTCAATGGTAAGATCCGCTCGACGCCACGCTGCTCGAGCGACACCACGACGACATGTCAAGAGTCAGTGCGCGCGATGTGACCAACTGGTAGTGACAGCCGTGTCGAGCATGCATGGGGACAGGGACCCATCCGAAGATATTCTCCTGAGCAGTAGTGAGCATGTACAGGGCATTCAGTTTTCTTTCTCCTCCTCCAAATACAAGAAACGAAGCAAACCTGCACAATAACAAAAAGGGCCTGTAAGGGCGGCCCAAAATGGCCTGTAGCGGCGGTTTATGTGGACCGCCGCTGTACAAGTGTCGCTACAGACCAAAGTCTGTAGCGGCGGCTCCAAAAAACCGCCCCTACTGAGGGCTCTGTAGGGGCGGACCACATTGTCATCCGCCCCTACAGACTCCCTCTGTAGGGGCGGACTATAATGTCCTCCGTCCCTACAGACTCCCTCTGTAGGGGCGGACCACAGTGTCATCCACCCCTACAGACTCCCTCTGTAGGGGCGGACTATAATGTCCTCCGCCCCTACAGACTCCCTCTGTAGGGGCGGACTACAATGTCATCCGCCCCTACTGCTTCCGACATGGAAAAAAAAATAGACATTTTCTATTTCCAAAGTTCACCACTGCATACAACTTAAATCACCAGAATACACACATGAACAGAATGAAACCAACTCATACCATCAAATCACCTCATTGACTTCATAATGTCACCAAATCACCTCATTTCAATCCAACATCACAAATACATCACAAGTTTACAAATTATGACATTGTTTCAGCTAAGGTCTATATCGTAGTCATCATCATCTTCCGTCTCAGGCTGGTATGGGCGTTTCGCACCACCCCACTCACAAAGTCTCCTATGGTTCTTCCCTAATAAGCCCTCATGATCGAAGAACTTACCTCTTGGATGGATCACCTCATTCAACACAAACCGACACATGCAGGCCACGATGGAGTACAAATTCTTATCGCTCATATGAATATCAGGCTTGTGTGTCCCCGCCTTTATTTCTTCTAGTTTCTTTTTCTCTGCGAGCCACTTCTTTTCTAGCCTCTTTTCTTTCTGCAAGGACAAATGGAAGAGTGTATTAATGAAAGTATGATTCAAGCAATTCCAAAGAATAAATTGGTATAAACAAAGACCAACATACCTCTTCATTGCTCTCGTATTCGATTCTGCCCAAGTGTTCGGAGCTAGACCTTGCAAAGGAGCACGTATAGTAGCCGCAATGGACACTACCAAACTCTTGTTTCATACACTTTAAAATAGAGTAAACAAGATACAAGTTAGATCGACATATCATCATAAGATAAAGTCATAGGCAAGGAGGATAGACGTGTTACCGGAAATTTATGCCGAAAGAACATATGCTTTTTTCGTTTTGGGTTGTGTATCCCCCCTGCTTTGACATAGTGCTCATAAGCGCTGGTCAATTGACAAAAGCGCATTGTTAGGTCAAGTTAATAGTCAACAAATTGTAAATGTTACGATTAACATTGTACCAATCTAAGACGGTGATAAAATCAGCATAGTACTTCTTTTCCATGTCAGCACTGTCGAGCACACAAAGGTACCCATTCGTCGGGAAAAGAACTATACAGATCCAATGGTTGCTACTGAAACGATCATGTTTGTTAGTATTTCACATATCTTTGACCATTTAGCAGGAGACAAAGGCAGTGGTCGAAGTGATTGAACTTACTTGAAGTTGTAAGGAGCAAAAATGAACTTCCTGTCCTGCCACTTTAGGAAGCAATTACATATGTAAGTCGCAACTTGACTCCTTGCTGCTATTGTCATTTGCTTTTTGATTGCAGCTAGCTCTTGTTTACTCTTACCCATGAACTCTAGGCTACTTTCATTTATTTCAGGGTTTATTGCGCCTTGACGAATCATGTGCGGGTTGAGGTACCCTACCTTCCAACGTTTTTTCGTGTCGGGATATTCCTTACGTTGGGACACCGCGCCCATCCTACAGAGAAAAGCAATTGTGGTCGTTTAGTACTATGACAAAATGTTCATATGTGTTTCAATATACGAAGGGGAGGAAGCACTTACATGCACCATATGGTTATCCACGTGATGTCCATCCTGCCAAGGCGAAACATATTGTGAACATCATCGAAGTCCAATATCAGATAGTTGTGTTCCGGATCGTCGACAGTGTTGAACACCTCCGGAAGAATCCGGCAAGTGATCATGCTGACTCCTTCTTTCGACGCCGCCATGTACCAGTCATGAAACTTTTGCATCTCCCATGGCAACTGGGAAAGGCTTGACGCTGGTAGCAAGGGCTTTCCCAACGTGAATGTAGGGTAGTCCTCTTCGTGAACATCGTCGTAGTTTATCAGCACATTGTGGGGATCTGCCTCATCAGCCGCCTTCTTTCCTTTGTTGTCCAATTTCTCATGCCTCCCACTCCATTTCCTCTTTAACATAGCCACGAATTCATTGACATCTGTAGTAGACTTAGGCGAAGGGGGAGGTAAGTCCTCAACCACTGCCAGAGAAGGCTTAGGCGGATGGGGAGCTACGATCTCAACCACAGCTGGCGAAGGCTTAGGCGGATGGGGAGCTACGACCTCAACCACAATTGGCGAAGTATCAGGCAGATGCGTAGGAGAAGTGTGGACCTTTGGACCTTCAACTGCTTCACCCCCTCTGTCGGATCGACGCTGAGTGTTGTCCGAAGCCGCACCCGACATAGGAGATGGTTGTCCAGATATGTTCCCATCCCCCGCCAGCTGCTGGCTTCCATGAAATGATCCGTGACCAGACAAGGGGGGTGGTGAAGCCCGTGGCGTCGAGTTGAGCAAGACAACATCCCGCCGTTTCCACATTATGAATGAGTGAAGGCTGTCCTGGAGAGTTTCTATCCCTGCCTCAAGATTCGGGATATCGATCTCGTGGTCCTAGTATCCGTGCACTACCTCTGACACAGAGACCTTTATGTAGTCAGCGGGAACTTCGTTGTTATGACAATCCCGTCCCGGAAGTGCCATGCCTGTTGCAACCTTCAAGGTCTTCCCCTTGTATCCAAATGGCACATGCAGCTCGCAAGGAGTTTGCTCAGTGATTGCTTCAAAGACTTCCCCTCGTTGCTGATTTTGCAACGATGGCGTGGGAGAAGGAGTCTCCCGAGCCAAAGCATCCATAGAGGCTTGCAGGTCGGGGACTATCGGTTGTAGGTGGCTCAAATCTATGCCGGTAGCATGCTCTTGAGCGAACATCTTAAGCTGACGCCTCCATTCTTCTTTGGCTTGCTCTTCTACATGCTGCTTGTGCAACGTATGCTTCTTGTACATGCTGCACGAGGAGGATGAGGAATCCGAGAAACCGTCTTTGAAAGTGGCCGATGACGAGAGGGCTCGGATCCGCCCGCCGTGTTCCTTCTTCCCACCGGTCTCCACGATAGCCTTCGTGAGCTGGTCGTTGTGATACAGGGGCTTAAAAAGACCAAGCTCCGTCTGCTTCTTGATTGGACCCTGCAAGGCCTGTACCACTTCACCAGCCTCGGGATTCTTCAGTACAATTTCCCCTGACTCGGTGATATCTGAGCGAGCATATACCCAGTATTTGGCCCGCGGCTGGATGCCTGGCATTATCTCAGGTTTACCGGCGTTGCGATTATCCTCTTCCATCTTTTCCCACTTCGGAATCTTAATTTTATAACCACCTGGCCCAAGGCGGGGCTTGTACTTGTTCTTCTTGTTGAGAGCAATCATCTTCTCACTGAGTGCCTTAGCTTCTTCGCTCGTCTTCTGTTCAACAAAAGTGTTCAAATCTTCATGAGTGATATGTCCATCAGTCAGGTCAGGGGTCCGGTTCTTTATCACATACTCGCAGTTCAGCTTGCACTTGTAATCACGCCACGCATGGTTTAGAGTGTTAAGTGTTGCCTTTTTAGCTCTTTCCATATCTTGTGGACGGAAACGGATCTTTGCCTTCACTGCAGACCACATTTCCTCTTTGCTCTCCCTTGGCACTTTCCGCCAATTTTCCCAGATTATTCTGCACGTATCCCGAGCCACAACCCCGCAACGGTTGCGCCATTTAGCGTGCACACCTTTGGGTTCAATCGGTTCTGAGTCTATCGGGTCGAGAGCAATCACGTCATAGATGCCCTCTGCCTTATGGGGTCCCCGCTTGCGCTTCTCCTTCACCTCCTCTGGCTCTTGTTGGATCATGCGCTCATAGGCGACATCGGCTGCCGCCTCAGCTGCACGTTGACGACGAGCACTTCGTCGCGGAGCCTATGACATAGGGAATAGAGAATTGAGTTGAGGCGCTTTTAGGAGACAATTGTCAACAAATATGCAAGTATACCTCATCTTCATTCTCAAATTCAGGCACGTAATCAGGGTCGGGGCTCCCTGATCGTCGTTCCCGGGGTGGTTGAGGAGATGGATCCTCAGGTTCCTCGTATTCAGTGCTTCCTTCATCTCCGTCACTTTCTTCGTTATTTGGGGGTGTGTACTGGATCGGCTCATTGAGTTGCTGAGATGTGCTTATCGAGGATTCCGGGTTTTGGGGCTCAACCTGCCGGAACCCCGGTATCGGCACTTCCTCCTTCTCCATGAGGCTTAATCAAGTTACTGTTATGTTTCGAACACTTTTATTAATCAGATAGCATAAATAAAGTACATAGGATAATTAAATATAATTCTGAAAAATGTAGATTGGCAGCATTGGACAGTAGCAGAAGCAGTACAAAGAAAAATGTATATTGGAAATAGTTCAGCATAATGACATCTCTGTAAATGAAAATAAGCTACTACTCTGAAAAATGTATATTGGCTTCATTTATTTTTATGCTACTACAGAATAAAAAGCACGCACCAGCACCGGTAATGGAAATAAGCTACTGCAGACAATGGAATAGCATAGAAATCGAACAGCTACAATTGAGCTGCGATGAACACAAGAGGTTTATGCTCGATGTTTGGTTCTGCGATGAAGCTGCAGATATTCCGTATACCCTTCTCTTTTATTTATACTCCTAGATCCCAGGAACAAGAAAGATACTAACTGACCCACTAACTGAAACTCTGAAACTTGACACTGAACCTACACGCACACAGGCTTACAGGCAACAAAATAAATTGCTGAGCTGGGAAGGAATGGCTAAACTGATGAGTAGCAATACAGTCAACCAGCACCAGGTGGGTCAAAAAGCCATTACTTCACATTGAAACTGATGGCATAAATATTATTCTACATATATGCCATTACTACATCGATGCAAAACACAAAAAGGCAAGATAATAACCTCTGACATGCTTAGGAGTTATAGAAATTCTAGTTAACTATTGTAACGATATGAATTCTGATTGCTGCTTGCGTTTGTCAGTCAGTCAGATGATTGATGATTCAGTTGATAATGTTTCCAGGCGCTGGAGATGTCACACATATTGACATTTGCCCATACATAGATGCACCAGAAGAAGCTAACGCCGACCAGGAAGAACGCGGGGGGGGGGGGGGGGGGGGGGGGCGGACGGGCGGACCTGGTCGGGTAGAAGGAGGGCGGAGCGGCGCGATGTCGTCGAAGAGGAGGAGCTCGGCGGCGCGGTTGTCGGGGCGGAGAGCGGCGCCCGGTCGTCGGGGAGGGAGGAGCTCGGCGGCGCGATCCTCAGGTCGTCGGGGAGGGAGGAAGAACGGCGCAGCGGCGGTCGTCGGGGAGGAGGAGCGGCGCGGCGGCGGTCAGGGGAGGGAGGAGGAGCGGCCCGGCGGCGGTCGGGGGAGGGAGGAGGAGCGGCGCGACGGCGGTCGGGGGAGGGAGGAGGAGCGGCGCGGCGGCGGTAGGGGGAGGGAGGAGGAGCGGCGGCGCAGTCCTCAGGGCATCGGCGCAATGTCGTCGGGGAGGGGGGAGGAGCGGCGCGGCGGCGGTCGTCGGAAGGAAGGAGGAGCGGTGCGGCGGGAAAATCCGGCAGCCTGACGGCTGGAATCGGGAAATGGCCACCGGGGTTTAGGGTTGAAATCGACGCCGCGCCTATTTAAAGGAATACCTCTAGCGGCGGTTCCTTATGACATCAGCACAACCGCCGGTACAGATTTCAACAGTAGCGGCGGCCGGTGACATCAGCAGAGCCGCCGCTACAGTTTCATGCAGTTGACAAAGGAAAGTAAATACGAATTTAGTTCGTTTTAGACATATATTAATTGATAGATGGATCAAGATTAATATGCATGACATATAAATATGTAATAAATATACGTAACATATATTACTTGATAGATGGATTCAGATTAGGTACATGATAACATAAATCGAGTTACATATAACATAGTACAATATTAGCCATTGACAAGTTTTCCCTCGCAATCGTTGCGCAAGTACGGCATTTCTGTTGAATAGATGAGGCTTGTTTCTATGAGCTTCATATGTTTTGGATGTATGAAGAGTGGAACCTCATCGTACTGATTGTATTCGTCTTCATCCTCCACGTTCTCCACTCCGACGATTCTATGTTTACCGGGAATAACAATGTGCTTCAATTCATTCTTTGGGTCGGCTACATAGAACACCTGTTCAACGGTCTCAGCGAGTATCCAAGGCTCATCTTTGTGACCTACATTATTGAGATTGACGATTTTGAACCCATATCTGTCCACCTCCACGCCTTTTGGATGCTTCACCCATTTACACCGAAATATAGGCATCTGCACATTTTCTCCATAGTCTAGTTCCCATATTTCCTCAATGTACCCATAGTACGAGGTCATCTCGCCCTCTGCATCATAGGCTTGTGCTCTCACACCACTATTTTGAGACGTGCTTTTCCTGTCTTTTTGTTCCGTATAAAAGGTGAAACCATTGATCTCGTATGCCTGAAAGGTTACCACAGTTCTCCTCGGACGACTAGCTAACCTTCTCAACATTTTCTCATCTACAGAATCACCACTGGGTAGGTCTGCGTTCATGAACCATGAGGTGAAGCAACTCTTGTGCTCCTTGATGATCCAATCATCCGAGCGGTCCGGGTTGTTCCGGCGAAGCTCTTCCAGGTGTTTCTCAAAGTATGGCCCCACGATCTGCAGTTGTTGCAAGACACTGTAGTGTGCTTTGTCCACTTGTTGGTAATCACGGTCTACGAATGATTTTCTTCCTTTGGTACCTTTCCCAGATAGTCTCCCCTCATGACGTGACACAGGAATACCAATCGCTCTACCATCTTTGATGTAATCTGCGCAGCACTCGAGGATCTCCTCAGTAGTGTAGCCCTCCATCATGGAACCCTCTGGATGCACACGAGTCCGTACATAGCACTTCATAACGTACATGAACCTCTCGAATGGAAACATGTGATGCAGGTAGACAGGACCCAACGCCGATATCTGATCCACAATGTGAATCATGAAGTGTTCCATCGTATCAAAAAATGATGGAGGGAAGCACATCTCAAGTATGCACATTGTTTCTTTTATGTGCAACCGTAGGTCATTCAAATCATCTAGACTGATCACCTTCTTCGAGACTGCATTGAAGAAGTAGCACAAGCGAGTTACCCCCAGTTTTACCCACTCTGATTTGATACCTCTGATGGCGATAGCGAGAAAGACCGAAAGCATTGTGTGGTAGTCGTGAGTGTTGTAGCCACTTATCTTCAACTCTTCCATGTTCACGAGATTCTTGACATTCAATGAGAAACCAGTTGGTACTTTAATCCCGTGTAGGCACTTGCAGAATGATGTTTTCTCCTCGCGTGTAAGGGTGTAGCCTGCAGGGGGGAGATAATACTTTCCATTTGGCCTCTCTTGAGGATGGAGCTCTGGCTTTATTCCCAACTTTTCAAGATCTCTACGTGCTTTGAGTCCATCCTTCGTCTTGCCAGGTAGGTCCAATAAAAGACCGACAGTGTTATCAAAGACACCCATCCCAATATGCATCCAGTCAAAGGCGTGTGGCACTTCCCATTCTTTCCAGTAATCCAGGTATCTGTAGAAAATGGACTGCTTTTTAAATGGTGTTAGAGGTTTTGACTTAGGAACTCCTTTCAAAGGCTTCCCCAAAACAACTCTGATGTTCTTGACCATGTCAAACACAACCCTGGCGGTACAGCGTCGGGGAGGTAAGCCTTCCTCAACGGTGCCATCAAACTGTCTCGCCATCGCACGATACATGTGTTTTCTTGGTAAGAATCGACGATGTCGCATGTACACTAGCTTCTTAGACGAAGGAAGGTACACATGGGAAGTATCATCAACGCACACAAAGCATGCTGCCTTCCCTTTGACCTGTCCTGATAGCTTCCTTAATGCAGGGGAATCGCTTATGGTGACGAAAATGATGGCATGCAGCGTGAAGTACTCCCTTCGAAACTCATCCCACATACGGACCCCCTCTAACCATAGTTTTTGCATGTCTTCCATCAATGGTTCCAAGAACACATCTATATCGTTACCAGTTTCCTTAGGTCCAGATATAAGGATGGTCAACAATAGGTACTTACGCTTGTGGCACAACCAGGGGGGATGTTGTACATTGATAGGATCACTGGCCAAGTGCTGTGCGGGTTCCTCATTTGACCGAAAGGATTCATCCCGTCTGTACTCATTGCGAACCGTATATTCCTTGCCTCTTCAGAGAACGGTCGATGGTTGACGTCGAAGTTTTTCCACTGTGTTGCGTCGGAGGGATGCCGGAGCTTATCATCCCTCTTTCGCGTATGCCATGTCATCAGTGCAGCATCTCTGGGGTTTGCGAACAAGCGCCTCAGGCGATCAACCACAGGTAGGTACCACATAACAAGAGCGGGAATCTTTGTATCATTGTTATCATCGACGGTATCAACCACAGGTCTACTCTTCTTCCTCTTCCGACCTGTCTTCTTATTCTTCCTGTTGGCACCGATGGTGATGTCTGCATCGTAGTCATCGTTCCTCCTCTTGTAACGACTGCGTTTACACCTTGGGCATCTCACGGCGTTCTCGTACTCTTTTCGATACAAGATGCAATGGTTTGGACATGCATGAATTTTTTGCACGCCCAACGAAAGGGATAATAGCTTCTTCGCAAGGTAGGTGGACTTAGGCAACAAGTTAGGCTTCGGCAGGGCATCGGAAAATAGTTGCAACAAATCTGTGAAAGAAGCATCTGACCACCCGTTAATGGCCTTCAATTTCATCAGCTCAAGGACCATACGCAATACAGTAAACTCTTTATCACATCCTTTGGATTCCTCGTACAGCAGGTCCTTCGATGCCTTCTCTACTGTATCCATGTTGTCAAGCCCTTTCGCTGTACCGACATTTTGGAACACTTGCGGTGCAACATGGCGCAACATTTCCTCAACATCAAACTCAGGTTCGACATCCATGGTGGTGGTGTCAGGAAACTCGGATGCCGCTCCTAATCCATCAACCTCAACCTCAACCGCCTCCTCAGCTTCAACTTCGTTTGCGGCACCGGTCTCGATGTTGTTCTCACCATGTTTTATCGACCTCGTGTACCCCTCAACAAAACCTCTTTTCACCAAGTGTGATTTGATCACAGTCATATCATCCCATAGCTTCTGATTCTTGCAGTCAATGCATGGACAATATATATCTGTTGTCCCTTCACGCTTAGCATGTTCTGCGGCCCATTCGGCAAACTTATTGAGTTCTCCCAGAAACAATCCGGAAGGCCTTGGCGTGTCATACATCCAAGATCTATCCATCTCATATACCTTACACAAAACAAACAATGAATTAATTATTTTAACTTAAAATAAAAAATAAGCATATCTCTATGCCCCTCTCATATTCCCCTCCCACTCTCTCTGCAAGAGCCACCTACTTCAAAATTAGATCTACATGAAAGAAGCTAGATATCCATGAAATTTTGCTTGGTAATACAAATACATGATATAGGATCCCATATGCTTCCATCCAAACAAAATCAAACACTCCGAATCAAGAGAATTTTGACAAATCTGTATGAACAACATACCAACTTCAAATCCAAAATTGAGCTCGAAATTCAACTTGAGAGCAAGAAAAAACCTTTGGAATAACTTTGCCTTACCCTCACGAACAAACTCCTAAAAAAAAACCGATCTCAAAACCTTCCCCCCTCGTTTTTGGAATTTTGGCGAATTTTTCGGGCCGCCACCGGTTGCAAGGGAAAGTGAGCGGCCCGAGGGTCTTTATATATGTCGGGACACTCTGTAGAGGCGGTCCACATTATGCTTCGTCGCTACAAAGTCTCTGTAGGGGCGGACCACATTATGCTCCGTCGCTACAAAGTCTCTGTAGGGGCGGACCACATCATCGGCCGCCTCTACAGCCCGTGACATCTGTAGGGGCGGTTCACAATGTGAGCCGCCCCTACAGATTCTCTGTAGCGACGGACCTTAACGTGGTCCGCCGCTACAGATGCCCAGTAGCGACGGACCATATCTTGTTGCCCCCGGACGGACCTGTAGAGGCGGATTTCTTTTATGGCCGCCGCTATTTTCTTTTGGGATGCGTCGCTACAGACCCTTTTTGTTATTGTGCTGGGGACGCCAAATCCGGTAGGAAACAGTACACGGGAGGATATATATATAGCGCAGTCACTACTACTTGCTAGTACTCCGTGTGGTCAGCAGCTGGTACGATTTGAATTCCGCTACAAAAATGTTATACCACGCACGCAGCAGCTAGGAGGACGCAACCGCTCACTTGAAACTGCTCCAGCTAGCATCACTCGCCGTCAGCGGCCAATCATACGCAAGCCCTGCAGTACGTTTTAGGAAGGCGGCCTTTGATGCGCCCACCACCAAGGCACCGACCGATGAGCTGAAGCGACGTACGGGGGCTGACGAAGACGGACGGTCACCTACTTGAGCTAGCTAGCTACCGTTAATTCCAAGCGAATCGAGTGGACAGAGCACTCCACCAATTAAGCCTATCGAGAAAGCTTGGTAGAGCTAGCACCTTGAGTGATCCTGGCAAGTCAATTTCCTTTCCTTGGGTTTTGTGCCGTGTATAGCGCGAGCGCTCTCCCGAGCCTGACACTGGAGTGAGTCCCCATCGATCCCATGCCAATTGCTTTACGGCAGTGCTTGTGCGTGTAGGGTTTTCTAGCCTGGCGGTTGCCATTGATCTGCCCTACTCGAAGCGGAGGTAAAAATCTCCGTGCATGGCAGTGCTTTAGAACCGTACTAGTCTCTACTACTTAATAATCTCAAAAAGGTCGTCAGCCTCAAATTTCAGATTCGGACCTCTGCCATCCGAGTTCAAGTCGAATTTGAATTGAGTTTAGTTTTCAGTTCAAATTCAAGTGTCCGAGTTAAAATATTATACATAATTGAATTGGTTTTATCCACAAAGCACGTCGTGGGCCAGTGGCTAGAGCTTTTTCTTCACTCTCAAGCACCCCAACTACGAATCCCACGCCCGGCACATTCTAATTTTGTTTCTTTTTCATTTCCCGTGCCTGGTGTGGAGCTGGGCCGCGCGGAGATGGGCCGCCTTGAGCTCAGCTGGGCCGCGTCGAGGATGGGATGGGCTGAAATGGGAAAGTTTTACCCATATAAAGAAAATAAAATGTTTCTCAGTAAACTATACATAGAAAATAAAATGAGCAGGTTTTTAGGGAGGTTTTGGTCTTAGGATCATTTAATGAATATTTATCAAAATTACAATGGTTTTAAAACTATAAATCATTCATTAAGGATACTCGCAAAAAAATGTTCAACATTTATTTAATTTCGAAATTCAAACCAAACTAAAAGGTTTGCAGCCATGAGTTTCATATCTTTATTAAATGTTTTATATTTGAAGTTAATTTTTATAATGGAATTTTTTTAGAAATAGAAAAATTCATAGAGTAATAGCAATTTTCAAAGTATAATTTATTTTGTTAACTGTTATACAAGAATTATGTGCTCTATTACCAATGATTTCCTAAACGGTAAAAGGTGGACAGTCGGTCGACCACCGCTTAGTGTTTCAATCTGTTTAAACGAGCTAAACGGTCATTTAGGCATACACAATGGTTACTCGTCTAGCATTTATACGCTATTTAAACGGAGTTTAATTCCATTTAGGAAAACAAGGTCTATTACCACGAAGTAGGTATTAGCCACCGAATTAACTTAGAATGAATGGTTTATACTGATTTGGGGTCATAAAAAATGTCTTTAGAAATACAAATCGATGTTATAATTTTTTTTTAAACCTGTTGCAACGCATGGATATTTTGCTAGTAGAAAAATAAGTGAAAAAAGGCGTAGAGAAACTATATTATACCACACTCACCCACCAAATTTTGGTGAAAGGACACAGAAAAGCTAGAGATGTACACAGCTGCACACCGCTCGCTAAATTTTGTGTTGGAGACACATGAAGTAATCACGGGAGTGAAAAACTATCAAATTTTTAAGGTAACATAAATGATAGCTTGCAACTAGCAAATATTCAAGTGCTTGCTCGTACTTTCCATGTTTCCTAATCAAAACAATATCATTACGCATCAATAATCTGTTGTCAAAATCACCACAAGAAGCGCGCAAGAACAAGCTCCACGTGTTGATTCCATGAGCTGCTATGATCTTACGATTGATCCTTGCATAACAAATTTGAGGAGTGTTGTGTGCATCAGAAGGAGTTTTAGGTTGTATAGATACTAGGGTTGGTTGGTGCGCTCCGCCGCTGTGCGCTGTTTTGTTTCTGTTGTTTTTTTGCCGGGCGGACAGAAGGTTGTGCGCATGTTTTTTGTTGTTGTGCGGCACAAGCGGCAGGGACACGCGATAGCATTTTTTTTTTTAGCAAGCACAGCGAAGGGCGCACCCGCACACACGAGCCGCAGCGTACGTCCAACCTGACCCGGCTGTGTTGACGGAAACCGACTGATCCGCAGGCCAGATGGCCTGCCCGCCTTGGCACTCGACCTGCCGCGCGAATGGACCGAAAAACATCGAGGAACGATGGCCCAAGAAAATCAGGCCCAACGTTCGTCGAAAGGACTGCAAAACAGATTGTCAAAGGCCGAAGAGGCCGGTTGAGGCAAGTGGAGGAGCGAAAACGCAGGCCCACCCCGCAGACGAAACGAAGATAGGGAGCGGTGCGCTGCATGGTATATTTTGTGTCATCGCATAGTGCAGGCCACGGATGCGAGCCACGGATGCGAGAACGCCCTGGTAAGAGTCCGCCTCCTGTAGTTGTAGATTACTACTCCCTCCGTTTTTAAATATATGGCGCTGTTACTATTTCGTTGAACTTTGACTAATAATATAGATTTAAATAATTATTTTTTGAATGTGAAATGAATATCATTGGATTCATCATCAAAAGCACTTTAAGATTAACCTACACACTTAGCTATTTACACAACTATTTTGAATAAGACGAACGGTGAAACGTAACGAAAAAAGTCAACAACATCATATATTAAAAAACGGAGAAAATATATATACACTGTACTTACTTACAGCACTCAACGACCTTGGTGTTGCTATTTCCATACATATTGGATCCTAGTCACTAGGACCACGTGAAAGGGGTCTTGGCCTAGTGGTTAAGGCATCCGAGTAACACCTCTCAGGTCCTGGGTTCGACTCCCTGTGGGAGCGAATTTTCAAGGATTTAACGGCATTTGTGCTTTCAGTGGTAGGCGACGCTCCCGTCGACAGCGAGGCGCCAGTGGTGACTTCGTATCTCTGGATTTGCCGGCTCAGTCTTCGAAGATGCTCATAGGGATAGGGTTTGCGTACGTGTGTTCATAGGGGTGAGTGTGCGTGCGTTGTGAGTGTCTGAGTTGTACTGTGTAATCTAAAAAAAAAAGTCACTAGGACCACATGTGCAAAGCAAAAAAGTTAGAGAAACGGGAAAAGAGAAATCAGTCAGCAAATAGTAGCAGGTTGGGGGTTTGAGATAAACAGATGCAACGTGTACTATCCACAGACCGATTTCACTTCCGCGTGAAGCAGCTCAGTACATTGAGCATCACAGATATATAAGATCGGGCCCTTTTGGGTGTGCGTCTTGAGCTTCCTATTCACTGTTTCAAGCTTGTCTCCACACTCAGGCCGGTCCTGAGATTTTAGGTGGCCCGGGGCGAAACTTAAATCGGGGGCCTTTCAAATATAACAATAAAGCCAATATATATACACACCCACACCTTCTAAACGTCGCTATCAAAGGGTCGGTATAAATGAATATCCACTAAAGTCATTTAATTTATATCCAGCAAAAAAATCCATAGAAGAATCGTTTTTTTGTATATTCAGTTAATAAATGTACAAAGTCAAGGTCACGACAATTCAGTGAACACGGCAATACATAATAACTATAATACCAATATTAATTATACAATGATTTGAATTGCACGATTGCAATATATGGGAAATGAATGCGGAGCTTGTACACCTAACTAGATTTGGATAAAATCAACCACATTAACATAACAATTGTGCATCAAAATCATTCAGTTTTGAGGATTTATAACAATATGATTACTGTGTTTTCATTGTTTCTTACCTGTTTTTCCGATCTTGGGCAGTCAACATTTTGCAAGTCCCATAAATCAGGAATCTCCTACAATTGAAATCAAGGTCTAATCACAGCCATTAACAAAAAGGGAAAACCTGTGATGGATGTGCGGTGGATAAAAAACTAACCCTAGGAAATCTTGGATATGCATAGCCGGCTGGCCGCTCCCCTTATATCTGTTGGCTTGTATGCAAGCAAGCAGAGATGCAGGAGATCGACCACTGCGCCAAGAAGACCGGCCGCCAAACTTTGTTGGTCACTGAAGCCTGCTGATGGACGGCCAGTGTCGATGGAGAGAACCCGATCAGGAGGAGACGGTGGCGGAGGAGGACGTGTGTGTTTTGTCTGGCAATGGAAACGTGTCTAGCTATTTGGGCCTGTGGAGTATATACATACATACATAGGAGGGGCCCCCTTAGTTTCGGGGGCCCAGGGCGGCCGCCCCGCTCGCCCCCCTCTAGGGCCGGGCCTGTCCACACTGGGTATATCACATATGTCGTACGTCATCGACCTTGAATCTCCCTACCCACTACGAATTGTTAAGCGAGAGAACAATGTTTCGTTATAAGTAATTTTAATGTCACCACAGAAAGATCATTATGCTATGAAATTTATTTAATATTATCTATGTTATTGCCATGACCGAAGAAATGCATGAAACAAAAGATCATCATGTCATGTTCTTCCTTGGGTTACTTGGCTTCATTAACTCATGGATTAATTGTCCTTCATGGAGTTGGAGTCGATCGGTGGTGTCATTGGAACAGTTATTGCTGCAAAACAAAGTTCATATCGTATTAGTTTATTACCTAATTTTATTTCATAATGATGCTGATATTGCTAGGTACTTACATCCACATTTCCTTCCACCTGGCACTGGCTTGTGGCACTCACGTGCAAGACGTAGAATCTTACTTATGCTTATTTCAAGCTGATCCTGATTGGTGATAATACCACAGATACAAATCATGTTAGAATCCTTTACGGCTTGAGCACAAGGGGCACTAGGAGGAACATAGTCTCCCCTTATTTTGATTGATTCCATGCACTTTTCCTTTACCAATACTTTCTGATCATAACACTCTTCCTCACCCCAAGCTTGGTGTGCCATAAATATGGTAAAAACAAAAGCCAAGAGTAGCACTGCTTTCATAAGCATCATGCACCGATGTAGATTTGATATGACTCTGGGACAGTATTGCTTTATACTAGTACACAACTTATGCATCTCATGTTATTGCTACACGCTTCTATATATAGTCCACGTGAAGCGGGACATGGCACTGATTAATGTCCAAGAATGCTCACATGATAGCAAAGAATTCTTGCAGGATGCTACTGCATTGATTCTGGATCATAAAGCAAAACAATTATTTATAGAGCTTCAAAAGAAATTATGAATCTAAATTAAAAGGGGGAGAAATTGTGAATCTAAATTAAAAGGAAGCCATGGAACGAAAATAAATGGTCCAATATCCACCAACAGAATACAGCGCGGATACAACTCATGGAACTTTGATAGACGACTTGAAGCCATGACATCGAGCGACTAAATATTAAATTTATTACTCATTCAATTTGGTATCTTAGCAATTTAAATTTGATATGTTTAGGCATTTGTGGGTAGTTACGAGTATAGTTATATTGTTTTCTATTAATGACATTGATTGCAAAGGGCTTGACAAGCAAGATCCGGCTTCTAGTCATAAAAACTCGAACCCTACAATCGCAACACCACTTCTACTCTTGTTATCAACCATGCATACCCTACTGACCTCGGCATGAAGAATTATCATTGTCTGCAAATCGAGGAACATGAGCATGAACAAGGATGCGTCACTGAATTTGCAAAAAGATTAAACTCTCGAAGTTGGGGTCTCACCAAACGATGAATACGAGAAATTTTTCAACAACATATTGCTCTAAAAAAACCCAAACCCAGCTACTGAATACATAGGGCGGGTGATGGATCCCAGGATGCATTCCTAATGCACTATGACGTGATGCAGGGGTCAACGTCCCAAAAGATGGTGTCACAAGACGCTGACATAGTTTATATACCCACTTGTTTCAGTATTTCCCCTTAACTCCTAAGAACTTTTTACATGATACCAGAGCCTTTGGAAAGGTTATCTTGTAAGTTTTCCATGCATATGTATACAACAAAGAACGGAGTCTATTTGTGATCCAGGTGACAATTTTACCGTGGGTTTCAAGTGATACTCCCTCCGGTTTTAAATTGTTGACGCCATTGACTTTTTTCGTTATATTTGACCATTCGTCTTATTCAAAACATTAGTTCAAACATACAAATATAAGGTATATTTCAACTTTCTTTAATGATAAAACAAATCATAACAAAATATATGATAATTTTTTTAAAATTTTTTGAATAAGATGAATGGTAAAAAATAACGAAAAAAAAGTAAATGACGTCAACAATTTAAAACCGGAGAGAGTATGGATTTGGCCTTCCACTTGACTTTGATAATTGGGGGTTTGAATCAGCTCCCTACAGGTCTCAACGAGTACTTGGGGCAACGCAAGTACAAGCTAATGAGGAATAAGAAAGGAGATAGTGGAGTGCCACACAAGGGATGCGGGATTCATTCCAAGCGAAGAGAATGACTTCTCCAGTACCAAGGACACGGTTTTTATATCATAGGCCGGAGCCAAATTACATCGATACCCCTAGAGGGAGGACGGCTCTTGAAGAGGCCGGCCCGCCCGATTAGGGGTAGAATGGTACGTTGGCAACCCCCTGCCAGGTGCACAACTATAGATTGCCCCTTGACCAAGTTTCTCCACGGACTCCCCGAACTTCAGTGCCATCAAGACCACTTTCCTAGTCTTTGTCTGTGCCTCTTGTCTTGGGACCACGCGCACCCCCCTAGGATCCAGCGGTCCGAAGGATACGGCCTGGATAATAGTGTGCGCTCGCCTAGGGCGCCGAATGCTGTCAGAAAGGAGCAGCTCGAACGCCAGGCAGTCAGGCACAGTAGTAGGTCTCCTCGGGCAGAGTTCCAGCGGGTGGTGCCTTCGATCTGACCTTTGACGCCGCTCCTAGCTTCAATCCGCCTCTTGTGGGCGAGTGCTCCCAGCACCTTCGATCTAACCTGGCATGGCAAACGCCTTTCTGAGCCCGCCTCAGTCTTCTTCTAGTGGACATCCTTCGACGTCGGAGGACCTGTGTACGTAAATGTCATAGGACCTCTGATCGCGACACCTACTTCTGATCCACTGTTGACTGTCATTAAGTACTAAATATGACCGTCAACTTGCACACATAACAAAGGGGAAACAAACAATTCTAACTTGTATATGTGTATAAATCACCTAGTTCCACTTGTCCCCTAGAAATTATGAGGGCAAGTGCTTTTACGAAGATATGGAGGAATGAAGCCCAAAAGCAACCAAACAACCAAGTTACAAATTGTTGTCGCGGGCCAAGCCTACAAGAATAAAATCCCAAATTATCAAGGAAACCAACTTAACAAATAGGCTATCACCAAGATCTTACATAGGGGAGCAGAGGGGAGCCACCAGGCCGAGGCTGAGGCTCAGCAGCCCCTAGAGGGGGTCGGCCGACCTGTCAGAGTGGTGCTCGGCACCCACCGCCTCTGGGAGGTGACAAATGACATTCATAATATACTAAGGCGGTGCATCCCCCTGGAACCGACCTTAGAAGGCTATAAAGTAAGGGGTACCCCCCCTCCCTCCCTCTTGGAGGACACACACACCCCACAAGGATCATTCCTCTCTTCCACTCATAGGTGGGAAGGCTTAGGTAGAGCTACACTAGTGTAGTGCTACTGTAGTAGGCTCCCAACTTTTCCTTGGGGATTGGGTATAGTTCTATCCATCTTGTTTTGTAAGGCTTTGCACCTCATGGATCAACGTTCTTCCTATAGTTCATCGTGTTCTTATGATCGTTCATCGTTCGTTCATCATTCATCGATCATAGCCCGATCCCATGGTATGATAGACGCCCATATAATACCAACTTGCGCATCATTCGTCTATGCGCTTTTTTATATATGTTTATGCTAGTTGATCTATGCTACGGCATCGGTCTAACGTCCTTCGTGGTTGCTCTAGATCAGGATCCGTTCCTCGAGCGGTTTATAGTAGTGGATGGTGATGCTTGCATGGTGCTAGAGTTATCCATTCCATTGTTATATGCGGGTTTGTCCCACTGTGGAATAAAGGGACGGTGGCAGGTGGTGACAGCCATGTCTATCCTTAGTAGTCCCCCACGCCCAGATAGATCTGTAGGAGTGCGTAAATTGTTGTCACAGCTTGGCTTCCGCCACGCGGGAGGGGGTGTCATAGGCCTGGTCCCTGAATGTGTGTAACTTGTGTACATTAGATAGATGTTGTGCAGACTATACGATGATGTATACTGGGAGCCACAGTACATAGCTTTTCTTTCTTTATCTAGTCTTGCCCTAGACCGCTACAATGAGGAAGAAAACTCATGTCTGTCAACACTATCTTATTATACCCTTATCACTTACCCCTGTATGATCAATTGGTGAAGTGCAATCATCTCTAATCATTGAACATGAGTATGATCTTGACCGCCGTCTTCCTTTGACAAAATATAAATAACGGTACCTATTCCATTCCGCAGCGTTAACATCGACTTATCTCTCTCTGTGTGTGTGTGTGTGTGTTCCCTAATATGGATATGTTCTCCATCATCATCGCTGGCACTGTATCCTACGGTATCACTGTTGCCCTGTTTGTGCTTTCTACCGCACATCAGTACGCTATCAACCTATTGTTTACCTTATGCTCAATCATTCTAGAAGTTCACACTTAGAAAGAATCAGGTTGAACAAAAATAAAGAAAGCATAGGAGTTTTTATGTTATACTCCTCGAGACTCGACCTCGAGTGCAAGCTTATGTCCAGTTGATGCTCCGCTGGATGGTTGACTCTCATTATTCTGAAATACTGCATGTTGCATTGATTTTCTGTACCACATTACCTCCATTTCAACCATAGTCACGGCGAATCCGGATTGATCGGGTCGAGAAACGGAGTCGAGGGACGCGGGTCGATGCTTGACAGAATTTGGGAACGATAGAGGTATACCTCCACGGAACACGAGTTCGCGAGGCGGTACGTGACACCAGGAAGCTCGGGTCAAAAAACTGGGATGCGTTATGGTATTCCCATTCACCAGGGTCACATTACATAAGGAGAGAAAATTAAGAAACGATTATTACATGGGCTGCCAACTCTTGGGACGGACCCGACCATCTCTTGCGCCTTTGCCTGCTCATGGCGAATTCGTAACCCTAGGGTGTGGCGACGCGGGTTGAAGCTGGGGCGGGCGAGAGTGCGAGATGGCGCTAGGGAGGCGGCAGGACCCGGTGAGGCGTGGCTCGGGCTGGTAATTTGCAAGTTAAAATGAAAAACAGGTCCAAATTGCAAAGGGTATTATTGTCTTTTCCCAGCCAATTTAACACCGTTATGGCCTCCTAACGGAATAGGGGCAACTCATCTATATATCTTATATAGATGCAACCCACTAAAAATCATTGATTGCTATAAAGAAGCTCTCACGTTGAGCCACATCACCTGCAAAACTACCTCCATCAGATCTTAGGTCCATGTTTGATCATGTCCGTCCGTTCTATACAATTCATCGACCACTTTTTTTATCACCTTAACTGCTCAATTGATTTTGCACCACTACAAGCTCCAGTAGCCTCTCTTTAACGTGTGTCCACTCATTTTGCCGTGTTACAATATGCCAGCAATTTAATCTCTTCAATTGTCTTAACTCATCTATATCCCTCTCTCTTACTCATGACACCTAATTATGTTTTAATACCTTGCGTCTGTCCAATTTCCCATCAGCTACAATGGTGCCCACTCTTATATTTAGCAACTGACGGGCACTTGCATGCTCATCTTAATTATCTTGATTAATATTGATCCAACCCCATTCGGATTTTCATCTCCCTCAATCCTGACATACATAAAGCCATGGATGCCTATTCTCCCGTCACAATCTATTCCTGGCACCTCCAACATAGCTATGCACATGCAAAGATGATCCTTTTTGTCCTCACTACAGATACGAGCTTGAAGGCTGGTGATGTCTTGCGTTTATCATGTTGTTGCGACCTGACTCTTCTTTTCCCCTTTTCTAGATTTCATATTGTACTGTCTGCAAGATATTGTTTTTACCCTTTCGCTTGCTTACTGCTGTTTGAATGTCTACGAATCAGTTCTATTATCAATATTTCCCTTTCATTGACATGACCTTCTTGACCCTCGCTTTTCTTTTTCCAAGAGTTTTGTCCTTATTAGTTGAGATCCTATGTATCCTGCGTTGCTAAATAAGAACTCTTAATGGATCGACTTATACTGGCCAAAGTATGTCTCAGGGTCATGCAGTGTTCAATTCCGACCGACTATAGAAAGTTAAGATATACTATATGGTTTCTATAGTTGTGAGGTTTATACTATCACCTATGGCCCTCGCTACATTGCTGATAGGTAATGTTAAAACTTGCATGCTCTTTGCCATGCTTTTAAAAATCTCACTTACATTCAATCATAACAAGGGTCCATCAACCGAACTCAGGTATATAAATTTTTGGAAAATAAAATAGCAAGGCTAAACTGAATTGCAATTTACTGCATAAGTTTTTCACCATCCTTTCAAACCAGACCACCTATTCTCTCCTCTTTTTTCTTAAGTTTTAGTATTTTGTTTTCATTTCTGTGTGCACCCACAAAATTCATTTGATCTTCCATTCCATCTCATTCTATATCCCGCAGCAACACGCGGGTATCACCTAGTTACATCACATTCAAAAGGCAGGTCCGATTTTGCAAAGTCTGAAAAAAAGTCCAAAGTCAGAATTGACACGTGAGTCGTGGATACGCACCGGATACGGATACGTCATGGATACACCTTGGATACATATCCAGGAAGTATCCAATTAAAAAGAAATACAGAAAAATCGGATACTTGACTCAATACGTATTGGGCCGGATTTGGGTCAATATCAGTTACTTCTCAGCCCACCAACAGACCATTTTCAGCCACGCAGAGAGAGAGAGAGAGAGACTCCACGGCAGCGTAGGAGGCCTGGATCTGGAAGGGAGTTGCAGCGCCGATCAATTTGAGAGAGGAGAATCGGGCTGACAACGCAGTGGAGAGAGGAAGAAAGGAGGAGCAGCGGCTGGAGGTGACCGGAAGGGAGGAGCGGCTGCCGTCCATGGTCGCGCCTTGGATCCGGCGAGAGCAGAGGAACAGAGGAGGTGAGCGGTTGCTCATGGAAACTCTTGAGGAGCTCGTGCCTGGCGGTGACTTCCGTAATTTTGGTAGGTAAGACTGACTCCAATGGAAGACCTATTTTGTGACCTATATCCAAACTAGGTTTTAAAATATCCAAAACACCTCTCCAACCGATGACCCAAAAGCAACACTCATTCTTGGTTGGGCAGAGGCTGCGACGCACAAATAGATCATGACACGCGCCCTCCCTCCCCCTTCCTCGTCCGCCACCCCGGCCAACGCTCCCGCGCCGTCTCCTGCGCCACCCCGCCGCGCGAGGCCGCCCCGCACCCGCGCCTAGTCGCCGCCCCGCCACCGCGCTTGGTCGCCGCCTCCGCTGCGTCGTCCAACGCCATCGTAGCCTACCTCAAGAAGCTTTCCAGCAGTGGCCCAAGCACGAAGTGGAGGCGCTGGTCCGGGTGCGGACAGGCTGGAGGGCCGATTCTAGGAGCCAGGTGGGAGGAGATGAGCTCGCGCACAGGGATGGCAATGGGTACCCATCACCGCATACCCGATGGGTTTTTGCTCTATTAGGGTGTGGGTTTGGACCTATTTCCCATCCCATGGGTCTGTTAATGGGCATTTTTATCGCCCATTGGGTATCACGGGTATTGGGCTATTCTCCTGCAACCCATACCCATTTAACCATGGAGCCTCACGAAATCTATGACACGCGGGTTGATCAGAGGTATATAAATAAAGGGAGGGGTCAGCAAAACCCTAATAAAATATTCCCAAGTTCTGCCGCCACCAGAGCCAGACACCTCACGCGTTTGATCGTGTTAACTACTCCCTCCGTTTCAAATATATGTAGTTGTTGACTTTCAGACATCGCGTTTGACCACTCTTTTTATTCAAAAAATTTATAAAAATATTATTTATTTTGTTACAATTTGTTTTATCATTAGATATACTTTAAGCTTGACTTCTTGTTTTATATTTTCATAAATAATTTGAATAAGACGAACGGTCAAATGTGAAGTATGAAAGTCAAAAACCTTTATATTTTGAAACAGAGGGAGCATTAGCGTTTGTTTGTGTGATTGTGAAGTATTAGCGTCTGTTTGTGTGAAATATTCCCAAGTCAAGTGTCAGGAACTATTAGCGTTTGATTGTTTGATTGTGTGAACTATTAGCGTTTGAGTGGTTAAATTTATTTACCTTTGAACAATTTAATCATTCTGATATGCTACAATATGCAGTTAGATGTTAATTTCTGTGATGCCAATTAATGGGTATGGATAACTCGACGGGTACCCACACCCATAATTTAAGTCCCCAAGTGGGTATAAGGATAGGGGCGGGGTATAATGTACCCATTTCCATCCCTACTCGCGCATGGCGGCAGCGGGCTACGGCCGGAGCACCACGGTGGTGGGTGTCAGCATGGCGGAGGTGAGCTGTGCGAGAGGAGGAAGGAACCAAGCAAAAAGGTTGTATATGTTTTTTGGGTGTTCCTTTGGAATTTGGAGTTTTTTGTCATCTATGTTGACGCTTTTCAACACCCAATTTGAGTTTAGGTCTCTTCCATCAGTCTAAGGGAAGGTCGGAAGGGGCTAGGTGGCTGTAGGACTGATGATGGGCCAGATAGCCCAGCACGCACGTTCTCCATGCCCTACTACTCATTCTTCTTTCTTTTCTGTGCTAAAATAAAAATTCTTCTTTCTTTTCTTTTCTTTTTCTTACCTTTTAGGAAATATTGCACATTCACTATTTTTAAAATAAAAATAGTACTAAACGTATCCACGTATCGGGTTGTTTGACAAAATGGTGTATAGACGTATCCGTATCCGTGCTGAGGTATCCGTACCCGTGCTGCATAGATGGGTAGTAAAGATTGTGCCGGCCACAAGTGAACTACAACTGGTCTGCTTAAAAAATTTTAAGTAAAAGGGACTAATCTTTGAGTAGAAGCATTGCAACCTCAATCACGAATGAACTGTGTTACGCAATAAGACCATCTCTAATAAAGCTCTCATCCAGCCTTTCATCTCAGATTTGAGAGCTCAAAGGCAAAAAAAGAAAAACGTCTCCAACAATCCCCCTATCCATCTCCTAAGCATGAGTGGGCTCTCAAATCCTTCATCTCATCTCTCATCCGTAGGAGGCCAGACGGGAGCCCTCATCCAATCGACAGGAGCAACGACCAACCCTCCCGTGCTGGCACGGAATTCTCCTGTCCCTCCTCTGTCACACCCCAAAATTTCAAATTTTGGAATGTGACTTAAATTTTACTTAAATTTAAAACTTTTTAGAATAGCTTAAAATTCTGCTTTATTATTTGAGAGTTATCACATTTGTTTAGGCAAATAAAATTATTTTCTAAATTATATAAATTAATATAAGATATAGTAAGGTGTTTATTGCATTCATGCTGGCATAGATTGCAGTAGGTGTATATTTTATTTGAGTGAAAAATGTATTTTAAAGTTCGATTAGAAATCGTTTTATATCGAGGATAATAATCCTGTTCCTAACCTAGGCCTTATCTCGACCAAGCTATCAACTTACTATTTTCTTCTCTTTTCTCCATCAGCTTGCAAACAACCAGACCTTTCAATTCAAAATATCTATGTCTGCCCTTTTCTTTTCTTTGTCTGTCAGCAAGACAATTCGCAACAAGGATGTCCATCCATGTTTGCCTTTATTAGTTTCTTTTTCCTCCTAATGTTGCCTGAAGCTATATACAACCAAGTCATGAAAGCTCTCTGACAGTGCCTAGTTATTTTGTTCTCTGCTCATTTTCATTCAGTTGGTTTGCAACCAATTGAGCTATCTGCAAGCTGGCTACCTAATCCCATTTTCAATCAATCCTTCTTTCTTTTTGTATCTCCATCGGCTTGCACCTAAATAATGTCTCTATTATGTTTATTCTTCTTGTCGTGATATATCCAACTTTGTAGTTGCTTGAGTTGCTGCCAAGCAAAGCTTCTATCTGCTGCCCTTGCTCTCTCTCATCTGTCTATGACTCTGTCGTTTCCTAGCAGCCTCATCAATCTAGCCCAGCAAGCAGCAGACAGAGAGCACGGCGACCCGGTCCATGGACCTCTCGTACAGCCTATATAATTGGTTTTTCTTGAAACGGCAATGCAGCTAGACCCACCACCAGTCCATACGAAACCAGCAGCACCACGCCCTGAAAATCCCTAGCACGCACAGCACCTGCCTGCATTGCCCCCACATCGTTTTGTGGCTGTCCCTCTTGTCTCCCTTTTGGTTTCCAAGAAAAACGCATGGCTAAAATCCTATCTCGCCTCCCCTATGGACATCAAGCCAACCTGGTCGTCTTCCTCTACCCCTACCCACGTTCTCCCCCACCCCTCAAACCATCTCGGGCCAAACTCTCAGCGGATCCATCGTCCCCTCTCATCCACACCTTGTTTCCTTGCTGTTTGGGCCAAGGCCCGCCTTTCCTCGCGTCTCTCCCTTATGGGCCAAGCCCAAAACCTCTTCCGAACCCTAGACCACCCCCTCTATATATATTGGAGCCCTCCCCACGTCCTCCCTGCCCTCCAAACCCCTCCCACGCCACCAGGCTGCCGCCACGCCTCGCCGCCCTCGCGTCCAGCAGCACTGTCACAGATTGGCATTCGCGTTCCCGATGATCCAGCCATCCAAATGTCGCCAAATTTCGCCAGGAGGTGCGCCATGAAGTCCTCTCCAACATATCCAAAGATCATGCCAAGAGCTGACCTGAACCCACGGAGATCTGGTTTGCAATGACCACTGCTCCCTGTTCTGGATCTCTTCAGCGCGCCTGATGGTAATGCTGTCATTGTTCCATCCAATCCCTTGCCGTTTCTGATGCATAATCATTACCCAATTGTGTTCCTGCAAGTCTACTACACTTACCCTGAAGGATTTCCCAAGATCCCGCGGGAAACGACCAGGAACGCCATGCCACCATCAGCTGTCGCAGAACAATCTCATCGAGATTCAACCATCCGATCTCCAATTCAGGTGAACCTGTGCCCTAATCATCATGTGTCCTTTATGTTCCACAACATTGCGCATAGTACTGTGGAAACCATGCTCCCAAACGTGCAGCCAATCAAGGGGAACGCGCCCGTTATATTTCCTAGACGTTTCTGTTTTTCTGTTCTAGACCCCCTATCTTCAAAAGCTTACAACTTTTTACTCCTAACTCCGTTTTAAGCGATTCTTGCGCTCACGCGATCGTAACGACGAGTACTATTTTATAGTACAGTTTTCATAGTAATTTGCTACAGTTTGATGCACTGTTTTCTTATTGTTTGTGCTATATGTGCTTTGCATGTTGCTGTTAAATAGAGAACGCGCCCATTCGAGAATAATCAAGAGGAAGATCAAGACAAGAAGACTCTGAGCAGCAGTACTATGATTGAGGCAAGTGTCCTTGATCATTTTGGACCTATTTCTTTCTCTCTCTAGTTTAATTTGCATGCATAGCGTTTAATATGAATCCTATATGTCATTTATCCTGTTCCATACTATTTCCTTGTCGCCTGGTTGTGGTAGATGACAGTATGAGGATGGGTAGGTCTTGCTTAGCTTGCTGAACTGGGTTGGTTGAACTAATAATCTTGACTAATGGTTCACTTGAACATAATGATCACGGACCGGTTAATCTTTTTAGTAACATGGAACTTAGGTGATCCAAGCAGGAGGATGTTGATGATGGTGCGGGTATGCACATGTGCCTGTCATGGTACTGTTGGTTTGTGGTTAGTACCTGCTTGTGATCATAAGGACCGGTTCGTGGAGCGGCAACCCAGGAGAACAGCGCAAAGCACAGGGTTGATTATGGTAGACTTGGTCAAGTATTATGCTGTCTTCCCAGTTTTGCTGGTGTTCAAGGAAAGAGGGAGGAAGGGTTACTTCTGAACTCAGGTGATGAAGGGGTACTCCTAGCCACGGCGCCAGAGGGGGCTACTGTTGCAGGGGTACTGGCAGTAGAGCAACCTTAGCGAGGATGTTGGCAGGCTGGGAAGCGCTTTGAAAGACCATGTGGTGATCTCCTGGCTTCACACCTTGGTAGTGTGATTTTGGCAACATGGAGACTTTAGTCGCTGAATAGTGACGGAATCACCACCCTGTGGGTAAAGTTGTGCACCTCTGCAGAGTGTAAAACTTTCATGAAAGCCGTGCTCACGGTCAGGAGCGGCCTGGATCCTCACATGATTAGTGGCTTTGGTTGGTTTGGTTTTGGATGGTCTCCCATGGATGGTTGGTTCTGGTGGGTAACCAGTTTGATGCTGCAAGAGGGTATCTTGTAGTATGGTTTTAGGTGGGAACCCGTTTAGCTACAAGTGGGTAACTTGTAGTGTCCCCTGTTGTTAATAACCTTTTGGGAGGGGTTTACACTCTTAGTAAATAGGTGCTCTAATTAATTGATATAATGATAGTTGCTTTCTGCTATGAACCATATGTTAGCCTTCCTTTCATATAAGCTTGCATGTCATCTTTTCCTACACTTGCGGAGTACGATATGTACTCACACTTGCTATTCCCCATTCTACATTGAAATGCTGCTCAGAGATTGAAGATTGCCTACTTTGGAGATGACGGTGAAGGCTAAGCTTGTGGAGTCCCCGGTCGATTGCCTGTGGTGTTATGAAGTCTTCCGCTAGTGTTTATATTATTTTAGTCATTAGAGACACTTATGTTAATATTGTACGATATAATTATGACATTGGTTACTCTGTTTTAATGTACTTTGTCCTATATGTGTGAAACTTGATCCTGGACACACACATAGATGAGCATTCGGTTTTGTTCTTAAAATCGGGTGTGACATCCTCCCCACTGCCTACGTGCCCGCTCACCGCGTGGGAGCCGCCCACAGCCGCACGTGGAACCCGACGGCGAGTACGGCTTCAGGGGGCGAGCAGGACGGCGCGCGGGCTCCCGGCCTGACGGCAAGCAAGGCAGCGCCGAGGGCTGTCTGCCCCAAGGCGAGCAGGCCCACGAGCGGGGGCTCGCCTTCCCCGAGGTCGAGCAGGGCAGCGAGCGAGGCTCACCCAGCTGGATCAAGGAGGACAGCGACGCCCATGACCGGGGAAGGGAAAGCTGTCCGACACCGCCGCCCTTCTCCAATCTGAGAGCAAGGGTCGAGGGAGAGCTAGGGAGCGTGACTGAGGAAAGGTTCGCGCTACTCTCCGGAACCCGCTATCGCCAGTCGAACGTGGAGCCCCCGCCGCTGCCCGCTGTCGCGTGGGAGCCCACCGCTGCGTCGAAGCCCGCCACCGTGTGGGAGCCTGCCGCTATGTCGGAGCCCGCCACCGCCGGTCGGAGCCCGCCACGCCGATCGATGAGAGAGGTAGAGGTGGAGACGGATATGTAAGCCAGTGACTGCATGTAACTGCTTTGATCCTCATTGTGCGACACGTTCACCTGGTAGCTGACTTAGCATGTACGTTAGCTGACTTAGCCTTGGTTAGTTCCTAGATTCTCTAGGTTAGCAAATACTCTGATACCATGTGGAGCGACTCATTGTGCGACACGTTCACATAGCTGACTTAGCCTGTACGTTAGCTGACTTAGTCTTGGTTAGTTCCTAGATTCTCTAGGTTAGCAAATGCTCTGTACATGTATAGATATGGTACCACACCGATCAATACAATTCTCTCTCGCACTTGCGCTCTATCGGTCCACAGGATAGAACATGTGTGAGCGTGAGTGTGTACGGGTGGGACGTTGGAGAAGAAGAGGAAAAGATAAGGTTGGTTAAAAGAAAATAATAAAATAAAGATAAGAGGGCACATTTGAGGTGAAATAGGAGTATAAATCTGGATAAGAGGGCTCTCATATGGAGAAATAAGGGGCGAAAATGAGAGTTTCATCGGAGATGCTCTAAGAACCCACGGGGCACATTTCACCACCGCAACTGACATGACAGCAATATGAGAACTCAATTGCCTGAACATGTATTTCAAGATTTTAAAATAGCTGATGCAAACAGTAAACATATGGTTCAAAACCATCCCAGAGAGATAATCTACCTGATGTATCTCCACAAGGAATAAGATAAAACATTCTAACAGTAGCTCCTGACCGACAACTAGACAGTGGGCTCCTATAATCAAATTAAAAGAGAGAGGTTCCCTTGCCCTTCTTGTCTCCACCGATTTCGAAGTGCTTGCATCTCTGAAGTTGAAATGCATGTGTCAGACAACTTTGGAACACTAAATGCTAAAGGATAAAAATCTAACAGCAGACACAACACTAACCTTGATGGCGTGCTGGGAGTAGTGCTTGCAGCTCTGGCACTGCAGCTTCAGTACAATCTTTTTTGTTGTCTTGGCCTGAGGCAAAACAATGTATCAGTAACTAAAAAAAACTCAAAATAAATAAAACTAAGGAATCCAATATATTATAGAAGCAGCCTTCAATCACACTTGGAATTTGCCAAGACAAGGAACGTTAGGATCAAACCTTCTTGTGGAAAACAGGCTTTGTCTGTCCTCCATATCCTGACTGCTTGCGGTCATAACGACGCTTCCCTTGGGCTGAAAGGCTATCCTTTCCCTTCTTGTACTGTGTAACCTTGTGCAGGGTGTGCTTCCTGCACTCCTTGTTCTTGCAGTAGGTCTTCTTGGTTTTTGGAACGTTCACCTACAAAATAAATACATCATATTTAGCACAACATAATCAAATAGACAGTTCAACAGAATGAAAGAACCAATGTAATAGTTAGAGAGAAAACAAAACAAGTTTAGCTTGGTGAAAATCCTGTAAGCAAATGTTAAATAAAGATGAACTCATCATTGCAATAGAGAATGTAGCAAACTTTTCTAAAAGTAAATTACCATTTATGTATTAGGTAACTTCATGAAAATCAAACTGTACAAGTTTGGCATTTTATTGTTCCAATAAAACTACAGTACAAATTGATGTACCACGAAAGAGATATGCAGTTATGGTGAACTTATTTCAGTGACCGCCAGTTCCTTCCAATAAGCAGTTCAAAACAACAATAAAAATAAAAATGACTGAAGGCTTAGTCAAAGAACAACACTAGACAATTGCAGGGTGAGACTTTGGAGTGTTATAATTTAGTTCCTTCTATTATAGGACCAGACTTCGCGTGCCAGATACAAGCATGATTGATTGATGCATTATGTCTGGAACTCTTGTGCTTGACAGGGGACGTAAATTGATCTTCAGAGACCCCAAAAAAAAAAAAAAATCAAACAAGATATTTAGAAGGGTTCATGTAACCATGTGGATGGACTCTTGTGCACACCACACATCAGACCTTACATGTAAGCTTGCAAATGGACACTCATGCACAACATCAGACAAAGATAAAATTCCGAGTCACACAGAAAATCTATTAAACTATGTAACACCAGGAGTTTATATTTTCCAACTACTTTTTTTTTAAAAAAAATTTAGTGATCACTAGTCAGCTCCTCCCTTTCAGTTGAAGACTCATGTAAAGTAAAAAAGGACTTATGTTCCTCCCAATATAACAGCTTGGTGACAATATTGACCTTTTGAAATATTAGAGGTTTGGTATAATAGTATCACAGGTCATCATGCATCAGCACTTATTACTAGTGATTCATTGAGACAAATAAGAAGTTCCTCAACTGATTAAAGCTTTTCCTAAGTACTCAAGATCACAAGCCTTTTTTAATAATTGGATACAACTAGTACCCTTGATTTAACAACTGTATGACACCAATGCAACAGTTAGCTAACATGACCATCCTTATTTCATATAAGCTGCAGTTACGTTCTTATAAGAAATTCTAAAATTTTACTCCAACATTGCACAACAAGGACATAAGCAAGTTCTGGTCATACAGAAAATATATTGAACTAAGTGAAACCACACACCAGGAGTCAAACAATCACACTGTCATTTATTCCTCCTAAAACAAAATTTACATTTCGCGGTTATACTAGTCAGCTCCTCACCTTTCAGTTGAAGACTCAAGTAAACTGAAACAGGACCCCCAGTCTTCCCATTGTCACATAACAGTTTAGCAAACAATTCCAACTTATGAGTATAGTAGTATCACGGGTAGTCATGCATCAGCACATTCACTAGTAATTCATTAAGACAAACAAAGCGGTGCATCAATGGATGACCTAAGTCAACCATCAGCTAACATGACCATCCTTTTTCTAAATATGTGGCAGTTCGTTCATCACAAACAGTTATACAATTTTACTCGAGCATTGCACAATAGGGACATAATAAGCCAGTTTAAAACACTAAAATTTTCCGAAATATTTTGCATTGCTTAGATCCCCACATAGATCCACCAAAATTAGGATAGCACAAAAGGGCAAAACCACCGGTTCCGACCACTCTACGCCACCAATGGCCCGCTGAGCGTCCTAATTAACAAAAAATTAGAGCGCTTGCTCGCTAAACTGCTCGCCCTCTCGAGCGGACACCAGATTCAAACCGGAATGGGAAACAACGCAACAGCCGAACGCATCCTAAGATCATGTATGGTGAACGCCGTAACAGAATGGAAAATAGAAGGAGGAAAAGAGTGGGTCACCGACCATGGCTGCCGACCTGCGGCTTCGCCCTTCCTCGTGGTGGCGGGCGGCGGCGCAAGCTCGAAGCGGAAAACCCTAGCTGCCTTGCGCGCCTGGTTGCTGCGGAGGGAGAAGGATATATAAGTGGGCTAGGCCTCCAGGCTCCGGCGATGTATGGCCTTATGGGCCAGTTCGAATGGTTCGGCCTTTCATCCATTTTCTTATTCCAATACCAGTATAATGTTTTCTTTATTTTCCTGCAAGCTACATACATTAAAAATGCCATATAACATTGTAATGAAAAAAATATGTCAGATATAATAATAAAATGAATACACATAGTACATAACAAATATGCCTATTACTAGCCAATAGGAAATAATTATGCGTAAACGGCACAAAGGCCTTCTATGCTACAGAATAAAGTCAAACAAGAAAAGAACCTCCTTGATTATAACCCTATTGGCTGGGTATAACAGAGTCAAATCAGAAAAGGACCTCCTCGATTTAGGCATTACCCACGTGTTACATAATAGTTAACTTAATTCCACACCTTAGAAAATGTCTAGAATAGCCATAAGTTTAGAATTGCACATAGTCATTCTCCTTCATGCTCATCGAAAAAAAAAGGTTCAAAAAGAACAAGAAAAAAATGAATGAGGGCATATGCCCCCACTTGTCTTTGTCTAGGTGTATGGTACTGCCACTACAGTGTCAAAGGTGTTCAGTATAATTTAGAAAACACGAATGTCAGCTTTCATTTCATTCCTAGAGAAGAAAAGTACACATATGATGTTCTAGCCAGAAGTGATGTGCCTGAAAATAGCATGAACTATCCTTTAATTGCTCAAATTCTGACCATTTTGGATGCTGCCTTGTAAAAGACGTGTAATTGACCTTTATGTGTTAAAGACTGTAAGTGTTCATGCTCATGCATATCAGCATATGTGAATGAGCCCTCCAAGGCATATTGCCTTCAAAAAGAAAAAAAACAGGCATATGGTTCTGCCACCTTTGGCTCTGAAGTTAGGAATGCCTATGCATTCCTCGCAAAAAAAAAAAGGAATGCCTATGCATTGGTTCTGAATACATATATGGAGTTCAGCACTGTGTTCAATAACAGGATGGAAAAAGTTCAGATGTTACAAAGCATTTATGTGTACCATGTTACCAATCGTAATATTCAAATATGCATTTCGAATCGCAACAAAAATCTACCATGAATCATGTAAAATTTGTGCAAAGAGAAACAAAAAAGAGACAGTCCATGAAAAGTGCGGATTGTAACTGTTCATCGCAGACATGCAACCTGCATCTGATTACTCTTTTTTTTTGTTTGTTTCTCTGTACATAGTATGAGTTATACCTCAATTTTTGCATGATATTAGATGATTGCATGCCCTATCCATCCATATTTTTATTGAAATTTCGGTAACACCTAATCCACTTTTAATACTGGATATGCACTCAGTTATTTGGGGGCCAATTCTAAAAAAAAAACCATCATAATGCTGATGAAAAAAGAAATATTTGATTATGTACATGTTCTACAGATAACAGGCATTGAAAGTGTTAGGATAACTCTTTCCTTCAATATGTACAAAATATACAACTGTGAGAGGCTAAATTCAACATATTAACTTGCCCCTAGATATAGGGAGTGTATCTCTTTTGACCGGTTAGCAGAATCTTCATTCTCAATATCAAATTCAAGTAATATTATTTGGAACTAGCCTAAAGGAGCTAGAGCTGCCATTCTCAACCTAACTTGCGAATTCCATCATCACCAGTTTTCTATTACACTTATTTTCCTTATTGCTAGTCGTTTTTATCAAACTAACTTGAGGATTGGATACACATTTTCTTATGCTCAAAGACCTGTTCTTCGTGGATTGGATATCTTTAAATGATATTTTATAGTGCCAAAACCAATCCATAAATTTTCAAAGCTTCTATGAACAACAAACATCAATAAATTACCTCATATTTTCATTTCTGATTTTATCGAAAACTTGAAATATCTATAACTTATGCTGCAATAATACATTGATGAGCTCCTGGTCCAAGAGAAGCGATCCTATCATATCTTCCCTTCTGGTTGTTTTGCAATACCTAAAGCTTACACTCCAACAATACATTGACAAGCTCCAGGTCCAAGAGAAGTGAGCCCTATGACCAATTCAACATCAACAACGGAAGCAACAACAAATAATGGAGAAATTCATGATGAGTTTATCGGGAATACAAAGAGAGGAAGAAATGTTTAAGGACACTATCAACCGAAAAATCTCTAGTCCATAGAAGGGGGAACCGAGAGGTACTGGGATGTAGAATTGTTTTGAGATTTCTTTACACTATCCGTGTCTTACTATTTGTTTTTGCCAATATGCGCCTTTGATGCTGTATAACCTTTTTGAAGCTCTCTTTAACTATTTTATTTTTTAAAAATAAAATATATTCATTTAATTGTAGATTATTATGTAAAACTCCATGATTTCAAATGGATTTACAAATAAACTCAGTTTAATGGATGGACATGTTTGAAGTGGTTCAAGTACCAGACTTGGCACGGGTGGTGCATCTGCTTAATCGATTCCCCTGGCTGCGGCTTTTTATTCTTTCAGTGGGAGGCAATGTCCCCGTCAATAGCGATTTGCCCGTGGTCACCCCGTGGCGACCAGCGAGCCCTGCACCCTCTGTTTGCACCATGCGTGGACCTCAAAAACTGCAATGCAAACTGACCTTTTGACGACACGTTCCACGTTGCTTAGCCATAGGCCCAGCGCAGACATAGAGAAATCTGCTAACCGGATCCATTTTAACATTTTCTTAGCCAGATAGAAATGAAAAAGAAAAATCCAGGAAAACGGAAATGAGCAGGGAAGATTCGGATATTTAAAAACAAAATAGATTTAGAGCGAACATGAATCGCGTGTAACTTGTCTCATCGGTTTGTTCTGAACATTCGCATAGTGAACAGTGAACTTCCATAAGTATGTATCACGTGTGACTTCCATATATTTTGTCCTTTGTTTCTCTAAAATTTCTATTTTTCCCCCATGAGCACTCGATTCTTCTCCAAAATGGGAGAACAGGGAACAAGCTACACGTTATCAAGAGCAGAGTAAATGTCGATGCTGATTTTCAATGGGTGCAAGAGATGTCATCAAGCTACATGTGAAGTATTATTAGGCATTTTGCCCGGGTATATCTATAAACAAGAAATGAAACTGTACATCAGACATCATAGTAATGGAACCAAGACTAACAGCAACTGTTTTAAACTCACATTTACCAGGTTTGGAACAGCATAAATAAACCATATAAACATGTACCAAGACAACAGTGCACACATTTGACCCGTTGAGTCCAATCTTATAAATCGATAAGCCGCAGATGGCGCGTCCACGTATTCTCTCGCATGTGCATGTGAGGTCACTTCAACTACCATTGTTCGAAAGGTGTGGATGATTGGAGCATTCGAAACATACTTCAGCGATTCCTTAAAGCTAATGAAGTTAATGTCACAGCGATGTGTGCTTAGCGTTTTGCTTAGCGTTACCAGCCACTAATCAAAAGTTGAAGTTTGCGATGTAATGCAGGGCTGAACGCTGCAACTAGCAACAGACATGCATTAGTTCTTGACTGAACACCGCAGAAGCTCTGTGTGCTTACAAAGCATTACATGATTGTGCTCCTTTAAATCTCCGTCTGCCTGGATAAAGTGGTTTCTCGCATCGACCGATCACATGGCGCAGGATCAAATAATTCAGCTCTGATTACGCGTAAAGGCGTCAGCCTGCATGTACGACTGCAAAAGTCGCATGCTTGCAAACTCAGGGTAGCTGCAACAGACATACAAAGAGAATGATTTGGGTCGCGTCGCTCGCTCGTGCACGACAGGTAAGCTGCTGCGGTCGCAACGCTACTCGCATATGCATTGCATGATCAGTTCCAAGAGGTAGAGAGAGAACGATGTGGTAGCCAACCATGCGTTTGATAAAGTTATATAGATAATATATGGATCAGATGACGATAACAGCCAGCGATTCTTCGTTGATCCGTGCTATCCCGACTAACTGGTCGCAACTGACCACCAATGCCTCGTGGGGTTTCATTTCTTTATCTGCATCCGGTTGGCGAGGGTGATCACCTCCATTATCAAAGGGTTCATCATGTTGGCCTGGTTTTCAACTTTTTATTATCAGCAGCCATGACATCATCCAACCCTACGAAAATCCAATAGCCATTCTTATTTGGTAAAATAAGAATGTATTTTAACCTTATAAGGGGGAAAATGGCAACCCAGTTCCAGATGTAAAAATACTTTTTTATCCGTCTACCTAGCCAAGAATAATCAAAGTTTACGACACATTTTTTTGAGGCCACCTAGCTTTCATGTGGAAACCTATTTTTCCCTCAACATTTTCTGTCCTTTGGTAACAATTTCAAAGATAAAAAAAATTGAGTAAATTTCCAAAACCTACATTTTTGACCTTAATAAAATCTACAACTAAGTTGACATCTTGTGGCGAAAATTATAGTTTTGTCACTTTTTGGCACTATAGGCCCACCCATCAGTCTTTGTTGCATGTACCACTGATAGTGTTCCACATGTGTACATGTGAAAGTTATAGTGGTTTTCGCAATGAAACATCGAACTAATTGTAGCTTTCTGCAAATGGTTCCTGGAGTTCTAGTTTATTTGCAACCCATGTGAAAATAAATGTAGGTTTCTGAAATTTACTAAAAACTATTTTCCTAGTGATAACTTCTTCTTGATCACCTCCATTGTATCCAAAGAGTCGTTCATGTTTTAGTCATTAGCAGCAATCATGACATCATCCTCACTCGAATACTATTGTGCAAGTATGGTTAGACTATTTCTTTATGTGAGAGGAAAACTCAGTGTTTTCTGTAATCGTTACACAGTTTCATTTACTTTGCATCTTATTTAGACCATCGATATTAGCTTGGAGTACCCTACAATACATTCCCTTGGAGCACTGTACTGTTCCATACGAATACAAACATTTCAGTCGACATGTGTTTCTACGATGATCAGTGGAGTAATTTTACTCAAAGCTGGCTTTACTCTTTTGAAATTTTATTGAACAAATTATAACCGTACCTTTTCACTTGTCTTAGACAGAATTGGCCGGCTTCAGTGAAAACACTCAAGCTACCACGATTTCAAACCATGGTAATAATTAAGAAAAAATATAAAAAATGGAGAAAACGACAATTGTCTCTGAAAAAAAAACAACTGGCATGTAATTCCCATATAAACCACCATATGTGCAAGAAATATCCACATTCAAATGCTTGATTATTTTTTCTAGGTGAAATTGATGTAATAAGCTTCTTATTCATGAAAGAATTGAAACCAGCAAGATTTTACTCTCACACGTTAAAAGGACGCATTTCTTTACGGCTTTGTAGGAATTTCGGAAGATTCCAAGCGCATTTCCGAAATGTGTCATATAGTGCACTACAATAGTTATACATTTTCAGTGTTCGTTTTCCATTTGTACCACAAATCCATTTTTACATTACTTCAGCCCTTATAACATGGAATCAAATATGAGACATCTCTTTTTATTTCCTTGTTTTATTGGGGAGGGTGCTTGGGGGGGGGGGGGGGGGTTCCTTTATGGCCATCAGAAAAATTTGTAGTCCTTATCAGCCATAAAAAAAAACTTCCCTAGTGACCATCGAGTTGAACTTTTATGCCTTATTGGCCCATCGTGGTCCAATTCTTGCCTTGACAGTGTTAAGTTCGAGGAGAAAGTCATTTTTGCCCTGGCAACATTTTTTATTTATCATTCCTATTTTCAGGTTCTTTGCAAGGTTTTTGGGTCAACAGTCAGGTAAGGGCAGTGTCGGTCATTTCAAAAAAAAATCTGACAAGCACCGACCCAACGGAGCTAACAAAAGTGGACAGAATGGCCAATAAGACCATCTTCAATATATCCCCGTAAAACTGGCCCTATAAACTTGTTTTTAGGAGCAACTAAAATTTATGAGGGGCAATACCCCCCGAGACCTCCTATACATAGAGCATCCTACAATTAACAACCTGTAGATCAGCCTAACAGCGCATCAAATTTGAGAAGCCCAGTCCAACTAAGCCGGCAACATTTTGAAACAAAAGAGTCAACATCTTTGTAAACCTATTTCAACAATTTTAGAACATAAGTCAATATTTTGAAAAATATTGATCCAGTAACAAAAAATGTTGAAATGGTACAAATAAAATGTTGACACAGTCCATTCAAAATGTTAACAAAAATTTTGAATTTTAAAAATTTAAAAAATATTCATATTGGATCTCATTTTGTTGCCATCAGAAAAACTTGTAGTTTCTTATCGGCCATAAAAAATCTCCAACTTCGCTAGTGACCATCGGGTTGAACTTTTATGCCTTGACAGATACCGTCCACTTAACACTGTCAAGGCATGGTCCATGGGCGGTCCAATTTTTGCCTTGACAGTGTTAAGTTGGAGGATAAAACTCACTTTTGCCCTTTGCGACATTTTTTTTTGACCATTCCTATTGTCAGGTCTTTGCAAGGCTTTTGGGTCGCCGGTCAAGTAAGGGCAGTGTCGGTCATTAGGAAAAAAACTGACAAGTACTGACCTAACAGAGCTAACAGAAGTGGACGGAGTGGCCAATAAGGCCAAAAAAAAAAAATCTGATGGCCACAATGGAAATTGATTTTTTTTTTTGGGTGACAGGTAAGGAACAGGTTTTTCTAATGGCCACGAAGGAATTTTTTTTTCCTTTTACGTAACTTACCTCCAACTACACAGTACCCATCAATAGCATCTCTTGGGCGTCATTCGCTTCCGCGCATGCTAGTATGCAACTTGTAGGCTCTAACGGTATCTACAAGGACACCATTCGCCTGCAAGTACATGATTTGAGATTAAGTTTCTCAACACGTGTTTTCAATTGTACTCACCATACTATTATAGTTCATATCATTTGGTAGAGCAGATCGATAAAAATTGGTTCGTTTAGACTTTTTCCTCTTACCCACCAACTTGTCACGTTCTCCTCAATAATTCGACCGGTAGAGAATCCCCAAAGTTTTGTGCATCCCCTCCCCAGTCCCCAAACGTGCCCTATAAATACTCCACTTGTGGCCACTGTTGCAACTCACCAAAGAACAGAGTAGTGCGAGAGCTCAGAAGAGAAAGAAAGAAGCAGCAGCAATGGCGAAGACGTGCACATTACTACTAGGTGCACTGGTGGTGCTCGCACTCCTAGTGAGCCCTATTGACTGCTCGCGCAAGCACAAGACGAAGCCGACGACCAGCAAGAAGCCGGCGCCTGCGGCCAAAGTCTACCCCAAACCGGCGCCTGGAGCCAAGGTCAACCCAAAACCGGCTCCTGCAGGGAAGGTTCCGAAGAACCACACTGCCACCCCGTCGCCGTCGCCGGTCTCCTACGGCTCCGGCGGCTGGTTGTCGGGCGCTGGCGCCACCTACTACGGCGACCCCAACGGCGACGGAAGCGACGGTTCGTGTCATCTATGCCACGTGTCAATTGGGTAGTATATATATATATTTACCGTGTGTTGATGTACTGATGCGCTGACCGAATTACCAATGCAGGTGGTGCATGCGGGTACCAGACCGCCGTCGGCAAGCGGCCGTTCAACTCGATGATCGCCGCCGGGAGCACGCCGCTGTACAACGGCGGCGAGGGCTGCGGCGCCTGCTATGAGGTCAGCATTAATTGCAAGGAATCTGGTGGCCGCCGCTTGTGTGGTCATGCAGCTCGATCGATCGTGGTCCAAAGTTTGTCGGCTGGATGTAACTAACCGAACAATGATTTCGATGTATGCAGGTTAAATGCACGACCAACGCAGCGTGCTCCGGCCAGCCGGTGACCATCGTCATCACCGACCAGTCCCCCGGAGGGCTCTACCCCGGCGAGTTTGCCCACTTCGACATGAGCGGCACGGCCATGGGCGCCATGGCGAGACCCGGCATGGCCGACCAGCTCCGTGCCGGCGGCGTGCTAAGGATCCTATACAAAAGGTATATACAGTTAAGCTCATTATTATCTGTTGAAATTGCAGCAGAGGTGGAAATATGAACACTGTTTGAATTTGCAGGGTGGAATGCAAGTACCCCGGCGTGAACATCGCGTTCAAGGTGGACCAGGGCGCGAACCCGTTCTACTTCAACGTGCTCATCGAGTACGAGGACGACGATGGCGACCTCCGCGCCGTCGAGCTTATGGAGGCCGGCAGCAGCACGTGGGCGCCGATGGCGCACAACTGGGGCGCCACGTGGCGCTTCAACAACGGCAGGAAGCTGAATGCGCCGTTCGGGATCCGGCTCACCTCCGACTCCGGCAGGGTCCTCGTCGCCCCCAACGCCATCCCCGCCGCGTGGAAGCCCGGCACGACGTACCGTTCCTTGGTCAACTATCCTTGAATGCTCTGATTTTCTCCATGGCTGGTTTTTAGTGTGCATGGATAGAAATGTCTCCGTTCTAACTCGGAGGAGGAAGAGGAGGTTGAAGAACAGAATGGCGTTCTTCCCTCCCTCATGGTATCTGCAACCGATAGTGTGTGATGTGTGTCCCTCTGTCTGTAATTTATTCCCTTCTTTTTGTTATTAGTGTTGTTGAGGAGAGAAGAAGCTTAGCTTGCGCCGCAACTGATATTGTTGCATGCAAATCGATAAAATGTGTGTTTAACTTTTTGTACAAACCTTTAAGATTTCAGGGAAACGAATTTCTATATGTAGTTTTGTAATTTTGAAGAGTAAATTTTCACAAACAGGCTCTTGAACAAAACTATCGCAAAATACAGATTTAAGATACAACTTAATAAAACCATAGATTTTGTGCCAAGTTTTCAAAGTATTTTGTGCCAACTTAAAGCAGGAGCTGAAACAAAAATATTTGCAGGTGGGTATATGAAAACCCCCCAAACATGCAAGAAGGTATTTGCAGTTTTCCTAAACTAAACTATTTTTTCTCGTAATTTTCTTAATGCAAATATATTTTCTTGCAAAAACAAACTACAACTATTTTGATAATTATAAAAAATTGTATCATTTCACCTTTATCAACTGACGTAGGGTAATAGGTGAGCCCATGGTTATTGAAAATTGTACTCCCCCAGTTCCATCTTTGCTCATGTTTGGCCCTCAGGCGATGGCTACTTATTTTTGATGTTTTTACTATTTTGAGCATGCAGTTTGCGACTAAAATGATCCTAGATGCCATTAAACCAATGTCCTATCATTTCGGTGCACATGCAGCCGCTTATTGGCTCGTGAGGCATGTAGTAACATGCAAATTCTCATGCACAAAAGTCTATGGCAGCCAAGAATCAAACCTGCAAGCGTAGGTTCCGGAACGAAGCAATGGTGGGTAGAGTGCGTGCAGGGAGAGAAGGGGAAGGGGAAACCACTCTGACTGCCATTTAAAATTGATGTGAAACACCACATGAGTGTATTTAATATGGATAAAAGGTGGAATAGACACCCTGACGAATCATTCCTTGATATGCAGTGGTGGATCTATCTAGGACTTTAATTAACTTAGGTTTGCTGGACAGTACTACCTCCTTGGAGAAAGCTATCGCGAAGTACAGATTTAAGACGACAGAGCTTTACAGAATATTTTTTTGCAAAGTTATCTCTTAATCTGTAGGTTTTGCAATAGTTTTGTCCAAAAAATATACAGTTTTGTGAAACTATCAGTTTTTTGAAACCCTGAAATAGTTTTACCACTTCATCACTATTTTTTGTGTGAAAATGAAATTTCATTGATATTAAAGCAGTACTGTTTGAAATAGATTGAAAACACAATACTATTTGAAATGATCTTATCAGCGTATGCAACAGTTAAAGAAAGTTATAAAAAATGAAATCATTTCAAAATACATATCCTTTAACGAGTACGGCGGTAGAGCCCTCTGTCGTCATCTTGGGTTCGGTACTTCAGTTGGCCAGCATGGCAGCACATGTGATGGAGAGCAGCTCCAGCAGCTGCTGGTGCCCACCAACCGATCGAGCTGCCGGCGTGAAGCGAGTAATGCTGCATGAGTGGCACGCTGGCCTCCGAGCAGCCGCACGCGACCGTCCGATTTCGCCTCGCCTCACTCACGTCAGCGTCCGGAGGGAGATCTGCACGGATCCGAAGCTGAAAGCAGCTCGCACATGGTGGTCACCCCTTGTGTTCGTTGCGATTTATGCCAGTAGGGTCAAACCTAACATGTCACTTGGCAGCATGTCGAGAGGTTGTTTCATGGTCAAGATATTTATTTCAGGCATCGTAATGTTTAGTGTAGTAGTATCACACAAACCGCCGTAAGTTGACATAGCCGACACTGCGGAAGACAAATCAGTGTCTCCAAGCTCATTTGCAGTATCTGGATTCTGGAGTCACAATCATCCACTTGGCATTTCAGTGTCGGCGTGTTTTTGCACCTACACATCGTGCGTGATGGGAATTTACTCGCTCATGCATACTGCTGTCCAGTGGAGTAGTACCTGTGGGCCATGCCGTCGCTGGCGGTTGCAACCGTAACAACTAACTTTCCTTTTCTTTAAGAGGAAATATAAAAAATGTTCAAAGGTACATTGAGAAACTCCGGTGGCCGAGCCAGTGAACACACACTCTTAGGATGTGCTTCTCCGTAGTCCGTCAGAATTTCTACTTTCATGATTGAACTGAACCTCTATCTCACCCTCTTTTTTTTTTCCGAAATATACTGAACCTCACCTACGAGTCCTTTTCTGAAGACATCTATATTCAAATTACACATCATGACAAATTGCTGTCAAGCTGATGAATCAATCATAATGCCTTGCTACATGCAACGGCTTCAAGAGTAGCAGGTTCAGAAATTCCATCGAACACTTGCAGCTATGATATGAACATGCCTTATCTATCTCTGCAAATTGCTCCAACAGCACCTGAATTCCTTCTTGTTTTGCTACAGCCCTGTCGAGATGACATTGATTTTCATGATTCATGAAAGAAGGAGCCACTCGGGACTCTCCCTATATGGCACCCAAGTGCCAGGGAGCCAGTGGGGCGCCCAGCCCATCAACAACGCAATAAGCAAAATCAGCCAATTTAGGTTGTTCTTCATTCTATCCTTGTTTAATTGTTCCAGCCACATACAACAATGTTCCAGACAGAGAAACCAATTGTTCCAAAAGAACAAACTAGTTGTTCCAGAAGACGAGACTTGTTCCAGACGGAGAAACGAATTATCCGGACAGAGAAAAGATTTGTTCCAAGAGAAACGAACTGTTCCAGGCGGAAGGAACTGTTCTGCCATGGCGGCACGGCGGCGTGGGGAACAGCTCTGGAACAGGTTTGGTCAGGGAAGGGAAGGGCGCGTGCAGTGGGCGAGCGCGCGATGGCTGCGCGGGCAGATCGCGAGGTGCATCGGCAGCGCGAGAGAATACACGGAGGAGGCGGGCGGGGGAGCCAGGCGAGGAATACGAAAGGGCACGATCATAGGATTTCTTTTTTTTTTTGCGAAAGGGAGGGGATTATATATTAAAACAGAGCACAGTACATCCCCATCTTACAAGCAGACCCTGAAAGAAAAGAGAAATACAAAACAAGTACAAGGACTATTCTGCAAAACTCCCACTTCCAGGATCTTCTCCAAACGCCGCGAAGACGATGACGCCGATTCACCACCGGCCACCGTACACCGGCGCCTTCTCCACTCCGGCATGACAAGGAAACCCAACGCATGTTAAGCCGCAAAATCCAGCACCTCGTCACCTTCCACAAGATGCATCGAAGACGATAAACGACCATCGGCAGCTTCCTCATCAGAATCAGATGGAACAAATTCCGCCGCCACCAGCAGAGCCAGCGGCCGGAAAACCGGGTCCCCACACGGGGACAACTGGAAGCTCCCATCCCTTCGCAGAGAAGAAGCAGAAAAACCTCACAAATCCATGCCCACAGTTAACATCCGGACGGATGCGAACCCTGGACATGAATCGGAGGAAAAAAGACCTCACCTTCTTCGCCGGAGATGACGCCAAGAACACCATCACCACCAGAAAAGCAAGGGAGGAGCAAAAGCACTTCACCTTCCCAACGAAGCAACCGACGGCGCCAGCGGGAGGGAAGACAAGAACTCCGCGAAGAAGCTTCTCCATGGAGAAATTATTTAGAACCTAGACTACTAACCTAGGTCTACAACTGTACAGCACACAGCAAATCCGGCTTCCTCTCCCTCTCCGGCGCCGACGAGGTCGCCGAGAGGAGGGGGAAGCGAGCGGATCGACGCCCGGCCGAGACGCTTCCTTTTCGCCTGCTCTCAACTGTAGCAGGGGAAAGGATAAGACGCTTCCTTTTCGCCTGCTCGCTCGCATAGGATTTCATTTACGCATGAACCTCAAAGTGGATGGATGCTCCACGGGCTAGCAGCACTCTGTATAAGAAATCCTGGAGCGACTTTTTTTTTTTGAGATTACACAGTACAACTCAGACACTGACGACGCACACATACTCACCCCTATGAATACACGTACGAAAATCCTACCCCTATGAGCATCTTCGAAAATTAAGCCGGCAATCTAGATATTGACGAAGTCACCACTGGCGCCTCGCTGTCGACGGGAGCGTCGCCTACCCCTGAAAGCACAAATGCCGTTAAATCCTTGAAAAGTCGCTCCCACGAGGAGTCGAACCCAGAACCTTAGTGCTACTGAGACACTTTTTTTTTAGCAAAGTTACTGAGGCACTTGTAACCACTAATTGAGAGCAACTTAAAGAGCCGGCCTTTCTATTTTAGCTCCTGCTAGCCCACGAGATGGGGATTTGCAACAGAAATATTAGGAGATGTGGGCTGGCGGCCCATGCAAATCTATGGGGCTCAGGTGGGCGCTTGCACTCTGCTAAAAAGAAAAAGAAAAAATATTTTACTCTTTCGGACCACTTTTTCGTTTCACACTCTAAACAAATACACTCTATGGAAGTTTCTCCTTTTATGTGTTACGAAATACACTCTATTGAAGTTTCTCCTTTTCATTTCTCGGCCTACAAGTGAATTTGAAGCTCAAATTTTGCATGATGACAACTCACACTACAACCTATATGTTAAAATAATTATGACATATTTTATTGTTACTATTAACATGATTAAATAGCAATTAATGATATGTGCATTCAAATGATACTAAAAAATATTAAAATTCTTTTAATATGAGGTATTGTGGCAACTATCATCATGCAAAATTTGAGGTTCAAATTCACTTGTGGGCCGAGAAACAAATAAGACAAATTTCAATATGGTGTATATTGCACCAAATGAAGCTGTTTAGGGGAGTAAAATCATATTTTTGTTTAGAGTGTGAAATGGACAAAGTGAGTTGTAGAGTAATGGACTAAAATGGACTTTAAAAAAAAAAGGTGGGCGCTTGCACTTGACCAATGTAGAACAATATTTATATGTTCAACCTTGTTGACGTTTTCAGATACCAAAAGCGACCTACGCTTGATTGTTTTTGCTATCCCAAAATGACAACAAAACTAAATCAGAGGGAGGTACAGCATACCAAAAACATTGACATGGTCGTTTTCTTGCTTTAAACTTACTTTCAGAGCCTCAGAACTACAAAGAGTTTTATATTCCCTTCCAGTGTCTCTCTACACATTGAGCGTTTGTACACTGGCAAGGCAATTGCCTCAATTCAAGAAATTTGAACTCTAAGGTCGCCAGTTCTTCATGACCACGAACACTACCGGAAACTGGATGTTTAGTGAGGGCTACAATTTTTATGATGGTAATTAGTCTGGCTCAGACAAGAAGTGACATTAGTGAGAGTTTGTTGTAACTCTCAGATAAATGGAAAATTGTGACGGTTTTAAGATAACCCTCGTGAACAAAAATAATTTTCTTGAGTATGATGAGCCTACAGGAAACCTTGCCACCAAGCCTTCCCAGGTCATCCTGTCTAGTGCCTAGAGATAACATGTCATGACCCTCATTACCATTCTTCAACATTTGTAATTTTGCAAATCTAGGACAGCCCATGTATGCTGTTGAGATATCTTCAACGAGTAGTTAAAAGGAAGGCAATCAACAAGAGTGAACACCACAGATCAATTTGTTGACCAAGTGATCAGGTTTCGGTGGAAGCAAAGGTGGCAACGACGTCGAATGGGAACATTATTATAATTTTTGTGGAGTTTAGATTGATGACAACATGTGGATTAGCCACACTAATAACAAGTTGATCTTTACCAATTAAGCGATGGCATTTTGTAAGTTTTTTCTGTTATTTATTTTAATTGTGCGCACATTTACTTAAGTTAATTTGGAGCAATAAAACATATATAACCACTATTTTACTCATTTTCAGATTCGTCAGATATGATTGGAAATGAAAATATGGACAGTCACTACTGGGACATGGGTCTCCCCCATGAGTAAAATACGGGAAAAAGTATCAAGAAAAGGAAGAAAAGGACTTTTCCTGGGTGTCGGCGCATGTATGCACGCATGTGGCTACGGGGTGACCTCAACTACTAAGAATTCGAAATTGAATGGATTATTTAGAGTAGCACATTACATTTTAGAGATCCTTAAAACTAATGAAGCTATAGCGTAGAGAGAATTGCCTAGAGCTACTAGGCACTAATGGAAAGTCCAAGTTCATTGCAATGTAGGGCTGGCTGAACCTTTTACAGGTCTACAGCATAATCGACCACCACCACAGATGCTGTGTAATTGTAAAGCATGACATGGCAAAAGGGGTTCCCATCGTCCTATCACATGGCACATGATCAAATTATTCAGGTTCGCTTGTGACTTTGTGGGCAAACGTCGGCAGAGTGCAAAGTTGCTAGTATTGGAACAAGCTGCAAATGCATGCAACCACAGAAATCGAACACGTCTTCAAATTCTCGCTTTAGTAAGTAGGTCGTTGCCTGTAGCCTCTGAAGTATGAAGAACTTGCAGTATGATTAGAAACTGGACTGAACATGCATTGCAGTTTGAGACAGGAAAATGTGTAGGAAACGCGCGTGCACTTCAGGACTTCGGCAATTTCACCGTAGTTTTTCAGTCCCAGAACTTCGGTTCTAGCTAGTACAACTCTATCACATGTCTACAAAGTAACAAAGGAGCTATATAATTCTGTTGTGCTTGGCGTGCGAGCAGTGCTGGCCACTGATGGATGGAGCGCACCTTCCTTCCGCGCATCGATCGAACCTTCGTCTTTCTCGTCGTCTTGGGGTGTTCATGCATGCTTGTCATGGGCAGCGGCGGTGGGCGGCTACCAACCGAGCATCGGGCGTGTGCACACGGCCCTCTATCTCGCCGCGCATGTGGACGGAGATTCGCTCGCCGGCCGGCCGCCAATTCGAAGCTAAAAAGGAGCTCCCACACGGGCAACCCACATGAGATGCGCGGTGGCCTGGTGACCGCCGACCGGGCGTGCGTGCTATCGCTCCGCTCCGCTTGTCAGTTTGCATTTCATTGGTCACATCGGTCAACGTGTTAACTACCTACACATGGCAGATTGGCAGCACGCACATCAATCTATATATCCTATCCAGAAATCAATCGATTGCACATCCGAACAAACATCGGAGTTTCCACACCGGCTAGCAAGAGTCTTTTTCTTCTTGGTCGAGTTTTGGTTTCAGCATGCATATATGAAGTACTATATCCATCCACTGGCGTCGCCATCCGAACAGACAAAGGTCTTGTTATCACACGACGGCATTTTGTCGGAGGAATTACCCACAGAAGCGATCGACAACATGTCCGGAGCGATCAGCGTCCCCTAATCTGCGCGCACACGACTGAGAAACTATTCATACAGGATTATGGCGTTTTCTGATACAGACAAACCCGGAGTTTCCAAGCTCCTTCTCCCCGTACATGACGGAGTGATGACTCTTTTTTTTTACACGTGTCCACTGGTACCAGTGATCGAGTGTCGGCGTGTTCCTTGCACATCAAGCATGCACGCTTGCATAGAGTTTCGTGCAATGCCCGTATGCATGGACATTTGCTTGCGTCGTGCGCTCGGCATACCCTGTATCATCGCATCGACGATCCTGTTCGAGTTCAAGACCATCGCCGATGGCGGCCCAACTGACACCTACCGTCTTTAGCTCTACACTGGCCCAGCCATTACAGAGTGTGCGATGTGAACTTGTGTGGCCAGCAAAGAGAAAGGGCAAAGTGACAATAATTATTTTCAAATAAGCATCTTTTTATTTGGCTGGCATGGATTTCAAAAATGCTTCTGCTCTGGATTTTTAAATAAAGCTGGTCAAATAGTTCAAAACAAAACATATTCTGCTCACCACCCTAGAAATGCTTCTCAGACTTGCCAAAACATAGCTTCTAATGAATTACCATCCCACTTTTGCATTGGAGCCATAAGAGAAGCCATTTTACTAACCACTTCAAAAATTGCTTCTTACGTAGAAGATGTTTGTTACAAACAAAACTTGTTTTTCAGAGAAGCAGTTTTGGTGAAATCCATATGCCAAACACAACCTTATAGTCGAAAGAGAAATAACTCGACCCATGTACGATCAAAGCTGAGTTGGATTGGTTGAACAACATTTTTTTGGCATGAATTCTAACAAAACAACTTCTATGGAAAAACAGCTTCGCTAAAAACTTCTCTAAAAACAAATTCTCTATAGAATTAATTTCTATGCAAGAAGTACATTTTGATGTGTTTGGAAAAGAAACATCTCTTATGGAAATCGATGCGACGATGGGTCAGAGAGAAGCCATGAGAAGCTACATTTTGTGGTTTTTTGTCCTACTACAAAACTGAGAAGTGCTTCTTGAGAGAATGAGAAGAAGCTATTTTGTTTTGAACCATCTTGCAGGCTTGAATTTGGAACATAAGCACTTCAAGAATCTATACAAACACCCCTATGATGGATCTGGTTCTTTGCTGCATTATGCAGAGGTACGCCATGAAAAAAGTTCAATGAGTTTTTTTTTTTAGAAGTGCTACAATGGTTTCGAACAGGGCAATGCATCGTTTAGCTGTAGCACAATCACCACTGTGCAACTATTACCGTTGACGGGGTCATCTTACAATGCTTTGAGCTCCAATCAAAAAAAAAAAAAAATACAATTGCTTTGAGCTTGGTCACACGAAGAATAACCTCACCTGGGCACCGGCTCAGCTATACGCATTAGTGGCTTTAGAGTCGCAGCAGCAAAATATATCGAAAAATTGATTAGAGTATTTCATTATACCCTGGTATACCACAAAATCTTCCACCTATAACTATAAACAATTACATGATTGCACTCTCTAAAATTTCCTTTGCTTATTGGACAAAGTGATTCCACGCACTGACCGATCACATGGCACATGGTCGGATCATTAACCTCCGGTTGTTTTTCCACAAAACGTCGGCAGAGTGCAACGTTGCAAACGGACCAAGCTACAATCGCTCGTGCATGACAGGTAACGCTAGCATGCCTACCTGAGCCTGGACCAATTAAAGGTGGGCGAAGTATGAACTAGCCAACCAAGCTTTGAAAAAGGGACACATACATAATGATAAAATACTAATTGATGGCAGGGCAGCCATTCTTCCTTAATCCGTGCGATCCTGACTAATTGATGACAACTAGTACCCGGGCTTCATTTCTTTTATCCAAATCACTGATCACATCCATTATCCAAGGGCTTGTCTCCTTGATGTTGGTGTCCATTAATTTGCAGCAATCATGACATCATTGTACTCACTAATTTGCTCCACAAATCGTGTGTAATAACCTACTGCAAACTGATTTATTCATATTGAATGCAAATCAAAGTTTGATCCGTCGTTGATATGATATCAGAAATCTTGGCACGTCAAAGAAAAAAAAACTAAATTTCTTGGCGTATAAATAAGAAGTGAATTCATGTTACAAATTTTGAATCTCTTGGTTCTCTTCTGCAGAAAAAAAAAATTTGTGCTCCCTTCTTACGTACTTCCTCCAGTGTCAAAAAAGCTGTCGTTTGGAGGTGTCTTAAGTCAAATATTTTAACTTTACTGTAAATAATTTTTTATGTGTTAAGTTTAGAAATATAAAAATGACATGGGTAGATTCGTATTGAATATAATTTCATAAAATATTTTTAATCTATATTTTATAAATATTTTACATTAAAAAATATTAGTCAAAGTTATGTTTTGAAGACTGTGTCAATGTCTAAATGACAAATTTTTTTACACTGGAGGGAGTATAATAAATCAATTTGTGCACAGTTTCTTGTAAAACAACCATTGTTCTGAACGTGTCTTAAACCTGGATGGAGCATTCTTGTTGATACTGGCTTTACTAATTTGAAGACATGAAAAAAATTGGTATTTCCCTTTTCACATAAGCATTTCTAGGTTTGGTCAAACTTTGACTGTCACTAACAAAAGTTTATTTAGGTTGATGAGATAAAAATATGTTACTAGATTTATCTTGAAACTACCTATCTAAATTATTTTGTTTTAAAGATATTGTCGGTTAAATTTAAAATACTTTGGACTTTGACCAAACTTAGACTTGGTTATATTTCTGCATGAGAGAGAGAGAGAGAGAGAGAGAGAGAGAGAGAGAGAGAGAGAGAGAGAGAGAGAGAGACCTAGTTATAATTTTGGTGGATAGGCTACGCTTAAGGAATATCCCCTTTGGGAAAGCCATTGGACATGACTTGTTCCTAGGAAATAACCAAGGTGGTTTGTTGATCAATTGCCACATTTGATTGTATACATTTTGTGTTTTTCAAAATCTTAACTTCTTATAACAAATAATATCAGAAAAGTAAACTAACAGGTTTAGGGACCTGTTTGAATTGAAGCCAGTTCCTTGTAGGAATTTCAAATAATTATTTTCACAGTGGAAACCATTTGGATATCTTGAACCTCTTTCGATCGAAGTACTAATGCATAGTTAAACATACTCCAGTTTCAAATGTATTTCTAAATCCATTAACATGATTTTAGTTAGCTTCTCGTACACTTCATATATAGTAGATAGAACAAATTCCCATCTATGCACCGATGGCGTTTCCATCTACGCACCATTGGTGTTTCACTACTTCATATATGGTAATGGAATATGTATTGGAACCACTACTCTAAGAACAACAGTCTTCTGCAAAGTACACACTTGCGGATTAAGTTGTCTTTTCCAATTGCACTCGTGATCCTTTTGTATGTGATTTTAGCTCACCACATTACAAGCCGGTACCGCAGTTTAATAAAAAACATGGATGGTCTAGACATTTTCTGCAAATAACACACCAACTTGTCACGTTGTCCCCAATAATTGGACCACTAGGAAACCCCTTAAGTTGTGCTGCATCCCTCTCCCTCTAAGTGCCCTATAAATACCAAGTGTCATGCCCCACTGTTTTGCATCTCACCAAAGAGCGAGCAATCGACCTACCTAAGCACAGCCACTCTGAATCCCGAGCAACCAGCGCGCTAGATAACAAGAAGCATCATCAGCACTAGCATGGCGAAGCCTCTCACATTATTGTTGGGTGCCGTTGTAATGCTCTTGCTCCTAGTGAACCCCATTGATTGCTCCCGCAAGCTCAGAAAGCAGAGGCGGCCAAGGCCTGTCGGCGGCCACAAGCCGGGCGCCCCTGCTGGCAGGGTCAGCCACAAGCCTGCGCCCGCCGCCGGGGCCCACCGCAACCACACCGTAGTCGACTACGGCTCTGGCGCTTGGTTGTCCGGCGCCGGCGCAACCTACTACGGCGCCCCGAACGGTGACGGGAGCGACGGCGGAGCATGCGGTTACCAGACCGCCGTGGGGACACAGCCGTTCGACTCGATGATCGCCGCCGGCAGCACGCCGCTGTACAGGGGAGGCGAGGGCTGCGGCGCCTGCTTCGAGGTCAGCATTGATTGAACTGGCTTATCAAAGTTCGCGACCTTCTCTGGTCACTTCATTCGAATGCCGTAGCTCCATTGATCCTAACGAAACAAGCGTTCCTATGCAGGTAAAATGCACGACCAACGCAGCGTGCTCCGGACAGCCGGCGACCATCGTCATCACCGACCAGTCTCCCGGCGGGCTCTTCCCCGGCGAGGTCGCCCACTTCGACATGAGCGGCACGGCCATGGGCGCCATGGCGAAGCCCGGCATGGCCGACAAACTTCGTGCCGGCGGCGTGCTCAGGATCCAATACAGGAGGTACTGTGTGAGCACAACTCGATTGAACGCCGGCTAACTAGCCACCTTATCAACCATCGCGCTTACCAGTTAATCAAATTGCAGGGTGCCATGCAAGTACACGGGCGTGAAGATCGCGTTCAAGGTGGACCAGGGCGCGAACCCGTTCTACTTCGACGTGCTCATCGAGTTCGAGGACGACGACGGCGACCTCAACGCCGTGGAGCTCATGGAGGCCGGCAGCAGCACACATGGACGCCGATGTCGCACAACTGGGGAGCAATGTGGCGCCTCAACAATGGCAGGAGGCTGAACGCGCCGTTCGCGCTGCGGCTCACCTCCGACTCCGGCAGGGTCCTTGTTGCAGAGAATGCCATCCCCGCCGCGTGGAAGCCTGGGAAGACGTACCGTTCCTTGGTCAACTACCCCTGAACATTTTGAGAAACGTGCGTCTGGACAGCGCAGGACGGTCCCGCTAGAGGTAGAGGAGGTTGAAGAAGAGAATGGTGTTCTTCCCTCCCTCCCCAGCCGTATCGGCGCAGTCCCCTAGTGATGTGTGTTGTTGAGTTCTGTCATTCATTTTCTTCCTTTTCTTATGGTGTGGGTGTTGGCGAGATCTAGAGAAGCTTGAGCTAGTAGCAGCTAATGTTGCACGACGAAGCTCAAATTGCAGTTTTTCACATTTTCAACATTGTAATTCTTTCAGAATTAAGGGAATTGATTTTTTGACTTTGTATTTGAAAAGCTTGATAAATTCTTGACTCTTTGTTACCGGAAATAACACATTCCGTTTTAAATACCTGGAACTACAACTGTCTAACTCGGTAACTCCTGTCAAGCAAGCTGGCGCACAGAGTTGCATAGTCGTCACCCACACTCTGGTCTCCCTTAAACATCACCCACATTCGATTTGTTACAAGTCTTTTGCTTTTCTGACAATCTTCCAATTCATGAACTTGATGAATTCTTCTGTTCTGTGAACACATGCAAGTGGAATGTGCCAATGTGGCAACTGCTGTGTCATGGTCACTCAGCCGGTGGGAATACCATAGGCATTAAAGTTAGTGCCATGTAGGATGGCACTTTGCTTCGTTTTGCATGCTGCCATTCATTCTCATGCTTTAGTGCACAATCGTGGAGCGGGATAATTGGATCATGTGCCATGTGATCGGTCCATGCGAGGGGTCACTTTATCCAGCTGGCGGAGGAAGATTTTTTTTTTTTCTTTTTTGTGCGAGGGAGCAGAGGAAGATTTCGAATAGTGCAATCATGTAATGCTTTGTAAGTATACATAGTTTTCTGCGGTGTTCCAACAGGAACAAAATATGATTCTCAAAAAAAAAAAAAACAGGAACAAATATGTGTAGTCTATTGACCCTTACTGTATCGAAATTCTTTTTCATTATTGGCCAGTAGCGCTTAGCATGCAGCTCTTGCCATGTTCTGTGTTAATTATTTAAGGAATCGCTAAAAGTATATTCGAATGCTCATTGTCATTCAATCACAGCTTTCGAATTCTTGGTAGTTGAAGGGACCCGCAGCCACATGCAAGTACATGTGGAGTGGACACACCCTTCCTCTGTTAAACCGCTCTTCTTCTTGTTGGTTTATTGCTGAAGACTCTTGTTTCACGGTCTTACGCTGAAGTGACTTTGACATGATGGTTGTAATGTGTTTTTCCTCCGGAAAAAAAAAAAGTTGTATGTGCTTCCTGATACATAAAACTAGTAGGGAAGCTCGCGCATTTGCGCGATTAGTATCCACAATTCGGCTAGTATTATATTATACTCCAATCCATCCACAAATAGTGTCATTTAGTTTTTGTGCTAAGTTAAATTTTTTTAAACTTTGACTATCAACTCTTTTTGTTTGAAAAAAAAATATATTTTTATATATTGTTGGTCAAAAAATTTGACTTGGGACAAAGCAAAAAAAGACACTAGTTTATGGACAGAGAGGGTATTGAATACTTTATTAATTTATTATTGTCTATCTGTATTATTTTTATTGTTTTTCATAAAAGGACAATTTATAAAATTATATGGGGTTTTTGGACTCTTTTTCAGTAATGACAATAGTGATGATTTAGAAATATTTAGAGGTGTACTGAGGTTATCTTCTTCATAATAGCAGTGGTGGATATTCTTAGAAACATGTGGGGGAGGGGGCAGGGTTATTTTGGGCTATCTTTTTCATATTGATAGTGGTGGATGATTTTTTTTTCTTTTTTTTCTCTGATTAATATGGTAATTTCAGACCTTAAGAGTGAACATGGTGGCTTTTTTAAACAAATATTAATATAATAGACAGATGTGAACTTTCTACTATGTAGGATACAAAACATCTATCATAATAATTTTTACGAAGAAAGAAGCAAGCATGTTCGCTTTAACGAACTAGAGATTACCAGATTGATCATGGAAAAAAGAAATAAATAACCAAAAATGTCATTATGAAAATAGACCAAGACATCATTTGTCATGTAATTTTAAGTTACCCACCATACCACTACAAAAAATAATCTAAAATATAATATATATAAATTTATAAATGATATAGTACCTTTATGAAAATAGTTAATAAAAATAATAACAGTAAAAATGTTTTTGATAAGACAAGAATAAATTAACGAGGCATTCACTATAACACAATAACTAATCGGATGTTGATATTAGCCTGTATTTGCCCGGCCATCGTACTTGTTTTGTTGAACCAGAACTTCTATCTGTTTGATGTCTTGCATGCCGTATCTTGGAGTAAGCTGAGGGTGGCATGTATAGTACCTTTACCGTCCTGATTCACATGCTTGCCGCGATGTCTGGGCCGGGTCAGAAGCCAAAACTGATGGAACGAACGCCGCTTAAACAGTTGCAAACGCCGGCAATGGCCCAGGTACACTGTTCATGCATGTGCGAAATGAAAACACGCCGACACGTACTCTGCTCTCGTCTCTCGAGCAGACAAGTGTGTGACTGCAGAAGCTGCAAACGAGATCGATCACAATCGCATGAGCCTGGGAACCATCTGATTCTGTCAATTAGTACCCTGATTCGGCGTTTGTCAGGTACGCGGATTTAGGGACGCAAGACACACACTCCGACATGCTGCCGTCGGTTGATATACAATACTGTTCTTTCGTGTCAAGAGAGAAAGACTTGGTCGGTGGCTGGATATATGGATATTAGATAGATGCCGGAATATTGTGCACGAACAACAGTACGTGAAGCCGGCACATGGGTCCTCTGATGCTCACGCCGACGGCTGCTCTGGACGTGAGGAGTATACACACGAAACTACCTGCAAACTCGGGACGTCGAGGAAGACGAAGGTTAGGGCGCGGAACATTTGGCTGCATCGGTGGCTTTGAAATAAGATTTGAGCAGTTAGGCAACCGAGATTATTGCAGGTCCAGAGTGTTGTTTCAATGGGGGAAAGGAAAATAAGCTGACATAAGCAGACTGCTAATGGATCGTAACAATCAGGATGTCTAGATTACATCAGGTGGTCCGATAAGCTAGCTTAGCTTGTTGTTTCGACTTTAAATAAGCCTTTGTTAAGACGGCAAGCGAGTCTTCGTTGATCCATTCTAAACATGGGAACTAATTAAATTTGTGGGGTGGCAAGCAAGTGCCTGGTGGGTTCCTTCTCTGTTTGTCCAAATTCTTGGTTGGTGATGAACTTGCTCAATCACTTCCACTATCCAGGGCTCATGTTGTTGGCATGGGCTTCATTAGCAGCAATCATAAAATCATCCTAATAACTAATTTCTCTCTCAATCACGTGTCACCTTCGGTTGCACCATTTTGTTTCAAAAATTTGAAAGCTTTATTCATAACTTGCAGATTATGGGTGCGCTTGTTTCCGGCCACAATGCGCCATGCCAAAGATTTGGCGGCTCCACACATTTCGGCTGCTGCTTGGTTAGCGCTGTTTCCTTTCCTCGCCACAGGCAAAAGTACCATGGCGATATAAATCAATTCCTTTGTTACAATATTTCATTTATTTCTAATCTAATAATTTCTCCTCTTACCCCATATATATCTGGCTACACTATACATGAAATAAATCCCATGCAGCTCTATTGTAAGTTCAACCCCACGATCCATGTGGCATGTGCAATGGGTGCCATATCACGTACGTACAAGTGTCATGTGGCATGTTCAATGACGATATCCACGTTATGTGTTTGAGGGTCCAAAAAAGTCCCCACTAAGGTCTTGAACTAACTTTTATACAAGTGTCTCGCAGTTAAGCCGTTTTCCGCTACTTCAAAGGGAGCGTTCATGGCTTTACAAGTAAATTCAGAGACATGCAGGAGTAAGATCACTTCTTGTGGATGATAACTACAGAACGGGTAAATAATACTTCAGATTAAATAATTGATGTGTCCGTTAATGGAAACACATGTTTAGCAAATGAGACTAACCGGTGCGTACACATATGGGTCATCGACTAACTTTTCCATCAATTTCTTCCTTATTTTCTATACAAAGCAATCCCACTTCACGAGCATGCATTGCGCACCATATGAAGTGGCTAGTCGATTTAGGAATTAGACAACAAGAAAATACATATACTATCGAATGACCATCACAAAACTTGTTTTAATATGAAAAACTTGGGAGGATTTCCCCATAGTGCAAATCATTTTATAAATATTTAGAACTATATATAAGAAGTAAGGAAGATGGATAAGGGACTAAATGTGGATTAGAGTTAGGGATGAGTGACAACACCTTTTTTTGTTCAACTCAAAAATTACTCCTGGCCATCCATTGTCAATATCGAGGCTTTTCTGTAGTTTTGGCGGTCAATGTAGGTGAATTGTAGAAATGTCATGTTTTTGTGAGTTTTACATATGTTGTGGATATGTCCTGACTGTAATCACATTCTTGTGAATTCCACCAATCTACGAAAAAAATTCAAAAATTTTGGTTGTGTGGGCCGCTCACCACCAGCATTGCTGGCAGCCCAGGCTGCGAGTGTTGAATAGGGCGGCACCTCACTCATTGCCAACATTGCAAGCAAACTAAATGCCGTCCATTGGGCTGAGCTGAGAGAGCGGAAAAGGGCGACCCCTAGAGTATAGGTGATGCAGTGCACAGAGCAAGCTGGGGCTGGGAAGAGATCAAGTGAGTTCGGGGCATCTCAACCCCCTAGCTTTATAAGTTGGTGCACAGCGCCTTCAGCGATCGAGGTGGGACTAAACAATATAAAATGTTTTATCTGTTTTTGACTCTAGAACTATACTCTCTTGTGTACTTCAAAGATTAAATTTTCAAAACATGTTTGTCAATTGTACAATTTCATAAAGTCCATTGTCCACTGCAACTAAATATTCAGATTTAGGAAAAAATCATTTAGAACGAGACTTTTCTGCTAATACACTACTTGTCACATAATCACTAATAATTCAACCCAATAGAGTGCACAGATTTTGCTGCCACCCGGCCCAATGTGCCCTATAAAAAAAATCATTTCAAGCTCCACTATTTTCAACCCAGCAAAGAACACTAATTCTGCCGTACCTAAATTAAATTTCTCAAACGTGTTTTCCAATTGAACAATTTTATAGGCCCATTGTCCAATGCAAACGTACTCCCACAACCATGAATTCTCTCTCTCTCTCTCTCTCTCTCGCTCTCTCTCCCTCTCTCTCTCCTCTTTTTGGTGTACTGCAGATTGAGAAAAGTCATTGATTTAGAAATCAGACTTTTCTGCTAACACGTCAACTTGTCACGTTGTCACCAATAATTCAACCCCACAGAGTCCACATATTCTTCTGACACCTGGCCCGATGTACCCTATAAATATCCATCTCGAGCCCTACTCTTTCAACCCACCAAAGAACACTAGTGGAGCGAGCTAAGCGTGCCTTACCTAGCTCGTAGCCTCTCAACTCCGAGTTCTAGCTTAGCGCGAAGTGTCAGAACGAAGTGCAAAGGCAGCAATGGCGAGGCCATGCACATTGCTGTTGTTGGGTGCCCTCGTCGTTCTCTCACTGCTGGTGAGCCCCATCGATTGCTCCCGCAGCTCAGCGAGCACAAGCCAACAAAGACGGTCGGCAACAGGCAGGCACATGCCGCGATGGCTGGCCACAAGCCGACGCTGCACCAAGGCCCTGCAGCTTCCTGCAACCACACGGCTACTCCATCGGTTGGCTACGGCTCCGGCGCTTGGTTGTCCGGCGCCGGCGCGACCTACGGTACTACGCGCCCCGAACGGCGACGGGAGCGACGGCGGAGCGTGCGGGTACCAGACCGCCGTCGGGAAACAGCCGTTCGACTCGATGATCGCCGCCGGCAGCATGCCGCTTTACAGGGGAGGCGAGGGCAGCGGCGCCTGCTACGAGGTAAGAGAAACGCACTAACTCAGCTTGTGTGATCTCTCACACTGTCAATGTCTCGATGTAACCCCATTGTTCAAGGTGCAACCTTGCGGACTGTTCTTATTTACTCATGCTTCTTATATATGTGCAGGTTAAGTGCACGACCAATACGGCGTGCTCCGGCCAGCCGGCGATGATCGTCATCACCGACCAGTCCCCAGGCGGCCTCTCCCCGAGAGGTCGCCCACTTCGACATGAGCGGCACCGCCATGGGCGCCATGGCGAAGCCCGGCATGGCCGACAAGCTTCGTGCCGGCGGCGTGCTCAGGATCCAGTACAGGAGGGTGCCGTGCAAGTACCCCCGGCCTGACATCTCGTTCAAGGTGGACCAGGGCGCGAACCCGTTCTACTCTCTTCGACGTCCTCATCGAGTTCGAGGACGACGACGGCGACCTCAGCGCCGTCGAGCTCATGGAGGCCGGCTGCAACACGTGGATACCGATGTCGCACACTGGGGAGCAATGTGGCGGTTAACAACGGCCAGAAGCTGAATGCGCGTTCGCGCTCCGGCTTACCTCCGACTCCGGGGTCCTCGTCGCCAACAACGCCATCCCTGCCGGGTGGAAGCCCGGCATGACGTACCGCTCCCTGGTCAACTACCCCTAAATTAAAACAGTTTGTCCTGTTTCACGGTTCAGTTTCCACTTTGCTTGGCCTGCTATATTTTAGCTGCTGCCCATGGCGGGAAATGTGCGTCCGGGTGTTGCGAAAGGCGGTGTTAGAGGAAGATTAGAGGAAGAGAGGTTGAAGAAGAATGGTTTTCTTCCCTCCCCCTGACTTACCGTCTCTGCAGTCCCCTAGTGATGTCTGAATCTCTGTTGTAACTTTATTTCTTCTTCCTCCCCGGTTTGTTGTTGTGGAGAGAAGCTTGAGCTGCGACAAATATTGCATGCCAATTAGTCATCATGTTTTGTATATTTTTTTCTACAATGCAGGCCTGTCAAGTTTCAAGAGATTATTTTTTTTTACTGCATACCGACAGTATTACAACAACTTAATCATGCCATAGGAGTATACTGGCTACTGAAATCTGATTGTGTGTTTGTACTACTGATCCTTTCAAAGAAAATGTAATTCTTTACTAAACCCACTCCTGGACCGAAGAAATGAATCACTGCTACGATACCTCATCATCATGTAAAAAACGGACAATTGAAATTACCACCTCAACCTCAAATTCCATACTAACCAGCCAGAACGGGCCGGTCTCACTATACATATGATTGACCAGACAGTGTGACTATTATTTGCATGTGTGCTACAGTACCATCTAAGTGAAGCTCTATCTTTAATTACTCCTTAGGAGTAGAAAATAATTTCCCTGTTTATATTGTAGCCTCTGTATAAATAGATGCATAGCTCTGTTCCTCCTTAAACATGCAAAGCATGCTCTGTTTCGCCTTATTTAACAAGTTTTCATCTCCCATAACGGCCCATACTAAATAAATCCTATGAAGCTCAACTGCATTTCATCAGTTTCACCTTAGCTGTAAACTCCTGCCGACAATGACACATGCCGCTCGATCTCAAAGAATAGCAGGCGGCGGGACAGAGACTATCTTGCTAAACAACACAAACTGGCGATTGACTGCTGACGTGGAAGGACGCTATCTAGTCGTCGTCGGGATCCCCATCAGCTACAGATGAGATTGCGCGCATGTTCCGCGTTCCGAATCTTGGCGTCGTCTTCGTCTTCCTCCTGGGCTCGGTTGGTTGGCACACGTCATGCAGCAGCTGCAGCATTTCCGGGCGGCCACCAACCGAGCATCCGGCGTGATCGTCGCGCATGCATGCATGCATGGCCCGGCGCTGCTGCCTTGCAGCATTTCCGTCCATTGTCGCATCCCATGTGGCGAGATTCTCGCGGCCGGATCCGAAGCTGAATGCAAGTCATTATCTTCGCACATGCACGGCCATTGTCCCCCCTATGTCCGTGTGTTATTGTTCCCGTGGGGTCAAAACCCTTAACATGTTGCTTGGTCGTATCTAATCTTACTACATATTGCTCGGGGTTTCCACACAGATTAAAGAATTAGCTTGGTGGACGTCTGTTGCTCTCAACGGACGGCAGCATGTTCTGAGTGCTATGTTAAAAAACTTTTTTTTTCGGGCGGTAAAACATGAGGCCGGCCTCACGACCAAAAACTTAAGGGATCAACTTTTGAAGTGAAAGCTTACTTGGACCACAGCGAAAATGGACTTTGGAAATCGAATATGATTTTCGAGGTGGTCCATATCTGTCAGAAACAACATTCGAAAACAAGAAGGCTCACATAAAACAAAATGGGCATTTTTACAAATAGACACAGGCGACCTTTTTTTTTGAGCAAAATAGACACAGGTGACTTGCCTTGGACAATCCTCCCACAAGTCAATTTTAACCATTGTACTACATGGTGTTGGTGGTGGAATTTGGCAGGAAGATTATGTTTTGCAGGGTGCATGGCGGTGCTTTGTTAAAGCTGGATACATGGGAGATGTCAGGCATACGGATCACGGCTCGTGAAGAATCGGGCGGATTACCATAGGTACATGCAGGAGCTTGATGGCCAGCAATAAAAGGAAAGATACGTACATGTATTCGGATTATATGTGACGTGTGTGTTCTGGCCGAATAAAATATTACTTGTTCGGTTATTAGGTTCCAAATCGTGTTGGGTTAGGTTAGTGTCCAGGTTTCACGTAGCCTTTGTTTCTTCGACTCGTCTAAGGTCGAGGCCAGCCGCCCTATAAAAGAAGGGTGAGGGCAGATTGTATAGGCCCCCATCAATTATCAAACACATCTACTACTTCGTTTTTCCTTTTGTTTCCCTTTACTGCTTTGTCAAGTAAAGTAGTCGCCTCTTCCGCGTAAGTAAAGATCTCTTTGTTGATTTGTCGGGTAAATCATCCGGTGATCACCACGTTAGCGTGATCGGTATCCTTTGCTGTTCTTGTTTAAAAAACAGCCGGTGACCTCGCCGTAATCGAGGTCTTTACCTTTTATTTGATCAAGATCGTATTGTTGGCCCAAGATCCGAATTTTGGCGCTAACAAATTAGCGACTCCCCTGGGGATCGATTGATTCGGCTATAGGTCACAGCCGAATTTCTATTTTTCCTTATCACCAAATCGATCTGCTATTGTTCTTCATCGCTTTGCTCCGATAGACGGGTGATCCTGTCGTACCGACGCGCTGACTGCTGTGCCGCTAGTTGCGCTGCGTATTTTCTGTGGTGCGCTCTTGCGAACAGCCACGATCTGCGCCGCCGGTGTTACGTGGGCTTTCCGTTGCGCAGCACTTTGCCGCTTGCCTGCGCGTGTAGCTGCACAAGTTGGTGCTGCTCGCTGTTGAAAAGCATACGACAAGAAAGAAAGGGCATACAGGAGTCATCAGGTGAGTAAGAATTGAGGAACTGGGATACGTACACGTGAAGTCTTTCAAGTCTGCATCAAGCCTGAGGTAAGTAGCCATTGTAAGTAGCACAATCGCACCTCTTAAATATGGCTAATCAATGGGAATGTGTTACATCTCTAGGGTTTGATTTGCAATATAATAGCCCTTACTCGTATGATGCTAGTACTTTAAATATCAAACACTTTAGCAGAATGCAACAAGAATATACAGTTCCTAGTTCATCGGCAATTTTCACACCTAACATAGTTACAGAACCAAGTATGCCGTTGACTAATCATTGTGGCCGAATTAATATGATGGATTCGGCTAATTGTTTTGAGCCATCTTACGATACAAATGCTTGTACACTGGGGGGCACATCTTTCACTTTTCCACCTGTAAATGGTGCACCCGATGTAGGCGGATCGGCTCAAACATCACCAAATAGTTTTTACAGCCGATTACGTGAAATTTTAGAAAGTAGATATGCGCCTGCAACCCAAGAGGTGAGTAATGTCACGCTTGAAGATCTTTCTAAGGATGATCGACAGGAGATCGAGAGTGAACTTGCAGAATGGACGGCCAAGCGGCGGAAGGAGAAGTTGTTGCAGAAGTTGGCATGCTATCAAAGAGCACGGGAGGGTGTCGTCGAAAGGGTGACAACATCAAGCTCTTCTATTGACCAAGTACTCCCTCCGTTTTTCTTTTGTTGACGTTCCGACAGCTCCAGCCAGTTCATTTCTAGTTCTTTTTCCTGTCCGGAGCGACATCAAAACGCGAACGGAGGGAGTAAGTAAACCTATCTTTTCTGAAATAAATACTCATTTGATTGAGACATCGGTAACTGCACAATCTAGTCATGCATTTGATTCTCATAATATGAACAGAAATTTATATTTGCACACAAAAGAACAAGGGCCGGCTACTGATGAGTTTGTAAAGCCGGCAGCTATATTTGTTGAGGAGGAAAGGGAGCCTTTTATTTTGCCATCTGAATTTCATGTAAAAATAATGGATGATCAGATTGGAGAGGAAGGAGAAAATAAATGGCCAGGTACTACTAGGAGTTTCAGTTCACATGGAGCAGCTGGTAGCCATCATGTTGATGTGCATGAGAGCTCCAATATGCTTGTAGAGGTTGCTGCCGAATTCATGGGAGATTCGGCTAATGGTCAAATTTCTGATTTAACTAAATTGGATGGTGGTTTGGTTATTGGTAGTGGAATTACAATGAAATATATCGGCCAATTTATTATGCAATGTAGGGAGGCCGGTACTGATATTTCATTTAACTTGAAGTTATTACCATTATCCTCGCCGTGTGTTGCATCTATATGTTTTGGTCTGCTTGTTCCAAATTTATTTTGTGTCGAATTAACAGGGAACAAGTTGACACATTATTTTTGTCTTAGGGATACAAAGCTAATGTCTGATACAGTGAGAAAGACTGATATCAAGGTGATAGAATATAATTTTAAGATATCGGTCAAAGAGCATAAGAACAAATGTATATCTGAATGGGTGGACGTCAAATCTGAACCATTAGTTTGCTGTGCATTAAAGCCGTATTCACAAATTGATGATGAGGCAACATGCGAGCTGAAGCTAGCTGATGGAGGAGCTAAAGAAGTAATGATTGGCACAATGCCTTGTAAAATTGGGAATGCTGTAGGAGGTGCAGTGTTTGTTACCGGATCAGATACAACACGTCAAGTGGATCAAGTGCCGGTTGTTGTCGGACCATGCATAGGACATGTCAGGGGAGTTGGACTTGGGAAAGCTATGCGTGAGGACAGGCAGCAGGCAGAGCAGCGCCGGGCGTTCTTTGATGGATCTCATGCTCTACAGAACCGAGAGTTGGTTGGTGCCGGGAGGATGGGAAATAAACATGCCAGATTTGGCACAGTGCCTGATCTAAGTGGTTTCACTGATTGGTAGAAGAAGGTTAGAGCTGATATGATCATGAATCAGCATGTGGTTGGTCCTGGCTTAGTGCTTCAATCCAGAATGTCAGGATATATGCACAGTTCAGAGAAGAGGTGCAGCGTACAGCCTGAACTGCCACATTATTTGGCTGGACGAAGTGCAATGCAAGGTGATGGGTCATGCATGGCGACAGGAAAGGGCTTCACGATGGAATTTTTAAGGAAACTCAGGGGAGAATTTCCAATGGCAAGGAAGTTGGCACAGTGTTGAAAAAGAAAATGATTTGGGTCCCAAAAGGTACTGTACAAGTTGATTCTAAGCTTAATTTTCAAGTGTCAAGTGATGCTCGCAGGACAACACAAATAGCAGAGCCGAAGGAAATGTCTAAACAACTTCTGGCTGGGTGTAAAGGAAAAAAGGTCGGTCAACATAGTTTTGATCGTTCATGGGGTTCCCAAGAACAACGACGAGATCAAAAGCATGTATATCAGTACCCAAATCATTGGCGATCACATCATCAATTTGCATCACCTAGCATGCAGATGCATGGTGAATGGAATTCATATCCTGGTATGTATTCTTGTTTACCGCTGTTTTGGTATGATTTTTGGATGCCATATTATGAATCTTTATATTTTAATTGGGCTTTACCATGGTAGTATGCATGTGATTGGCTATCATGGCCGTATCATGAATATTGTTATTAGGCCTGATTAATTACTTGCTAAAGGATGCCGAAATAACACAAGTTCCTGGTAATGTTATTTACTAGCAATTATTTCGGCTGTGGGTTTACTATTGTCCTAATTAAAATAGACATGCATGGCCGATGTTTATGTAGCATCGCCCTCACCAGAATCAGTAGGTATATGTCTGATATTTTGAATGGCACTATGTTTCTGTTTTCTCCCTAGTGATACATGGCCAGTATTTCTGTTTGTCTACATCGTAGAAAGCATGGTTATGAATATCTGGCCGACGTTTTGCTTGTCATTGTGTGAGGAAAGGCCGGACTATTCATTTGGCCATACTAAATGTTTTTCGAGCAAGCAAGCTGTACTGAAAAACAGGGGGGCATGTGTTGGTGGTGGAATTTGGCAGGAAGATTATGTTCTGCAGGGTGCATGGCGGTGCTTTGTTAAAGCTGGATACATGTGAGATGTCAGGCATACGGATCACGGCTCGTGAAGAATCGGGCGGATTACCATAGGTACATGCAGGAGCTTGATGGCCAGCAATAAAAGGAAAGATACGTACATGTATTCGGACTATATGTGACGTGTGTCTTCTGGCCGAATAAAATATTACTTGTTCGGTTATTAGGTTCCAAATCGTGTTGGGTTAGGTTAGTGTCCAGGTTTCACGTAGCCTTTGATTCTTCGACTCGTCTAAGGTCGAGGCCAGCCGCCCTATAAAAGAAGGGTGAGGGCAGATTGTATAGGCCCCCATCAATTATCAAACACATCTACTATTTCGTTTTTCCTTTTGTTTCCCTTTTACTGCTTTGTCGAGTAAAGTAGTCGCCTCTTCCGCGTAAGTGAAGATCTCTTTGTTGAGTTGTCGGGTAAATCATCCGGTGATCACCACGTTAGCGTGATCGGTATCCTTTGCTGTTCTTGCTTAAAAAACAGCCGGCGACCTCGCCGTAATCGAGGTCTTTACCTTTTGTTTGATCGAGATCGTATTGTTGGCCCAAGATCCGAATTTTGGCGCTAACACATGGCTCTAATCCCACCCGGCCCAATGTATATGTGTAGCCAAAACCCTTTCCACGCCACCCCTATTTGACCCACCACCGCCCTTGGACCCAAACATCTGGCCCAAATCGAACTGATGGCCACTAAGCTGGCCCAGACGAAGCCGTTGTCTGTTCGTAACTTAATTCATCGCTATTTTCCAAAAAAAAAAAAAAACATCACACCTATTTGATGGCGTCCAGCGGTTTGGTGTCTGCGGAAGCGGCAGATCCCTAGCGCCGCCATGTCGCCTACCGTCATCGGCGGGCCATCGCCGCTGCTTCCGTTGGACATCCTGCGCGAGGTGCTGGCACGCTGCGACCACGAGACGCTCGTCCGCTGCGCCGCCAGCAGCCGGCTCCTCTGCCGCTGCATGTCAGAGGACCCGGCGTTCCTCCGCCGGCATGCCGCCGCCGCCGGCAGGTTTGTCCCGTCCCTCTTCCTGGGCCTCTTCCACTTCTCACGGCGCGGCGGCACTCGCTTCATCGAAGCCCCGGAGCCGGCCATTGTCCCGCGCGAGCCCATCCGCGCCTTCCTGGCAAACAACGCCAGGCTCCTAGAATCATTCGACGAGCCCGGAACATGCCGCGACGGTCTCGTCGTCCTCCGGCGAGGCAGGTATACGAAGTGCAAAACCGCCGAGCTATGCGTCTGCGACCCCATGACCGGCCGCTGCTGCCTCCTCCCGGCGCCAGAGGTCTACGACCAGTCGCTCGCCTTGCTCGTCGGGGAGAATGCCAGCGCGACCAGTCCCTTCCAGCTGCTCGCCGTGAACCTGTCCTTGGTCGTCCCTTACGCAATCATCCAGCTCTTCTCGTCACCGCAGCCTTTTCCGGTGATCATGCCAGGCGGCGCATGGGGCCCTGTCTGCAGAGTTGCCGTGCCACGTCGACTCAATCTTAGTGTCAACCCTATGCACACTCCTGTCGTCATCAACCGAGTTGCCCACTGGCTAAGCGATACCTATGCGTCGTGCGATGTGCTGGCCCTCCACATTGATGCTGGACGCGTGGAGATAATCCATGGTCCATGGAAACATTCGCAAAGCAAACCGAGCTCACTCATCCTGGCAACCACGGCTGACCGGAGGAGGCTGAGCCTTGTTGCGGTCGAGGAACTTGTGATTTCTATGTGGATGCTATCGGAGGATAATCCAGCTTGCTGGGAACAGAACAGGAGGGTTATCAGGGAAGGGATCATTGAGCCACCCAAGTGGATCCGCCTGGATTGGTTTGGCCAGAGGAGCGGTGCCGTGGTCATGTCTATGCACTGCTTGCCGGGTATGCTGGTGCTCAACCTAGAGACGAGGGAGGTGGCTCACATGCCTGCCGAGGACAGTCCAAGCAGGCCAGCTTACCTATACGAGATGGACTTGCCGTCACTCGTTACTGCCCTAGATGGAATCCGCTTCAATTCAGCTTGATAGATGGATGATATATATATCTTCAGAGTTTAAATTCCAACAGACAATATATTGTGTTGCCTTCCCTCTCGATAGACAAACTTATTCCAAAAGAATTAGTTTCAGTAGAAAAGCATTACAATTTTTTTCTTTTTTATTGATTGTAGTTTTGAGTTCCCTTTTAATTCTATATAATATTTTTTAGCTAAAGGCATGTGCGTTGCCACGGATATAGGAATTTTTTCAACCACGATATGGAACCAAATATACAAATTAAGTTGATGTGAGAAAACTAAACTTCAAGCTTCAGCTACAGGCAAAGAGTTTTTAACATGAACTTACATAGACGTTATTTTTTAGAATAGGAAAGCATTATAGCATTACAATAAGGTGTTGCATTTTACAAACAGCAAGAACCCATTGATTGCCAGGGACTATGAAGACATGAACTGCATCGAATTGTATCTCATCTTGAAACAACAAAGGCGCAAACAATTTAAACTCGGCATAGGGGTGGGGGTTGTGTGCTGTTTCTGCGTGGGGTGGTAAGAGTGAGTGCGTTTGTCATAAAAAACAATTCAAATGAATTGCTTGTGATGATATGTTAGAAAGTAGTCATGTTATTTAATTTGAAAGTAAAGAATCTGTACATCTCTCCGCCGTGTGGTGCATTGGTTATGGACAACTGGAAGCCGCAGATGAGATGACCATCGCTTCAGCATGGTCACACAACGATTCGGCCCAAACAAGCAGCAATGTGTTTTTGAAGGAAGACCAGGTCACACATCTTGTGCGCCGATGCCTCGCTCACTGCTTGTTACCACATAGTCGTACTCACATTCAGGTTGTCGGAAGGAATTCTTGTCTCCATACTTGACATACTTTTTTCCCTGAGGCATCCATCCTTGACACTCCAAAACCTTTTATTTTTCATGCAGGAATATCCGCCCTCCTATGTGATGCGGATCACTAATTACTGATGGAAGCTGCTTGTTGGGCAACTGGAAAACTGGAAGGTGCTCTGCCCAGTTGGGCAACTGGATCAAATGTGTCATCTTATTGCTGGATTACGGGAGATGAGGAAAAGACCTGGAAGAATCTTGATGGGAGCTGCACAAGGTCAGTCTGGGTGCTGAAGAATGGGATGAGCCATGGCCGTATGATCAAGTGCGAACAATCGGAGCAAGACAATAACTGATGGGTGGCAAGGGTGAGAGATGTAGGTAGGTGTGCTTGTTGGAAAAGGGTCAGCCAGTGGGCTGTGTAATGAAGTGAATTCTCTTAACTGCACTGTAAACGATGTTTTGCCTGGTTGAAATACATCCTAGAACTCTAAAAAAAAAAATTACTGATGGAAGCTTGGGCCCTAGTCCTAGCTTCAACCTGCAAGGACCGCGCGTCCCTCCGGCGACAAGATGTCGAGTACCGCAATGACAACTAAACTGAGGTCATGGAGGCATGGTAAGATCCATTGCATCATCTAGAGCATTGGATTCCATGGACAACACTTCAGGCCCAGGATTTATCACCATCAAACCGAACGACTTACCACAGGTCATCAGGAACTAAGGACCATGAGTCAAATATCTAATAGTTTGGCCAAATAAGCTGAGGGTATGTTAATTTCCCTGACATGCTTAGGCATCTTGTATGGCTACTGTTCATTCTCTCCTTGTCGAGTGCAAATATACTTGTAAAGAAAAAATCATGCAACCAAATGGCCACTTGGGACTAGCTGTATATGTCACATGTGCTGCTCCTTTTGTCTGCAATACAGTAATAGTACTCTGTCCGTGATACCATCTTTGTTGCGGACCGAGGACCCATCTTGAGTCCTCGGGAAAAGTTCCTGTGCTACCGCGGGTTCCCGTGCTACCGTGCTACCACTCGGAATAGCGCAAAAACGATGCAACGAAAAATTGCAACAAAAATATGAATGGATAGTGCATGCAACGATCTACAATTCATATTTTTGGTTGAGGTGCAACCGAAGCTCGTACAAGAAGATACAAAAAAGAGAAATCAGCCTGTGAATAGTAACGGGTTGCGGGTGTGTGATGAACAGTTGCAACCCGCACTGTTCACAGCCTGATTTCTCTTTTTTGTATCTTCTTGTACGAGCTTCGGTTGCACCTCAACCAAAAATATGAATTGTAGATCGTTGCATGCACTATCCATTCATATTTTTGTTGCAATTTTTTGATGCATGTTTCTCGTACTACAGTGCTCGGTAGCACGGTAGCACGAGAAGGGCCGGTTGCACCGTTCGTGCAACCGGCCCTTCTCGTGCTACCGTGCTACCGAGCACTGTAGCACGAGAAATATGCATCGAAAAATTGCAACAAAAATATGAATGGATAGTGCATGCAACGATCTACAATTCATATTTTTGGTTGAGGTGCAACCGAAGCTCGTACAAGAAGATACAAAAAAGAGAAATCAGGCTGTGAACAGTGCGGGTTGCAACTGTTCATCACACACCCGCAACCCGTTACTATTCACAGGCTGATTTCTCTTTTTTGTATCTTCTTGTACGAGCTTCGGTTGCACCTCAACCAAAAATATGAATTGTAGATCGTTGCATGCACTATCCATTCATATTTTTGTTGCAATTTTTCGTTGCATTATTTTTGCGCTGTTCCGAGTGGTAGCACGGTAGCACGGGAACCCGCGGTAGCACAGGAACTTTTCCCCCGGTTGCACCGGAACTTCTCTCCGTGCTACCGTGCTACCGAGCACTGTAGCACGAGAAATATGCATCGAAAAATTGCAACAAAAATATGAATGGATAGTGCATGCAACGATCTACAATTCATATTTTTGGTTGAGGTGCAACCGAAGCTCGTACAAGAAGATACAAAAAAGAGAAATCAGGCTATGAACAGTGCGGGTTGCAACTGTTCATCACACACCCGCAACCCGTTACTATTCACAGGCTGATTTCTCTTTTTTGTATCTTCTTGTACGAGCTTCGTTGCACCTCAACCAAAATATGAATTGTAGATCGTTGCATGCACTATCCATTCATATTTTTTTTGCAATTTTTCGTTGCATCATTTTTGCGCTGTTCCGAGTGGTAGCACGGTAGTACGGGAACCCGCGGTAGCACAGGAACTTTTCCCCGTAGCACGAGAAGGGCCGGTTGCACCGGAACTTCTCAAACGGTTGCACCGGAACTTCTCTCCCCATCTTGATTGTTTATGGAGGAATCAACAGGTTGCTCTTGGTCTTCGTGATCCGAGGAGCTGGCAGAAGCAGCTGGCACCGTTCTTTTATTTTACTGAACATGTAGAACCCGTTGTTTTGTATGTTCCAGAAGTGTCGTGTTCCAGTTAGCTGCTCTGAAGCAGGGGATGATGCTTTAGTTGCTTTAGACAGCAGCCCAGTTGGCTTGCTTCAATTAATATATCCCCGCTCCTAATGTTTAGAAACGCTGGTCATCGGCTCTAGTGTTACTTGACTCTGGCTCTAGTGTTAGATCGATCGATCCAACAAGTGCCCAAACTTTGCCGGGGACCAAAGAACAAGCTCGGTGATGCTCTTGCGGGTGCTGTCCCCGCACTGCTCGCCGCCGGGCCCTCTCGCCTCAGTGCCTGCACGCTGCAGGCATCGGGGCCGTGTCTGCGCCGGAGGCTCTCGTCCGGAGCGGGCTCCGGCCGGAGTCCGTGCCGCGGCACGTGGCGGTGGTGATGGACGGGAACCGGCGGTGGGCGCAGGAGCGGGGGCTGACGACGGCGGAGGGACACGAGGCCGGGCGCCGGTCGCTGGAGCAGACGGTGCGGCTCTCGCGCGCCTGGGGCGTCCGCGCGCTCACGGCCTTCGCCTTCTCCCAGGAGAACTTCGGGCGCCCAAAGGCAAGTGTCCTCTTCGCTCCCTTTTCCCTGGCTGCTGATGACTCGCCGAGCTTCGTTTGGTTCTGCTAGCTGCTCACGCGGATCTGAGATTTGCAGGCGGAGGTTGAGTTCGTCATGGGCATGTGTGAGCGGGTGCTACGCGAGAACATGGACGAGTACGCTAGGTGCGCACCCCACAAAATCCGTGGGCATTTGTTCACGTACGCCGCAAGATCATGTATGAGGAGCAGCATGGTGGTGACGTTCTTCCTTTTGTTCTGTGCAGGGACGGGATCCGGGTGCACGTCATCGGCGACCCCTCCAGACGGCCAGCCTCTCTGCAGAACGCCATTCGAGAAGCAGAGGAGATCACAAAAAACGGCTCGCATCTCCACTTGATGCTAGCGCTCTGCTACAGCGGGCGGTGGGAGATAGTGCAAGCGTGCCGGGAGCTCGCCCGGGAAGTGCAGGGCGAGGTTCTCAGGCCGGAAGACATCGACGAGTCGCTGCTCGCCGGCAAGCTCGAGACGAGCATGGCGGCCGGGGAGTTCTCGTCCGCTGACCTGTTCATTAGGACCAGCGGCGAGCTTAGGCTCAGCAATTTCTTGCTGTGGCAGTGCGCCTACTCGGAGCTCTACTTCACCGACACCCTGTGGCCTGATTTTGGGGAGGCGGAGTACCTGCAAGCGTTGCGCTCATTCCAGAGCAGAGAACGCCTTTTTGGTCAAAGAAAAATTCGCGAGCAGTGAAGTAAAAAAAGGTGTGTATGTTCAAACGTTTGATAAGACATGTGCACTGTTTAAATGATCATTATACCTCAATTATATTTACCAATATTTAAGCTTTCATTGTCTCATAGTACTTTCAAGTTACTAGCTCATAGATCAATTTCGGTGGCCACATTTGACATCAAGATTGAGTGTTTAATCTCTATGCAATGACAATGTTTTCAAATATGGTATCCCCTATTGTAAACTAGTAGACACCAGGCAGGTGCGCAGCTAGATTCTATTCTATCTATTTATTTATAAAAGAAGATGACCCTTCCACCACGGTGTCAAAAAAAAAGCCTATAAATTCTCACAAAATAGCAAAACATCTAACCGTAAATCTCCTCTTAGTGCAACGTCACACCCCAATCACAACTCTATGAAATTGTTAATGTTTCTTGACTCATTACTTCATTGCTTATTTTGGGATATTATTGTGTCTTAATGCAACATCACATCCTAATCACAACCCCTTTGCGCGACTCATGAAGAAAGGGGTATCATTTGTTTGGGATGAACAATGTCAAAGAGGATCCTGTTCTGGCAGCTCCAATTAAAAGATACCTGTTGATCCTCTACATTGTCAGCAACCAAATTCTATAAGTGCTTTATTGGGCCAACACAATGACAAAGGAAAGACGGTGGCTTTCTACTATTTGAGTCATGCTATGGTGGTGCAGAAAATAACTACTCACCCATTGAGAAGTTATATGTTTGGCCTTAATTTTTGCCGTGAAGAAGTTGAGACACTACATGCTAACTTATCAAATCCAGCTTGTCGCATGCAAGGGCGGATGCTATAAAATATGTGTTGAGGCAGCCCGTGCTCGCAGGGCACCTTGGAAAATAGGCTTTGCTTATGGAGTTTGATATAACTTATGTGCCAAAAAAAGCAATCAAGGGGCAGGCATTTGGCGGAGTTTCTAGCAGCCCACCTTGTGCCAGATGACGCTCCTCTTATCATCGATCTTCTAGATAAAGAGGTTTTCATAACCGAACTTGAGGAGCCTTGGGATCTTTACTTTGATGGAGCCTCACGCACAAAAAATGATAGCAATGGTGGTCTTAAACGACGAGCGGGTGCGGGAATGATTTTCAAGACGCCTCGAGAAGTCGTACATAGCTCTTTCTCCCTTCTCAAAGATGAATGCACCATTAACGAAGCAGAGTATGAAGCGCTGATCTTTGGCCTTCTTCTCGCTCTTCCAATGGAGGTTCGCTCACTACGAGCTCATAGTGACTCCAAACTCATTGTACGTCAAGTGAATGGCATTTATTAATTAGGTACACAAATTAGCTAGAATTGGTCCCGTACTATTGTGCAGCCAAAAGATTAACAAAAAGTTTGAGAATATCAAAATTATCCATGTACCATGAAGCGGAAATGTGCCCGCCGATGCATTGGAAAAACTTGCGGCAGCACTTGTTCTCCCGGAAGGGAACCCTACACAAGTTATTGTGGAGAAGAGATGGCTGCTCCCAGCCGCCTTGGAACTCATTCCCGAACAATACGAAATAAATTCTATCATGACGATTGCAGCTACGCAAGAATATTGGCGTAAGCCATTCCTCTAATACTTTAACCATGAGAGCCTTCCTGATGATCCTGTGAGAAGGCGCCAATTGTAGAGACAGCTCCCCTCTTATGACCATAAGGCAGGGGTCTTATATCGACACGCCTACAGGCAGGAGCTCCTTCTTTGATGTGTTAATCGAATCGAGGCTGATCAAGTTCTACAAGAAATACATCATGGTTTTTGTGAAGGGCACCAAAGCGTGGTCCAAAGATGTAGCATAGTGTTCGACTTGTTCGACTTGCCGGGTATTATTGGCCAAGCATCATGGACGATTGTTTGAGAGTGGCTTCTGGAAATCAGGAAAAAGGGTGGGCCAACCAGATCAGGGCCACACATAGGGCTACAGAGTCCAGGTCGCACTAGATCTGCGCATGTAGCAGCCTGTTCGATGGCGCAGCCGCTGGAGTGCCTCTCCGGTGGTCGCCCTGGATAACAAAAAGCGCGAGGAGGGATCCAACGGAACGGCAAGCTCGCCTAGGGTAATGAGATCTCGCGCGGGGGGGGGGGGGGGGGGGGGGGGGGGGGGGGGGGGGAGGATGGTCGGTGACGAGCAACGGCGGGTGGTAGAGGTGCGGCGGTGTCACAAGCTTGGTGTAGAGGTCCTCTGGCTGGGATTCTTGGCGCGCAAGCTGGGCCTTGCTGAGCAGGGTTTCGGCGTCGCACACGTCGTCAAAGGGGAAGACGGGAGAGCGGTCGTCGACGTGGAGGTGCCCACGTTGGCTCGACGGCGACGGGACAACAGTTGTAACTCGTTGAGCTTGACTGCAAAAAGAAGAAAAGGAAGGGTGAGGAATGGGCGTGAGTGCTTCACGCAGCTTGGGCCACGACAAATCGACGAGCGGCTCACCGCTGAGGGATGGATCCACGGCGGCACGAGAGAGATCCGGGTGTCGAAGATGAGGGAGATGGGCTCAGCTACGCCAGTCCTCTCAAAAGTGAGAGGGCGAAGTCCTTGGGAAGCATCTCTACCCCTCGGACCATCCGCGGCTTTGTCTCGAACAGTAGGGAAACACGATGGCGGCACGGCGAGTTGGAGCTCTGGAGCAGCCGTCAAAGACGAGAGGGAGGTGGCGGCAGAACGGGAAAGGAGTGGCTAGGGTTTCGGACCGGGAAGGGGAGCTCCTTTTAAACGGCGTCATACATGATTGGGGAGAGGAGACCGCGGGGGTGCGCCCAGTGGCTGGCGGCAAAGCACGATCAGCGAGGCCCAATAAGAGGAGATGAAGCAAGGGGCTGACTGGCGGGCCCGGCTGCCATTCACAATTTTGCCGAATAAAATCCAGCAATATTTCCGAATTAAAAGGGGCACTTCCTGGCTTCAAAAAATCATGAAAACTTCTGGAAAGATAGAGCAGACATCCAGCTCCAACTTTGCTTCTGGGTCCAAGTAGATTTGAGCAACATATTTGAACATAAATTCGAAGAACAGAGAGATTGGAGCGACCTTCTCCGAATTTTAAGGAGCGCTTCTAGAATTTGTATACTTTTAAAAAATTCTCTAAAATTCTCTTCTCTGATGTACTTTCACAGGAATTTTTTTTGTCAAGTTGAGTTGTGATTGGAAATTTTGAATTTCTTTACAAGCTTTGGTTTGCCAATTGTTTGAACATTTATTTTTGATTTCAGATTTTGTTTGGACTGAGTTTTGTTCAGTTTGGAGATGTCTTGCAGATCGGGCTTCAGGTGACATTGGGGTGTCACAACCAAGAGATAGCTTAACGATGGAGGCACATGCCCAGGTCACTAGGATACGCCAGGACAATTGCAATCTCCTGAGGATCTTAAGCTTCGACTAGCGCCTGCTGAGAAGTAAGGGCCGCAGCGTGGGGTGCCATTGCGTCACTACGTTCCTCCAGCTTGCGTAGTTGATCTCTTCAACGATGGCATGATATGCAGTGATGCGACCTTCATTGTGTTCCCTTAGGATACGAAACTCCTCCTGGTGGTTCAGTAGCACCTCTAACTTATCTTGGAGTTTCTCAGCCTTTTCATAATACTCTTGCCCTTTCTTGGGGATCACTTGATTTTTGTTCTCCAATAGCTTCAGTTTTCCCAAGAGCAATTCCAGTTCTGATGTCACGTTGGAGCATGCTTTCTTTACTTGCTCTAGTGAGGACTCAGTCTTTGCCTTCTCTCCCTTGAGAACATTCTCATCGAAGGCAACCAGACAAGGTCTCCCCAACAAGAGTTCTCTCAAGCTGGTGAGCTCAGAAATCAACGATGTTAGGTCAACCGGATGCAGCTCCAAGAATTCTGTAGTTCACTTTGCCGCTGCTTTATCAGTGAAACTGATAGCCCGTTCCTTGTTGACAGGTTTCTTCTTTATAGCACATTGGATCATACTCATATCAATGAGGACACAAGACGCGCACCGCCTCGCCTAGAAAGCATCTTCATCTCCAAAGGGAAGGCGCAAGCTACACTCACAAACCCAATCCCCAGGGGGCATACTGTCTCGACAAAGTAATCATCCTCATTGGATAGCACAGTGTGGAGATGATCCTCTACCATTTCCTTCAGAGCCAGAGCAGAGTCCAAGCCAAGATCAAGGCTTTCATCTCCTAAAAAAATTGCAAGTGAAGAAATCGTATTTCTACTAGTAGAATCCTGCTCATTGACCAATGTGTATGTGACGGTAGGCTTCTAGTGTGCTTGAGAGGAGCTGGGTTCATTATGGATTGGACATTGGCACTGGCGGCAGGGGCTGCATGGTCATTGGAGGCAATGGGTGCAATATGTTCGCACAAGGGTGCTAGCAGATCTTCAACGTCCTCACAAGTAACACCGATTGCATTCAGCATTTCGGCACTGATGTGTACGATCAAACAAACACAGTAAGTTAAATGGATGTTTTACTATGAGGCAACAAAAGGGGTGAGAGTTCGTGAGTTGCACACCTCTGGTTCTGGACGTGATCGTTTCTTCGACGCGTGCACACTGATGTCCCCATGAGGAGCCGCCTCGCGGTTGTTGCGATTCTTTGCAATAAGAACATCCTTGTCCGGGAAAGGTGGCATGATTGGCACTTGATGAGTCCTGGCTCGCACGTCTGGTGAACGGCACTATTGCACGGGTTTCGACGAAGGCAGTGTACGCGGCGACACAGGGTGAGAAGATGACGATCCGATCGGCTGTTTCTGTGTGACGGTAGCTGCCCAATTTCTGGGCAGAGCCTGGCGTGGCGGCGTGGAGTCGTCGCTCGATGATGAGATGGGTGATGGGCTATGCTCTGGCTTGACAATGGGAGCATTGGCGGACGATGGCCGTGCCGAACGATCAAGAACCCTCTCAACACGTCCAGACTTTGCCATGCTGACTTGGTGAGCCTTCTTGTTGAGGTCCTCTCCTCAGAGGTTCGGGTCGACCATTAGGTTCGTCAAACTGCCCCTAAATTTCGGCAACCGATCGATCCGGGGCAAACCCAAACAAAAGCGGTTCACTTGGGGTTACGAACCCATTCGAATGGATCCACAGCGCCGTTGTTCGCCTCTCTATTACAACGGGAATGCGGCACCGTTGTTCGCCTTTCTATTGCAACGGGAATGCGGCACTGTTGACTCAGCTTCATGGTTGATAACTCAAACGTTGTGCCGGTGTAGGCGGCTGTAGGCGATACGTGTGCAAATGTCTGACTGCACATGCAAACATGAAGCCCATCGAGGCCACATCATACAGAGTATCCTCGCATGGTTGGAAGGAAATAAGCACGGGCGGTAGCTATGTATTGCATTTCACCTGATTATACAAGAGCAGTACTATGACGTGTATTTTCTACGACACGTATACACGTCCACTGCACGTACTACTTGCTCCTCCTTCCCTTCTCATGGCCAGAGATGTATGCACAAGGGCCCTCTCGACAGTGGGAAAAAACAGACGTAGCGGCAAAGTCGACCAAATCTCACCATGGCCTGAGTCCATGGCTCGCGTACCTGGCCTGACCAAATCTCACCATGGCCTGAGTCCAGGGCTACAGACATTACGGGATGCCTCAATTAAGCTGATCTTCATGGAGCTAGTGTCGAGCCGTTTCGAGGTTGCCGCGTGGGTAGCCCTCTCACAGAGCTTCACGATGGACGACATCCTCAGGAAGATCCTAAAGGAGCTACACCGCGATGCCCATGCTCGCAGCGTGAATGGAGGAAGTGATACCAACGCCGATGGGGGCTACCATTTCCTCGTGGAGGCTGCGGAGCTGTCTCCGCCGGAAGGAGGTATTTGGTCATGCTCGATGACATATGGAAGTGGCAGATCGACCCGGGATTCATTGCCCGGGTATTCAAACATACAAAGTAGTATGAAAGTTCACATGGCTAGAATTTTTTTCAATCAAAGATGATGAAATCTGTGATTTTTGTCTTGATTTGTATGCTTGTACGCTCTAACAAACATGAATTTGGACATATTTATTACTTGTATAGATGTACACTTATGCAAACACATAATTCATTGTTTGTCAAACTTTTAGGCATTCAACTGAATGCCCTTGAGGGAGGTCCACCAGTGCTGTAAAACTTGACTATGTGTCGAGGAGGCCATAGACTATTCCTTTCATTACAAAAAAATAATTATTAATCACCAATGTACTTGGTCACTATATATGTATTGGTCACTATAGACTATGCCCTTGAATAAAGGGAGGTCCACCTTTCGTTACAATAGCTATCTTGTCACCAAGAAGCTTGGTCACATTTTGGGGGCTATTGTCACTATATGTATATATGTTGAGTGCCCTTCGCCAGTACCTTCCGGTCATCGATCGGTGTGGATCCTTCCCATTGGCCAGAAGTTAGTGGGAAACTCCAAGGCCAGCAGGCGTGCCTCAGAAGAACTACACCATATTCATCCACCTATGCTGCTGAACATTTGGAAACATCGGCACGACGTTGTCTTCAGAGCTCTGCCCCCTTCCCATGAGCGCCTTAGGCTAGCATGCAAAACTGATGCTGCCCTGTGGCGACACCAGGCCGATGTAGCAAACACCTGGTGTAATCTTTTTTCTTCCCCATGAGTTCCTAGAACAATTCTGTTTGTAAACTCTATTTGATGGATGGGCTTCGGCCTATCCCTATCAATGCAATTCAGGTGAGGGATGCTCTCCCCCTCCGGTGACCTGTCAAAAAAAAAAAAAAACCGTATATCCACCATAAATCTCAAACTTGGTCACTATTGATCAACTTTTAGTGATCAACAAAGGACAAAATTTCTTGGTCACTAAAACTCTTTTTCTTGTAGAGATTTTCTAAAATGTCCGGATATCAAGAAACAAGAACCCCACAAGCCACATGAAGATATCCCTCCACTCGCTCCGCAGCATTCCGCCAATCACTATCACCACACAAGGGCTCCTGCAGAGTAGATGATGAGATCCAAATGAAATCCCAGATTTGATTAGCTCCATATCCTCATAGACCTCATGCTGGCACTAGAGCAGATTCCTTGGAGAGAGTTAGAGAGGGGACTTGTAGGACATTTAGTTAGTAATTTTTTGTTCACATGATCCATGGCTTGGCTTGGCATATATGCAGCCATCCAAACAACCCGACAACTTATTAGCTTGTAGGATATTTTGTTCCCGTTTTTTGTTTACCATATAGGAATGGGCCGAATTAGTTTATGATCGACATCGTTAATATATACTTTGGTCTCGATGCATGCACGGACTGCGCGTCTTCATATGGTTGGTGGTACCACCAACCATGTTATAAAGAATGAAACCACTGCAGAGAGGCTTGGATAGTTGGAAAAAAAAAACAAAAAACAGGGACTTGTAAGTACAAAAGAAATTATATTTTAACCTAAGGAGCTTACAGCCTTTATTTGCACCAACCATATATAGACACACACACACACACAGCTTTGTTAGACTCGTAATAATTATGTAAGTCGGTGCACATCAAATTTAACCATCATACAAAGAGTAGCGACTGCAATCGAATTAAAGCTAAGAATGGGCCTTGAGAGACACGAGCGTCCCTAAGATACTGACAAGTACACCAATGACGGAGAAGGCCGTGATGATGGTTCTCTTGTTCCTGTAGAGAAACGCGTGTACCTTAGTCCACATCCGCCTGTTGACCTTGTACTTCTCAATCTCTACCATGACGCGGGAATAGCATGATCCGCGCAGGGGCAGGCTCTGAAGGATGGTGAAGAAGCCGAGCGCGTCCTTGTTGACGAGCCCTCCTCCTCCTTGCAGGAGGTGCTTGGTCCGCAGCTCCTGCACGTCCTCCTCCCTGTGCACCAGCATGGAGAGGAGGAGGACGTAGGAGCAGACGGCGGAGTCCTCGTCCGCGGCTTCAGGCTCTAGGAAATTGGGGGTCGTGCAGAGCTCGAGAGCCACCATGTTGACCAGAAAGCTCGCGCGTTCGTCGTCCAGAGAGAGTGGCACCAGGGAGAGCTCGGCGGAGAGGGCCCCTCTCTTGTTGACGCCCATGTGGATGAGCTCCGCGGTTCCCTTGGCTGCAGTGAGTGTGATGCCGATCTCGGCAAGCTCGATGGCGCTCGCTGAAGCCGATATCGACTCGAGTTTGGCTCGAGAGTACCGGGGCTTCCTGGTGTTGCTTTGTCCAACGATGTAGAACCGGAGGAAGCCAAGGAGATGCGGTGGCTCGTAGTCATCATCCAGGACGACTACAGGCTTTCCTTCCAGAACCTTGCGATCTTGCAGATAGTACCTCCAATCAGAAACAAAGTCAACCAAGTTCACAGGCCTGAACCTCATGACCGCCTCCACCACCTGCCAGGGGAGCTGGTTCTCCAGCAGCATCAGATCGTGGCGAAGGACCTTCCGGTTCAAATCAAAGAAGCTGCGCAACGACGGGTCCATCTCTCCGGCGCCATATGTGCACCAAAGCATGTACTGCACCAAGAAGCAAGCGTCGTAGAACATCATAGCTAGGAAGTCGAGGTCGCCGATACCTTCCATTGCGTCCTTGTCGTAGAGGCGGCGGGCGTCGTGCGCGGCCAAGATGACCGCACAGTACACCTCCTGGAGTGACTGACCTGACTCCTTGACGCAGTTGTAGGCAGCAACGTACTTCACCTTCTCCAACTTCTTCATCATCTGGTCTCCGACCCGGGCGCGGTGGTAAGGGCCCATGGTCACCATCCTCGGGACGGAGTACCATTCGTCGAACGCTCGGAGGCTTGGAGGGTACCGATGGATCTTCATCTTCCTCATGTCCATGTCAACCTTAAACTCCCGCGCTTCTTCCTCAAACTCACTAATCTGGTTGCTGTCATGGATCTGCACTTGTTCCAGATCGTGGCGGAAATCAACCTCAAACTCTTGTTCTGCTGTTTTCTCAATCAGATCTTCACATCCATATCGCGGAAATTGAAGGTGGCTGCCAGAAAACTCAGTGGCAGCATACTGATCATGCTCCACAGGAACACCAGGAGCCCATACTGCTGGTTGCATGGTCCAATAGTTGGACATCTGGAAGTCGCTAGGCACCCACCATACTGGAGCTGCTAATTCCATGCTACCTAGCTAGCTAGTTCCAATCGCCCAGCTGAAAGTATTTTCTGCTGCGAAAAGTAGAGTGCACAAATTAATCTGGCTATGGAGAGTTAAAAGGATCTAGAACACAAAGAAACCAGTGATGACTAATGTCATGGGGGAAAAACTAATGACTTGTTAGATCTGGGCAAAAAGGACGACTTACAGCCGGGCAGAAGAAGCATGGCCTTGTCGACGTTACTCATCATATATATAGAGAGCATATATTATATATAACAACCGGCCCATGTATGTCCATTGGAGTACCTTTTTTTTTAATCAGTCCGACCCCAAGCAACTGATCGATGACCACGTAGCATGTGGTTAGTCGTACTAAACGAATATACTGGTAGCTGAGGACAGCCTAGCTATTGGCCTGTTTAGCTTGCTCCTAGCTTGAAAACCAATGGCCATGCACTGTCTAATCTTTACCCGCAAGCACACACTACAGGATGGGATCGGACCATGTACCTGACCTGGAAAAAAATGTTGTCAACTTGTCATCGCAAGCTCTGATCCAGTGACATGTGGTACTGATGAGGTTGGTTTGTATGTTGTGCAAACTGTGTATATTATATGCATGTTCCTTGTACCATTAGCCGATGCCATGTTCATGCATATATACCAACCATGTTACTGTCGCATCGATTCATTAGAATTTGGAACAAGTTGTTATTCAATTACGGGGTGGGTGAAGAGGGCCCGAAGAAAAACAAAGCACCTATTACGTACCGTGGTTGTCTCTGAAAAGATCTGTATAGCAGAAGTGACCCATTTATAATTAAGACACCACATTTAAGAGTTAATTGAATCAACATCCTATCCCTCGTTGATTGCTACTACCTCCGATTCAAAATGTGTATCGCTGTTTGACTTTTTTATACGAAGTTTGGCCATTCATATTATATTAAACTAGTAAGTTGGCCCGCGCAAATTGCGTGGCTAGGTCAATTATATTTTGCTTTTATATTGCGCGGCTGACTTCAGCTCAGTTGGTTAATGCCTCAAGTGGTGAGGTCACCCACCAGGGTTCAAATCCTGGTGTGCACCAATTTGTGGAATAAGAAAAAACTCTCATTAGCAGCCTAAAATATAGTGGCGACGATGCCGACTTGGATGTCTTGAATCCAGACCGTGGGCTGGGGTTCAGGGATTTTTCTCGACCGGAGAAGGTTGAGCTTCTCTATCAAAAGAAAGCCGTGGGGGCGGTCTTATCCCCACCGGTCGAGTTTTTTTTAAATGTGCGGCTTGGTGAACAGTCAGGTGGCAATTGGCATCCTTAGTTTTATGTGTGTAAATCATATTACCTTAAAATTTTCATGTGGCACTTCTAAATGCGAAGTCGCTGACTGTTAAAACATTTTCCTATGGCTCATTTATATGATTCTATCAGTTTTCTTTCTTTTCACAGCCTGATGCATACTTTCACTTGACATGATCACAGCAGTACACGAACCTCTTTCAGCGGACTTCGTGGCACGGGATAATTTTCAAGAGATTTATGATCCAGCTGACCTATTTTTGAATTTTGATTGCAGCGACAGAGAGGTAAGCTGGTAACAAAATTATAGATGGCGACCTCTCTGGACTGCTAGGCTGGAGGTGGATTTTTTACCCTGATGGAGTGTTTCTGTGAGGGTGTGTTTGCTTGACGAAAGCCATTAGCCTATACGTATATACATACATGCTTAGGGTGGGGTCCCTCCGACAACGCTAGAGCTTTTTCTTCGCTTACCCTGTTACCCATGTTTTCCTTCTTACGTCAAGGTCATCGACCAAATAAAAGGCGATTCCGAAGCTCACTGCCTCACCAAAGCTCGCTGAGATCATCCGTCGCTGATGCCAACTCCTTGAGGCCAGCGTTCCACTTTCATCTGGCAGGTCAGCTGGTTGTAATTTCCATACCGTTGCAATGGAAACATGTGACGGAGTGCCGGGTGACCCAATGGCGACCTGTGCTGTTGGAACAACCTATTGATCAGCTTGCCGCCGCATCAGGATCCTGTGCCACCTAAGGCGCTCTCTCTCTCTCTCTCTCTCTGAGCAATCACCCAAGCTCTCTTGATTTGCTCTCGCTCTTCCATGCGTTGCCTTCAAATTCATCTCTAGATGTTGCTAGCTAATCTTGCGGGCAGTGTTGTTGGCGGGCAGACCACCTTGAATCGACCACTCTTATGCCGTCCTCCCCGTGTTATCACGTCGAAGCCATTGCTAATCCGGTAGCTGCCGCTCTGCCACTGTCGGATCATACCTGATGATCGTTCCGTGCTACATGATCTTTCTCATGCCCGTCGTTGTCGTGATTCGTCAATGCCGAAGTCCCATTGGACATTGTTGAGGGTTTGCTGACTTTGGTCCCTCCACAGCAATATAGCCGAACAAATAGAAGTCTCTTGTTTCGTTTCCTTTTTCTTGTGTCCCAGGCTATCGGCAATAGTGTTTTGAGTCGTAACAGGAATGGACACGGAGTCAGGTTGTCCATCGTACTTAATGTGAAGTCTTCGTTAATCTAGACCGTTCAATCTACATAAAATCCAATGGTTTATATTTTTTCTTTTTTCAGATTAACGTGGTGATTTCGTAGCCTTGAGAGCGAACGTGGTGGCTCCTTTGGACCTTCAAATACTAAGATAATAGATTTTATCCAAACATACACAAATATGAGTTACGAAAATGACCGTGTACAACCGTGGACTGTGACTCACCCTGTAGGACCAATATGGCAGTGACACATTAACAAAGACAGCGGATGACAAGACGGTATGACACGCAAAGAACGTTGTGTAAGTGGCGCCGTTATCGATGTCTGTCGTCGTCTATGATTTCACGATTAGTCGGACCCATCCGATGTCGCACGGCTCTACGGTTTTCGTCCTGAACGAGGGCACCAAAAGTATGAGGGTTACTTTCCCCGGCGAGCTCGAACGCATGTAAAATCAAGCGATTCCACAAGTGGCGCCGCCACCAATCAACCTATGTGCGAGAACATAGTTCAAACGCCCACAACACGAGATGCCTACCATAAGGCTAGAGATGACGGCCTTGTGGGGGCAGGAATTGCCGTGGTCGAGTATATGGCAGATCAGCATCGCTGCCGACGAGGTGCCCCGCCGTTGATGCTCAACCGACATGAGATGGTCGAGAGGTTGACGACGAGGGGTATGACTTGGGCCAATTCGGGCCAAATAATACTACAAGAAAAGTGCCGATTTATGACATTTTCAGAGGGCACATTTTGCATTCTATCACTATTTTCTGGCTTTTTTTCGTTTTCGACCAACTTTTATGACGTTTTCGGGCCCGTCACTAGCAAGCCAATTTTGTGACCAAAGGTCAATACCATGATGATTTAGTAACGACAATTCGTGAACGGTACCGCCTGGACCCATTGTTTGGCTGTTTTAGGGGGACCATTTGTCACTAAACATGCTGTTACAAGTACGGCGACCAACATGTCCCACACATCAGGGCATTATTCGTCACTAAACACCACCCAATGGGCTTGTGTGGCCGACGTGGCTTCCTAGTCAGCAAGAGTTGGCCCACATGTGAGGTATCCAGGGGCCCATGGTCAAACTTTTTACGTCACTGATCTCATTTGACTGTATAAATTGCCACATGGAACACTATGAAGCACACCGCGGGTCCGCATGTCTGGCACCGTATGACCCACTATATCCAACATTTTTCGTCGCTGATTTCTTATGCATGCATTTACTGTCACGTGTCACACGAGAAGCCAGCCTCATTGGCAATACGTCAGGTGTGTCTGGGCCCACGGTCAAACATTTTTGGTATCATGTGCCACAAATTGTCACATGCATGTTTATGCCCAAACAGGTTCTTGATTGGCTTCACAGATTCCATTGTCAAATTTGCCAAGGTTATGTCCCTTCAAACGTGTGTTGTTGTGTCAAAAGATCTGTAATCAGCATTAGTAGATTCATCATGTGCGTGGGCATGTGTGTGTGTGTGTGTGTGTATGTGTGTGTGTGATCTTGCTCATCCCTTACACAAAGTAGCCCACTAAAAGACAAACTACTTGCAAAAATCTTATTGTTCGCATTGGAACAAGCAATTCTTTCCCCATGGTGGCGCTTTATGTCATTGTCCGAAAGCTTGGCTTCGTGATCCAAGATCAGCTTGTCCCTTGCCCACTCCATGGATCTCTTCTTGCTCCAGAAATGTTTGCTTGCAATCCACGGGGAGCAATATCGTTGCTGCCTCCTTGCACTCTCCAAGCATTTGCATCTGTTACACGTTCCCAATGTCCTGTCTCACTCCATAATCCAAGGATATGTCTTCCTTATTATCTCCATTTCCATATCCTCATGCGTCCACTGGCTTTAGAGAAATGTGTGACCTTTGCATTTCTCACGAAGGGGCAATCTCTCATCAACCACGGTGAGAAGCTCCAGCCTTTGGTACACTACATGCGGATGGGTAATGGCGTGTACCATCGTGGCGTCCCGACCACCATCTCCCCCCTTTAGCACCTCGCACACCAATCCTCCACAATCCACCTCGTAAACCTTTCCCTCCTCAACCAACCGCAACACTGCAACAACCTCCTCTAACGCTTTCCCCCCATCCTCTTCAGATCCTGCGCCACCGAGGGGACCAAAGTCCATGGCAGCCAGTTCTACGACATCAACTTCCACGGCGGTGAGATCCAAGGCGACCACGATGACCCAAGATGAGCTGCCTCCTTCAGTCTCTCCTCGTGCAAAACATTGGCGTGGATTGGTTCCTGCCACAGTTGGAGGAATATGTGGCTAGTCTAGTGGATGTATTGTGGAGACGGCATGGATCTCTTCGACGGCATGGAAGCCATTGATTGGCTTTGGAAGGTGGGAGTTTTTCTACATTTGTTTTGGTGATTGTCTAAGCCCACTATCTCCAGCGCCTGACTGCACCAAGTAAGAGAATCACATAAACCATGAAAAGACTTTGACATCATTGTTGTGGATGCATGCTTACATTATCGTTATGAAAACAGAAGGACATAGAAGCATGGTGAATAGAGTAATGGGTAAACACCTCTATAGGGCTCGTTCGGTCGCTCCAGGAATGGCCTGGAACACGGCTTGTTCCATCTGAATCGACCCGATCATGTTTGAATCCAGGCTTGACCAGGAAGGGCCGTTCAATTTCTCTCGGGCCGGAACTAAACATGGGTCAGAAGCTCCATTACAGCCCTCCATCGACCCAGAACGCAACCATGGCCTCCACACTCCTGAACGAATCCATATTGTAGGAACAAGGATTAAGTGACACAGATGAAACACATGTTGCTGCCCAGGAACAGATCAGCCATCTATGGTTCCTTTATGAATTGAATGAGCTCGTAATTGGAGTACCGAAGGAGTGTGGTGATGACAGTGCTGTCCTTCACCGCCATCACACCGTCGAACCACTTGCCACTGCCACCTTCACGAAACTCGTCGCAGCAACATGGGCCACTGGGGAATGACTCGACGGAGCCAGGTGCGACTCGCATCACACACGCGCACTGGCGAGCTGACCCATGTTGCCGCGCCGTCCTCGTGCTTGGGCCTCCTCCGCTGCTCTGCTAGCTAAGGAAGGTGGCGGTGAAAGGAGGGTGGTGGCGGACCAACTGAAGATAAAACGAGCCGCACGTGGAGAGATAATCTATTGGGCAAGTTTTGACCCGATATCATTTGTTGTTGTTTTTTCAGCCCAATTTTGATTTACGCCCCCGCTTTAAAGCCCGTTTGTGTGTGTGTGCGCGCGCGCGCGCATGTGTTCCAGATTATTCCCTCATGGGCCAAGGGCTGCACACGTTGCTGGGCTTTTTTCTGTTTTACGATTCTATTCAGGAATTTATTTTTTTAGTACTTATGTTAATGTTTGTCCTCAAGATTATGCGCTGATTAATTGCCTGATAATTAAAGTTATTTGCTGATGTCTTCCGCTGCAAATTTTATTTGGCTGATTATGTGCATTTTGTTGAAGATTTTATGGGCATTAAGTATTATTGATCTTAATGTTAATGTTGTTGATATTAAGTACAATTTGGTGGAAATTTATGTTCTATTATGAGTGATTTTCTGGGCTTCATTTTGTATGTACTGTTTTCCTTATGTCTCACACACTTCTGTGTGTGTGTGTGTGTGTGTGTGTGTGTGTGTGTGTGTGGATTAGAGGATGTACGTAACTCAGCGTCATTTGTGCATCCCGTTTCTCTTCCATGCTCCCCATGTCGTCCCTCAGTGGCCACCGTCATGAGTTGCCATGCTTCTCCATCATGCATAGGCTTCTATATGGAGCAGTTTGTGGAGATTGTAATAAAGTGGGATCTGATATGAAAATCTACCACCGATGGTGAGGTGTTGACCGACTGGCGGTCGTACCAAAAGAAAACATTCCCAATGTACCTTGGGCCCTGCCCGAGTAGGTTTGTCGTGTAAACTGCTAGGACGACTTGCATGATTAGGGACCAGCCACTAAAATTGCAAGTATCATTTTTGACTCGGCCTGGCAATGGGGATGATCCCCGCGGGGGACTGCCTCCATCCCCGCCCCATTAAGCATCATCCCCGAATCTGCCTCGTCCCCATCCGCAGCGGATCCACGATCCCTGCCGGGGCCCCGCGGGAACGGTGTTGGGCAGGCGACGGCGGCGAGGGAGCTTCGATGGCGCACGGCGACCATGCGGGCGAGGGCTGAGGCTGCTGCGGCGTCTGAGCGACCACGCAGGCGACGGTGGAGTCGGCGGATCTGAGCTCGACAAACGAGGATGGCGGCTACGGGGTCGCGGCTTCGCCTGGGAGGCACACGACACGTGGCGACGGGAGAGAAGAGGGAGGGTGGCTGTCAGGGAGAGGCGGGCGTGCGGGCGGCGGGCGGGGGCAGGGAAGTGCGGCGCACCAGCGCCCAGGCAGAGATGAGACCAAGCTGAGAAGGTGGCGGCTGAGTTTTGGAGAAAAAAAATTTGGGTTCGGTGGTAGGAGCGTGGGAGTTTATGTATTTGTGGGCTGAGTGGAGTTCGTGGGCTGTTTGGGCTGGTTGGATGTGATGATTTGCATCAATAGCTTAGCTGGGCTCGAATTTGTTATATGGGCAGCATCTTATCGGGTCGCGGCTTCGCCGGGGAGGCACACGACACCTGGTGAAGGGAGAGAAGAGGGAGGGCGGCCGCCAGGGAGATGTAGGCCCTCGAGCGGCGGTCGGGGGCAGGCGCGCACGGCGCGCTGGCACCGAGGCAGAGAGGAGACCGAGCTGAGAAGGTGGCGGCTGAGTTTTGGGGAAAAAAATTAGGGTTCAGTGGTAAGGGCGTGGGAGTTTATGTATTCGTGGGCAATTTGGGCTGGTTGGATCTACTGATGTTTGCTTCAATATCTTAGCTGGGCTCGAATTAGTTATATGGGCAACATCTTATTGGGTCCCCATGGATCCACGTGGGTGAAAATCCATCCCCGTCCCCACCCCGATAACTATCAGGGCCCCGCCCCGCTAGCCCCGCGGGGGAAATCCGGCTCCCATCCCCTCCCCGTTCGGGTCCGCGACACGCGGAGCCCCGTCCCCAACGGGGAAACTGCCGGGAGGATTTTTTACTTAATTAATATGGGCAAACAAACCCATGTCACAAATCCACTGTAATGACACTCAGCTTTGTGATGTATAATGAATGTTTGTCAGTGCGTTAATTGTGTGAGTTATATTTGTTGCTGGTTCGCTGGTCCGAGATGGTCCCGGAATAGTTGCTAGTGTGACCCATGGTGAGGTCATCTCAGGTGGCGTGGCAGCATCAAGTAATGGCTGATTCAACTTGCTGTGAGAGTGCGTAACCTCTTCCATATTTTTGTTCGCGGCTCGTAATGATCCAATGATGGCTTTAGTTGATTCAGCTTAGGACTTGCAGAACATGAAGATTTTCATAGAGGATGCTTTGACACATCAGTTTCCGCCTTTTGATGGCATATCAATTAGCAGCAACAAGCAAGTGGTATATCATTTCACAGCACTCATCTCACTCCAGATCATCCATGTCAGGTAAGAGTCAATATAGAGAAACCGTAACAGGGCCCAGAAAACAATACGATGCAAACCTATGATGGTTATGGTCTTCATTCCTGCCTTGCTCATACGTCCAAAGAGCTCTGCTTTTGAAGTTTACCAAGATGAGGTGCCAATCATGAGTTGTGGGTGCAATCGCCATCATATATATTTCTGTGCCAAACTGCATAGTGAAGTTCTTGAGGTTTAGCAAGATGAGGTCTAACAAGAAGTGGGTTGTAATGGATGTGTCTGTCGATGGGCTCCTTGGAGAGGGCTTGACTAGTGTCAGTCTAAACAACCTCCTTGTGTCAACTACATACACAAGATGCCTCATTGTGGAGATGAGCAACGATTACTACAAGGTTACATTCTTATTGATTGGTTTATTATTTATAATTCATTTGCATTTTTTCTAAAATAATGTTGTGTTTTCTCTGTTGTTTTTTTTGCCTTATTTAATATTGAATATTGATGCGATTCAAGTCACTTGGATTTTTCATGCCCAAGATAATGATACCACCGTGGCAAGGATGTTCAAGGTACATTTTTGTTCTCACGCAAAGATGTAGGTGTGTGTTTGTTGACTTATGTCGCTCAAGAGGCCGTGTGAATATATTACTGCTCTGCACGCTAGTGTTAGTGTTCCTTGTGTCAGAACACATGGTAGTCAATGACATAAGATTTTTTATTAGCATCCGGAAACCTATTTTGTTGATCTATATTTTGAATTTATTTTTTGAAGTTGGACACATGTTAGTAATGTGGAGAAAGAGCATCATTGAGATGTCCTAACAAATGATGGCAAACTTCTATTTAGTTCTCTCCGGGGCTGCTACTCAGGCAAAGAGTAACATAAGAAGATGGAGTCACAGCAATAGCAGTGGCACTCATGCCATGATATTTGAGGCAGCAATGCAAATGGTAGAAAGCTGCCATGCCCATGCCCAGGGAGCCCACCTGCCTGTGCTGAGTCTGAGTGCAACCACTACAGTTTGGCTGCCTAGTGTCGCGCCAAAGTGTGTTACACTACATCTACCATATCAAGACTCGTGGTGATTGGGACGCCCTCACATCATCAATAGCGTAGAAGTGACAGAGTTGGTCTCTACTGCCAAGGGGCCAGCACGTTTGTGATGTTGTTTCTGTCCTTTACTCAAATATTGTTGGAATTGATTTGTAGGCTTACATATGAAGAACATTTTAAGAAATGGGTCACACACACTTTTCCTAATTATCATGCTAATTATGCCCTTAATCAGTGCCCTGATGGGGATGCGATTAATTCCTACTTGCGCGTTGCCCAAATCGGTGGCATGTCAGCCTATAAGTAGAACGTGCCTAACACCTAACGTGGTGAGGCGAAGACAAATTATGGGTTCACCTAGCTAAAAGTCTACCGATCTAGAGAGGCTGGCAGTGAGTTGAAGGTCAAGCCCGTCGCTAGTTTCGACAACTCCGTACATGTCCGGGTCTATAAGGGCAACCCCTAAAAGCAGGCACGAGGTCCATCTCCTATTGATCAGGTTAGTAATCATAAATCATTTGGTATTCATGTCATAAAAAGCTAGTGTAGATCCTACGGGATATTGATGGTTAAGATCTAACATTTGGTATTGATGGTTAAGATCTAACGTTTGGTATCAAGAGCCAGCTAGCCTTTGCATGATCCCTAACCACTGAATTGTTTCTGTTCAATCAATATTAAGTGCCGAATTAAGTTATTATGATGTTGCTTAGTCCCATGTTAGTGATGACTAGGGTTAGTCCCATGTTGTTATGTTTGTCTCATTTTACATTGGATTAGCCCTAATCGCTACCCGATTGATGAGGAACTGCTTGATTACGTTCTAAATCTAAGGTTTAGCTCTCGGTTAAAGAATACAGAAGGAAGAGAATCAAGTGGATTTCACATGAAACATAATGTTTTCTCCCTTTTTTCCCCCAAATCTCCGAATCAATCAAATCCTAACCCGATAGGTTTAGAGATGGCATTGGACTTATTCTTACCGTCTTGGTGTAGTCGTCAGAGCCGCCGAACACTAGTACAGAAAATGCCTTCGGTTGTAAGCTTCATGACCATTGGAGCTAGGAAAACCCCAAGGTATGAATGTTTTAGTGATAGGATGAGAACCATGAATGTGACTAACACTCTTTGTGAGATCCTATAGGTCACATATGAAGAAAGCTCCGTTCGTTGGTGGTGAACGCCAACACACCATGAACTTAAATGACAAGGATGATTGGTTGCCTTCATCTACACAAGAACGGACTTGATGGAGTCGCGGAGAAGACATGGATCAAGGCTAAGGACATGCTAGATCTAAGCGGGTGTTGCTTGGTTAGATGTTAGCTTGAGTCCATAGGAAAAATCGGACTATCAAGAGGGTTCGAGGTGGTTCTCTTAGTACACACTAGTTATAGAGATCATTGGATGCATGGTGAGTCTCTCAGGGGCTAGGGTGGCAGAAAAGAGTTGAAGGACAAAAAAGATCAAGTGTTGATGAAGAAAATCAAGAAGAAGATCGAAGCTGCGAAGGCAGAAGAGACCGGGCAGTACGGTCAAGTAGACCGTACAATACGGTCTACAGAGGAAATCCAGACAGAGAAGCTCAAGTTTCTGAAAGTTGAAGAATAGAGACCGGACAGTGGACCGGACAGTACGGTCCTAGGGACAGGACAGTACGGTCTCTATTGGAGTGTTCCAGACAGAGAAGCTGAAGTTTCTGGAAGTTGAAGAATGAAGACCGGACAGTTGAGAGGACAGTACGGTCATGGAGACCGTACAATACGGTCTTACAGGCGAAGAGCAACAGAGAAGGAGAAGTTTCTGTTGGCTGAAGAAGAATGGAGACCGGACAGTACGGTCCTAGGGACCGTACAATACGGTCTGGTCTGAGATGAGTTGCAGCACTCCCTGGATGCCAGTCTGGTGAAGACCAGACAGTACGGTCAGATGGAGACCGGACAGTACGGTCTATTGTACGGTCATCACGCAGACTGGGTACTTTTGGACAACGGCTAGTTTGAGGTTGGAGGCCTATATATAGTCGGTTGTTTACCTCTTTGAGGTGCTCTTGGACCTAGGAAAGAGGGGAGGTGCTGCCAAGAAGCCAAGAGGAAGAAGTGTGAAGCACTTGAGAAGGATTGGAGTGATCCTAGTGCTTGAGAGAGTAGCAAGTTGCATCCTTTGATCTCTAGGCTAGTGTGGGCTTGAGAGAGTCATCTAGGGCTGTTACTCTTGGTCTATGGCAAGGCCTAGACCGGTTAGGCGTCGGTGTTGAGCTGTCCAAGGAGATTGTGGAAGTCGACACAAGTTTGTACACGGTCTTGGAGCTTCCCGTGCGAAAGAAGCATCACTAGTGGAGCGCCCTTTGGCACGCATCAAGTGCGGAGCCTTACCTCCGGAAGAGTACCCGGGATCGAGCCCGGCGGGACGTGCCCGCGACTTCACTCGGAGGGTGAAGTGTGCTCTAGGAGGGATCGCCATCGAGCGGAGGGACGGGGTCGAGACTCCGGCGGGAGTGACCCAACGTGGAGTAGGGGAAGGCGCCATCCTTCCGAGACCACGGGAAAACATCATGAGCATTCTCTATCCCTTCTCTTTTACTACTCGCATTTACTTATCGCACTTCATATGATTGCTTGTAGTACTTGAGTCGTGCTCTTATCTTGCTTGTGTGTTTACCTTGGTACCTACTAGCTTCACTAGGTTTGCTTGTTTGCCTTGCTCGTGTGCTTACTTGTTATAGCCTATCTAGTAGCTCTAAGGTCTCTACTTAGTGTGCCTAGTATCTTGGTTGCCTTGTCTCTAGTTATCTTGTTACCTTGCCTTGCCTAGCTTAAGTCTTCCGCTTTCTATCTATCTTGTGCTAGGTTGCTAGTGTGGTGTGATTGTGTTATCTATATGCACTAGCTATATAGGTTAAGGATACTCCTTAGTGTGCTTTACCTTGTTACTAGAACTACTCACTAGGAGTTGCTTGGGTGTAAGTGTTTGGAAATAGATTCTAGAGTGCACCGATTCACCCCCCTCTCGGTCACACGATCCTTACAAGTGGTATCAGAGCCAAGTGCTCATTATTAGGGCTTTACCGCCTTGAGTCGTGACCGGGATTGTGTGTGGGAAAATGGAGTCCACTCATGATGACGTTTCTAACACTTCCATCGCCTCTACCTTGATTGAGCCTTATGATTGTGTGCTTAATGACATTTCCTACTATGATGTGCGTGATGAGTATGATGAGCTTGTTTTGAATGATAATGAGGATATCACTAACTTCGCATCTCGCTTGTATGTTCTCGCTAGGAAACTCATGTCAAGAGGCTATCCATCTATTATGCACAAGCATGTTGTGAAGAAGCTTATCCGATCTCTACCACTCTCACGGTTTGGTATTCTTGCTTTTGCTCGAGTGGATGAGTTTGTGAACATGCTCTATGATGAGGTGGTTGCTATTCTCTCCTCTCTTGAGGAGGATATCAAGAAGGGCAAGGATATCCCTCATGCAAGTGAAGATCAACACATTGAAGCTCAACCTCTACCTCAAGCTCAATCATCATCTCGTGTTGGAGAAGGTTCTTCTTCTCGGGATCAAGAGGATGGATATATCAAGCTATGTGATGAGTTGGACCACATCTCAATGGAGCCGAATGAAGATCTTGTTGAGTTTGCTCTTCGGATGGATTCACTCATCAAGAGGATAAATGAGAACAAGCTTTGGATAGTCACTAAGGGTCAAGGTCTTAGAAGGTTTCTTGATGCTCTTCCAAAGGACAAGTATGGTGATCACATTGAGTTTGAGAACTTTGAGCTTGAGTCATATTCAATTGAGCAAGTCATTGAGATCGTCACAAGAAGAAGGGCTCGCTCTTTGCTCTCCAATACATTCAAGACCCCAAGTGATGATGAGGAAGACGAAGAAGATGATAGAGTTCCCGTCTTCTATTGTGATGATGACTATTCAAGTGCTAGTGATGATGAGCCGGAGCCTATCAAGGAATATCACATGAAGAGAGAAGTCTTGCCATCCCTCTTTGAAGACTACTACAACTTGTATGAGCCGGATCTTGCCGGTCGGCCTCACTATCACCTCTTCGACATGTATGATGTGTTCTATAGGAAAGATGGGGAGTCTTGGCTTGATTGTTGGAAGAGACTTCTTGTGTTGGTGGCTAGAGTGAACTCTTTTGAAGGAGAAGACAAGATTAGTGATGAACACGCTATTCACACGGTGATCTCTATGCTACCATACAATAGGAAGGTCCACATTCTAAATGATCTCAATGATGATATTAGTGGTATGACTCTCAAGGACATGATCTTGATGGCACTATCCTATGAGAATCAAATCTACAACATTCTTGAGTACTTCAATGCTAGTGGAGATGTGGGAAGGTTTCAAGGTCTTCATCTTGGAACTCATGTCACACACATGGGTGTTGATCGGACCATGTGGAGACACAATGGAGTCACCAAGGCAATGATTGACGCCTTGGATGCATTGGACTTGGACTTTCTCAATGGAGTTCTATGGCCTACATCAAGAGCAAGCAAGAGGTAGATAACATGTCACTTGATTCTTTGATACTAACCCTCCTCTTTGCTTGATGGCTACTTCCAAGGTGAACTACAAGATTGGTGGCAAACATTGGGTGTTGGATAGTGGGTGCACTCAACACATGACGGGTACTTCATCCATCTTCACCAACTTGGAAGAAAATGAAGATCATGACAAGGTCACATTTGGGGACAACTCCAAGCACAAGGTGAGAGGTCTTGGTAAGGTGGCTATCTCAAATGACCTCTCTATCTCTAATGTATTGCTTGTTGAGTCCCTAAACTTCAATCTTCTATCCGTTGCTCAAATATGTGATCTTGGCTTTTCTTGTAACTTTGATGCTAATGGGGTGGTTCTTCATAATGATGCTATGGGTCTCACTATCAAGGGCTTTCGTCATAATAATCTATATGTTGTTGATTTTGAGACTAACATTGTTGCCCCTAGCACTTGTCTCTTCACTAAGTCCGCTCTAGGTTGGCTATGGCATCGAAGGCTTGCTCACATTGGTATGGGTCAACTCAAGCATGTAATGAAGAACAAGCTAGTGAGAGGAGTCAAGGATGTCACCTTTGAGAAGGACAAGCTATGTAGTGCATGCCAAGCCGGAAAGCAAGTGGCTTCACCTCATCCATCCAAGAATTTCTTGTCAACATCAAGACCTCTTGAGCTCTTACACATTGATCTCTTCGGGCCTACAACTTATGTGAGCATTGGTGGGAATCTCTATTGCTTGGTGGTAGTGGACGACTACTCAAGATATACTTAGGTATTCTTTCTTGAGAACAAGGCACAAGCAATTGGGATATTCAAGAAGTTTGCTAGAAGAGTACAAAATGAGTATGGACATCACATCAAGAAGATTCGGAGTGACAATGGGACGGAGTTCAAAAACTCTATCATTGAAGACTATTGTGATGAGGTTGGCATAAAGCATGAGTTCTCGGCTACATACACTCCTCAACAAAATGGTGTTGTTGAGAGGAAGAACAAGACACTTATCACTCTTGCTCGTGCTATGCTTGATGAGTACAACACTCCGGAGAAGTTTTGGGCGGAAGCTATCAACACGGCATGCTACACCTCCAACCGGATCTATCCTCACAAGTTGCTAAACAAGACTCCATATGAAGTGATTGTTGGGAGAAGACCGAATGTTGCCTACTTCCGAGTATTGGTTGCAAGTGCTACATCTACAAGAAGAGGGAAAGACTTGGCAAGTTTGAGAAGAGGACCGACGTGGGCATTCTTGTCGGTTACTCGGGCTCGGCCAAAGCTTATCGGGTTTACAACACCTCTACCGGCTTTGTTGAAGAAACCTATGATGTGCAATTTGATGAGTCTCACGGGTCTCAAGAAGACCCTCCTTCTTCTCATATTGTAGGTGATGAACCCGTGGAGGAAGCTTTGGAGAACATGCCTATTGGTGAAGTTATTCCTCGTGAAGATGAACCTCCGACACCTCCTCCAACAACTTCATCAAGTGGACCTTCTACGAGCACATCTCAAGAGAATCCAAGCTCTCCCTCAAGTGAACAACATCAAGCACCTTCAAGTGATCCGCAACAAGCATCTTCGAGTCAAGCTACTCCAAATGAACCGCAACAAGCGCCATCAAGTCTACCTCATGTAACTACGAGCCAAGCTTCACCGAGCAATCAAAAACAAGCACAATCTACTTCAACTCAAGATGATGGCTCGGGTTCACCTCTTCGACAACAAGACACTCACATCTCTAGGGAGCAAGCCGCAAGAGATGCGCAAGATGCTTCGCCGGCTCCTCCTCCTCCTCGACAAGAACCTTCAAGGAAGCACAAACCCATTGCTCGGGATCATTCACGTGATCTCATCATTGGGAGTCCTTCTCAAGGGATAAAGGCTAGGAGAAGTCAATATAAACCTAATTATGTCGATGAAGCTAACATTGTTGAGAATTTCTCTTTTGTCTCTACCCTAGAGCCGAAGACGATCGAGGAAGCCTTGAAAGATCACAAGTGGGTGCTATCCATGCAAGAGGAGCTCAACAACTTCAAGAGGAATGACGTTTGGAAGTTGGTGAAGCGTCCCAAGCGATCCAATGTCATTGGCGCTAAGTGGGTCTTCAAGAACAAGCAAGATGAGAAGGGAGCAATCGTGAGGAACAAGGCAAGACTTGTGGCGAAGGGCTACTCTCAAGTTGAAGGCGTCGATTTTGACGAGACTTTCGCCCCCGTCGCTCGTCTTGAGGCTATAAGAACACTTCTTGCTTATGCTTCTCATTTTGATTTTAAACTTCACCAAATGGATGTGAAAAGTGCATTTCTCAATGGACTAATCAATGAAGAAGTTTATGTAGAGCAACCTCCCGGCTTCGAGGACCCCGAGCATCCGGACCATGTGTACAAGCTCAAGAAGGCTCTCTACGGACTCAAACAAGCACCAAGAGCATGGTATGAACGACTTCGAGATCATCTCATCACCAAGGGCTACAAGATCGGTAGTATCGACAACACTCTCTTTACTAAGCATATTGGTGATGATCTCTTTGTTTGTCAAATCTATGTTGATGATATCATCTATGGCTCCACTAACGAAATCTATAATGATGGGTTCCGTGCTCTTATGAAGAAAGAGTTTGAGATGTCCATGATAGGTGAACTTCATGTCTTCCTCGGTTTTCAAGTTAAGCAAATGAAGGAGGGCACGTTCATCTACCAAGAGAAGTACACTCGGGATCTTCTTAAGAGATTCGGCATGGAAGACTCCAAGTCCTACGACACACCTATGGCTACAAGTGTCCCTCTTGATGTGGATGTAAAAGGTATACCGGTGGATCCTAAACTCTATCGTTCTATGATTGGTTCACTTCTTTACCTTACCGCATCTAGACCGGATATCATGTTTAGTGTGTGTCTTTGTGCTCGTTATCAAGCTAACCCCAAGGAGTCCCATATGAGTGCCGTGAAAAGAATTCTTAGGTACATCAAGAGCACTCCTACAATGGGCCTATGGTATCCAAAAGGCTCGGACTTTGGACTTGTTGGCTATGCGGACTCGGACTTCGCCGGATGCAAAGTGAGTAGAAAGAGTACCTCCGGTGGATGCCAATTTCTTGGACAATCACTCATCTCATGGAGTTCCAAGAAACAAAATTGTGTGGCTATCTCTACGGCGGAGGCGGAATATTTGGCGGCCGGTGCTTGTTGTGCTCAACTCTTATACATGAAGCAAACCCTATTGGACTATGGATTATCTTATGGGCAAGTACCTCTCTATTGTGATAGCGAAAGTGCTATCAATATGGCTCTCAACAAGGGTGATCACGGCCATGCCAAGCACATTGAAGTCAAGCATCACTTCATTCGAGATCATGTGGCCAAGAAGGATATTGAATTGATTGGTGTTCGGACTCATGAACAATTGGCGGACATCTTCACCAAGCCACTTGACAAGAAGACCTTTTGTAAGCTCCGGGGAGAACTTAATGTTCTCGACCTCTCCGACTTCACTTGATATCCTTGAGCTTACATTTGTATATATGTATATATACTTTGCTTGTTTTTGTTTGTGTTGTTGTTTTTGTGTGTTCTTCTTGTTTTGTAGGACCGACGACTAACCTACTTGAGATAGCAATGAGCATGGGTTAAGCTTGGGGTTGGTGGCACTTGGCTCCCGAGGCTTTGAAGAATAGCTCGTTGTGATCAAGCTCATGGAGGGCTCAAACTTGTTGTTGGTAACTTCGCTCTTAGCTTTCTCTTGTTTTACCCTTATAGCATCATGCATTGTACACTTATCATTCCTTGCATTCGCATCATGCATCTTGCATAAGTGTCTCGGCGCCGAGCACCCATCTAGGGGGAGTTGCTTATTCACAATATGAGTATATGACCTCCTATGATGAACTTATAGCAATGCTATATGAGCTTCATGTCCATTGAACCAAGATTTTTGAGCTCCAAGGTTAAATCCACTTGCGCGGCTCAAAGTCTAAGGGTTCATACATTTCCATCATCATCAACTAACCCCTATGTACTTCAAGACAATATTCTTTTGAGAATGTGTGTAGGGATAATTGTTGGGAGATGGAGAATCACGGATCAAGGGGGAGCTTCACGCCAAATCAAGTAACTCATTTTCCCACTTGTCCCATATATTTACACTAACCTTTTCTCCCTTGGAAGATTTTTTTTTGGGTGATAGATGCCAAAGGGGGAGAAGAGTTGGGCTTAATGATCGAGCAAGAATATGGGGGAGAAGAGTTCGAGCGGAGAAGAGTTGGGAAGAAGAGTTCGGGCCTATGAAGGGTCGTGGAAGATGTCACCTCAAGGGGGAGTGTGTACAAGAGAAGATCAAAGGATCAAGACGATCGATCTTCGCACAATCTTGAGGTGATAAAGAAGAAGCAATGCCGTCTCAAGGGGGAGTTTGTACGAATGAAGATCAAGTGATCAAGATGATCGATCTTCACACAATCTTGAGATTGGTACACTTATCAAGGGGGAGCGGAATTCTACAAAGTAAGTATGAAGGTAAACCCCTTGCAACCTTTGCTTGTCATAGCTCCATGTGCTTTCTTTCACTTGTGATATGAGTTTTTGCTCTAACTTGTGACTTCTTTTGAGCTATGACTTGCCTCGACCTAATCAACAAGGTAACTATCTCTCTATCATATACTTGTTGTTTAGTGTCTTGATCGAGTTGCGTTTTTATCTTGGCTTTTGTCATTACATTCTTTATCTTCTCGATCATTTTTATCATGGTTGTCATCCATCACCAAAAAGGGGGAGATTGTAAGCTTCATAACCATTGGAGCTAGGGAAACCCCAAGGTATGAATGTTTTGGTGATAGGATGAGAACCATGAATGTGACTAACACTCTTTGTGAGATCTATAGGTCACATATGAAGAAAGCTCCGTCCGTTGGTGGTGAACGCCAACACACCATGAACTTAAATGACAAGGATGATTGGTTGTCTTCATCTACACAAGAACGGACTTGATGGAGTCGCGGAGAAGACATGGATCAAGGCTAAGGACATGCTAGATCCAAGCGGGTGTTGCTTGGTTAGATGTTAGCTTGAGTCCATAGGAAAAACCGGACTATCAAGAGGGTTCGAGGTGGTTCTCTTAGTACACACTAGTTATAGAGATCATTGGATGCATGGTGAGTCTCTCAGGGGCTAGGGTGGCAGAAGAGAGTTGAAGGAACAAAAAAGATCAAGTGTTGAAGAAGAAAATCAAGAAGAAGATCGAAGCTGCGAAGGCAGAAGAGACCGGACAGTACGGTCAAGTAGACCGTACAATACGGTCTACAGAGGAATCCAGACAGAGAAGCTCAAGTTTCTGGAAGTTGAAGAATAGAGACCGGACAGTGGACCGGACAGTACGGTCCTAGGGACCGGACAGTACGGTCTCTATTGGAGTGTTCCAGACAGAGAAGCTGAAGTTTCTGGAAGTTGAAGAATGAAGACCGGACAGTTGAGAGGACAGTACGGTCATGGAGACAGTACAATACGATCTTACAGGCGAAGAGCAACAGAGAAGGAGAAGTTTCTGTTGGCTGAAGAAGAATGGAGACCGGACAGTACGGTTCTAGGGTCCGTACAATACGGTCTGGTCTGAGATGAGTTGCAGCACTCCCTGGATGCCGGTCTGGTGAAGACCAGACAGTACGGTCAGATGGAGACCGGACAGTACGGTCTATTGTACGGTCATCACGCAGACTGGGTACTTTTGGACAACGGCTAGTTTGAGGTTGGAGGCCTATAAGTCGGTTGTTTACCTCTTTGAGGTGCCCTTGGACCCAGGAAAGAGGGGAGGTGCTGCCAAGAAGCCAAGAGGAAGAAGTGTGAAGCACTTGAGAAGGATTTGGAGTGATCGTAGTGCTTGAGAGAGTAGCAAGTTGCATCCTTTGATCTCTAGGCTAGTGTGGGCTTGAGAGAGTCATCTAGGGCTGTTACTCTTGGTCTATGGCAAGGCCTAGACCGGTTAGGCGTCGGTGTTGAGCTGTCCAAGGAGATTGTGGAAGTCGACACAAGTTTGTACACGGTCTTGGAGCTTCCCGTGCGAAAGAAGCATCACTAGTGGAGCGCCCTTTGGCACGCATCAAGTGCGGAGCCTTACCTCCGGAAGAGTACCCGGGATCGAGCCCGGCGGGACGTGCCCGCGACTTCACTCGGAGGGTGAAGTGTGCTCTAGGAGGGATCGCCATCGAGCGGAGGGACGGGGTCGAGACTCCGGCGGGAGTGACCCAACGTGGAGTAGGGGAAGGCGCCATCCTTCCGAGACCACGGGAAAACATCATGAGCATTCTCTATCCCTTCTCCTTTACTACTCGCATTTACTTATCGCACTTCATATGATTGCTTGTAGTACTTGAGTTGTGCTTTTATCTTGCTTGTGTGTTTACCTTGGTACCTACTATCTTCACTAGGTTTGCTTGTTTGCCTTGCTCGTGTGCTTACTTGTTATAGCCTATCTAGTAGCTCTAAGGTCTCTACTTAGTGTGCCTAGTATCTTGGTTGCCTTGTCTCTAGTTATCTTGTTACCTTGCCTTGCCTAGCTTAAGTCTTCCGCTTTCTATCTATCTTGTGCTAGGTTGTTAGTGTGGTGTGATTGTGTATCTATATGCACTAGCTATATAGGTTAAGGATACTCCTTAGTGTGCTTTACCTTGTTACTAGAACTACTCGCTAGGAGTTGCTTGGGTGTAAGTGTTTGGAAATAGAATCTAGAGTGCACCGATTCACCCCCCCCCCCTCTCGGTCACACGATCCTTTCATCGGTGGCGGGCGTTTTGCACCTATAGTGGCAGGGAAAGTGTCCAGCACTGTGCATGCGCCGCGACAAGGTGAAATAAAGAATAAAAAAAGCGGCCAGGTCATGGCAGGCCCGCCTAGCTGTTACAGCTCAACCCTAGGCGCCGCTGTCGTCGATCCGCCATGGATCCGCGCCGCTCGTCTTTGATCCACGCTGTCGTCGTTGATCCGCCATGGCGCCGCCTCGCTCGTCGTCGATCCTCCATGGATCCGCACCGCTCGTCGTTGATCCGCCATGGATCTGCGCTGCCACCTCGCGAGATGTATCGCGCCCCCGCGCAGCCTTGTCTGACGGACGCCGCCGCCCGACGAGGGGAGGGTGAGGGGCGCCGCCACTGGATCTGGAGGAGGCGAGGTGGCCGTGGAGGAGAGGGCGGGCGAGGGAGAAGCTGTGGCCATGGAGGAGAGAGAGAGGAGAGATTGCGTTTGGGGCGGAGAGAGTGGGGTGGTGCAGGGGGATGGAAAGGGGGGCGGCGCGGGGGGGAGGGAAAGGGATGAATGTGGGAGGGAACCCTAGATTGTTTATAGATGAAGTCCATGGTTTGGGCTCAAGCCGGCTCAAATGGGCCAAGTCTCCACTAGTGGTCACATGACGTCAGCATGTCTTCCACTATTGTTGTGTCTCAAGTGGCGGACAGCGCTGACATCATTTTGCCCAGCACTGTTTCATGCTTCAGTTACAGTAGGTTTGATGACGTCAGCATCCATTTACTGTCACGTGTCACACAAGAAACCAGCCTCGTTGGCAATATGTCAGGTGCGTTGGGGACCACAGTCAAACATTTTTTGTCATTGATCATGTGCCACAAATTTTCACATGCATGTTTATGCCCAAACAAGTTCTTGATTGGCTTCACAGATTCCATTGTCAAATTTGCCAAGGTTATGTCCCTTCAAACGTCCGTTTTTGGGTCAAAAGATCTGTCAGCATTAGTAGATTCATCATGAAATATGTGTGTGTGTGGGGGTGTGTGTGTGTGTGTTCCAGATTATTCCCTCATGGGCCAAGGGCTGCACACGTTGCTGAGCCTTTTTCTGTTTTACAATTCTATTCAGGAATTTATTTAGTACTTATGTTAATGTTTTTCCTCATGATTATGCACTGATTAATTTCCTGATAATTAAAATTATTTGCTGATGTCTTCCGCTGTGAATTTTACTTGGCTGATTATGTGCATTTCGTTGAAGATTTTATGGGCATTAAGTATTATTGATCTTGATGTTAATGTTGTCGATTTTTAATACAATTTGGTGGAAATTTATATTCTATTATGAATGATTTTCTGGGCATTCATTTTGAGTGTACTGTTTTCCTTATGTCTCACACACTTGTGTGTGTGTGTGTTTGGATGCATGTAACTCACCGTCATTTGTGCATCCTGTTTCTCTTCCAAGCTCCCCATGTCATCCCTCAGTGGCCACAGTCATGAGTGTGGCATGCTTCTCCGTCATGCATAGGCTTCTATATGGAGCAGTTTGTGGAGCTTGTAATAAAGTGGGATCTGCTATGAAAATTTACCACCGACGGTGAGGTGTTCACCGACTTGCTGTCGTACCAAAAGAAAACATTCCCAATGTGCCTTGGGCCCTGCACGAGTTGGTTTGTCGTGTAAACCGCTGGGCCGACTTGCATGATTAGGGATCAGCCACTAAAATTGCATGTATCCTTCTTGACTCGGCCTGGCAACGGGGATGAACCCCGCGGGCCCGGGGAAGGCCTCCATCCCGCCCCATTAAGCGTCATCCCTGAATCCGCCCTGTCCCCGTCCCCGGCTGGGCCCCGTGGGAAACAGTGCTGGGCAGGAGACGATGGCATGCGGCAGCCATGCGGGCGAGGGCCGAGGCTGTTGCGGCGCGTGCACGACCACGCAGGCGACGGTGGAGTCGGCGGATCTGAGCTCCGCAAACGACCACGCAGGGACAAGGTGAAATAAAAAAAAAAAAAAAAACAGCCAGGCCATGGCAGGCCTGCCTGGCCCGCTACAGCTCAACCCTAGCCACTGCTGTTGTCGATCCGCCATGGATCCGCACCGCTCGTCGATCCCCTATGGACCACTCTTGATTTATTGCCTATTTAGAATATATTATATATTTGGTTGGCTAGACCGCTCTTGAATTTCCTGTTATTATATAAAATATAATCAGTGCGGAGGGAATTTTCCCCTCCTGTTGCATAAAAAAAAATAATATCAGCGGTAATTTCCGACCCAAAACAGAAATTGTCAAAAACGATCGTAAAGTCTAAAATCATTTACATTATTGTTTCCACAAAATACTTCCACTTTTTTTTCATTTTTGGCATATCATTTCCAACTACTATACAGTCGGGACAAGCCGGAAATGAGCCTCGGTTATCTGATAAATGCCATTTTTCTTTCATCCCTATATGTGCCTTGGTCCCTTTAATCGTGTCAATCTAATGCTTTCATAGTGTTATTAATATTGTTAATTGTGTGGAACCAACGAGAAGTCTTTATTAGAGACTTTATGTTATGTGACATGAGTATATTCTGACAAACTTTGACTATACTCCTATGCCATTCCCAAAAATAATAATTTCTTTTAATGACTTAGGATCGTATATTGACCAATGTTGTTTGTGGTATTTATAAGTGGATTAATAGTCAACTTTTGGTAGGACTATGTCCTTGCATAAGTATCTCGATTTCTACACCACGTAGTGATGCGAAGTTACATTGTTTTCAAATAACATGATATTGTTTCTACTCTTTTGGTGCTTACATCATCAGGGTAGAATTATTATTAACAATCCTTTATGGATATTGAGTTTTATTTACTATCCTTATTGCAGAAATTTAGTTATGAGTTGATCTTCCCAAAATATATATATTGTTTGTATGCACACATATGCAAATAAGATATTGTATCCCATCAGATATAAGATCTTGATAATTTAGGACATTTATGAGAATCATTTGGATCTCTTACCTCTCAAACTTCTAATGGGAAAAGTCTAATGAATCGTTTGCCAGTTAGGTTATTGGAGAGTAACCCCTAATTCACTTGGATCTAGGGGAGCAATCCACTAGTTTCTGTCATGTTAAATATTCTGGCAATATGAATGCGAATGACTTGTGAAAGAGTATGTAGCCTAGTGGTTACACAAGATCCTCAGTAGCGCCTGGTCCTGGGTTCGACTCATCATGGGAGCGAATTTTTGAAGATTTAACAGTATTGTGGCGATGTTCTCATCGACAGCGAGGCTCCAGTGATGACTTCGTCAATCTAGATGATTTGCCGGCTCAGTCTTCGAAAATGCTCATAGTGGTGACTTCGTCAATCTCGAGAATTTGCCGGCTCAGTCTTTTTAAAATGCTCATAGAAGTAAGGTTTTTTTTTAGATAATGGGAAGATTGTATTAATCCCGGCCTTAGCTTTCAAGGAAGCTACGACCACAATGGCCTTGACTTCCAAAAAAGTTACAGCCAAATACAATCATCGATGAACTCGACAAGCACCAGAAGTGCACAAATGCACACTGATTACATAAAAGCTACAAAAGAAAAAGAAGAAAAGGTCTTCGTATTGCAGCATTCATTCTTCCAGAGCGGCCATACGAGTAAGGTCTACTCCCACATGTACCAAAACAGTACTCGTGCATTGCCAATCAAGGACAATCCACGTCTGACGATTGAAGCGAAGACCACTCAAACCACGTCTCTGACAAAGAGAATTCTCGATCACCAACTTGAAAGGATGATCAGAGCCGATATAGCTGCCGAAGACCGCAGAACATGATGAGCAGTGAGCCAAATAAAACCAATACTGATGCGACTCCACATCCATAGGAGAACTCCAAGATAACGCCTCCAAGAAGGTACGACATCAAGTATGCCGCCGTCATCCGCTCGGATATTGGAGTAGGTTTGCACCGGAGAAATCACCTATAGAGTTGAGAGCGGGTTCCCCGACGAAGCCTCCAACAAGGAATGTGGCACTCGAGGGCGTCACCATCGCCGAATCGGAGCCCATGGCCAACTGGAATTTCTCCAGATCACACAACGGTAGCAGGCTGAAGAAGCAAATTAAGCACAACGCCCAGATCATCAGCCATCGCAATGACGAGCTGGCCAGCGATCCACTGCCATCGCATCTGCAAAGGGGATGGCACTTTGGGGGCACCAAACTGCACCAGATCCGCCAGGGAGGCAAGCACGCCGCCCCCATCCTGAAGCCGTCCAAGGCGTGACCACTCGAGGTAGCTGGGACTTGATCGCCGCCGCCAAGAGGCAACCGCGCCGCCCCAAGATGCACGAGTTAGAGGAGGCCCGGACGTGATCTGCCTGATGAAGACGCGGTGGGTTGACGCTGATCTTTCGATGAGACATGGGGGATAACTTCGATTTCGATTGGAGAGACGTTGACGGCCCGACTACAACCCGCAAGGATGCGCCTTAGCGACCGATACACCAACTCCAACGGTTGTTCGCGATCTTGTGGAGCACGATCAACCAAACCACGAGGGTAATTTCTGCAAGCAATCGAAGAACCAGCAAGAACAAGATAAACAAGTAACTCAATTCATCAAGATGGGGTTCCGAGTCAAGTAGTCCGGGCGGTCTAGTCGACTCGCGCATCTACAAGGAAGTAGCAATGGCTAAACTTACAATCAATCAAAACCCCCTGAACACGCCCTCTAATGGGCTCACACAAGATACAAGGTCCAAAGGCCAAATAACGGCGGCGCAGCACCGGGACAGATTCTGTATGTCGGCTTGTTTTGACGATTCCCGACGACTCCGGACGAATTTTGGCATGAGACCGGTGCCATTGGAAAGATAATCTTCTTAGCTTTCCATCCATATAAAGCACGTCCAAATCCGACCCCGTATGTGACTTGGGCGACCATTTTAGTGCGTACTGGTCCTGGACTCCGAAACTGACTCGAAGTCGACTTGAATTGGGTCTCCAACTTGAGTTGCTCTCCCTTGCTGGCTCCTCCATGTTGGGAATTCTTCATCGCGACAACAGAGAATCCCGACACAGACAATCAAAAGACATTCAAGAGACAACGGGACAGCATTTCATTACAGGGGTGTCATCTCTCCTCTTCCGTCCCGTCCCACGGAGCCCGGGGGCGGGTATTTATAGGGGAGGCCAAGGGTTATTTCGGCATGACCAGATTACCCTTGGCCACCCACTATATTCGTGGAATATTCTGTACAACATGGTCACAAGGGTACAAACGGCATTTCCGTTTCAATGACGGAAACCCTAGCTAGGTGACGTCATTCGCCGGCCCGATCCTTGGACGTTGTCGTGCCGAACTTCATCTCCTTCATGGACTGCCGCCATTTGAGGACGCCATTCCTAGTCGCCGCCAATTCATCGCCAGCGGTCGGGTCTTGTTGAACAATGTCGGCGACCCGTAACGGCGGCACCCAGGGTTGCCGCCACTTCGTCGGCGAATCCCTTAATGTCGGCAGCTAGGCTACCTGCAGCCAAAAAACCAAAGGCAGAAAGGGGGTGTCGTTATTATCGTAAACACCGATCCCCAACAGTAGCCCCTCGCGGTTGAGGTCCAACTTCGGCGGGCAGAAAACCGCGACACAGGATAGGAATTTTACGAACGTCACCCCCACGTCACCCCCCTTCCGAGGTTTCCCGAAAATCGAGGCGACACTTTTATTGTTTTTTACGAGATTCGAGGCGACGCCGTAAATGCGGCGGCGAGGCCTATAAATACGGGGGGAGGGGGGGCCGGACAGCCCCGTGCTTTCGTTGATCTAGTCGATTTGCTGCCGCACTTTCCTTTGAGAATTTTGCGCCGCAGTTGTTGCCTTCCGGACTTGTGTCGAGCAGCAGCGAGTTTTTTGTTGTCGCTGATCCGGCTCGTCGCATTTTTTCTGCTGAAAGGTAAGTTCGTCTATGTGCCTTCAGCTACGAATCTCTGTTCGCTATTGATTGTAACATCATGGTTTGCATTCTAGATGGCTCGCGTTAAGGAAACCGCTCATCTTGTTGAATCTGACGAGGAGTTTCTTGCCGACTCGCCTGCTGCTAACGTTGAGGGAGACGCCGACCTTGGCGGGGCGAGCAAGCCGGTTGAGGTTGACTCCGATGCTGCTGCGACTCCCAAGGGATCCCAGGAGGTGGCCAACCCTGCCGCAGATCTGGAGGTTTTGGCGGCAGCTGCCTCTAAAGCAGCTGGAGCTTCGGGCGCCCGCGGAGGTACTAAATCTGCCGCTATTTTAGGTAAGGGTTTGAGGGGGTCGTGTTATTTTCTTGCATATCGTGAGTATACTCTTGCTGGGTGTGCAGCTAAAAGAGTGAGAGGCGCAGTAGATACTGGCTCTAGCGAAATGGAAACCTTTGCTAACACCGACGACGAAGGCGAGGATCTTTCTGGTGTGCCGGCTTCTCCTAGTGAGCTGGTAGGGGAAGACTCTTGGGAGAAAAGCGGCATTGAGCCGACTTTTCGATTTGGGCCTTCCAAAGTCACTCCCGCAGATATCGAGAAGTTTGTTGCCCTGGGTTACTTTGAATCCGGAAAAGCTCGTGCTCCTGGCGGAGAGCAGATTCCTCGGCCCGAGAACAATGAAGCTATAGTTTATCGCGACTTCTATGAAGCTGGCCTTAGGCTGCCGTGTTTTGGATTTTTAGTCCGTGTACTGGACAGGTACGGACTGGATCTGCACCACTTAACTCCCAACGCCGTTGCGACGTTGTCGAAGTTTATATGGGCTGTTCGCAGTTATGGCTCGGCTCTTCATTCTGACGCCTTCTGCCGCTATTATGATCTGAAGCATGATGTGAAACCCGTGAGTTTCGATGGGGTGGATTATTATCCCCAGTATGGATGTTGCAGCTTTCAGCCCCGCACTTTCGTGAAGAAATCTAAGTATGAAAATGTTGAACTTGTTGGTGGTCGCCGGAATAAATGGCCTGGGGATTGGCGGAGCCATTGGTTTTATGCAGAGGTTCCCGAGGAAAAGAAAGACGACGGCAGCTCGCACTTTCCTCTATTCAGTCGCTCTTGTGCCCTACGGCCGGTGCTGTCGCCGGAATTCGTGGAATCGGAAGGTTTTACCAAGTGCTGCGACGCCTTTGAGACCGCGGTCAAGATGAGCAGCGCTAGAGATTTGGTGGAGGAGTTCATAGCCTGCCGCATTTGGCCCATTCGGAAAGGTTGGAGTCCGCTGAAGATGAAGAATAAGCGGATTTCCAAATTAAACCTTAACTACCAGGTGCCGTCTTTCGGAGTGAAGAAACCTGAAGAGTTGTCAGATAAAGACTTTGTTCGCTACGTTGAGCTGACTGCCGCAGTTATTTGCGGGCCTTATACTGTGCTGGAAAAACAAGAGTGCGAGACCATGCTGATTTTCCCCCAGCGAGTGAATCGCATTTTTGATGAGATGCAAGTGAAATATGGTCGTCGAGCTGTGATGTCCGTCAAGAAAGGGCGGCGAAAGAAGGGCGAGCTTGTTTATGGTGCGACATTCGTTGATAAACGCGGCTGGGAAGCGGCTAACGCCCATTATTATATACCTGATGCGCCAGCCCCAACAGCTGCGGCCGTCCCTTCAGCCGTGGCTACTGCCAAGGGATCTGCGGCAGCCCCAAAAACGGCAGCTGGTTCCTCATCTAAGGGTGCCGCTAAGAAATCTGCGGCGTCCGGCAAGGCTGCCGGGAAAATAAAGGCATCTGCTGGGACTTCGAGGGCTGCTGAGAAAGCTAAACGCCAAACTCTGCGGAAGATGCCTGCCTCTCGAGCTGCTGTTGTGCAGCATTCCAGTGCCGCTATAAAACAGCGACGGGTAGACATAGAGCCGGTCATTGCTGCTGAGCAGATGGAAACTGGTTCCAGCGCGGCTGGTGCCGCTGATTTTGCTGAAGAGGTTTCGGTTCGGGAGGAGTGCAAACGACGCCGGAAATTACTAGCTTCAGCATCTGGCGATTCTGACGATGAATTTCTAGACGACGAGCCTGAACATGACTCGGGGAATGCACGGAAGCAACCTTCGCCACTACACGAAGCTGAAGTTGAAAGTACTGCTGCTCCCACTGGTGGATTTAACTTGCCACGGAGCCCCGTTGAGACTGCAACGCCGATGAGGCGGAAAACCGCTCTTGCCGGCTTTATCAGATGATGAAGAACTTGAGTTGCTGGACGACCCCGCGGATTCGCGTGCCGAACTTGGCCATGAGCTTGATGCTGCATTTGCTGGGATGAGTGGCTCCGATGAAGGTGCCGACTATTCCCTAAGGAGGACAAAATCTGCGGCAGCTTCCTCTCCCTTGACTAGAATCGATGATAATATTTCTTGTTCATCGGTTAACGGGAGTGCGTCTAGCAGTTCTTCTGAGACTAGCTCCTCTGACGCAGGTGAAAAATCTCCTGGTGCGGGAAAGCAAGAGGGAGATGCCGACATTCCGCCGTTGGCCGCTTTTGTCGAGATGACGAAGGCGGTGGATCCTCAAGGTTTTTTGACCTCGCCGCTGTTTTTCGTTTATTTGACACTTGACAGTCGATCTGACTTTGTTTAATTTGCAGAGCTTTACGACTTCTTGACCAGGGCCGATAATGCTTCGGTCGCCGAGGTGCTGGATAAAAATGCGACGATGGTAATTTCTGCTTTTACACCTGTCGCTTTTTACTGTGACTTTCTATAGGTGTGATGCTGACGCGTGAATTTGCTGCTCTTGAGCAGACTCTTGCGGCGGCGCGCGCTCTGAGTCGTCGCTTTTATGGGTCCGAAGCCGCTTCTTCATCAGGCGACGTACTTGAACTGCAGCGTGCGCTGAGGGACGAACGCGCGTCTTTCGACGCTGTTAAGGCTGATCTCACTGATCAGATTAAAAAGAAAGACGAGGCGTTGGCAGTGCTCCAGGATGTTATTCAGAGCAACGATGATGAGATTGCCCGCTTGAAGCAAGAACTGAAAAATGCGGGTGGGAAGCTTACTGCGGCGGAGGCGACTGCCAAGAGTGCCAAGGAAACCGCTCGCAAATTTGCTCGCAGTTTTTCCAGCGGCGCTAGCAGTGCACACGCTTCTTTCGGAGCTGCCCTAGCTACAATTGGCGGTGAGCCTAATCCTCTTCCTGCCACGTCAGGTTCGCTAACACCGGAAGTGTATTTCAATTTCCTGAAAGGGGAGTTTGGCGACCTTCCTGAGGCCTTTGAGCGGTTTGGTCAATTTGCGGCTCGCACGGCGTGCTCTGCGCTTCTGGACCTACTTGAGAAGCTGGAGTGCAAGCACTTCAGTGCTTTGGCGCGCACTACCTACCCAGATTCTAATTTTGATGAAGCCAACGCGGCAAGCGAAAGCAAAAGCGTTCGTTTGGTTGTGAAACGCTTCGCAAAAAGGTATTGGGGGGCGCACGGAATGGAAGCTTGCCGCCGATATGCGAAGAGCAAGCTCGAGGAGGTAAAGCATACTTTTGTTTCATCGGGGACTTTGTCTTGTGAAAAATGATTTGCTAAACTTTTGTTTGCTTTAGATGAAGGCGGCGGCTGGCGCCGAAACTGCGGCGGAGAGCTCAAAGAAGCGAGCGGCTACTCCTGCAAGTGAGACGCCGCCGACGAAGGTTGCCCGCGTCGAAGTTGTTGCGGGAGCTGAAAAGGCTGCCGCTAAATCTAGTGAACCTGTCGCGATTGAAGCTCCTGCACTCGCCACGGCTACCGCGGCTGCTGCGTCTTCTGCGGCGGCCGAACCGGAAAGCACGACGGGTGCCGCCGTTCCTGGTGCTGCCACTGCCACAGCTTCTGCTGCTGCTCCGACAATTGAAGAGGTTTAGACTCTTAGGCGTGAGAGAGTGTTTAAAACTTGGTCTGTAATAATATACGTTCTGGTACGCTTTGTGCGCAGGATTGTTTTCGCGGCGCGCTGAACATTGCGCCTTTGAAGTATGAGCGTGACGGCTTACGCGTTTCTGGCGAAGCGCACTTGTGTTATGTTTGGCGATATCCGCGTGATGATTTCGGGCGTTTCTGGAGGGAAATTATGGCTCAGTACTTTCAAGGGCGGGAGTGCTTAACTCGATGTTTTCACCGCCGGCATTCTTCTTCCGTAGCGGTCGTGAAAACCGAAAGCGTTGAAGACATTAGTTTTGATCCTTACTTGGATCGTTTTAGGTGTGTTTACGATAGAGCAGGCCCTGAAAACGGTCCCGGATTTGTAGTAGAAGTTGACTTTGATTTGTAGCTGGGGTGTCGACTTTTGACGAAGTACGCCCGAGTAATACGGCGTGTTTTTTGATTCGCGAAAGATGTTTCAGCGATAAGTCCTTGTCAATTTTTACAAGTTGAATCCTCTTCCACTTTTTTGTTTGGTGGAAAGCGCTTGCCGTTACTCGGTCATCGGAATTAAACGAACGTCACCCCCCCCTGGCGATCGAGGGACGGAGGCCGTGCCGAAACTGCGACGCACGGTTCATACGACGTGAATTTACGCAAATTGCGGAAGGCCACAGATCGTGTCGCGTTTTTTTTTTTTGACAAATTGCGGAGCGCGCATCAGGTGCCTCTGTTGTTTGTTGGCTCTTGCGCCCGTCAGATGTTTCGTGGTTGCCGTTAATTTGGCTTAGAAGACGTCGTTTGACGTTATGGGTCCTTGGTTGCCGTTAAAAGCATCTTCGCTTTTTGTTTATTTTGCGGCGCTCGTCGTGACTCGATTGTTTGAGCGAAACGAACGTCACCCCCCTCCCCTAGCAATCGAGGGATGAGGAGCGCGTTGAATTTGCGAATGGTGCGTGATGCTGCCGCAATTGTTAGGTTCTCTCCGAAATTTGTCGGATATTGAACATTTGTCGCTATTCTTGCAGAAAGAGCGGCACTTGAGAATACGTTGCCTTTTGGCCGTTAGGCTTTGCTTTTGCAATTATGCTACCTCCATGGTTTGAGTCCCGTCCTTGGATGGGTGTTAGTATTGAGTCCCTTAAGACTTCGATCTTAATGATCTATTTTTGATGTGTCGGATTTAGTCCGAAGCCCCTTGGGGGTTGAAGTCAATTTCCTTTAAGGAAATGGATAACTGAGCCCTTGGGCCGTTAACGTTCCGCACTTTCTCAATTTTATGAGAAAGATTGAAGAGATGGCCCCTTGAGGCGCTTTTTTCTCTGACGCCGTCGTTTCTCAATTCGTGAGAAAGATCGACGGTGTAGTTCTTTTTCTCAATTTAGGAGAAAAATTGAAGAGATGGCCTCTTGGGGCACTTTTTTCTCTGATGCCGTCATTCTCAATTTCGTGAGAAAGATTGACGGTGTAGCCCCTTGGGGCATTTTTTTCTCAAAGTGCTTTATAGAGAAGGAAGCCTGGGAGAAAGGAACCGAAATTTTTTGCTTCCTTTCGAGTGGCTTTGTCCCAGGAGTCAAATCCTCCTGCGTCGATGTGGCGATATTTTTGCAAATATAGCATCGACTATTTTAACGAATGGAGAATGTTTTTGGGGAAGATAGCATTATATTGAACTGCAAGGGTTACAAAGGTCCCACCTCGTTAAAAACCTCACCCCCGATATGGGGTTCCCCTGTGAGGAAAAGAGTATGGGCCTTGAAGGCTAAGAAAGAAAAATTACAACCTAGGTGCCGACTTAAGGCTCCGCTTATAACTGCGCGTCGCCATTAGTCCTTACATTTTAGGTGAAGTACCTCTTGAGGTTGTCCACATTCCAGGCATGCGGGAGCTCGTTGCCTTCATTGTCTGCTAAGTGATATGATCCAGAGCGATTGCTCCTGACGACAATAAAAGGGCCCTGCCACTTGGCGTTGAGTTTTCCAGTGTTTTCTGTTTTTGGGCTCCGCAGGAGGACAAGGTCGCCGGCTTTAAATGCTCTTGGCGCTACTCTGGCGTCCCGCCATTTTCTTGTTTCTTCCTGATACCTCTCCAAGTTAAGGATGGCTTGGTCTTTGTCTAATTCCGACATGTCCTTTGAAACGGCGTCGAACTCGTGGCAATTTCGCCCGAGAGTTGCCCTCATGCTGCGGTGTTTTATCTCTTCGGGAGACATTGCTTCTTCGCCGTACAAGAGCCTGAAAGGCGTGAACTTGGTGGTTCTTGAAACTGTAGTGTTATGCGACCAGATCACTTTGTGCAGCTCATCCATCCATTTTCCTTTTTTCTGGCCTTCTAGGCATTTCTTGATGCCTTCGAAGATTTGCTTGTTGGCGTTCTCGACGGCGCCATTTGACTCTGGATGATAAACAGATGCAAAATTCACTTTTGTGCCTATGGAGTGACAGAACTCGCGGAACTCTTGGTTGTCAAACTGTTTTCCATTGTCCACCGTAATTTCGGCAGGTACACCGAATCTACATACTATGTTTTGCCAGAAAAATTTCTTGATTGCTGGGCCAGTGATATTGATCAATGGCTTAGCCTCTATCCATTTGGTGAAATAATCGAGAGCGACAACGGCATGCGTATAATTTCCGGCAGCCGTAGGCAGGGGGCCGACTATGTCAATTCCCCATCGCTGAAGTGGCCACACTGGCTGGATGAGCTGAGTGAGCTGAGCTGGGTTGTTGATTTTCCTTGAGAATTTCTGACATGCTTCGCATGTTTTTACAAGGTGCTGGGCGTCCTGAAGTGCGGAGGGCCAATAAAAACCTTGCCGAAAGGCTTTGCCGACTAAAGCTCTGCTGGATATGTGAGAGCCGCAGATTCCCTCGTGGATCTCGCTGAGGAGCTTTTTCCCTTCTTCTTGATCAATGCATCTCAAGGAATTCGAGCCCCACGGTGGGCGCCAATGTTGGGAATTCTTCATCGCGACAACAGAGAATCCCGACACAGACAATCAAAAGACATTCAAGAGACAACGGGACAGCATTTCATTACAGGGGTGTCATCTCTCCTCTTCCGTCCCGTCCCACGGAGCCCGGGGGCGGGTATTTATAGGGGAGGCCAAGGGTTATTTCGGCATGACCAGATTACCCTTGGCCACCCACTATATTCGTGGAATATTCTGTACAACATGGTCACAAGGGTACAAACGGCATTTCCGTTTCAATGACGGAAACCCTAGCTAGGTGACGTCATTCGCCGGCCCGATCCTTGGACGTTGTCGTGCCGAACTTCATCTCCTTCATGGACTGCCGCCATTTGAGGACGCCATTCCTAGTCGCCGCCAATTCATCGCCAGCGGTCGGGTCTTGTTGAACAATGTCGGCGACCCGTAACGGCGGCACCCAGGGTTGCCGCCACTTCGTCGGCGAATCCCTTAATGTCGGCAGCTAGGCTACCTGCAGCCAAAAAACCAAAGGCAGAAAGGGGGTGTCGTTATTATCGTAAACACCGATCCCCAACACTCCACGCCCTCAAGCACCTCTCCAACTATCTCAGCATCATCTCCATGGTTCCTAACAATAATCATTTTATTAGGAAGCAACTTATTCTCAAAACCATAAATAAAAGACACGAGGAACGAGCTCACCGATAAATCTGATTGTCGTTCTCTATCTCTTGCGGTTGGACCTTGCGTGTTCAGCGGAGGAGTGTTGGTCGTATCCGACATGGTGATGTCCTCATCACTGCCGCTGCTGTCCAGGCACCTGCGCCACCCCCTCGATCCACGCGCTAGAGATGACCGGCCATGGCGATCCGGACGACCCCCACACGCGAGATCAGATGAGGAAGACGGAGCGAATGGAAACGATGACCCCGCCGCCGCCGTCCTTGCCGCGGTACGGGTTGTTCCGCCAGCTGGCTCCGGCGGTGGCCGGGTGAGGGAGATGGAGGGGAAGGGAGAGGATGGCGGCGGCGGAATCGCCGCCCGAGTCGCCTGGGAAGGCGACGCGGGGGCCTAGCTATCAGCCTTAGTAAGGTTTGAGTATGTGCGTTTATAAAGGTGAGTGGACGTGTCTTTTAAAATGCTCATAGAAGTAAGGTTGGGGTATGTGCGTTTATAAAGGTGAGTAGACGTGCGTTGTGAAGTTCGAATGACTTAGTTGCAGCGCTTTTCAGATGGCCGATTGCAGCAGCAAGGCTTTCCTTCCATCCTTAGTGCTTTTACCCCGAAAAATATATTATGTATCTTACACTAGCTGTACCTGCTATATAGACCACACATTTTACCTCGTGATGCGATAAACGGTTCAGATCAATTTGTATTCCTGGTAACTTCAATTTTTTTTCGATGTATAAGAGGCTGAGATGGCAGAGAGGACAGTCAATGAGTGCTACTGATTACGAGGAGCACATGCCCATCAGTACAACACAGTCCACTACAGACAAACACCTGTACTCTCTTTATTCAATGCACAACGGTGGATCATTTCAAATTTTGAACCTCAGCGTGCTGTGTGAAGGATTTTTTTATTGATCACCATTTCAAATTTGAAAATAGGATAATATTTTAAAAAGAACCATGGTTCCATAATCAAAAGTGTTTCCAGATCACACTACAAGAAAAATGCCTTCTAGACACGTTTTTGTTGATGCGTTTTTGTAAACGGCAATACATCATCACCTAATGACGCTTTTTGACACGATATTGAAAACGTTTCAATTTGACACATTATTAGTTACGCTTAAACATCACTAGCCAGATAAACATGTTTTTGACATGCTTTTGACCATCAATAACCCTTTAGAGACGCTTCCTGACACGCTATTGAGAAATGATACGGTATTAGATACGTTTTCACCCGCGATTACTCCTCTAAATACACTTCTTGACACGATATTTGGAACGTCTCAAAGTAACACGATATTAGACACACTTTACTCGTTAGTATCCCACGTAAAGATACCTATTGAGACGTTTTTTAGAACGCATCGAAGTGATAGATACGTTTGAACCGTACTTAGTTTCATATAAAACGCTATTTGACACGCTATTGATAATGTTAGAGACGCCAAAACATTTGGTGAGAATGGGTTAAAATAAACATATATCTAATTCTAGTCATAATTGCGTGTGAGATGAGTTGGTTAAGTGGGTTCGTTAGAGATAAAGAGGTCACAGGTTCGATTCCTGTGAACAGCGTTGATAAATAAATCTTCCTAACAGGATAGGAGGGGTGAAGGGTGCAACATAATTGTTTCTTTTTTGCAACGTTCACAACAATTCATATAAAACGTGCCTACATTTCTTAACACACAATAATCTATAACTATGAAACGTATCTACTTTGATAGATACGCATTGTAATTGTATTTATAAAAACATATCTATATATGTAGGTACGTGGAATAACGTCTCTATTTAGCATCTAAATCTTTGTAGGCACGCTTTCAAAAATCGTGTCTACTGAACTCTGACACAGCCCGTGGGAAGACGCCTCGGACACGCTTTGTGAAAACGTCTCTACATACTAATAGAGACGCAATATGCGTAGTTAACCTATTAATACTACAGAGGGTTTTTCTTGTAGTGTCACATGTGCAGAACACGCTTTCATCCTGGAACACAATGCAAGATTCAAAATTCTTAACTCAAATTATTTATGCTCCTGAACATGTTCCTAGGCAATTTTTTGTACAGAACATGTAGAGAACCTGTGTGGTCAAATGACAATTGTTTGGTACAGCACAAATCTTATTCCATATTATTTTCTAGTCATTTTTTGTGCAAAAGAAAATAGAGCAAGGTCTCATTTCTACTCAAGGAGCATCACACGTACCACCAAAAAGCTCAGTATACATCACATGATCCTTGTTCATTGAAATATATACTTGCGAACAGAATCACTAATACAAACCCAAATGAATATTATTGTACACACCACGCTTGAATATTTAAAAAGAGGATAAATATAAATATACAAGTACATGTACACAAGGAAATTCCAATTTTCTTCAAGGAACTTCACCTGTACTTCTGAAACCTGTACACCTAATGTTCAATTTCATTTACATGTTTTTGCAAAATGTTCTTCGCATTTATATTCTGTAAATTATTTTTGGGGGCCACTTGCAATGGAACAACTGAAGCAATGGTAATTTTAAAGGGGAAAAAGGTAGTACTACAACTTGCTAACTACGATCCTGATGAACCAATGAAAATCATTAGATCCTTAAAACCTCCTTAAAGTTTTCATAAACACAAGACTAACAGTACTTGTTCCCACTGAATCTGTAAAAAAACTAGATGAAGAACATCCATCCTTCTTAAACTAGATCGGGCAGTTCTCAAAATTTCCATCTGTTCAGAAGAACAGCTGCACAGCTCAAAAACTCACAGAAACTAAGAGAAAATGAATCGTACTAAGCAAAAGAGGCTAGAAGAGAGAGAAAAAAGGACTATTGGATTGATTCCTCAGTACATAAGATTTATGTATGCGCAGTACTAGCAGAAAGGAAAAAATTTGATGCGTACTAGCAAAGTTGCTGGATGGTGTATGCACGTGATTGAGAAAATCAGAGAGATAGAGAGAGAGAGAGAGAGAGAGAGAGAGATAGAGTAGATTATCATTTGAAGAATAGACCACGACCAGGTGAAGCAGGTTCGCATGCTTGAGAAAGCTGCTACCCCTCCCGAAACGTGAAGCATGGCTACCTCACCTCAACAACACGATGATGCCTCTGTTGCACACGCCGGGAACAGCTAGCCTGATCCGCCGTGAGAGTCCAAGAGGAAAAGCACCGCGAGCTCGTTGTCGCACTGGGCGGATCCGACCAGAGGAGCGCCAGATCTGGCCGCTTTCGATCGACCCTGACCCAGATCTAGGCCAGAGTCGACGACCGGATCTGGAAGAATGACGAGGACCACGTTGACGCGCGGAGGAAGAAGACGGGTACCCGTGCCGCCCAGCCGCCGCCTCGTCGAGGTCGCCACCGCCGCGACGCTCAACCCGCCCGGATCTGGAGGAAGGAGGGGCCAACGTCGACCTCGCGGTCGCCCCTTCCGCCGCTGCCTCGAGCGCGGCGGCGTCGCGCCGCTCGCCCCTGCCCGGATCTGGAGGAAGGAGGGGCCAACGTCGACCTCGCGGTCGCCCCTTCCACCGAGGCCTCGAGCTCGGCGGCGACGCGCCGCTCGCCCCCGCCCGGATGTGGAAGGAGGAGGAGCGCCCGGATCTGGACGAAGGAGTGGTCAACGTAGAGCTCGCGGTCGCCGCGGCGCCGTGCGCCCCTTCCGCAACAGCCTCGGGCTTGCCGGAGTCGCGCACCGCCAGGGCAGATCTGGCACCGGCGGGCCATCCCGGCCGCCGGAGCGGGGTAGAGAGAGAGAGAGAGCTGGGAGGAGAGAGAGGGGGATGGGGGAGTGAGACGAGGAACGGACGAGGAGGTTGTTTTATCGTTGGCGGGCCCGTATGGATACGTGGACCCTACCGTATGTCCACAGGTTCCTCTACTCCGCGTGGTCCTTTGGGTGCAACGTGTCGATTCCAGGTGGAAGGTACAGCTGCACCACAGAACATATATTTCACATTAGCTTTTACCCTTTTGCTTCACATGGAAACGGAAGGCGTCCGTTTAATTCTGGGGCCAGGCATTGACAGAGAACTTGAAAGGGCCCACAGCTTCTGGCGCACATGCTACGGATGGCTTCCAGGTACGCGGTCCGGCACCCATATCGGAACAAGGACGGGGAGACCGGGGAAGCTGCGCCTCCTCCGCGCCGCCCCGCCGTCGCGCGACTCTGCTGCTGCCCACGCGACACTATGCATGTGATGCTGCCATGCTGGAACGGATATCCCCGTGTCGGGGGAAGCCGTACACGATCGCGATCGCCCGATCCCAGCAGGCACGCAGCAGCTTCGTACGCGACCGTACGCTATATATGCGCTACGTACATCGATGGTTGATGCGGGATCATATCCACATGGCCACATCTTCTCCTTCCCTGCTCGCTGAGCCTCTGGGAACACACTATAGGTGTGACCCAAAGTCAATTTGTTCAAGATTTTCACGTTTGTAGGGACATGGCATTCTACATGTTTGGGGACATGGCATTCTGGATGTTTGGTGTTTGTCCTTTTTTTGGTGGCGATCCAGTAATGAACCAATGGTACAATTGTTAAGATCACGACACGTGCTATATAGTATCTTATAGTTTGCTACCCAGCTGATCTGACACCATGTTCAACATTCATATGGACACTCATAATTAATGTTAGGATCAGATCATACAAAGAGATAACACAATATCTATGAGACAATGCTTTTATATGGATATATGACTGGTGTTTGGAGTCATCAATATGACATCACAAGCATAGCTTTATAAAAAAGTATGGTTTTCAGAGTATCAAATGTTAAAGAGTACAAAATCCTTGCTTTCAAAATGGGGAAAGTTCATGCGAACTAGACATCAGTTTTCTATTTGGCTTCTCCTACACACTATATTTATATATAGTAAGAAAGCTTCTCAATCACTATTTTGTGTCAATGGAACCCCACAACCCGTACTCTAAGTTATAAAGCTTATCATCGGGCTTTTGAAATGTATACATACATTAACTACGAACTAAAGAAGATTTTCACACATTGCTCAAAAAAAAAAAGAAGATTTTCACACTAGTATGAGGACAAGAAAAACATCTTATTGCCCATCAACCACGCGATAAATTTATATCGACCTTGATTTAATATTTATATAAACCATGGATAGTTTTAATTTCATATGAATTTTCTAAAGACACGGGAAACTTTAGGGCATGAGAAAGAAAGAGACAGAGTTGGTTCTTTTTCTCCGTGTTTATCCTTATCTTTTTACCACCTTTAGTCTGATCCGTAAAAAGAAGAATCAAGTTGTTGAATTCTTTTGCCGAACCAAGAAAAGGTTGCTTAGTTTTCTTGCCGACTAGTACAAAAGAATATCTCTGGGATAGCCGTTGAGACAATAGTGGTGTGCATCATAGAGTAATTTCGGTCAGACTTGAATTTCTCTCCCTATAATTTCAATTTTGATATAAGCACACAAAGAATTATTGTTAGTATAGATAATGTGACTATATTGTAAACTAGATTATGCACCTAAAATATATAACAACTAGTGATAATGTTTATATTGAGTGACTTAACATGTTGAAAATAAGTTTAATAACTTGATGTGAATAAAGATACCCCCATTCGACAAAATTTAAATCCAAACTCACATTTTGTAAGCCATGTATACTTCCAAACCCTAATATATATGTACAAATGCATGCATTCAAAAAAGGTGTTATTGTGATTAGGAATAATAATTCTTTGATTGTGCCCACAGAAACTTTCATCACCTCATTTTCTTCTACGCATAAGACAGCTAACTTGTGGAGCCGTTTGTTAGCATGCTAGTAAGGCTCCTGAAGGCTAGAGAATTTGATCAGGCTACGCCATAGGCATATTCAGTACTACTTACATTATGAGGAACTGTTACCTGACTCGACACTTAGACTTAACCTATGCATGAGGAACTATATATATCTCAACTCGAATAGTTACAAAGATGGAGTAGTAAAGTCCCTCAAAAAAAAAAAGATGGAGTAGTAAAGGCTGAAGGAACCAGCATGATGCTACCTGGCTTGAAGGCAAGACGATAAATCAATTACTTTTGTGCGCTTTAAGCGATGCTTCTGCATCACAGGGTGCAACTACAGTTGTTACGTTGTGGACGATGCAATAGGATGTTGCACAAGATTCATACTTGCTCCCTCAGGGAGTTCCCCAGGCTAGTAAACCTTAAGCTAGCTGATGGAGGACATCTGACATCAGTGTTTTGTGCAACATTGTAACTCTCATCAGTTCTTTAGCACATATAATAGGATAGTGTTACTTGCACACAAAGTTGACGAAAAGATACAAAAGAAAAAAATCAAGCAAGCAAACATTTCAATGTGGACAAAACAGGTATACCATTGTGGCGCATATATCTGAAAATGGTTATGGGAAATGAAAGGTACATGCCACGATACATATATCAATCGAGCATATATTTTTTTCAAAAAAAAAATGGAATGGAAGAGGTGTCCCATCCAACAGTTCGTAGGGAGAAGTCATAACCTGGACTAGCAATTGAACGCAGATTAACAAATATGGTAAGAAAACAGGCTCGATCAGCAGATGTAATTTTCATTTAGAACTAGGTATTTCTTGCACTGGTACAGATATGATGTCAACAAACTTATCTATGGGGAACAACTATGTCAAGCTGATTTAACTTTTTGAGAATGGAATCCCAAAACACTATTGATGAAGGCTCTTTGTAATTTGCACGATGCCGACATGTGAGAGACCTCGGGCACCAATTAGTCAAGTTGACTGCAGCATCCTGCTGGATATGCGAGAGATGTCTGACGGCCTGACGGGCTTCAGCAAAAAGTCCTCTGCGCCTTCTTCCAAACATCTTGAGAAAAAAAAAAGAAAACAATTCAGATCGTTATGATTTCGTTAATTGTGGTACTATCTTTGAAGGAAATTTGACAAATCGATAAGAAACAAGATTGACTCGAGGCGTGCTGCAAAAGCAGACCTGTTGATCCTCGTGGGCACGTTCTCAGAAGACATGATCACCACAGGTATCTGTTTGAGCTCCGACGACTCCTGGTTTAGGAATACAAATTTCAGGTTGCAGAGCTCATCCACTGATTAGTTATCTATTCAAAAGAGAGCTCAAACTCATCACTTACCTTGAGCTTCTTGAGCAGGTCGTAGCCAGTCATCTCCGGCATGGAGTAGTCCGTGATGATCATTCTCACATTGGGCTCCTGGATCAAAAATACATGTCCCCAATGTTAGCAAGACATTTTTGCTCTGTTCGTCCTTCGCTGACTAAAGAAAAGTTGAGAGGATACATACCAATCCCAACATCTCCAGCGCCCTCTTCCCGCTGTCCACGGCCGTGACTGCACCAAGCGAATTACAGAAGAACCATGAGACGAACAAGTTAACACATTGTTAAAAAAAGCGGAATCGAGAGTGGCGAAAGGAACATGCTCTGAGACCTCTGTATTTGGAGCGCCGGAGGATGGCGGTGATGACGGCGCGGTCGACGGAGCTGTCGTCCACCGCCATCACGCACGGCTCCACCTCCTCTGCCGCCGCCGCCTCATCAGCCAGCACCGCCTTCCTGTCCTCGACTGCGCTCCTCTGCTCGCCGCCGTCAAAGCGGCCGACGATGACCTCCCTCTTCGACGCCTCCATCGCTACGACTGACAATTGGCGACGGCACTCCCCACGGTATATATGGATCGTAGCAGGGGAGAGGGAGATGCGACGATATAATGGCTAGTGCGGAAAGGATCGGATCGGGATCAGGATCTGAGATGCGGCGATCTCCCCGCGGCCGTGGTGCGCACCGGTGCTCGATATCCTTCCGATCCGCGCCGTATCCTGCATGCCGCGCATCGGCGTCAATTAATCTTCTCTGACTGCACGCGTATCTCGTATATGGCAGGATCGGATAGCAGGCGTCGGCAGATTCGTGGGAAGAGGACAGCGCGGTTCCCCTGTCCGGCCGCTCGGGCGATTCGCTGCGATCTCGGTTCCCATGCGAGGCAGGGGGGGGAATGTTCCTGGCAGCTGCCCCCAGTGCTGCTCCCTCGGCGCCGCGCGGTGCTGTCGCACGGCAGCCGAATCTGGACGGCGGCGATCCGATCCTTTCCGGACGCACGCAGCTGGGAGGCACCTTCGTTCCGTCGTACGCGGCTGTACCTGACCGTACAGGAGACCATTTGGATGCCCTGCCCACTGCCCCAATAGCGCGCTGCTTGCTTCATACTGGCTTGGCATCTCATTCATGTTGGCTGTCGATGGCATTTTTGTCAAGATTGCAACACGCGGTACGTAGAATCTTACTTTCAGCGCATCTTTACATAAATCAGCAACTTTCATAGTACACGATCCTAGATGCAGAGATCTCAAAGGATATTGCAAGATAGTAAGAAAATAACAAATTTTATATGTATGTTGGACATAGTTATCACCATTGTCTCCCGACAAAGCAGCCAACGTGTCTTTCAAAAATCGGACCGGAGAGGAAGCCAAGAGAAAAAGTGTTACCACACTGGTATAGTGCTGATGTCAACGCATTTACTGTCTAGTTTACAAATTTTAAAATGCGATACCACCTTCATACATCATTCGTTTTTGAATCCATTTTCTCCATTGTGTTCTACACAACGAGAGGAACAAAACTAAAACCAACATATATTTAGAAGAAATATTTGACAAATAAACTTCTATTATATATATACATAATTTGCTACAAAAATTCATAGTCAAAATTAAAAATGGTTACACTATCTTTGTACTTAAGGGGGTGTTCGGCAATTTAGGCCTAAAGGTCACATCAAAACTAATCTTACTATTTAAGCGTCTTAAATAAGTTTAACTACAAAACCTTTTTACAGATGTGGTCTAATTTGCGAGACGAATCTAATGAGCCTAATTAATATATGTTTCGCTACAGTGATGCTACAGTAACCATCATCAAATCATGGCTTAATTACCCTCATTAGATTCGTCTCGCAAATTAGTACAAGGTTCTGCAGTTAGTTTTTTAATTAAACTTATTTAAAATGTCTAAATAACAAAATTAGTTTTGATGTGACCTTTAGGCCTAGAGAAACGAACACCCCCTAAGTAGCTACTCATTTAGTAGCTAAAGTCGCTATCAGATATAAGTCATAGTAATTTTTTTACTCTTAGTATATTTTAAGTTTCGGATCATAGTAATTTTTGAGTTGTTATTGCTATTTCTACATAAGTTGGTACTAGTAACAAAACATAGATTGCTAATTTCAGTAACAGTATACGAACATAGTTTCTATTGAACATATAGACATAAATTGCAACTTCCATTGATCGTGTAACATAAGTTGTTATCATTTTAAAACTTAAATTACTACAAGGTCTTAATAACAATTTGCCAACAGAAGTTACTAATCACACATTAACACATGAGTTACTACATATGTCAAACTTCTTCAAAATATATGCAAGTGGGGTCAAGTTTTGTTTGTCTCACTGTGTAGAACGTAGTGGTGGAAATAAAATCGAAAATGGACGTCATATGAAAGAGAAACCTCACCTATTTGCAGTATGCCCACATGTTTTCCTTGAGCTAATTAGTCGTTACCTAACATAGAAAAATCACGTGCAACTAGGAGGTCCAAAGTGGGCCACATGTGGGTCGTGCGTTAGAGCTCGCGCGCGGCAGTATGAGCAATAAACTTATATGTATATGTAAGCCTACATACATTATTATTAGCAACATGAGTTGTTTGGGATCAAGTAGATTTATTCCGTCACTCCCTCAGTTTCAATTTATTTTTAGTTTTAGCATTTAAAACTTTTGTCAAATTATTTACAGTTCTCACTTATCGATATATATCTCCTTCATTCTCATTCTCAATGTACATTCATCTCGATCTCTCTCCTCTTCAACCCCTCATCGTTTCATGTGGCCATCACGTATTTCACATCTAGATAAGTATAATATGTTAATATCAAAGTTAACATAGGTATAATATGCTAATCACTTACATAGGTCCTAAACCATTTTAGAAATCCTTATTCAAGCCTTTTGTTAACACCAGCTGCCCCTCCTTTCTCTAACTCTTCTATGTATAAACTGCACGACATAGTACAATTATAATGAAAATTTGATTTATCGCACATAAATCAAAAAATGCCTTCGTTCACAAACGCAGTGAAGCATTACCGCTTCTCACAGGATCGAGTCGGAAGTGTCGATGAACAAATATTACAACACAAAACTTTTAAGATTAGGTCTCAAACAAAAGTAAAAAGCGCCAAACATGTAGAATGCAAGTCTTCAGGCACCTGAAAGCCATGTACAAGCAAACTTTTTGTCGACACCTCGCGTGTTCCCATGGCTCAAAGAACAAGCAGCGGGCAAGTGTGGCCCTGTGTATGTAGCATAGATTGCATACAATCGCGAGCGCCTAAGGCTTTCCCCATATGGGAACTAGGTGAATTCCCCGCGCGGTGCTGCGGGATTTTGAATAGAATTTTATATTAGCATTTGATATATGCAACAAATAGCGAAGCAAACATTTAGAAATTGTAATCTTTGTTGAGTTGATGAACGTATGCAAATAAACTGAACATTGAGGTAGACATTTCTGATGGTTGGAATCCAATTGAAGAAAAGAATCTTACTGGGCTAATGTGAAAGTAACCTGCATGTCATTAACCAAAAAAAAAAAAAAAGCTACGGTAGGAAAGAAAAAAAAAGCAAAGGGAAACAATTAAGCTTTTATTTGGTACCAGTATTAAAATTGCAAATGCATTTGTACCAAGCAAAAAAAAAATATCAGACACCGCAGATGGGGTATACCTGAAAATGCTTTGATGCTAGGGTACTGCTATCAAGCTGAAGATTGTCTGCAAAAACAAACAAAATATAGATCACAACAGGATAAATTAGACATGGCCGGATTGATGCAGTTTATTAAGAAGAGCGAATAGGTAATCAAAAAACAAAGGAAAGAAAAGAAATGAAGATAGGTGGTGCAGGTCTAGAAAAAGCCATGTGCGTTAATCATACTGCTAAGCCCAGCCTGACAGCAGAATATCAACGAAAGCTCTCTGTGCTTAATTAGGTGACTAATCCACCAAGTTAAGGATGCCTCACGATTGCTCGGAAGGGATTGCCGTTGCAACATGAACTGGAGGCAGTCACATGAATGAATAATCACGTCACTTTCAAGAATAAGGACGCAGGAGAAGAATTGAGGGGATGCACGTAACATTATCAGAAGGTACGGTGAGCTAGTAGGAGAGATGTCTATATATCAAATGGTGTTCTGTAGTAGTTAAGAAGAAAATGAAGAGGAGCCAACAGAGAAGATCAAACGCCCGCCTCCTGTAGTAGTTAAGAAGAAGATGAATGGGATCCAATAAAAGAGATGAAATGCCAGCCTCTTCCTCCTCGTATCCTGTCAAATGCCGGCAAGTAAATGGACTGCAGGAGCAACTGGAGACGTGGTAGACTGATGGGCGGATAGATGTTCATGTGAGATGACAATCGGATGGCTACAAAAATAGGGGTGATGTGGCGCAATGAGGATTGAGCTTTAGAAAACTAATTGCACTTAGTGGGTATGACTTATATAGATATTATAGATATTTATTCGAGCATCAGAGAGCCATGCGGCAGAATGACCAACAGAGTGCGGGATATTCTTCTTGCTGGAGTCCGTCAGGCCATCGGCCACAGGGGCGGAGCTTAGGCCCGGCCACCCTTGTGATTCAGGATTTGGCCTTCACGTGGGCCATGGCCCCCTTCAAATTCGGCCCAAGCTCCGCCACTGGTCGGCCATCTCCCAAATATCCACCAGCACGCTGCCGTCAGCTTCAGTTATCGCCACCGTGAACTCCTGAAGCATCTTTGCTAGTTAGATTGTATGGCATGCAGACATCGAGCAAGTTAAGAATAGCAATTAAGAATTGGCATGCTCCCGTTTTCATCGTGGCATCGTTCTGAGGAACCATATTGGACTTTACTAGTAGATAGCATCCAGTAGAAATTTTGTTTTCTTACGAAGTGGAACTAAAAAAGTGAATCATTTCGTTCCAAGGATTGCCACTAATTCAACTAAATGAACTAATTGACCAATTTTCCATAAGAAAGTGATCTGCTGGCTCATTTAACTGAAGTAGAGGGGATCCATGGGTACCCACAAATTGCTTAATTCTCATCTCTTGAGTCTTGACTACCTGCAACATCGATTCTTTGTCACCTAAGCATCATTTTAGACGATAAGAACTCAATTTTGGAAATGGAGATAGCTCCATCACCGAGAGATTAAAGAGCCAACTGTTGAAAAAAGGTATATATAATAAGGCTGTGTTAACAAATCAGGTAGCAAGAAACAGCAGCTCATCTGCATCAGCCACTAGCCTGCTAGACCTGGATCCATCTTTTTTTTTTTTTTGAGAGAACAGGAGAGGCTCGCGCCTCTACCTGGATCCATCTTCACTTATTTCTTTCAAACCATCTCAAATATCTTGAAGATCGAGGTGCCTGATGGCCCCTATCGAACTCTGAACTGGCAGGCTTGTAATATCCAGCATCACCATTCTGTTCCTTCAACTGTTGTACAAATTCTGTTGGCATGCCAAACACTTCCAAGTTCTGGAGTTGCTTGAGGCTCGCCATACCTTGAGGTGTTTCAGTTAGCTCCATGCACGTTCCAAGCACCAGCTTACTTAGGTTTACAAGGCATCCTTGCTTAAACTCTATGCGAACAAGCTTAGGCAGGTCCTGCAAGGTGAGTTTCTGAAGGGTAGAAAAACTTCCTTCAGGAAAGATCATGTTTCTATCATTGTAAGCAGATATGAGGGTAAGATTTACCAGGCTAGGAAGTGCTGCAAGGAGCATAAGTGAATCCTGCCTGATATCACTATGAAACAACCGTAATTTCACAAGGCTAGTCAAGGAGTTAATCCATGATGGCAGCTTCCCTCTTGCTAACCTGCCGGTCAGGGCTAGTTTCTGTAGCTTCCGTGGTGGTTGGTCAATTGGTTCCAGTTCTAGTACTGTGTTTGCTCCATCCTCCATTTCCAAACCCAAGCGCACTAGAAAACTCATTCTAGAGATTGACAATAACAAATCGGCAGTATTTCTCGCGTCTAAACCAGACAGCTCCAGGCTCCTCATCTGCTCCAATTTTGCTAAGGATCTAACCATCTTCTCATCAGCTTGAACATATTTCAGTGTTTGCAGGCTTGTCAGGTTATCTAGTCCTTGAGGAGCTCCAACTACAGTGCCAGGAAAAGGCTTCCAGAAGTCAGCAGTCTGACGAGTGAAAACTATAAGGTGGCGCAAGTTCTTCAATTTACCAGTGCTTCTTGGTAACATCCGAACCATGGACAACTTGGCATCCAAAGTTTGCAGTTTCTGCAATTTTCCCAGATTTCTTGGAAGCTTTTCGATGAGGGTGGATCGGATCCCAAGATACCGCAGGTTGTGAAGATTGGTGACCGCATCCGGCAGCTTATTCATCTCGATGAACCAGAGGTTAAGAAAGGTTAGCAGTCTGAAGCGAGAGAGGAACAGGGCATCCACACCTGACCCAAATGCATGGAACGAGCGAATTGAGACCGCCTTCTGCACGGACTGACGGTCCACTTCGCATCTGTCAATTGAGAGATGACGGATTCTGACACTGGAATCTGCTGTTAGTACCTTGCATTTTGAGAACTGAGCGAATCCCTCCTCCTCTCTGTACCTGTGGATAATCAGCTCCCGAATGAGGTCATGAATGAGGCACCGTTTGGCACGGCCAAACTCATTCCTGACGACAGCCCGCATCAAGCTGGGCTGCACAAGTTGGTCGAGGTAGTCATCCGCCGCATCTTCCGCTGTACGGTTGCCCGGTTTCTCGTCGACAAAGCCTTGCGCGACCCAGTTCCTGATCAGCATCTTCCTCTTTACCAGGAAGTCCTCGGGGTACACGCTGCAACTCAGGAAGCATTGCTTGAGGTGGTGCGGCAGGTCGTCGATGCTCAGGCTCAGTACACTCGCCGCCTCTCCGATCCCAAGGTCGCTGCTGCTGGCGTCCCACACGAGGCTGTCGCGGACGTTCCTCCACGCGAACTCTGTTGTGTCCTTGAGCGCGAGGAGGTTGCCGACAGCGACTATCGCCAGCGGCAGGCCGCGGCAGCGTTCCAGCATGCTCGCGGCCACCTCTTGCAGGTGGCTCGGACACGTCCGCCCGGAGCCCCTGAACGCGACGTTGCAGAAGAGCGTCCACGCCTCGGGCCACGGCAGAGGCTCCAGCGTCATGGTCCGCTCGGCCGCCGTCGCGGCGGCGGCCTTGGCCACTTGTCCGCTGCGCGTGGTGATCAATACCCGGCTCCCGCACCCCTCGTCGAGGAACGCGTGGCGGAGGTGCTTGTCCCAGAGCTGGGCGTCCCAGACGTCGTCGAGCACCACCAGGTACCTCCTCCTGCTGAGGTGCGCCCGCACGGACTGCACCAGAGACCGGTAGTCGTCGTCTCCGACGACGGCGGCGTCGGTCACGCCGCCGCCGCGACGCAGCTCCTTGAGGATCTTCTTGAGCAGGTCGTCCACCGTGAAGCCCCGCGACACGGCGACCCACGCGGCGCACTCGAAGTGGCTCGTCGTGGCCAGCACCTCCTTGTACACGCGCGTGACGAGTGTCGTCTTGCCCACGCCGCCCATCCCGCAGACGGCGACGAGCTTCCGCCGCGGGTTCTTGTCGCCGGCGACCCACTCGAGCAGGCGCGCCTCGTGCGAGGCGACGCCGACGATCTCCTCTTTCTCCAAGAAGTGCGCGCTCTCCGCGTTCGTCGTCGTGACGGTGACAAGGGACGACGGAGCAGGGTCGTCAGGCAGCGGCAAGGGACGGATGCCGTACTGCTCCTTCGCCGCCGTCAGGTGCCGGAGCCTCTCCCGAGCCTTGCGAAGCCGCCTAGAGAGGGCGAGCCAGGCGCCGACGTTGAGGACGTCCCGGGCGAGGCCGTGGCGGCCGGAGAGGTAGCAGCACTCGTCCGCGACGTCCTCGAGCTCGAAGGCGGCGTCGCGGATCTGCCTGACCCACGCCGCGGCAAGGGCGTCCGTGCTGCAGCGAGAATCTGCTTGCTGGAGGAAGGCGCTGAGGAGGACGAGGTCCTGGTTCGCGGCGGCGATGTCGGAGCGGACGCCCAAGAAGGAAGACAGGCTGTGGCCGGCGCTGCGGGATAGTGCCACGCCAAGTTTAGCGGAAAGCGATATCACTATGGCCTCTGCCATGTCGCCGGCGAGTGGTGTGGTCGACGTGGTTCGGTGGCTGTCGGGGACGAAGGTTAAGCGCCGGGGTGGTGGGTGGCCTTGCGCCACGGCTGTTGAGTTTGGACAAGTGTGGGGGCAGATTCCCTGTGCGCTTAAAAAAACTCCCTGATTACAAAATAGTAGCAGGCAGCGTGGTGGCTCGCCCACATTGTTACATTTTGATGCCACCAACCGATGATCAGCGCGTACGTGTTGAGCGTGGAAAATTGACAAAACCAGGGCCCATTTGTAGCTCACGTGTATTCTAGCTAGAGGAGTAATCGCAAGGCAGCCTGGTTTCTTGTGCTTAAATACTCAATCCGACTTAAAAAAAAAAGATCCTGTCACGTCTTTCCAACAAACGTGTGGTAGAAGAGACAAGATCAATTACTGATTAGCAACTCACGTTGGGCCACGCTGCCAGAAGGTATGGATGAATGTCTGCCTATCAAGCACAAGGAGTATTAGTAGTTCTTTGTGCATATAACAAGTATGGCAGCCCGCGCATTTGCGCGGCTATATTTACTATACTATTTAAAATATTTTATATCATTGTAAAAGTTTAAACACATTTTTATTTATTTATTTTATACTTTATACCTATGGCCATCTCTCAATTTGAGTGTGAGATGAGTCATCATTTATATCGGTTGTGTCTTAGCTTACCCATTTATTTGATTTATAATTTAATTAGATTTATTTTCATTTATTAGTGTTTGAAATATTAAATGGATTTCTTCATTATTCCAAATTTAGAAAAGTGAGTAATCTAGAAATAGGAATTAGGTGTATTTTTGGCTATTTTATTATTCCAAATTTCGCTATTTTTGGACTCATAACGGTATGATGGTAAATTAGAGATAGGAATTAGGGGTATATTGGCTATTATTTATTATTCTAAATTTAATTATTTTTTGGACTCTTAATGGCATGATGAGTAATTTAGAAATAGGTGTTAGGGGTATTTTTGATCTTTTTTAATTATTCTTAATTTAGCTATTTTTTACTCATAACAGCATGGTGGGTAATTTAGAAATGAGTGTAAATGGTATTTTTGGCTATTTTTATTATTCCGAATTTAGCTATTTTTTGACTTATAATGACATAGTGGGTAATTTAGAATTGTTTGAGGGTATGTTATTCTAAAATTTTTATAATGGCAGTGGTGGATAATTTTCTTTTCTTATTTTTCAGATTAACGTGAGAATTTCTAGCTCTTGAGAGCGAACGTGGTGGCTCCGTTTCGTGGTCAATTATATATATAATAGATGACATATTTACAACTAATACTTATATATTGATCAATAATCTCAAGGCCTTTTCCATTGCTATGGACTCTAATGCACTTATCACGTAATAATACGGAAGAATTATACAAGGGCAATGTGTCGATATTGAAAAGAGGCTGCACTGGATGACCAAGACACCCAAAAGGTTGATCTATATATAGTTAACTTGCAGGGGTATGTTCGATTCATGGCATGGCATGGGGGTGTATAGCATGATCTTTGTAGGATACCTATTTTTTTGGATCTCAACGTCCAATCCCACAAAGGGCTGATACGCCTCACTCGACCCAAGAGTAGGGCCAACGGCTGGCAAAAGGACGGCCTCCGACCCCTCTTGGGGATTTTCCACCTCGCACGACCCCTCGAACGGGGACAGCAGGCGAGGGAGCGCGAGCCCGCGCCTGCCCAACCCCCATCATGGGGCCGGGCGCTTCGCACCGCGCCTCGCCCGACCCCCGCGGTGGGGGTCGGGAGCCACAGTTGCACACTCACCTCTTCCGACTCTCAGGAATGGACGCGACTCACCTGTGAGCGTCGGCTCTCGCTTAGGTGTGCTTTACGAGGGGACGGTTCACGGTTGCCTCTATCTATGCGCGAAGGGGGAAGGGCCAGTTCAGCGCCATCCACGCCCCTGGCACGGTAAGAGCTGCACTGCAGCGTTGAAGTGCAACTTGCCCACTTGCGAAGAGTTCCCGAGTAGCTAAACTGTATATTTAAAATTGTGTCGCAACCATTCAAATAAGACCAACAAGATTAAAAATTAATATTTTAGTATCTATTTTGAAACTAAACTTTTAGACAGTAAAAAATAGAACTCTAATGCAAATCAAAACTACTAGTACAACTTTTTTTTTTGACTGGAACTACTAGTACAACTTAAGAAAAACTTAGCACTCAATATTTTCTAGCAAAGCCAAGCGTAATTAGAACTTTTCTTTCCTCCAATTTTGTTGTTATAATACTTGATGAAAAAACCATTATTGTAGTACAGAATCCATTTTTTAGTTGACAGATCAAGTTATATGAGATCCATAGCACTTCATTACAAAAATATCATAAGTATAGGACATTATTCGATTTTTAATTCGAACTATTGGAGTTGTCAAGAAAGTATGTCAGCAATAACAAATGACAGGGCAGGAAATCTCTAGCGTTGCTACCACAGACTACGAAATCAAACTTTCTAAGAGCATCTGCACCAGCCTCTCTAAAAGAAACTCCAAATTCACCTTTTTTAGCTAGTCTGTAAAATAGAAATCAACGGAAAAACGTGATGCAATCCAACAGTCTCGCTAAAATCAACTCAACTCTATTTTCAAATCTTCCACGTCATGGGCCATCCTTTTTTTTCCTCCCGTGTAGAGCTACTTCTTCCTTTTCCGTCCTGCCGCAAGCCGATCTCTTTTTCCCCATTGTTCTTCTCTGCCTGATCTCCTTTTCCGTCCTGCCGCAAGCCGCAATGGATCTCCTCTAGTGCTGCCGTTTTGTGATGCCGCCAGCGGATTGTAGAGTCAGGATGAAGTCGCCGGTTCCGATTTTCTCCTGAGAGCGCTTACTGACGATCAGCGACGAACTGCGGTAGTTGGCCACCCAATCCAGCAAGAGGAATAACATGATGGCGGAGTAAATCCATCCCGGATGTACCCTCGCCTCCAATGGAGTTGTGGCGGCCTTGTTCGACCAACGCGAATTGGGGCACCAGAAATTGAGGAGCCTGAATGGGAAGCCCTACGCGACTAGGCGTCGATCTACGGGGAGGCAGCGGTTTCATCCTAGGGATTTGGCTTTGCTTGCTTGCGCGATTGGGAGGAATCGACATGGTGACTTGGGCGACAGAGGTTGCTGTGCGACCGGCGGCGAGCGAGATGGCGATTTGGGAGAACCGGGACGGGCGGGATTTATAGCCATGGCGCGCAGGAGCGGGGAGAAGCCCTCTGAGAAAGCCGGGGCGGGAGAAAGGCGCGGGAACGTGAATCCGTGCGCGCGAACCAGCCACGGGAGCAGTGATGGCGACGAGGGAGGCTCGCCAAGCTTGGCTAGCGAGATGTGCGGAATGGAGAAGAAGCTATTTTCCTGATTCATTTGCCGAGTCTGTTGGAGGGCTGGTTTCGGGAAAAATCACCAAAATTAGAAAAATTGAGCGCTTTGGCTAGACTGTTGCGGATGCTCTAAGCTGTTCTGCCCAAGCCAAAAAAAAAAATGCCTTTTGCCGAAACATTCTTTTGTGGTTCACCGTTCAGATTAGTGGTTGGATAAGCTACTTTGTCAAATGGCATGAGTAAATAAGCCATATAATCCAGAATAACTGGATCCAGAGCAAAACTTGTTGGGAATATTGCTTTGGTTTGCTTCTCAATTGAGATTTTATCCCTCTTGTTACAACTTTGCCATTTTACCCTTTTTTCAAACTGAAGCAAGAGTTAACCCTTGTGGTTGCGATTTTACCCTTTGATTTGCTTCAAAACAAGTGGTAAAATTGCAACCAAATGGGTAATTTCTGGCTTTATTTTGAAAATCAAGGGTAAAATCGCAAAGTTGAAATAAGAGGGATAAAATCGTAATTGGGTGGCAAACAAGGGATAGAAACGCAAATGCCCCAAACTTGTTTCAGAACTATGAATCCGAACAAGTTTCAAAGGAGGAAACAAACCTTGAGTGCATAGAAGGAAAAAAACAAAGCTGAGATCCTTGATGTAAGCTGGTTCCCACTACATATTTTTATATTTTATATTATTTATTAGCAATTATTAATTTCTTGATTTAGTTTTTTGTTCCAACATTTGAAACATCTAGATTCAACCTTTTTTAAAGTAAAGTTCAACAATTACATAACGCCAATTCAATATTTTTAGAAAGTGTTGAAGGAATCACATAAAATGGTGTAAAATCCAAAATATGTTCAAACATTATAGATGAATAGATTAAACATATTACAATAACTAGTTCGACATTTTTGAATATATAGTTCCAACATTTTCGTGTAATGTTGAAACAATATATAAAAAATTGTAGAAATAAAAATTGAAAAGGTTCATTTTTGAAAACTCAAAAAATACAAACAATATCCAAGTGGGATCTTGTTTTGTTGTATTAATTCTAAGGATCAGGGCAACTCAAACGAGATTTGAAAACGGAGTTACTGTTAGAAAGACAAAAGATTTAATGTTTTGAACTCGACATTGAAATCCGCCCCTAATCAGAAGCTGCGATGGGTCCTCACCATGCACGAATCTCAAAGCACCCTACCTCAAAGCTGGTAGCAACGCTGCTCCTTATATAGAGAATCCTTCCACCAAAAAGGCCAAAAATTGCTACCGTATCGTACAGCCATGCAAATAAGACCACTAGCAGCAGATCACATCCCAATTACATCAATTATGTTTTCTGTTTTCTGATTTCAGCTTTTCTTTTCTGACCTATATCACACATGATTAATTATTTAACTACTTCTATATTTCACACTTTATGTGTGTTCAACAATTATACTAGATTCAAAATTTCAGAAATCTAGTTCGCAAACCAGTTCATCGATCATTTTGTACAAATGTTGAAATAATCACCTTTAAAACACCTAAGAAGAAAAATAAAAGAAACTCCATCACTCAACTTCTAAAAGGATTATAAGATTGGAACACTCAGCAATTGTTGCAGCCTTCTTTTCTTCATTGCAAGAATTAGATGGAATAGTCATCCGAGATCCTCATCACATGAAGATGTTGCCGCCGCTTAAACAACTCTTGAGCCTGACCACTTACAATCATAGTCCAACAGAGGAGATAGCCAGCAAGGTTGTGCGAAGGTTTGAGAACCTCCCCGCGCATCCAACGCGACGCTTTCGCTGCACGATACTGCAATCAAGATGAAGGACATCCGTCGAACCGTGCGGAAGCCGAAAGCCCCCTCGCTCTCCACGCGATGCTTTCGCTGCACATTCTTCCCGACATTGATGACTTCTTGTACATGATATGTTGAAACCCTTGCTGATATGAGATCGCAAAACAACCAAGACCGTAAGCAGCCAAGCACATGGCATCTGGTCTCTCTCAAAATGAGATATAACCACCACAAACAGAACTGCTACAAACTCCGATGAAATGCATCCTCACGGCATCCTCCACTCAGACATATTGAAGCAAGGCAATGGAGCATTGGGGACCATCGTAAGTCAGCACAATGCAGATGTACCGGAGAATTAAACGGCATCGTCTTCTCGGCAGGCCTGTGATCTGCAACTCCGATGTCCATGGCCAGAAACACCACGGCCATCCACTTCCTCCAGGTTCAGCAATAACACTGCCCCATAGACAATCATCGAATACAAAATTGGAACCATGATCGGGACTATGCCCTCACCAATTGAACACCGGCCACAGCCGAGTTCCACAGCCAAGGTAGGATTAGCCGCGCTGCCACAGGAAGGTGAGCCTTCCAGGCCGCCGCGACTGGGTGGAGGTCGCGCCAAGGCGCCAAGGCAGCCACCTGCGCCCGCAGCAGACGCAAATCACAGATGAACTGTGACCTCGCCGCGCCACGAAGTCAGCAGCGGTCGCCGTCGCCATCGTCAGGCATGCTCGTCGCGCATCCGACCCGCGCCGGCAGTATGGGCCAGGATCTCGACGTCGAGTTGTCCGCCAGCGTCGCGATTTAGACTGGAGAAACAGGGGAAGGAGACGGAACCACTGCCCCGCCGCCACCGTCCTCGCCGTCACCCGGGTTGTGCCGGCCTCAGGCTCCAGCGGCGGCCGGACGGGGGGATGGTGGATGGGGCTAGCGGCGGCGAGATTGGATCGCCGCCTGTGTCGCCCAGGCGAACGACGCGGGCTAGGAGTACGTGCTAACCAATGAACGACCACCAAACTTTTTAGGTGTGCATAGTATGCTCCATTTACTTAGTCTATATTTTTTTTTCTTTGTGTTCATCGCATTGCCAAAAAAATCTAGACCGATAGTAATCCAATATTTAAAGTACTCCCTTAGGGACTTAAAGAAAAAGAAAGCATATACATGGCTAGACTAGTCAAGAAGGGAATGGATATTGCTCGGCATCAGCATTATGGTTGTTGAAGAGTTCCAACCAAGAATAGAGAGCCTCATGTCGCTATTGATTGTCCTTTTTGTTGGGTACAATCGTTCCAACTGATTACTAACACGTCTCCTTGAGGCAATCATCAACTAACCTTGCTTGTTTATCGTTGGGAGGTCCTTTGACTTTTCCAGCACAAAAACGATGACTTGGGGCATGGCCACCGAGCAAATCACCTGCCTCGAGTCCTCCGTCCCCATCCAACTGTCTATTCCATTCTCGTCATTTGTCTCTTCCCGTTCTCCTTGCTCCGTCGTTGTGGAACTGTTACCGGCGTGTCATGGTCGGTATTCAGTACCATCGGCGTGCTAGAGATGTTCGTCGAAGACAGGAAAGACTCGATGGCATGCAAGACTCTGCACCTTCAACGTCAAGATAGAATCGTATCCGAGCTCACGTCATGCACGTATAGTACGCCGGCGTTGTATAACGGCGGTAAGGCCAGCTGCACAGACGTCTTCTTCTATAGTTAGAGTCCTAGTTGGATTTACAAATGTAGTTCTGCACGGTTTATTTTCCTAGTCGTATTCTAGATGGTTTGTTTAGGCCGGTTGCTATATAAGGCGCCGGGATACATTGATTCAAGCTAAGAAAGTATTTGGCGAAAGTCTGTTCTTCCTCGTGCCTTGCATCTCGGCGACGTCCACGACGGCGCCGACTTGCAAGCGTGCGATTCGGCGAGAGCGCACACGGCCACCGGTCTTTCACCCGTATAATCTACGTTCGAAATCCAAAGCCAAGGCGTCTACAGCTATAAGCTGTGACAATTTGGTATCAGAGACTCACGATCCAGTGCCTGCTTCCGCTCCGATCGTTCCGGCTTCCGTAGAAAGCTTCAACATGGGCGATATCTCAGCTCAGTTGGCAGAACTGAATAAGCACATCACGAAGAAATTTGAAGAGATTGCCGCGCAGATTAAGATTCAGACGACGCAGCAGGCGTCGACCCGCGCCGACATCAAGGATATTCAGAATCAGCTTGCTGCGCACAACGTCGCCATTAGCCGTCTGGAGAATTCTGGCAGCTCCAAACCGGCGGTCGACGCTGACGGCAAGCCAATCCTCGACACTGAGAAACCTGAGATTCCCGAGCCATCCAAGAAACCTGAGGATTTGACCAAGAAGCCAACTGGGAAATCTCACCGTAGCGGCGGCGGCGGCGGCGGTGGTGGCGGCGACGGCGATGATAGTGATGACGACGACGATGAAAGGGGCGGTGGCGGCAGGGGCGGCGGTCGGCACCGAACTCGTCGTGATGGCAACAATGACGATGATCGTCGTGATCGGCGACTTCCCCCTCGTCTCCATCGCATCCGCTTTCCATCGTATGACGGCCTCGAGGATCCCCTCCAATGGCTCAACAAGTGTGAGCAGTTCTTTCGAGGGCAAAACACTCCAGAGGAAGACAAGGTTTGGTACGCATCGTTCTACCTCGATGGTGTGGCACAACAATGGTATTATCGACTAGAACGCGATCAGGGCGAACCCAGTTGGCCAGAATTTGTCGATCATGTTAATCTACGCTTTGGGCCGCCCCTGCGTACAAATTCTCTCGGCGAGTTAGCTCAGCTTCGTCGTACTGGCTCTGTGGAGGACTATCAACGCCAATTTTTGGCTCTGCTCTGCCGCTGTGACAAGATGACAGATAAGCAATCAACACAGCTGTTCACGGCTGGCCTCCTGCAGCCACTACGAACAGACGTTGAGCTCCAGAAGCCGACAACGTTGGAGGAAGCCATGAGTTTGGCTCGTGCGTATGAACGCCGCCTCAGCTTGGCACCTGATCCCAAGCCTGTCAGACCCTCACGCACGTATGTGCTACCAAGAGAGCAGCCTACTCCAGCGCCTGCAGCCACATCTGCACCACAGCGTGTGTTCAAATACCTTTCCCCCGCTGAGATGGCAGAACGCAGGGCCAAGGGCCTTTGTTTCAATTGTGATGAAAAATTTTCGTTGGCTCACAAAAAGGAGTGTCCGAAACTATTTACGGTTGCTGTTGAGTACTCTGATAGTGAAGATGACAATGAGCATCCAGAGATTTCTGTCTATGCCATCTCTGGTGTACGCCATAGTGATTCCATGCGCGTCAAAGTGACCATCAATGGACATCAGTTCACGGCACTTTTGGACTCGGGTTCTACACATAATTTTATCTCTGAGGAGGCAGCAAAGAAAGCGGGCATCCAAGCAGTGCAGCGTTCTGGTCTGCGCGTGTCCGTGGCCAACGGTGACAAGGTTCCCAGTTCTGGAATTTGCCGCAATGTTCGGGCACAGATAGGAGAAGAGCTCTTCAGCATCGATCTCTTTGCGATCCTGCTTGGCGAACACGATGTGGTCCTGGGAGTACAGTGGCTTCGAACGTTGGGCCCAATTCTTTGGGACTTTTCATCCATGACGATGTCTTTCTGGCACTTTGACGAACGGGTGACTTGGCAAGGTTTGCCTGACGACACTAGCCGTCGCCGCTCGTTGAATTCTTGCTCGGGCCGTGATCTTTTACAGGCTCTGCTCGATGACTTCGAAGACATATTTGCTGAACCCCAGGGCCTGCCACCATCACGAGGTTGTGACCACCGTATCCACCTTCTGCCCGGCACGGAGCCCGTCGTTGTACGTCCCTACCGGTACCCACCAACACAGAAATCTGAACTGGAACGCCAATGTGCGGAGATGTTGCTCCGTGGGCTTATCCGTCGCAGCTCTTCGGCGTTTTCGTCGCCGGTACTCCTCGTCAAGAAACATGACAGTACATGGCGTTTCTGCGTTGATTATAGAGCCCTTAATGATCGCACTGTCAAAGATAAGTTTCCGATACCGGTGGTGGACGAGCTCCTCGACGAACTCAAAGGCGCATGTTTCTTCACCAAGCTTGACTTGCGCTCTGGTTACCATCAAGTGCGTATGTTCGATGCTGATATTGCCAAGACAGCGTTCCGCACTCACGAGGGACTTTTTGAGTTCGTGGTCATGCCCTTCGGCCTCACGAATGCTCCGGCAACATTTCAGGCGCTTATGAACTCGGTCCTTCGTCCCTACCTGCGTCGGTTTGTGCTCGTTTTCTTTGATGACATTTTAATCTATAGCCGTTCCTGGTCTGAGCATCTTGGCCATATTAGGCTTGTGTTTTCTTTGCTTCGACAGCATCAGCTTTATCTCAAGCGCTCCAAATGCCTTTTCGGTGAACCTTCAGTGGCATATCTTGGCCACGTTGTGTCGGCGCAAGGAGTGGCCATGGACGCTTCCAAGGTTCAAGCGGTGATGGATTGGCCTCGTCCAAAGACGGTGCGCGCACTGCGTGGTTTCCTCGGGCTCGCGGGGTACTATCGCAAGTTTATTCGTGATTTTGGATCGATTGCTACTCCCTTGAACAAACTGCTCACCAAGGAGGCCTTTGCTTGGGACGACAATGCTACTGCAGCATTCGAGCAACTCAAGAAAGCCCTCACATCTGCACCGGTTCTTCAGCTTCCTGATTTTTCTTCCACATTTATTGTCGAGTGTGATGCTTCGGGGGCTGGCTTTGGTGGTGTTTTGCATCAGAATACAGGAGCAATAGCATTTTTCAGCAGGCCTATATTGCCACGCCATGCCAAGTTGGCAGCTTATGAGCGTGAGCTCATTGGATTGGTCTATGCAGTTCGACATTGGCGGCCATATTTGTGGGGCAGGCCTTTTGTTATTCGAACTGATCATTTCAGCCTCAAGTACTTGTTGGATCAGAGGCTTTCAACAATACCTCAACATCGATGGGTTAGTAAGCTATTTGGCTATGATTTTACAGTTGAATTTCGCCCGGGTCGTCTCAACACAGTCGCGGACGCATTGTCAAGACGCGACTCTGAACCGCCGGCGCTTCTTTTGCTCTCTGGACCACACTTTGACATATTGGACGATGTGCGTCATGACACAGCTACTGATCCTGATTTGGTAGCCTTGGCTGCTCGGGCTACTGCTGGTGAATTAGGGCCGAATTGGACAGTGCGGGATGGTCTGATCCTTCAGGGGCGTCGTGTATATGTCAAATCGATATCGCCATTGGTGCCAGTAATTCTTTCAGCAGTTCACAATGCTGGCCATGAAGGAGTGCAGAAGACCTTGCACCGTGTTCGCCGTGATTTCACTTGGAGCGGCATACGCCGGGATGTGGAAAATTTTGTGCGTGCTTGTGCAACATGCCAGCAGAACAAGGTGCCAACAGTACATCCTGCTGGTCTCCTACAATCACTTCCGGTTCCTGAACATGTTTGGGAAGATATTGCCATGGATTTTATTGAGGCTTTGCCAAAAGTGCACGGTAAATCAGTCATTCTTACAGTGGTGGATCGATTTTCCAAATACGCTCATTTTATTCCGTTGGCTCATCCGTATACTGCTGAAACGGTGGCTAAAGTTTTCTTTGCTGAGATCGTGCGCTTACATGGGATGCCGGCAACTATAGTTTCCGATCGGGACACTATCTTTACTAGTAAGTTTTGGCAAGAATTGTTCAAGTTATCTGGGATGAGCCTACTTATGTCTACAGCCTTTCATCCTCAGACGGACGGACAATCAGAAGCTGCTAACAAAGTCATTGCAATGTACTTGCGTTGCATGACTGGGGATCGTCCAAGACAGTGGGTTCAATGGTTGCCATGGGCAGAATTTTGCTACAATTCATCATATCATACAGCTCTCAAGTGCACTCCGTTTCAGGTGGTTTACGGGCGTGATCCACCGGCATTACGTGCCTACGATTCTGGATCAGCTCGTGTGCCAGCGGTTGAGCATGTATTAGCAGACCGGGATGCTTTTCTTCAAGATGTCCGTGAGAGACTTCTTCAGGCCCAGCAGCATGACAAACAATATTATGATGAAAAGCATCGTCAGGTTGAGTTTGATGTTGGCCAATGGGTGTGGCTTCGTCTTCATCATCGAGCTGCAACGTCTCTTGGCAGGGGTCCTCAAGGCAAGCTTGCAGCACGTTTTTATGGCCCTTATCAGATTATGGAACGCATTGGTTCAGTTGCATATCGATTGGATTTGCCAGCCAGAGCACGCTTACACCCTGTTTTTCATGTGAGTTTGCTCAAGCAATTTATTGGAGCACCTCCAGATGCACCACCCCCGTTGCCATTGTTGCAAGATGGTCGTGTTCTGCCTACACCTGAGAGTGTTCTTCGCTCGAGACTTGCTCGTGGTGTTTGGCAAATTCTGGTTCAGTGGCAAGGGCAGCGTCCGTCTGAAGCTTCTTGGGAAGATGTTCCTGCATTCAAGCTCAAGTATCCGGCATTCAAGCTCGAGGACGAGCTTTTTCCCGAGGGGGGGAGAGATGTCATGGTCGGTATTCAGTACCATCGGCGTGCTAGAGATGTTCGTCGAAGACAGGAAAGACTCGATGGCATGCAAGACTCTGCACCTTCAACGTCAAGATAGAATCGTATCCGAGCTCACGTCATGCACGTATAGTACGCCGGCGTTGTATAACGGCGGTAAGGCCAGCTGCACAGACGTCTTCTTCTATAGTTAGAGTCCTAGTTGGATTTACAAATGTAGTTCTGCACGGTTTATTTTCCTAGTCGTATTCTAGATGGTTTGTTTAGGCCGGTTGCTATATAAGGCGCCGGGATACATTGATTCAAGCTAAGAAAGTATTTGGCGAAAGTCTGTTCTTCCTCGTGCCTTGCATCTCGGCGACGTCCACGACGGCGCCGACTTGCAAGCGTGCGATTCGGCGAGAGCGCACACGGCCACCGGTCTTTCACCCGTATAATCTACGTTCGAAATCCAAAGCCAAGGCGTCTACAGCTATAAGCTGTGACACGGCGACATGGCGGAGGCCATAGCCATATCCCTGTCTGCCAAACTTGCCGTGGCGATGTCCCGCAGCGCCGACATCAGCCTATCAACCCTTTTCAGCGTCCGCTCCGAGATCGCTTCCACCGCGCAGGATCTTCATCTCCTGCGCGCCTTCCTTAGGTTCGCCCATTCCCACCAAATACTGACGCTCTGGCTGCAGCGTGGGTGAAGCAGGTCCGCGACGCCGCCGTCGAACTCGAGGACTTCACGGACAAGTGCTGCTACCTCTCCGGCAGCGGCCGTGGCTGGATCAACGTCAAGGCCTGGCTCGCGCTCTCCCGGAAGCTGCGCAAGGTTCGCGAGAGGCACTAATACAATTGAGGCCTGCAGTGACGGAGGCCTCAAAATAGTGGTGGCGGGCGCACAGCCCTGCTAGCCTCGCGGGCACACAGCAGTGGTGATCGGAATGACGCCAGCGCAGATACAGTATCCGACCGACTTCGCAGTGGCGGTCGAAGTGGCGTCATCACCGCCCACCACCGGCAAATACATTTTAGTGGCGGTCAGGATGACGCCACACCCGACCGCCACCGATGTGCTTAGCAGCAGTGGCAGACGCATACATCACCGCGACCGCCACTATTTTTTCAAACAACAGCGGTGGACGCTTACGTCATCTTGTCCGCCACTTACCAGTGGCGAGCGCGTGTGATGTCAGTTTGCTCGCCACTACTAACCGACACTATGTAAGCACGCGGTCTTCTTCCACCGAACAGTATCGGTTCAACTCGAGTTCATGTCCGTACGGCGGCCGGAAAAAATTGAGAAACAAGGAGGGACGGTTTTGATTTCGTTTTTTTTTCGTGGATTTGATCTAGGAGGTAAATCCTTACCATCAATTGGAGCCTTTTTGTGTTTAGATGTCATTTTCAAGGTTAATTTTGAGGATAAAGTTTGCCTAGGGTTTGTAACTTTTTTGGTTTGATTCAAGGTGACTCCGTTGGATTTTAGGTGGGGATTTAGTAGATCCCATCTAGTTTCTTAAACCTCCATGTCCTACGTTGTTTTCCCCTTGGGTTTTGTATTCCAATTTTGTACATCCAATTTTGGATTTCATATGCATGAGAGGGGGAATTTATATTTTATTTTTAATTCCTTTTCTATTTTTTTATTGTTATTAAAAAATTTTCATTGTAGATGGCGGATCGATCTTGGATGTACGATGGAGGAGGAGGATACCCGCTAACCTATTTCGAGGAAATCAACAATTTTCTTGTAGCCACCGGGACTCACGCTTCAAGTCAGAATACAACAGCTATATGCTGCCCTTGTCAGAGATGCAAGAATAATGTATTGTTTGAGGACCGTGAAATTATTCACGAGCACTTACTGGACAATGGTTTTATGGAGCACTACTACATCTGGACCAAACATGGTGAAACATCAGAGAGTGCAGAAGCCAACAACGAGCCGGAGAGTCTTAAATTGTCTGGTGAGATATTGTTGCTATTAGCCATGGGAAGACCTATAGTTTGGCAAAAATGATTTCATTCTCACTGTTCATTTGAGTTTCTTGGCACAGGAGAAACTTCTTTTCCCAAATATAAGTTGCATCGATTCATATGGTGTGTTTTGAATTCCGGCTTAAAATATTTGCCTTCTGTTCCCGGACGAGGCAACCGGGAGCCACGTGGTCGTCGCGCAGTAGAGAGGTGGCCAAGGCCACGGCGCCTGATAGGACCATGGTGCTGGAGCCTCTGCCTAGGCAGGAGGCGAGCAGTGTACAGCAGAGGATGTCGCAGACGAGTACCTAGCCCAACTGATATAACGAAAACTGATGCAGCCTGTTGTCAGGAACGAGTTTTTGGTCGTGCAAAACGTTGCCTCATTTATGACCTTATGAGGGAAATGATTATCCACAGGTCGAGAGAAGAGGAGGGGTCCTTTCTGTTTGCAAAGTGCAAGGTAACAATTGATGTCAACTTAGAATCTGTAATCTTGCAGTTGATAGATGTGAAATAAATTTCAAGTCAGTTCCAAAGCAATCTTCTCTGCGCTCCTTCCATGCATTTCTTTCGGAATGGGAAGGCGAACTGTGGTCTAGTATAGACTTACTTTTTGTGTAGAGGAATGTTCTTTTTTTTTTTGTACGGCGCCAAACCAACAATTTGCACACGCACAAATGGACCAATTTAATCCCGCACATCTATAACCATGATCAGTTGTCATTTTCATCCTGTTGTTCTTCATGCAATCTTTTACAAGAATGGCTCGGAGCAAATATTTGAATAATATTTATAGAAAACATGTGTGACAAAGTTGTTTCCAAGAAGTTCTTAAACATAGTAATAGAAGAAGATTTTCTAGAAAACAGGTTTGACCAAGAGTTCTCATGAACTTATTTTAGGACAGATTAAGGTGAATGTCAAATGATCTTGTTGCCCCTAAATAATTATTGGAGATAGTTTATTTCCATACAAACTCAACTAACAAGGCAGAAGATACACGTTCATGGCTGCATGCATACATGCAGTAAAAATTTCCTTTATTTAGATTTTGTCATTAACTGTTATTACAAGCCCAGAATATATAGCAACGTTTGTGGGACAAAATTTGAATCCAAAATCCAATTAATTATTGAAAATATGTTTCAGAAATGTTGAAATTAAAATTTGTTGTGAAAAACTATCAATAACCTAGTGAAAAGTTATTCATAGAAGTTTTTGCAAAAAATTTCAAAAATAGAAAATTTTAGAGAGCATACTTCTGTAAAACGAGCAGGGAAGCTGACTTGTCTAGTGGAGGAACTGTGATAGAGCATCTTCACGAGCACATTCTGGAAACATGTAGAAAATACCCGTGTGTTCGCGGATAACAGACCCTGTTTTTCTTTCTTTTGATAACGTGCAGAGCACGCTTTTCATTAAGAAGAAGAGAAGCTTGTTGTAACGTGGTCAGCGCTAAATCCTCTAAGTAACTTGGCAAAAGCCGACCAAACGAAGTAGTGATAAACTAGCAAAACAAGAGCAAAGGGTATAACAGACCTGACAAACTGAAAAAATAAAGAAAGGCGGGAACAGGTTCCCAAACAAAGAACTAAACGTCTAAGCCTGCCTTGAAACAAGTAGCTTCCACAGCTTGGAGAATCCTGTAGCCGCCCAGCTTGGTGAAGCCTGCCGCCGCTCAAAAGGAGGCTTCATCGATGATTACCTAGGCCAGAGCGATCGGTTGGAGGGCTTGAATTTTGAAGACCCTCTTGTTGTGCTCTTTCCAAAGCCTTCAGGCGACCGAGACGACTAGGGTGACAAAGCCCTGATGTAATAGCTTGGACACCCTCTTGCACGACCTCACCCACCAATCAACAACGGCGTTACATCCAGTGTGAGGGAAATGTGGTTGATCCCTAGACGACATGAGACCCTGGTCCATGTCTCGCGAGTGTGATTACAATGCAAGAGGAGATGGTATCACTAGTACAAATCTTCTGATTTATGACGAATTCCTGTAGATCTGTTACTATTTTGGGGGTTTTCCCCGTTTTTGGCCAACTTTCATTACGTTTCCGCGTTTCGTCACTAAAATTGCGAAAACAGACCCGTTTGGTGACGAAAAGGCGTCGCTGTTGCCATTTGGACCCACGGGTCAGGTCATTTATGACAAAAACTAAGCGTCACTACCGTTTATTCCAGGATTTCGCCCGCCCGCATCCTAATCAGCACATGGTGGACCCACATATTCGTCGCCGGAGGGGGGATTTCACCCGCCCGCATCCTAGTCAGCACTCGCTCGACCCACATATTCGTCACCGGAGGGGGATTTCATCCGCCCGCATCCTAGTCAGCACATGGTGGACCCACATATTTGTCATCGGAGGGGGGATTTCGCCCACCCGCATCCTAGTCAGTGTTGGCGTTTCTTACGCAAAAAGATTAAATTCAATTTCCGCAAGCGCACGGAACACAATTGTAGCATTTCACCCGGGAGTATTCCAAGGTTATCGTATTTATATTTTTCCACAGGGAAGCAGGGCTAAGAATATCATGAATTAACAAAGAAACATCTATTATTTATAACTTGCAAACTAGACCAAAGCAGGGGTACAAATGTTTGATATGTGTGGCACTCAGGAGAACATCCATTAATATAAATAACAAGGAGTTAGCATTTAGTTTGGGAGAACAACGAGCAGAAGGTATCAATTAGCTTAGGGGTTAGCATTTAGTATTTTCTGATAGTCTACAACTATTTACTTAAGCTTTCATTACAGATACATTCAAGTGCATCAGGGGCACGGCCGCCGCCAAGACACGCAACCCGAGAACTAGGTTCAACGTATCCGGTCAACGGACCGCGTCTAGGCCCCTACACATTCAACCCGAACGTGGTGGACTACAGAGACCGGTGTAGCTGTCACATACACTCGCGGCTACCACACGCCGTGGGGTTGAGGGCAAAACACGCTAAAACAATTCCAAGCACCATGCTTACAACTATCCTAGTAACGTACTCTTGGCCAACGAGCAAGCCACCCATGTACAATAAATTCAAATAGATTGTGCGGGACACGTGACAATATTCATTTTTATTACTGTTGTTGTTGTGGTGTTGTTGCTTCGGTGGGATTGTTTGCATCACTTGGTCATGTGAAAAGAGGCACTTTTAGAATAAATTAGGCCTGATCAGTTTCGTAAATTCAGACCTAAATAACAAGACTCGTTAGCGTATGGCCTCATGTTGTGCCTAAACAACAAAATGTTTTGTCTTTACCGAAAGGGTTGTTTGATATCTTGGCTTACCTAAAACAGATTTTATAGTGTAACAACAGAAAAACTTGTTGGATAAGTAAAAAACGGCCAATGTACGATGCGGTCTATCAATGTGTCGGTGGTGTGATGTTTATCTGTTTGCGCTTACTTTATTATGCTTTTATCTGGTTAGATTTGTTTGTGTATGTGTGCGTGTAAAGATGCATTTATGTTATTGTTCTGGTGTAACTGATTTGGTGGGATTGTTTGCCTTACTTGGTTTATTTGAAAGAAGTACTTTTAGAGTTTACAAATTGTGATACTGTTATGTAGTATACAAATTGTGATCCCTTTCTAATGTTACTTCATGGGTCGTTGTTATTATGGTGTTGTTGCTTCCGTGGGATTGTTTGCATCATTTGGTTATGTGAAAAGAGGCACTTTTAGAGTACATTAGGCTTGATACGTTTCGTAAATTCAGGCTTAAATAACAAGACTTGCTAGCGTGTGGCCTGGTGTTGTGCCTAAACAACAAAACTTTTTTTTGTCTTACCGAAGGGGTTTTTTGATATCTTGGCTTACCTGAGACGGATTTTTTTTAAGTCTAACAATAGAAAAATTGTTGGATAAGTAAAAACGGCTAATGTACGAGGTTGTTTATCAATGTCTTGGTGACGTGGCCTTTGTCTGTCTGCGCTTAATTTATTATGCTTTATCTGGTTAGATTTGTTTGTGTATGTGTGCATGTAAAGATGCATTAATTGTCATTGCTCTGATGTAACTGGTTTGGTGGGATTGTTTGCCTTACTTGGTATATTTGAAAGAAGTAATTTAGAGTTCACAAACCATGACACCGTTATATTTAGTATACAAATTGCGATCCCCTGACTACATCTAAAATGGGTCCTCCTCACAAACCATGACTCTTTTGAATAAATTTTGTATCTACCATGTTCAAATGTTGAAAGCAACTTCGTGAGAATGGAGTTTTTAGGGTTTTATTACTGTACTATTTTATAATAACTTTTTATTCCCTTACTGGTGTCTTGCAAACTCCGAAGAACGTAAACATGAAGGAGACAAAATTGAGATAAAACAAGAGAATTGCATGCTGAAGGTGGTCCTGATTAATGATGAGTTCTGGTGGTCGATGACGAGATGTTTGGAACTAATCACTTTTATCAGCTACGTTCGATCATAAAGAAGGTCGAGAACTCATATGTTTGAGTCATTATGAGCTTTATAATGATTAATGACAACTGGACACGCATAGCTAACTATTTTCTCGAGTTGACATGACATAAACTCCCCGCATATATATTGTCAAAGGTTGATAGCGCACATATTGAGATAAACAAGCTAAGGATGTGAATCGATGGCAATATGGTTTATCGATGGAGTTGATCATGGCTTGATAATCAACAAATATGTGAAATGGAAATTTTAGTATATTGTTAAAAAGAACGCAAACTCTGGACTCTGGAGAATTGAAGGTGTTTGGTTCAAAATGGCTATCTTGGTCCCCCACTTGAAGAAGGTAAGATGTGATATAGTGAGGAACAATAAATGGGATTTATGAGTTGACCAATAAAACAACGGTTTGACTACCCCTAGTGTATGCTCAAACAGGATCTTTAAGCCGCTGTGACGTGCATACTTTCATGGAGAATGCAGTGATCGATGTTGACCGCGGCGATTCGAGAGTCACAGACGACGGTGTTGAGTATCCACCTTTGCCAAGATGCCCATCGGAGGAACCATCCCGATCTCCGCATACGTACGTCCATGATGCAAGGCCTCCGTGGAATGAATGACGTCCAATTAAAATTGCAACGAAAAATGACCTTGGATCAATTCAGCTAAATGCATTTCGCAAGACCCATTAAGCTTACATTAGGACCCGTTCATGAGCGTGCCAAAGCCCGAAACAGGGGTGGGGAGTGGAGTGCAGGTATATATATGCTCGCCAAGGTGCAGTTGTGTGCATGACCGGATTCCATCATGCTCAGAGCTATGAAGTGCAAGATAGCCTGCTCAGGTCAGGGAACGGCTAGGTGGAGGAGGATGTGGGTATGCACTGTTAGAGATAAAGATCATCCTGTATGGCGTGTGGCTCAAGATAGGTGAAACATGTTGAAGTTGATTTTTATTTTGTCAGAGAAGGGGTTTCAAACAAAGTCCTTGAGATTTGCTATATATCAATGAATGATCAAGTTGCCAATGGCTTTACAAAAGCACTCTCCACAAAGAAGTTGCAAGAGTTTCAGTTCAATCTTAACTTAGATAAGTTATGATTGAGGGAGGGTGTTAGAGATAAAGACTATCATGCATGGCGTGTAGCTCAAGATAGGTTAGAGATAAGATAGACATGAGAGTTGTTATGTTGTAGAGATTAAAATCTCAACTGAATGTACTCTACCTGAGCTATATAAACATGCATGCGTGCACCATGAGGTGTATCGCTTCCGTTTCATTTTACATGCACGCCTGGCCGCCCAGGTTTTTTTTCGAAAACGCAGGAGAGCTGCGCTTCTTTGTATTAGAGAGAAAAAGATAGTCCCCTTACATCATCCTAATCTCATACGGGGACCAAATATGAGAGTCGGTTTACAACACACCGGACTGTGAAACCCACTAAACAACCAACAAACGACGTGACCAAAAGACTAGAGAAGGAGCTTTCTAATTCAGGAACCCTCCTTCTAAAGCTAGACCTGCCAGCTTTTTAGCGCCAGCCATGCACCACAGATCATGCTCATCCTTGATTTCCCGCAAGATGGTAGAAACCGAAGGAGTGGCGCCCTCAAACACATAAGCATTTCGATGTTTCCATATGCTCCAAGCTGTCAAGATGATCAGTGAATTCACTCCCTTCTTTTTTTCTTTCATGACCTTTTTCATTGCTCGTCTCCACCATTCAGCAAAGCTTCTTTCCACCAGTCTGGGCGCCGCGTCAACGAGATTCAGAGAGTCAAAAACATGGAACCAGACCTGTCTTCTTACCACCACACAAGTAGATAGTAAGTGCTGGACATTCTCCTCTTCCTGATCACAAAGAGGACACTTCTCCGGATGGTCAAGACCCCTACGCGCCAACCGATCCGCTGTCCAACATCTATTTTTGACAGCCAGCCATAAGAAGAACTTACATTTTTGCGGAGCCCAGGTTTTCCATAGACGACGCCACGGCTCAAAAGTTACTGAACCATTGAAGTAAGCCCGATATGCTGATTTGGAGGAGTAGCAGCCTGATGCCTCAAACTTCCAGATATGGTGATCTTCCTAATCAGAGAGCGTGATGCTTCTCAAACAGTCCCACAACTTCAAAAATTCTCTTATCCCATGTCAAGATAGTCCAGCCCCATTACGAACGTCCTGTACCCAAACACCATCCTCAAGAGCTTCAGCCACTGTTCTTTTTTTACGGATTCTTGGCGATATACTAGCCACAACGTATGGTGCTAGGCTCTCAATCGAGGAGCCATGCAACCATCTATCCGACCAGAATAAGGTGTTATTTCCATTGCCAACTTCTGTGGTGACTGCAACAGCAAAGAGAGCTAGTGCATTTGGGTGCGATGGAAGCTCAAGATCAGTCCAGGGTCTATCGGCTCGGGTCTTTCTAAACCAATCGGCTCGGGTCTTTCTAAACCACTGCCATCTCATTTGTAAAGCCCAAGATAACACTTCCAGATTAGGAATAGCTAGACCGCCCAGGTCCAAAGGTCTGGTAACTTTGTTCCAAGCGACTAAACAGCAACCACCATTGACCTTTTCTTTCCCTTGCCACAAGAGTCCCTTTTGGATTTTCTCTACAGTCTTGATAAACCATTTGGGCACATTCATTGCAATTAGCAAGTACACCGGAATCGCTGATAGCACGAACAGCACAAGGGTTGCACGTCCGGCTTTATTCATGAGCCCTGCTTTCCAACCCGGGAGCTTGTCTGCAATCTTCTCGATCCAAGGCATAAGGTCTGACTTTCGGAGCTTCTTGTGAGATAAAGGCAATCCCAGGTAAGTACAAGGGAATTCGGCCAAGGGACAAGGCAGTGTATCACTGATTACCTCCGTAGATAGCTCCTCACATCTGATGGGCACAATGTTACTCTTCTGTAGATTTGTTTCAAGACCAGATGCTTTCCCATAGCTATGGAGAATATCCCTAGTAACCAGCAGCTCCTCTTCAACCGGCCTGATAAACAATGCTACATCATCTGCATAAAGTGAGAGTCTTTGGCCAGCCGCCCGGGTGGATAAAGGCTGCAATAACCCTTCATTTTCCGCCTTAGCAAACAAGCTGTTTAGCACGTCCATTGCAAGAATGAATAGCATAGGGGAGAGAGGGTCCCCTTGCCGTAATCCTCGATGATGTTGAATAAAATCCCCAGGCTCACCGTTTAGCAAGGTTTGAGACTCTTTATATCCGAATTTAGGTGCCTATTTGGTCACCGTTTATTCTTCTTAATGGAAAACCATCTAGCTCCTCCTAGATTGGTTTCCTTCTCCCTGGATGAGGAAAATGAACATGTAGGATCAGCGGCAATCCTCTCTCGTCTCCACTCAATCAGAGGTGATCTTCTCTGGACAACCGTTGGAACTCCAACGAGCCTAACCCCAAGCAACTCCAGGCATGGAACCATGAACGAGCCTAACAGCACATCAAGCAAGCCACGCTTGATATGCTGTTAGGCTCGTTCCAATGGCAAGTTTCATCGTTTGATGTTTTCAAGAGTTGGCACATCATTTATAGTCAAGAGTTGTCACATCATTTATAGTGAGAATAAATCAGCTCTTTCCAATACATAGTTTCTTTTTTTTTCATCTAGATGAAGTTGCCTTTTTTTTTTCTCTCTTTCTTCGTTCTTAACTTGCCACAATATTAACACTATTTTGAAAATATTGATGGCGAGTCATTTTTTTATAATATTGGAAAAATATATTGCTTTTAGCTACGAAAACCGAAACCAAAAGGCACGGAGCCGGACGCACAGGCAGGCTGCAGACGATAATGAAACATACACATTCAACGGCAAATGGACAAATTGGAATCGTCCACCAGTTTGAGGACGACGCCTGCGTCCGGCCTCCAGAACTGTGCAGGATTTCTGGAGGCTGGAGCTGCTAAGGATCTGACCTCATTGACCGTAGCCAAATAAGGGACTGATCCACAAAAGATGCAGAAACAATACTAATTGACAACACAGCTGAACAAATCATGCATTGCTTAAGGTGCCGTTCGGTTCAGGCCTCTAAAGTGCCCTCTAAACTTTACCCCTCTACAGTAAAAAGAATCTTACTATTTAGGGGTACTAAATAAAATTTAATTGCAAAACCTTTCTGCAGACGGGCGTTATTTTTCGAGACGAATCTAACGAGCCTAATTAATCAATGTTTTGACACAGTGATGCTACAGTAACCATCGTCTAATCGCCGCTTAATTACCCTCATTACGTTCGTCTCGCGAAATAGAGGGGGGGTCCTGGACTTAGTTTTGTAATTTAACTTTGTTTAGTACACATAAATCGTGCCGGCATTATTGATGTGACCGCTACAGTACTTTATAGCCCTCTAAAGTTGCATCCGAACGCAGCCTAATTCTATCAGTCACTCACAAATCACAATACATCTTTATGTATGGCGGCAGCTGCTTATTTAGGCCGTTTGACCAGGGGCATGAAGAACACGCAAGTGGATCAATGAACACTTCTGTCTATAACTTACAAACTTCCTAATAATTTGGTGGCCTCGTCTTGTAAAAGCTTCCAAGCCGCAATGACATGTTGCTCCTCTGTCAGCGGTGCTCCTACTACAAACCGCAAGACGAACTTACCAGAAAGAACCTGATCAACAAATGGGTGAAACAAAAGCGTTATCAGTGAATAAACCTCCCAAAACCAGATATCAGGGAGTTCTGAAGGATTTATGAGTGACCTACCGTATGAGAAATGAAGATTTTCCCACTTGAGTTAGCGGCATCCATTAGATCATAGTTAAGTTTGTAACCATTATCTTTGTCAGAGGGTGGGGGCAGAAGGCTGAAACAAACAAGCGAAAAGTTCCTTGGAGTAACTACCTACAATGTTGTAGCAAATTGGATTTTCTTCAGAAGATGTTTTCAGACGGAAGTCCACAAAGAGTTTCCTAACCTGTTAAAGTCGAAAAGAAGAAATATGTGGTGTCTTTCCAACCATACCTCAAATCCTGAATCAGAGATTACAAGTTCTTCAAATTCGTGGGCCAACTCAATGTGTTTTCTGATATAGCTTTGCAGGTTCTCTACACCGTAAAGCCTCAAAACCATCCATAGTTTAAGTGATCTGAAAAAAAGCTCCTCTTTTCAAGAGAAATCTATATATTGTCACAGTAATTCCTAAAGACTGCAATGAGGCAAAAATATTGTGCATAGGAGAATATTAGCTAATTGAATAAGCGCATAAGATGATCTAGAAAACACTAAATATAATAGAAATTTTGTGGCATATTTAAAAACAAGTTGTGTCAGGGATCAAAATTAAGAGCATCACTTCTATACAAATGAAACTAAAAGATTAGTGCACTCAAGCTGGTTTTAATATCTAGCCTACCCCAATTGTTGGGGACAATAGGCTGCTTCTTTTCGTTGTTTGACTCAAATTATTAGTGAGAGATGCTCCAAAAACTAGCAAATTGGATTCCTATTTTTAGTTTGCATGTTGGTCAATATATTGCATATTGAGTATGATAAATGGACTATAAACTACACAAAACTGATTACTCCCTCCGTTTCAAAATATAGGCAGTTCTGGCCAGGTTCATTGAAACGGAGGGAGTAGGTAACAAATATTGGCATGTATGGTATGCATAAATGTACGATATATCAATGCTAATAAAACATATATATCAATTCAAATCACAAAAAAAAAACCGTGTGTTACTCACATGCTAGCAGAAAAACGGAAACATAGTTTATTTTTTCTAGGAAACTTGTGGGAAAACAGTTTGTGGTAGTTACCAGTAAGATCAAATAAAAGATAAATAGTACATAAGAATAATGGTGATAGAAATTGTGAAGTCAGCTATCACCTGAAGCGGCGCCCAAGCGGAATTTGCCAATCTTTGAAATCAACAACAGAATTTTCTTGGGAAACCTGAATTTATAAGAATAATTCAATACAGTTGCCAATAGTCATATTTTTTTTAAAGAAACTAGAGATAGTTCACGTGTATCTCTATTAGAGGAACTTTGACATGGGAGCCCTATTTTTATCAAATTACAGTGCAGTCCTTACCATTATGTACATCATTTTTAAGCCTTCATTCCATTATCATAACAGCAGGTTTAGCCGTTTAAGTTTTTAGCCAACTAAAATAAGAAACCAAATTTCCAAAATGGTATTATTTGCAGAGCAGATGTAAGAAAGTTGATTTTTCTTCACATTTATGAAAGCTCTAATGCACACTGCCTTGCAGCTTTGATATGGCGTGCACGAGAACGGCATGGAGTATGTAGTGGAGAATGTAGAAGCAACTGCGCTTGAGAACTGGAGCGGAGAGGATAGCGAGGAAGCGGTGCAGCGAGGCTGTCGTCGTCGCCGGCCAGGTTGGTGACCACGGCGGCGACCGAAGACAGTCTCGCCCAAAGGGAGACTATATTCTTCGATAGATTACAACTCTAGGACTCCAGCTACCTTTATACTCAGGTGCTGCTAACAGACCGACTCAATCTAAGGAACCAACTCAAACCACTCTAACAACTTCAACTAAACTCCCTGTTTATTTGCTGAAGACGCGCGCTGTTGACGTTAGCCACTTTGAGGTGCTGGTGCAGGTTGTTCGCGGCGACGACGGCGCTGGTATGTACGCCCCACAAAGGCGTCCACAACAAGCTTACGCACATTAGACGAGGAAACTGCAATTCTAATGAATAGGCCAGTATAGCTTTGTGGATAAATTGCTTTACAGAAGCATTATATTTGGCTAGAGCAAAACTCGTATAATCCTTTTACAGGCATAATTTGCTGACAAAGCCAGGAGGCAGGAGTGGTTTCCAGAAGGAACACAGTTACAGCAGAGGGATAGTTTGGTAAGCATATGATAGATGAGTTTAGCAGAAACGTTCAACCTAGGATATGGCGAATTGCCTGAATGCTGCGTTCTTCTTTTTTCGTTTCTTTTGTTTTTTACTTGTTTTGTAAATAACTAGAAGACTTGGTGCCACTTCTTTAGAGGCAGGGGAAATAAAAGTCCCTATTTTCCAAAAAAAGGCATAATTTGGAAATGTGTTCCAAATCTTATTATCATTCACTATTTATTCATGCCAATAGTATCATCTTCACTGAAAACGGAAACAGAATACTGAAAATTTTACAGAGGGAAATAATTGTAACCTTATTCTTGAGAATCTCTGGGTTTGTAGACAACGATTGTATGAGATAACTCCTGTCCTGTCATGCGTGATATCAATTTGCACATTAGTAGTAGTCAAATGTGTGAAGTAAGATAATTAGGAAATGCAGCAATATAGGTCAAAGTGAAATGCAAATGGGATTCATCACATAGCCTACCTTTACCCATAGCAAAGAACACTCAAAGTTTGTTAGGAACCACTTATGTGCATTCATATTAAATGAGTCAGCTTCTTCTACTCCATCAAGGTGATGTCGGTATTCTGGGCATATACAGGAACTTCCAGCATATGCAGCATCAATGTGGAACCACATGTCATGGGCCTAAAGGAATAATGGAAATAAACATTTGATAAAAGTGCATAATACAATCAATAAAATTGATTTTTTGTGTTCTATCAGAGAAAATGCACCCCTTGTGTTAGAGGATAATGTAGCTAGTGCCATCCCCGCATCGAGAATGTAGCACTGAATTTTCAACCAAGGATCCTGGATATATGATAACACCAGTTCCCACTGGCGAGCCAGGAAAAATCCTTCGCATGATCAAATTCAAGCATGCATTTTATTAGGACCAGACTGTTTTTAAACTTGGTTCTTATAGGGAGCTCTGAGAACCATCCGGTTACTGGCTGGATTCAAAAACCTGTGATGTAGGTGCAAGGTGTGCAAAACACAAAATACTAGTACTTGTTCTATTTCTGCTAGCACATTTGTTCGTCAAACAATGCATATAACTCATTCCAGTCCTACTGAATTGAATAAAATATTAAAAAAAGCCCCATAAAAAAAGATAATTCTTTTATTTAAAAATATAAATAGTGAATATATAGACAGATCAAACATGCCAAATTTCATAGAAAAATAAAAATTCAACATGAAGCACCAAAGAGTTTTTTGTTTTGTTTTTTTGGAGAATGTCACCAAAAAGTTAAATAAACTTGCAAAAGTTCATTTTTGTTACCGAGATTCAAAAACAAGTGATACTGTTAGCACATGATTTTTATGCTGAACATTGCATATGTGCTTAACTTCATGCATGATATGTACATGATTTTTGTATGAATATTCGAGACAATGAGACATGTTGAATTGGCTAATGGTGATGAGGAAACCTCTGAACACTATAAATATATCCGCATGTGATATATTAAGACATAATCATCCCCAACTATAATAGTCCATCATGCCTAACCACCTTTGCTATTTGACCTAGTTCAGGTAAGGGGTCCACTGCCGACGAAGATGTTGTGCCAACCTGCAACAAATACATTTTACCACTCAGAATGGAATGTTGCCTTCACTTGGCGAAAAAATACGGAATGTTGCAAGCTATGTACGAGTTGTGTCTCAAACAGAACAAGTAATGCATGGCCTACAGCCCTACTCAAGGAAAATTTTCCAATCAGAACAGAATGTTGCCTTCACTTGAAGAACGCATGGCTTGATGCTTACCATTGCGCAAACGAAAAATGGTATCAAGCCAGATGACAAGTCAGCGGAAATGGCCTCGCTAACTGCTTCGGGTGCAATAGCGTAGTTTTTGCTGCAGTCAGCCATCACAACTCAAAAGTTCTCTGGGAAAATCCCTGCAATTTATATGTGGCAGCTCAGAAAAGAAGAAAATGCATAGGATTGCCCACACATTTTTTAGTTTCCATTCCATATCTTTCTCTAATATAAAGATCCGTATCTTCTCAGTCGTATAACAAGATAACCATAAATCATCCAAGAGAGAGTCATCCCCATTTCTATAATAAATAACACTGTGGCAGATCTCACTCTGCATAGATTAGATGCTTTGATTTTTGCACACATACCTGGCATGCCTTTTGCAGAGCAGAATGCGTCTGATCTGATGCATAAACAACTAGTTTGTCAAGCGATGTCTTCCCATGCTTCCTTAAAGTTCTGTCTCGTGCAGCCAACAGTACAACGAGAACTGCTTCACTGGCAGTACCCTGGATTACCCCTCCACCAAATTCTGCAAAGAGGGAAGCAGTGAGTAAACACAGAGAAATGACTTGCAACATAATTATGCAACTTTTTGTGCTTCACAAAATGAGTATATAAAGGTACTATATCAAGATAGAGCATCACTATAAAATACTGCTACACATTAGATGTGTTACATCATCCTGACCCACCCTATATAGATGGGACCTATGAAAAATGAATTGCAGTAGCAAATAAAAAACACAGGGCCTAGAGGTTCCAAAAATTACACGAATACAGGGAAGGGCATACTCTATGAAACTTTTTTATTTGAAGAGCAAACCAAACTTCATTTCGGTGATATAGAAGGAAAGAATGCTTATCGAGGAATGAATGCACATTATCCACTACTACATATTTGGTAGATCATGTATCTTGTGTCCAGAAAACTGAGCTATTGTTGATTCAGTAGCACCATCTTAAATGTCTAACATCTATGGATGTATTAAAAATTGTGAGATTGAGATATAGAAAAACATTATACATGATTAAAAAGATTTTGAAAAAAAATGCTCCCCCCAAGACAAAAAAGGAGGTAACTGCCATTTATACATGACTGTAATAAACATTATAAAATATCTACTAGAGAATTGGACAAACTAATTTGCACCGCCATACCAGCCTACGCTACACCGTCAACTTTGCTGCCCACCGATCTGAGCTGTGAGATCGATTGCATCGTGCCTATAATGAGGTACTCACTGTGCACTGCACCTTTAGTTTGGGGGATAGAATGAATTTATATGAGATAATAGTAGTTTGTGGAGTTAATTGAGGCGCCAAAGTTATGCCTTTCTGTCGAAGAGGCCAGGTGGTTTGAGTGGCAGCCGAGAGAATGTTCCATTAGCTGAGTCTTTATAGTAGTAGGGAGAAGTATGTGTTTGGTACCAAAATCTGTACAGTTACAGGAAGTCAAAACTCAATGGCATAAAGTTCAATGCCTACTACCTCCTCATTAGCATATTTAATTTTGGCTTGAACGGAGGTGCTATTGCATTAAAAGTGGCTACTATTCCCTCTGATTTTTTTTTGTGAGCTAACAAACATAATATACAATAAAATAATTTGAGGAAGTGATATATTGCATGTTGAAATCACCCAACATATATAAAAGCGTGCATCATGAATGCTTTTATTCACTTACCAGTTGACAGGAACTGGTTTGGAAGCTGAAGCATTTTTGCGAACCAGTCTAAGACAATAACCTCTAACTCCGTCGCAGCAGGAGAGGTTATCCAACTGAATCCGACAATGTTAAAAGCCGCACTAAGCATCGCCCCCAGGAATCCAGCAGTGCTACTATTCGAAGGATAATAGGCAAAATAATTTGGACTTTGCCAATGTGTTACTCCTGGTACTATCTTCTCTCGAATGTCTGTGCATTATAGCATTTATAAGAAAAATCAGAATAGATGAAGTAATGGGTTCAGCATGCTCAGCTTTGGAATGACCTTACTGAACAATCACCAAGAGTGAAACGCACCTGATTCCTTAAAATATTTTTGAACTCTCACTTGGGTCGATAAACTTTGAAAGTGAAGATCTGGATACAAGACCTATTTAGGTAGTGCAACTGAGGTCTATTTGCCTTCAACATGAATATTAGGTTGACGTGGTTTACTAGATCGGTGATGACACAACTCGTACCAGCAAGGGGTGGATAATTTTGAAGCTGATACATAATTCATATGATTTCATTGCAACTAAGAGATTGTTTCAGTCCTTGAGCTTAACATACAGCTGTTACAATTTCGTTCCAAAAAGCAAAAATGCCAATGCATGCAAAAAATGTTTCTGCCCTTGTAGGAGTATGGACCTTAGTTGCATCACTTAAACAAATCGTGGACCTAGATCTTCACTTTCAAAGCTCATGTACCCAAGTGAGAATGCAAGAAAAAATTAAGAACCTCGTATGCATTTTACACTCAGGTATAAATATTTAAGCTTGTGGAGAGGAAAAAAGAAGAACTCCTACTTGAATACTGAATGAAAGAAGTCATCACCGTCAAAAGGTCTTCCAAGTATCAGCTTTGTTTGGAGCTGTCTCTGGAATAAGCTCCTTTAGATATCCTGGCTGCAAAGAAAACACAAGATCAATGTTGCGAAATCATATTGGGGTGGCAACGATGCCCCCATAACCTTGATTGGAACATAGTGCATCGTTCACATTACCCCAATACTTAAGTGGGATCATATGGGACTGTTGGGGGCTGCTGTTACTCTACCCATTTTCCTACGGCTCATAAAGCAACTGAAATCCTTGCAATATGTAAAAGTATTTATAATTATTTATTTGGAACAGTTGTGTATTTGAATTATTTATGGATTTCTGCAGAGAATATAGGCATAAAAAGCAGGAGGGTGGCGAAGCACTCCTAGTCTGGCGTGAAAGAAGCCAGCCGTAGACTGCTCCACTCTCCCCCAAGCCAAGGAAGCCCCAGCATGATTCAGCATTGTGCATGACATCCTTGTACATTTTGCACCATATTTCCTTAATATTTTCTTGTGTAAAGGGATTGTCACCTAAGCAAGAGGCCCAGCACCCACTTGATCAGCAAGCCTAGCTCTGTAGTTACATGATGTTACTCTATGACCCAAGAAGATACAAATTTGCCACATTTTAACACATTTATTTCCGTGTGATAATCTTAGGTGATAAGTGAATTGACTGCTATCACCTCCGATCTTCTTTTATGGTAGTTCAGACAAGAGAATTGGTTCATTTTTGAACTAAACTGTCTTACAACAAGAAAAAAGAAGAATGGAGGGAGTAGTAATTTTTTACTTCCAATTTGAGTTAGATACATTGCAACAATACAGGCACTCCGGCTAGTAATAATAGATAGTGCGCGCTTCGGTGATTTATGGCAACAATCAAAAGGGTTCTTTCTTTTCTTTTAGAGGTAGGAATGCATCACAATGCATCCATATCGTATCCCATGGCCGCACAATGCGCACAATTCAAAGTTGTGATAGAGTAGCATTCATCATCTGGGCAGTTGATGTTCTAGACTGTAGATCGGGAGTGGAGTGTAAACTGCAAAGGACGGCGTGGCTTGCCTTGACTTGGCTGAGGACGGGGAAGGTCTCGATGGATTTGTAGTAGTCGGCGATGAAATCCACCATCCGGTGCCCGCACTCCCGCAGCTGCTCCGCGTCCATCGGCCGCAGCATCCCGACACCATCGCCGCTCCCGTCCCTTCCCACCAACGCCAGGAAAAATCAAGAATAAAAGAGCAAGAAACCAAACGGAAAAACAAAAACGGAAAACGAAGCGAGGAAGAAGAAGGTGCAAGGATCAGAATTGAGATACTTACATGCCGCAAGAGGATTCGTACGGCGATGGTAGAACGGCAGGCGGAGGCGAGAATGGGAGGGAGGAGGAAGCGCAAGGGCAATGGAAATCAGCAGATGGGTTTCTGTTGCGTTGGAGGTTTTCGCCGCCGTTTTGGATGGTGTGTGGTGCACGTTCAGTTGGAGGATAGCGCGTCTTTGGGGATCGGCGACGGCGCGGACCTTCCCAGGACGTACGTCGTGTTCTGCCATGTCGTATCTCTGGCATCGTGTTCTGCTCTGCAGCATCTCGAAAGAAAAAAAAAATCTTTCGAACCCGTGTTCCGCGCCAAAGTGGCTCGGATCGTCCGCACCGAAGTGCCACATCGGCCGAAATTGCAAACAGCCGGGGAACATATGGAGATTCTGCACCAGGGATAAATGTGGCAATGGGCGCGGCTAAGCCGGGTCGAGTGGGCGGCGGGCGGTGCGACACAGAGGGAAGATAGATTTTGGACATCCACTTATTGACTTCTGGTGATTTTTTTATATGAGACCGGAGACGAATGAAAAAAATATCTTTTTTGCACAACGAAGGAGTATTATGTGTACCCGCGTTATACTCATTATGCAGTTTTTCGTCTCTATTCCTCCGTTAGGATAATCATAAGATAAATTACTCTATTTTATCTCATGAACACCAATGAAATCTATTTTGTGTTCCTTAATAAAACTATTGAGGTAAAGATTCTTACCAGGTTCGTTGAGTCCTATCATATTTCAAAAGCTACCTGTCATTATTTTCTTGTCTATAATTTTCCTTCTACCTCTACCTATTTTACTTGGGCTCTCAACCAAAGATGTTTCATGTTTGAAATGATTTGCAGCTTTATTTATATTTTAGATATTGTTGATTCAACATTTTTAAAAATCTACTTTAGTAATTTAACAAAACTAGTTCAACAATTGTATGAAAATATTGAAATTGTATAGTCAAATTGTTGAACTAGTATGTTTGAAATATTAAAATTTTGAAAGTAATATAATATAAATTGGTATGGAATCAATTGTTTGCGTTGATTCTAAATAACTTCATAGTTCAAATGGTTTTGTAAAAAGATGTAGAAATTTAGAAGAATTTAAGATTGAAAATCGAATAGAAACACACCCACCAATCATAGCTAGGCTGCCACTTGGGTATAAACACACCCAACAATTAAGAGCAGGCTTGCTTGGGGCCTCCAATACCCAGCGCGCTACGCGTAGCTTGGGTGTAACGCGGGCCATCAAGGCTCAATAACAAGTGGATTGTGTTCCAGTGGTTCAGGTAAGTATTTTTCTTTTTTCTGTTATTATCAACAACTCCATAATATAATAATTTATTAATCTACTTTATTCTTAATATATATTCTTAACATTTCCTTAAACAAGACTCAACATTTTTTAAGTACAATTCAACAAATTTGAAGCAATAATTCAATATTTTGAAGTTAGTAGCATAAAAATGTTGAGTTAGTAGAATAAAATGGTTGAAGTAGTAGATAAAAAATGTTGAAATCATATGTTTAAAATGTTGAGGTTTGAAAAATTTCAAAAAAAAAAAATGTGTCCTTATGGGATCAACATTGCAAATGACTAGATTCAACATTTTCTAATAACCAATTCTGGCATACTAACCAATTCAATGAAAGTTAGGCCATGACCGCCACCAGCTTGTTGTTTCGAGTGCATAGCTTGCGGGTGAGGAACGAGCTGGTGGTGGCCATGGCGCACGCGGATCTCCGACCTCGCTCTGCTCGCTCGTCGCAGACTCGCAGTCACGGTCCTCTCCGGTTAGTGCTTGCACATCTTTGCATATCCCTTCTGGAATCAAAGGCGTTCGTGGCGTACGTGAGTCAGCGCGCGAACGTGGTCGTTTAGTCTCTATATGCGACCTTTGAATTCTAGTACTAGCAGTGCCTGCAGTATTACTCCTGCTGTACTCCCTTCGATTTCCTGTACTAATTAGTTCTATCCGAATTCTACTAGAAGTGTTTGGTTTTGGGGAGATTGTGGCAAGTCTCGCAATGCAATTATTGTATCCAAAATTATAAGACCCATGCTCAACAGGAAGGAATGATATCCTTAATTAATGAATACAACCCAAGGATCAAAATATGATCAATGATTAAATAGTGATGTATCTTCCTTCAGTCTCCTTTCTATGGCCATTCACTCCATCGCGACATACATTTATTCACGATGACCTGTCAAGAAAACAGTTAAAGGTCGGTTCATACCGTGCAGTAGTTTGTAAATAATAATGGATCAGGAGCTAATGATTTTTACCAGCAACAAATTCTTACCAGATGATGAGAATGTTAGCAACGACGTTTAAGACGCCGGATCTTGTTTCCATCGTGTATCTTCCCTTCTTCGGGTGTAAGAAGACGAACAATGCAATCCATGTCCTTGAGCGGCACTGCTCGCACTGCCCAGCAACAGTCACTGTATCGCCCTGGGTACAAATCCTCATCTCCAGGTTTGATTATAGCTTCACAGTCACGAAGGATATTCTCCTTCTCATAGCTTGTGCAGCCAATCTTCGCTTGGCGTGGGGAAACCATTGCGGACACTAGCAGGAGGATAATTCCTACTTTCACAGACATCTTTGACCTAGCTTGTTGATAATCAGCTTAGGAGCTCCTGTATCCAGAACCCTGCCATATGTGCTCCTATATATAGTGAAGTACTACCCAGTACCCTCCAACTGACATGACTTAAATGCTTGGATTCTCAAGCTCTTTGGTGCCATGCAGTGAAAGATAGATATTGTTGAATTAATTGTTTAAGTTTACTCCCTTCAGCCATAGATATAAGATTTTTGGAATTCAAAATTTGTCTACACATAATCACATATATATGTCATTTAATGGGTCCGCCTACATAGTTCCTAGCAAGGTGTGTTTCCATGTTAATAATTAGGGCCCCATGCATCTTCTTTTGTGAATCTTTTAATCTGTCTTAAAGTTATCATAAATCCTTATATTTATGGACGGATGGAGTAGATTACAATCATTTATGGAGGAGTAAATACGTTTAGATATCTTCATATTTCACAGAATCCTCACCCTATTAGACTTCCAAACAGGTTTGGCTAAATGTGTCGCCCACGGATTTTGTCCCGGATAAGCAAGCATGTCGTGTTTGGGTTGCTACTTCAAGCCCGTTGGGCGGCACAGCATGACCTGCATAAGAAAGGTCAAATTTAATAACATTTCAGTACCTAATGGATGCCCCCCCCCCCCCCCCCCCCCCCCACACACACACGCACACGCACACAAAATCGGAACCCTAACCCCAATCCCGAAAGCTAACCCTCGACGTAGAGCTCGCCGGAGTTGGGGGAAGGAGCTCGAACACCTTGACGCGTTTGGAGAAGGAGCAGAGAAGAATCGCACCTTGAACTGCAACACCTCAAACCAAATCACACTTGTACATGCTTGATTAGTGCAAAGCAATCCCAAGTTCAATTGTTCATGTTTGAAAATTCAAATCATTCAAATATGGTCAAATTTGGGATCAAAAAGAAAGTTATCAAAAAATTGCACATAAGTGGGCCAAAAAACATTACTTGGATTCCAAGGATCAAGATAGAATTTTATGCAATGCTCCAGAATTTTATCGAAATCCTTGGTATTTTAAATAAATCAAAAGGTCCCTAAATAGTTCCTGATTTCCAGGAATTTTTGTTCAAAAATCATTGAGAAATTTAAATATTCCAATTATAGAAATTGTTCCTCAAGGTGACCTCCTCCCACGAAAATCCTCAGAATTTTTGGAGCCTTGGAGCCTAGTGTTTGGAAGGTTTCAAGTACCATTGTTTGAAATTTGTTTTAAAATCCAAACATACGCATGGGACCCACCTGTCGTCTCTCTTTCTCCGCTTCACCTCCCTGCTGCACCGCGCTCTGCCCACCGTCAAGCCATCGTAGGGTGAGCTCGCGTGTGTGCACTCGAGTGCCACAACGCCGCACGTCATTTTCGCTGCCTCCCTCTTTCTGCCTTCTTTCTTTGCCAACCGCCTTGGCCGCCGCTCCTCATCTCCATGCCACGACGCCACTGTGTTGTGCCTCCGCCTAAAGTTGCTCCAGGGACCCCTCAAAAGCGCCACCCCCCCCCCCCCCCCCCTCCATTTTCCCCTCCACCGCGCTGTAGCACGAGGTCAACACATCATCGTCTTCATGGGCGATGAGTGAGCATCCTCGCCACCACCATCCAATCCTCCCCCTCCATTGAGAAACGCAACAATTCCACTCGTCTGGAGCTTCTTCACTCTCTTGCGCACCCCCTCCCCCCTAACATTTCTTCACCCGAATTCATAGTCGAGCCCCTTCCCTGACAAACTCATACTCCTGGCCCTCTCCATCGACAACGAGCCCCACGGTGAGGATTGCCTCGTTGCTCTAATATCCGGTTTGCCAGAGGACCACAGGAACGGCCAAAGCGCTGGCCACGCCACCATGCAGGCCGTCGTGCACCGCGCCCTGGATCCCGTGTGGTTGATCCGTTTATCCAAATGTGTGTCCAATACGATTTGTCCAACGTCTTTCCAGGGAAAAGAGAATAAGAATAATCTTATCCTTTAAGTTATTTAATCAAACAAACTTGTAAAATCGATAGAAAAATAAATATCTCAGAATAATGTGAAACAAATTTTCTTGGAATCCATGTGACTATTGTTACACATATGTCTAATCAAATTCTTATGTTTTAACAGTAAACAGTTGTACAAAATTCAGAGCATGAAAGCTAAGATAAATGCTTACCTGCATTTTTGTGCATCCAAATATTTCAAAATTTGGCATGTGTTGGGGAAGTGAAGCCCTCAACACAAGTCTTTTCGATGTTTGTGCTTGGTCAAAGCCACATAGCTGTCCGCGGTGCCGGACGAATCGAAGCATGCTGCGAAGGCGTAGCCCTCAAGTCTTAATGAAGTCGCGGAGTCATAACCCTCCTGATGAGGACATCATCAGGTCGGATACGACCATGTTCATGGCTTTTGAACAGAAGGTGAATCAATTCTATATTATGATTATGTCTAAAATATTTGATGAATTGTTGCTGCACCATGATGTGTGTTCAATTTCATTTTCAGAATTGCGTACATGGATCAAGGAAAGTGTTAGACGCATATGGAGGCATGGAGGACCACAGAAGTTGATTGGGGACCAATTAACTCCATGTATCCCCAACGTTCTCCACTAGATGATCACGTCAGTTTCGGCCCAAGGAAAGAAAGAGATCAAATTTGACACGTTTTGGAAAGTTGGATTCGGACTGCAGAACAGCACCAACTTGCAATGACCGCCACGACCTCATAGAGACTCCGATTGGTACGATCTTGGACTTCATGGAAAGCATATCAAATCTACTTTCCAGCTGATCTGACGATCTTGGACTTCATTGAAAGCATATCAAATCTACTTTCCAACTGATCTGGCCTCATGTCCATATCTCTTCAGAGTCGCCCACAATCGTTGGTTTACTACAGAGACATTTTTCCGTCCAGTTTTGGTCTGACGGGCCCTGTATAAAATTAGGCCCAATAGGGGCGCGTCCTAGGGTTTGGGGACAACCCCCACCATTTCTGAAATGGTCGCCCGTACGCATGAGCTTGCCACTTTGTCGTGCGACACCTGTTCAAGATGCGTCATGCTTCCTCGCGGTTCTATTCAATTTCATCTCATTCATAGCACGTATTGTGGGTCATCCTCTACACCTCACATATACCCCCATAGCCGTCACTTTCAGATTGGGTTTTGATTAGTTGAAAGTTAGCCATTGCTACTTCCTTGTAAGCGCGCGAGTTCTTGTATTTGGAACCCCACCTTGTGAGTGCAGTTACTTGTTTATCTCGTTCTTGCTTGTTCTTCAATTGCTTGCAGAAATTATCCTAGTGGTTTGGTTGATTGTGCTCCACAAGATCGCGAACAACCGCTGGAGTTGTTGTATTGGTTGCTAAGGCGCTTCCTTGCTGGTTGTATAGTCGAGCCGTCAACGTCTCTCCATCCAAATCGAAGTTATCCCCTCCCTCTCACCGATAGATCGACACCAAACCCATTCGGGTTCACATCACCTCATGTCGTCCGCGGCGCTGGATGAAGGGTGCAGAGAAATCACAATGATCAGTCGGGACTAAATGTTAATCTGGCTCGTGGCCCGAAAATCCATTGTCGTTACAGAGATTCTCCCTCCTATTTATAGAGGGAGAGGAAATCATAATTTACACTTAAGCCCTTGGTCAACTCCGTTATATCTCTCTACAGTTCATTTGCCTTCACGCATCTGGTACCCTTCATTCATATGTTATCTCCCTTCGTTCAGGCGTCAAGTCCCTTCGCTCAGGCTTCGGCATTATCCCCAACAGCATGCATGTTTCTCATGACATTCCAGAACATTTCACCAGTAGCATCTTTAATTTCTTCATATTTTAGCAATAATTTTATTTTTCTTTCTCTGTATTTTTTAATTTTTGTATTTTATCCCTGCAGGCTTTTAGTCCAAATTTTGGATGTGTTGCTTTTCATAGTATTTTGGTGCTCTGGGTAATTTATTGCAGTTTTATGTCTTCCAGAACCGTGTTAAGCAAATTTCAAAATGAAATTCTTGCTTTAAATTACTTAAAAACTAACAAATTAACGTGTGAAGTTTTGGGGAAACACTTCAGACCAAAGTAACGTAAAGTCTTCTTAATTTTGTTCATCTCAGCATCACCAACATCATGTCATGTATTCGTTCCGTCAACAAAGTTCCATGCCTCTTTTACACCAATTTGTTGGTTTGCATTCCATCAAATGGGAAACGACACCGGTAATGTGGTTGTGGAGATCGTAGCTGAGGAGACTGACACTGACGTCAACTCGCTTGAGTGTGCTGACCACCATGCCCAAGGCAATCCCTGGTGCACTGCTATGTTTTTACAAATTTTTGGCCTTCCTCACATGATGCTAGTCGTGGAATGTGCATTTTGTGTAGGACTTGTTTAAAACATTGGATGCATGTATCAACCTTTGTTCCTATGGGTTTGGTTCAGGCGCTCGTTAGCTTTTGCTATGCTTAATATCGATTCATAGGTAGGAAATGGGATGGTATAGAGACTACCTGATATAAGTTGGTTTGGGTTTCTTTGTTGCTCTCTCGTGATAACGATGAAAATGAGATCGGACGGGGTAGTTCATATGTAGGTTGAGGTGGCAAGGTTGGCCCTTGTTCGCCATAGCCCTGTCTTTGTCGGTTGAGAACCTATCGTTGTGACTCGTTGAGTAAGTTTGAACAATGCCAAGAAAACCGATGTAACCCAATTATCATAGAGGTTGGATGGGGCACCCACCTCTCTTCTAGTGATGATGATAGACACAGTGGATATAGTGCACAGGCTAACCACAGATGGTGTGCGGTGCCGCGTGGAGCAGGAGAGCTGGAACTCGGACAGGCTCCATGGTGTCGTGTGAAAGGTTGCTGTGCGTAACTCCTTGTGAGTGTGCATACATCGTGTATCTTAGGTTTTCCATGTAGGATGTAAATCAAATCGAATCGCCGTCCCTTGCAGTTATTGAGTACCACTTGTGATCGCTGTCACATGGTAGTAAGAAATGGAACATGGCGATTATACTTGCTGATTTGTTAGTTCAATTAATTTGTATTGCAAACTTGTATGCATTGGTGCAGGTTGCTAATGTTTATGTTCATGCAAGCAACCTCTTAATTTGGCCAAAAATAAAGAAGGACCAGTTTTCAGAGCTATTTTTATGCAATTATTTCAAAACCTTTGGTCAGCCCTCTGCATGCTAGAAGTCGGTCTTAGAAAGGCAAATTTGATGGTTAAGACTTGTTGAGTATTGGTTGCTCAGGGCTTGTTATTTAAATCTTTGTTGCAAGTATTCCAAATTGCAGTTATTGTGATTGTTGTGGCAAGGTGGCTGTTGGCGGTCGTTAAACCATGATTTGACCGCCACCCTACCGGTAAATAAATGCATAACACCAAGATTTTGTGCATAGTAGATAGGAATAATGCTACTCCACAAGTTTTGGTGGATATTTGGATGCAGGGGTGAATAATGGAGGAAAGTGGGCCCAGCCAGGGAATTTCCCTGGCCGGCCGGCCCCACCCTAGGCCGGCCGGCCCCACCTGGTGGCCGCAGGCTCTAGACTTTCTCCAGTGGGCTGGAAACTGATCCACAACGCATAATTCAAGGCCAGCCCAGCAGATTTGCACCGCCATTCTAGAAGGTGGGCCATTTGGGCCTTAACTTGGCCCCCACTGCAATTCTGCCGACCCCAGCAAGGAGCCGACCTTCAGACCGCCTTTAGGAAGTGATCTGGAGCGTCCAGGCGCAAGACGGTGGCAAACCGCCATAGGGGACGGCCGGCCCGCCACCCCCCTAGGCCGGCCGGCCGACTTTGGCGCCACCGCCTCTCCAGCTTCGGCCAGGGTGCTCCCACCGCCATGACAAGCTATAAATTGGACCCCCCCGGCCTCAGAAGCAACTCGCACCATCACACTTCATCCAAGTGTTCATTAGTTTAGTTTAGTAGTAGCTTTGGGAGTTAGAGTAGAGTAGAGTAGAGTGAGAGCTCTCTCGGGCTTCCAGAGTCTTCTCGGAGTTCGGTATAGTTCTTTGTATCCTTACTCTTTTGAGATATTATTTTATTTAATATATAATTAGTTTATTCTTTATTTATTTCTTTTAGTAATTTTCTATCTAGTTTATTTATTCTGTTAAATAAGTGCTCGTAGAAGTCTTGTTGTGGGATTCGTGATTGTTGGAGTAGGCAGGTACGAGAGAGTGCCTTCGTCGTGATGACGTCGGGTGAAATCTGTGCCTGTTTATTCTTAGATAGGGCTGCTCCGTTGATCAAGAGTAGTTCCTCTAGGCGGGTTGTAAGCATGGCGTTTGTAACTTGGCCTATGCACGTTTGGCACCCAACCCCACGGAGGATGGTAGCCGCGAGTGTATGTGACAGCTGCACCGGTCTCTGTAATCCACCACGTCCGGGTTGGACTCAGCAGGGTCTTCATTATAGCATACGGTTCCCTAGGTTTGAACTAGCATCATCGGTTAACCTAGCACGTGTGTGCCCCGAAACGACATGACTTGTATGTGTATGAGCTTAGCTAGAATAGATAATCTTTGTAGACTTGACTGCTAGGAAGAGTAAATAATAGATAAACATACAGGTAGCCTTGACTCTATCTCGTTGCTCTCCCAAATGTATACTACGATTTATTTCTTTGATTACCTGGATTTGAGGATGTGTGTGCCACCCATATCTATCATGCCTATCTTACCCCCGTCTCAAGTATAGTTTGATACATTATTCTTTCTCCAAATTATCCAATGCACTATTCAGCTCCCTTTTGCTCTGCTTCCCTGCGGAAATATAAATACGATAACCCTGGAATACTCCAAGGTGAAATGCTGCAATGGTGATCCGTACACTTGCGGAATTAATTAATTTAATTTTATCGCATAAGAACCGCCAACAAGCATTTCTTTGTTGTTTGTGAGAAGAGTAATTATCACTTACTTTTGCGGGCTTACCCTTGTCCTGTCTTTCTTTGTTGTGGAAATTTGAAACAGGACTGTGCATGACTGGTTTCGACCTACCAGAAAACTTCCACTCAGATCCAGAGCAGTTCTTGAGGAAAGTTCGAGCGAAACTCACCAAACAGATCCGCAAGAACGCTCTGGCTCTTGAATCGTCTCCTCCACCGGTTGTCAGGGCCTCCTCATCAAACAACATGGCCGACCCCGTTGTTGAGAAGACGATCAATGACTTCTCTGCGCTAACTACGGAGAACATCTGCGTGGGACCCAACCCGCGCATCACCAACAAGGATTACGAGCTCAAGCCAGCCTTGATCAACATGATCTTGGCAAGTCCTTTTTGTGGGAAGCCGTCGGAGGATGCGAACGCTCACCTCCAAAGGTTCCTGATGACGTGCAACACCTTCGTCATGAAAGATGCACCTCAGGACGCCATCCGACTGCAGCTCTTCCCATTCTCTCTGTTGGGGAAGGCTCTCCAGTGGTTCTACGCGAACCAAGAGTCCCTCGACACGTGGACGGCATGCTCCAATGTCTTCCTCGCCAAGTTCTTCCCGCCGGGCAAGACGACTACCCTGCGGAACAAGATATCGGGCTTCCAACAGCTCGCAGATGAGTCGACCGCGGAAGCCTGAGACAGGATGCAGGAGTACGTTCTCTCATGCCCACACCATAGCATGGAGGAATGGCTCATTATACAGAGTTTCTACCACGGTTTGAGGCCGTCCGCTCGAGAGCACCTCGACGCCGCAGCAGGCGGCTCCTTCTTCTCTCATAGCGTGAAGAACACTAAGAAGTTAATTGAGAAGGTGGCGGCCAACCAGACTCATGGTGAACGCCAAGCGGCGAGCACCAAGACCCGTGGAGTACACCAAGTGGAGACGATGGACATGCTCGCCATCAAGCTCGACCAGCTCCTCCGCAAGGTGGACTCTCCACAGGACCTGCAAGTTGCGGATTCCCGCATGACTTGTGAAGAATGCGGCAACACAGGGCACATGGGTAGCAATTGCCCAAACGCAAGAGAGGAATGCAATTTCCTCAACAATGGCAATGGGTACCGCTACCAGAACAACTGCGGTTGGAATTCCAGGCCCGACCTCTCCTTCAACAAGAATTAGGGAGGTAACAGTGGTAATCTTTCCCGTTATGAGCCCTCTATCAAGGATCTAGTTCTCGGCCAGGTCAAGGTTAATGATAGCATTAGTAAGAAGTTTCTTACTACTGACAAGGCTTTAGAGAGCATAGATGCTAAGTTAGAGTCGTTCAGCACTGCTCTGCAGAATTAGCTAAGCCATAATAAAATGCTAGAAACGCAAATCGCGCAAATAGCTTCAGCTGTGCAGGCTCCTCATACGAGGGAGAATGTTAGTGCTATCACCACCAGGGGCGGAAGAGGTACTATGGACCCACCATACCCCAAGGTGCAGAGAGGAAGACACCAAACGCAGCCCCCAAGGAGAAGGCCGGCAAAAAGGTTCCAGAAAAGAAGGTCCCTGAAAAGGAAGATGCCGAGAAGGAGAGCTCCGAGGAGGAACCAACGACAGATCCTCCCGTTGAGCAAGCTCCACCAAAGGCAGCCCCTCATGAATATTTTGACACTACAGGCTTGCCCTATCCTGACCGCAGGAAGAAGCTCACCGTGGATGAGCGCTTCGATAAATTTGTTGAGGCCATCCGGCATATATATGTGCATATTCCGCTGCTTGATGCCATGCAGGTACCTACTTACACTAGGTATTTCCGGGACATCCTCAACAACAAGCGCCCCATTCCAGCAATGGAGGTAGTGAAGCTTACAGAAGAGTGCAGCGCGGCCATTTTGAACATTCTTCCGGAAAAGAAGAAGGATCCGGGGTGTCCAACCATTCCATGTTCGATCGGCAGCCAGCACTTCTCACAGGCGCTCTGCGATTTAGGAGCAAGTGTGAGCGTCAGGCCCAAGACAGTATACGACAGGCTAAACCGCCCATTATCACCAACGGCCACGTGCTTACAACATCCTGCGGGTATTGCCGAAGACGTGCCTGTGCAGATCAGAAACTTCTTCGTCCCCGTCGACTTCGTTGTGCTTGATATGGAAGTGGATGTCAAGACTCCTCTCATCCTCGGGAGGCCGTTCTTGAGCACCACCAACGCCAACATCGACGTGGGGGCAGGAGAGATTCACTTGGACTTCAACGGCAGGGAAGAGACGTTCAGCTTTAAACCCAAGGTTGAGCAATGCAAGCAAGTACGGGTCATATATGGAAAGGACCCAAGGGAAGTAGAGAAGATTGAGATTACTCCACCCATGCCACAGCCAGATAAGCTCATTGCATACATGAGAAACTATTTGGCAAGAGAGAATGCAAGAAGGCCAGCAAATTATTGGAGGACTCCAAGGAGGATGCCTCAGCTGCCAAACACACCTCAAGCCCCTCTTACTCCTCCCCCGCAAGAAGGAGTAGGCGAGTCACAATCGCCTAAGAAGAGGAGAGCGAGGCGCTCAAGAAAGAAGAAGGCAGCTACGGTACCGACCGATGAGAGTACAACAAAGGCGCCTAGTAAAGAAAAGGTCGCCGCCACAAACACAAAGAAGACAACCAAAGTGTGGCGGAAGAAAGAAGGAACCTCCACCTCGCCAGATTCTCCAGCGAGCGAGGTCCAAACAAGTTAAAGCGACATGGAGAACGTCTAGCTCAAGACGTAAAAATGAGAGCCCTCCGATTGGGGAGGCCATCCCAATCGTTATTCTAGCTAGGCCTAGCACTTGTTTTTCTTTCATAAACCATAAAAACAAAACAAAAAATATGAAAAATTGAAAACAACAAAAATAATAGGATTCCCGGCAATGCCCATTAGGGGCTAGCCACTTATATCATCCACACTCTTTTTTCAGGTCAAGAAGGAGGAGGAAGAGCCTGAATCAAGCTTAAGTCTTACAAAGACTCAAGCTTGGGGAGGGCCCCCAGGTAAGAAGGAGTTCAACACTAGCTCGAGTCTTGCAAAGACTCAAGCTTGGGGAGGACCCCAGGTAAGTACTTCTAACTTTTTCTTGAATAAATAAACTCCCTGTTTCGGATAAATGCTAGAATCTTGGTGTTATGCTACGCATAAGGGAAATGATGATCGAGTTACAAATTAGCTTCCCATGTGTCGCATAGATGCAACCTCTACTCCTGACATATGTGTTATTTTTATTTGAGCATGATCATGAGTCTTGCTTATCTCCGTGGGTTGCATTTATTACACCAAGTTTGAGCATTGTGGATTGTGATATGGCATGATTAGGACTTGTTGCAATTTCTTAGTATGGTTTTATACAGAGATGTTTTTCTTGAATTGCTGCAAGTACCTAAAACCCTTCTGTTTTGACACACTTCTCTTAGTGTGAGGATTTATTTACCTACCAGAGCCATATCATAATATTCGAAACAGCCCCACTCATAGCCATTTGTTTATGTATTGAGTTTTGTTAAGGTTTGATGTACTCTTGAAACTAAGCACTCCTAATTTTGGTCAAAATTCCTTCGTGTGTGTTTTCGAAAATTTCTCTCCACCAAATAAAAAGGGGAATGTTTGGATAAATCAACCAAACATTTTTCAGAGTTTGCAAAACTTTTGGTCCATCCAAAAAGCTCAAGAATATTTCAAAATGTTTCTTTGAACCATGCAAAAGTTATAGCCCTTTGCACCATGGAGTAGTTAAAAAAAAAACCCTCCATGGTTGCATGACAAAAGTCAATGGCTATATGGTTCTTATCATAAACATCTTGAGCAAAATAAAGGACCAAAGTTTTCAAAACCCCCTTCCACAAATGTGAGTTCATTTTCTCCCCCTCCATCACATCAATTCTTATGACCAAAATAAATGGAGTTGCTATGTTGATTGGGACTCACTCTTTAGCTTTACAATATATGCATGACATTTGTGCATTACTTACCAAGCTCCACATACAAAGCCTCATTTGGTAGAAGGTAGGATGAGTGAAGCTCGTAGGAATAAGACTCACATTAGTAGGTAAGAGAAGTGCCTGCCAAAACAAAGGAGATTTTTTTTTTGCACCTTACCTTGCAGCACATAAAAACGCTGGATGCATGCCTGCTAGAATTGTTTACTTGTCCAAAAGTGCCGTTCTAGTCTTCAATGCTGCATGATAAGGTGTAACATATAAGCCCCACGATTTTTGCAACACTCATGAATATTTTGTGCTCTCGTAAACTTATCACTGTTTAGGGAGTATGTTGTTGCATCTTTATTACCCATGGGGCGCTTCTTTGTAACTCCTGATCCGCCGGTACCCTGAGCTGAGTTTGCTCGGAACGAGCAAAATTTAAGCTTAGGGAGGTTGTTGGCGGTCGTTAAACCATGATTTGACCGCCACCCTACCGGTAAATAAATGCATAACACCAAGATTTTGTGCATAGTAGATAGGAATAATGCTACTCCACAAGTTTTGGTGGATATTTGGATGCAGGAGTGAATAATGGAGGAAAGTGAGCCCAGCCAGGCAATTTCCCTGGCCGGCCGGCCCCACCCTAGGCCGGCCGGCCCCACCTGGTGGCCGCAGGCCCCAGACTTCCTCCAGTGGGCTGAAAACTGATCCACAACGCACAATTCAAGGCCAGCCCAGCAGATTTGCACCGCTATTCTAGAAGGTGGGCCATTTGGGCCTTAACTTGGCCCCCACTGCAATTCTGGTGACCCCAGTAAGGAGCCGACCTTCAGACCGCCTTCAGGAAGCGATCTGGAGCGTCCAGGCGCAAGACGGTGGCAAACCGCCACAGGGGACGGCCGGCCGGCCACCCCCCTAGGCCGGCCGGCCGACTTTGGCGCCACCGCCTCTCCAGCTTCGGCCAGGGTGCTCCCACCGCCATGACAAGCTATAAATTGGACCCCCCGGCCTCAGAAGCAACTCGCACCATCACACTTTATCCAAGTGTTTATTAGTTTAGTTTAGTAGTAGCTTTGGGAGTTAGAGTAGAGTAGAGTAGAGTGAGAGCTCTCTCGGGCTTCCGGAGTCTTCTCGGAGTTCGGTATAGTTCTTTGTATCCTTACTCTTTTGAGATATTATTTTATTTAATATATAATTAGTTTATTCTTTATTTATTTTTTTAGTAATTCTTTTCTATCTAGTTTATTTATTCTGTTAAGTAAGTGCTCGTAGAAGTCTTGTTGTGGGATTCGTGATTGTTGGAGTAGGCAGGTACGAGAGAGTGCCTTCGTCGTGATGACGTCGGGTGAAATCTGTGCCTGTTTATTCTTAGATAGGGCTGCTCCGTTGATCAAGAGTAGTTCCTCTAGGCGGGTTGTAAGCATGGCGTTTGGAACTTGGCCTATGCACGTTTGGCACCCAACCCCACGGAGGATGGTAGCCGCGAGTGTATGTGACAGCTGCACCGGTCTCTGTAATCCACCACGTCCGGGTTGGACTCAGCAGGGTCTTCATTATAGCATACGGTTCCCTAGGTTTGAACTAGCATCATCGGTTAACCTAGCACGTGTGTGCCCCGAAACGACATGACTTGTATGTGTATGAGCTTAGCTAGAGTAGATAATCTTTGTAGACTTGACTGCTAGGAAGAGTAAATAATAGATAAACATACAGGTAGCCTTGACTCTATCTCGTTGCTCTCCCAAATGTATACTACGATTTATTTCTTTTATTACCTTGGATTTGAGGATGTGTGTGCCACCTATATCTATCATGCCTATCTTACCCCCGTCTCAAGTATAGTTTGATACATTATTCTTTCTCCAAATTATCCAATGCATTGCTACTATTCAGCTCCCTTTTGCTCTGCTTCCCTGCGGAAATATAAATACGATAACCCTGGAATACTCCAAGGTGAAATGCTACAATGGTGATCCGTGCGCTTGCGGAATTAATGAATTTAATTTTATCGCATAAGAACCGCCAACAGTGGCATGCCAAGGTGAACCACCAAAAGACTGGTCCGTAAGGTGGGTTCCCGCATCACCATCCTCCCGCCAAGAGAAGTGAGATCATGTCATGGGCTGACAAGGTAATTCAAATATGAACTTAAATTTTAATAACTAAAACTCATTTTGTAACTATTTTTTATGTTCTTATGTGTGTACTTTTGGAGTGTTGCTTCGTCAAGTATCACCTGATATCGTTTGTGTTAAGCTAATCTCTCATTTTTGAGGTGGTTATGCTACAAGGGCCATAGCTATAACATCCCTGGTTTTTGGAAACCCTAATTGCACTTCCACAAGTGTGATTAGTGTAAAGCAATCCCATGTTCCAATCAATTCTTCTAAATATGGTCAAATTAGAGTTTGAACTAGAGCTTCCAAATCTTCCATAAAAGTGTGTCCAAAAAAAATAGTTTTGGGTTTTCTATCTCAATTTAGAATTTTGGAGAATTTTCCAGAATTTTATGAAAAAGGGAAGGAGTCCAAATAAATCCTGGGAATTTCAGATTTGGCTGTTTTCTCGAATTTTGAATTCGACTACGGAGCCGAATTTTGAAATTCGCCAATAAGGAAAAATGTTCCTGTGGCTTTGATCTTTCAACCCTGAATTTTTCAGAATTTTTGGACATGTGGAAGGAGGGGATTCGAGCTCTTCTTTCACGCACGTTGTGAAATGAAGGGAAAAAAAATTCGCCCACACGTTCTTACTCCAGCACTGTGCCGCCTAACCTCCACTGCTCCCGGCGTCACCCCGCCGTCCTTCTCCGCGCCCATGCTGCGACCAACTCGCCTCTATCCTCTCCTCTCCCGAGTCAGGTCGTCGCCTCTCTTTCCTCTCATTTCTATCCTCACCAAAACGACCTAGCAGCCATGGCTGCCACAAGTTGAGCTCCCCATTTCGCTGTTCCGATCCCCTCTGAGCTCGACAACCACCACCCAACGATGCTCCAGCTCACCCTCTAGCCTATCCCCAACACACACTTCAACTTTCCTCGCCCTAGTTCGAGATCGACGGAGGATTTCATCCATGGCCGCCGGATGACCTCCTTCGAGTTCGTCGTCGATTTCTCCTTCTCCGGTGAGCCATTATTCAATTCCTCGCATAGGGAGATGGAGAACTCGACCACGCACCTCCCTGGCCTGACTTCGTCATCTTTCATGCAGTGTGCTCGTCGGAATCGGTCTTCTTCCTCGCCGCCGGCCGCCACCGTCGCCGCCTCTCCGGCGAACTCCTTCTTCCGGGCCTCTTCCACGTCGACATCATCGACGGTAAAATGCGCCTCACTTCGTAGAACCTCATGCTCACGCTAGTTTGTCTCGCCAACCCCTCCTTTAGCTGGAACGCCACCGGCCGTGGCCACCGCCGCCGCCTCTCACCGCCGGCCAACCTCCGCTCCCCACCCACGTGCGCACCATAGGGGGATGGGGTCACCTTGTCCTCCTCATCATGGTGCTCCCCTCCGTTTCCCCTAAATCGCTGTCGTTGTTCGGAAACGTCGAACATGCCGCCGCCACTCTTGCCTCGTGCCTTGGCATTGCTACAGTGTACCCTCACTCGGACTAGTCTGGCCCGAGGGTCGGACAAGTCCGAAAAACCACTTCTGTGGGCCTAAACTAACTCAGACAAGTCCGCACGCTCGGACTAGTCTGGCCCGAGTCTAACTAGTTCGAAAAACCAATACTGTGGTCCGAAATCCACCCGGACAAGTCTGCAAATTCGGACTAGTCCGGCTACCCTTTTGACAGCCTGCAACACTGCACGAAAACGGGCATAACTCTTGCCTCCGAACTCCGATTTAGGCGATCTTGGACATTCCGGAAAGCTTATTCGGAGGGCTACACCACCATGCTAGCAAATCTCCCCAAATAAACCTGTAGGTTAAATAAAAATTCATCTAAAGTTGCTTAAGTCTTTTGGAACTTAAGTAAATTGTAAGCTTTCCTACAAACCGCGAAACCATTCAAAACTCTTATGTTACTTCGAAGCTTGTAATCTTTTTAAGAACCACTTCATGGCATTTCTATTTATCAAGGAAGTTCCATGAACCTTCTTTTAAATCTTGCTTTACATTGCATCATTATAGGAACCACCGCCGGAACCAAGGGCGTGGAGATCGTGGCCGAGAAAGCTCGATGCTGCTACTAACCTGTTGCTTGTGCGAACTATAAAACCCCAAGGCAAGCCCCGGTGCATCTCAACCCTTTTCGAAATGTTTTCGCTTTCTCACATGTATGCGAGTCATGTTATGTGCATTAAGTATTCAGGAGTTGAATGACACCTTAGTTGCATGAATCTATAGGCTTTCCTATGGGTTGGTTGTTCAGCCACGCGTTACTTTATGCTATGCTTAAATGTTGATTCATCGGTAGAAGTCGAGTGGTGCGGAACACTACTCGCGAGCTATAGGACTCTTTTGGGAGAATTACTGTATTTGATGCTATCTCACATGATGATGATAATTGGAGACCGGACAGGGATTGGTAGGTTTGCAGCAGGACATGGAGGTCTTGTGTGCGGTAGCTCCGTCTGTGTCGATTGAGGACCGATCGTTGTGGCCCTGCTTGAGCAAGTTTGAATGTACCGGATGCATGCTAGTGATATGGGCACTAGTAAACCGATGTAACTTGAGTACTGTATTGATGGACGGGGCCCCACCTCTCTTCTGGTGATGAAGATGGTCACGGTGGTTCATGGGTATGCGTAGGAAGGGAGGGTGCACGGGCTAACCACGGATGGCTCCGATGTGGGCATCGCGTGGAGGACGTGTACCCGGGAGAGGTGACACTCGGCCGGCTTTATGGTGTCTTGTGAAAGGTTGCCGTGCGTGACTCCTTGTGAGTGTGCGTACGTCGTGTTTTCCGGGTTTCCCCTGCAGGTGTAAATCGATTCGAATCGCCGTCCCTCGCGGTTATTGAGTACCACTTGTTCACTGAGTCACCTCGTAGTAAGAAGTGCACATGATGATGTATATATGTTGTATTGATACTTTAAATATTGTATTGCGACCATGTATTGCTTAGTATAGGTGCTCACATTTATGTTTATGCGAGAACCCTTTTTGGCTAAAATTTGAAAGAATGACCAACTTTTAGTGCTATTTTTATGCAATTATTCCTATACCTTGGGTCAGCCCCCTGCATGCTAGGAGTCGGTCTTAGAAGGCCATTTTGACGGGTAAGTCTTGCTGAGTATTAATTACTCAGGGTTTGTTGTTTAAATCTTTGTTGCAGGAAATCTTTGGTCGAGGAGAATGAAGCATGTTTACGGGCTGAATATGCTTCATATTAGGGTAATGACGTCGAGTTGTTCATCGATCGCTTCCGCTACGCTTTTCAAACTCTTTTATGTAATAAAAATAAACAATGTTGTAATAATCAAATTTCACTTGAACTCTATTTTATTTATGCTCATGTGTGTGTACTTTTGGACTATTGCTTCGCCAAGTGTCACCCGATCTCGATCCTGTTAAGCAAACCTCTCATTATTTGAGGCGGGATGCTACAATAGCCAAGTAATTTGGATGTTGGTCGCCTCCATAATACCCAGATAGAGTTTAGCTATTCCCTTACAACATGTGTTGTTCCATTGTTCCAAACTGAATATTATCTTGTTTACACGTTGTTTCTAACTTGCATGCAATTACATTCTTATGTTCAGTGGCACCCAACCTTCATCTTACAATCTGACATGGATTATCCTGTTGAACATACTACTAACCGTGATCCATAGTTTCCTAATACAAAAACATACGAGCAAAACATAAAAACAATACTTGGCTAAATACACGAGAAAACAGGCATTTCATCGAGTAATCCACGTCCCCTCCAGAAATTTTAATGCTTGTTCAGTTAAATTCGTTTGAAGCATACTCTGAAATTTAATTATTCTATTGCACTCTTTTTTTTAGCTGGAACACATTTACTTACGTGTTTGCAAATTTAGCCGCACTCACCGTGGAGACCAAATTTAGCCGCACTCACCGTGGAGAGCACATAATTCATCAAGGTGCGTGTACCTGTTTGTTTAGTTAAATTCATTTGAAGCATACTCTGAAATTTAATTATTTAGTTGTGTACTTGTGTTGATATCACACCTAGGAAACCATCCTATGATTTATGAATTCAGTTGATATAATTATTCAATGGTGTTTATGGACTTTGAATTTATGCCCTCCACCTGTCCATGTTTCCCTTCGATTTGCAATCACACCTAGGGAACCATCATCCTGCAGGGTGCTGAGATGGTGTGCCTTGCTCCAGCTCTCCCGACGAAATCAGCAAATTCCTCTGGAAAGTAGACTTTCCCTATGATTTGCAAATCACATCCTAGGGATGTATTCGTTCCCTTGGACAATCCAAAAAAATTTGTAGGGAAAGATTTAAACGGTATGGAAACTGGTTGATCCCAGTAGTGGATGTAGTCTTTTTAAGCTGGAACGCATTTACTTATGTGTTTGTAAATTTAAACTTGAATGTGCTGAGAATGTGCTTATGTCATCTGATAAATATTTTGACTTATATGATCCAAATTGTGTAGATTGCTAGTATTACATAAAAGGGACACAATGACCATAAATCCTATTGTGAAGTTATTTTTTTACCATATTTAGAACCCTAATACAATACTAAGTAAAAAATTGTATTCCTAGATTTTTTTCGAAACTGAGACAAGCTTTGGCAACTATCAGATTCATATTTGCTCTAGACTTTTGGTTCCAAAATTGTCAACATTTGATTCAGATGTATAACTATCGATGTGTCTTTCGGTTAAAATTGGGTGTGTCTTTCAAGTGTAAGACTTGGCTCTATTCACATTGAGACTAACCCTGTTGCTCTTTACAAAATGGTGTGATTTTGTGCAAGTGCTTTACTGGTGTTTCTCGGCTTTGTTCATTGTCATTTTTCTTAATGTCATCAGAGGTGTCACACAACATTTTGATGCAGTTTCTTGCTGATTTCTTGCAATTTGCTGAAGCTGCGTTTTATGATGTGCTTGTTGTCTCTTATCTGTTGGGATCTGGAACTGATTTTGATACTATTTGTGTGATCTGTAGTATTTGCTAACGTGGGATTTGGACAGGAATTTAATTTTTTTTTATTTCGGCTTGGCTACCAAATGTGCTCATTTTTGCTCGGTTGACTGCTCTATTAAAATAGACTAGGCCCATACATAATTCTATATTAATGAAAAATTTATTACGTATATGGGCCTTTATTTTCTTGATGTAACAATGGCCTGGCCAATTCAAATACTTATCCAGAAATGGGCCAAGCATTAAAAAAATAGGCCCCTGATAAAATATTGGGCCTGCAAAATGAGATACAAAAATAATGGTCTAGAAAGGGAATAGCCAAAATATAATGCACTAGTGCTCTCAAAAAAATGCCCTAGAAAATAAATGGGCTTGAAAATAAGTGGGCTTTAAATGGGCCAAAACATCAACCAACAATAAATGGTAAGCAAAATAATGGGCGAGAAATAAACGGGCAAAAAAATAAACGGGCAAGAAATGAAGAGGCAAGAAAACGTCACATACTAGTCACACCACGTCATTTCCTCTCAATAATTTGTCACAAAAACTAGCATCATAAAAGTAATGACATGAATAGAGAGAGGCTTGACTGATGACGAAGTGATTTTCGTCACATGTCTGTCATAGAAGACCACATGTGTTGTAGTGGTAATTGTTTTCCACCAATTATTTTGGGAAATAAGAAATGTTTCCTTCAACCTATTATAATATCCCTGTTATTCTACATTTGCAATCATGATTAAATACAATGAATTAAAGTTGCATTTTACCATACTGTCCTAATGATAAATATAATTATACTGGGCGGCAGCAGTGCAGCAACTAATTTATAGTAAAATATAAACAATTAATTACTTCAAGAAATAGTTAAAAACTTAAATGAAGATTAATCATCATGCAACCTTTGATAATATTGGTTGCAGTTTGAATAAGATTTTCCAGGGAGTGTTTTTTTTTTAAGTTTTAGGCAAAGTTAGCATCTCTTTGCTTTGTAGCTCAAAACCCCTCAGACTGCATATTTTCTGGTTTGCTGTAGGAAAAAAGTTCAAATATTGATGGTATAGTGAAGTTTCTTACAGTATCTTTTGAAAGAAAAGTTTCTTACAGTATTACAATTATTAATTTATGATTTTTAGGACAATAGGCGTCACATGCCCTAAATATATAGCCTCCTAGAGCTGTTCGTCATACCTAGCATTAGACCACCAATAATTCGGGCGGAGGGGACCAAATAATCTACAACAGGAGAGACCCAATTCCAACTATTGCAACATGCAATTCAAGTCATTTCGTGGAATCTTGGACCCTAAACTCACAGCTCAAGTAATTTGCTTAGGGTCACCAGTCACTTGTCCTTGCGCATACACGCGCTTCTTGAATGAAAGGCCTCTTACATATCAAAACCAAAAAATGGATAGTCGATAGATTATCCATTTTTCAGACATCATGTTTGACCATTTGTCTTATTCAAAAAAGTTATGAAATATTTTTTTTTTACAATTTGTTTTGCATTAGATATACTTTAAGCATGACTTAATTATTTTTATATTTTCATAAAAAATGTGAATAAGACGAATAGTCAAACGTAATGTCTGAAAGTCAACAACTGCATATATTTTGAAATTGAGAGAGTACAATCCTTGTATATTCCCATCTTTTTGCATGTTTTTTTATGAACTAGCCCAGCCACTATTTATTTTGCATGAAGATCATGTTTAATTTTAAATTAATCATAAAATGATTCAATTTTTGCCAAGAAAATGTGGATTTAAATATGCTTCTTAGAACTTGCTAGTTGCTACGGGCCACATAATTTTTTTTTTACTCCCTCCCTTTCAAAATTGTTGTACTTCTGGGTTTGGACACATGAATTAAGGAGAGTCAGAAAAGGCGAAGTATATAGGAAATGAGTGGCGGAAGAGGAGAGAGATAGATTTTCATTGAAAAGTGAGAATTGCAATTATTTTGATAAAAAAATTGAATGCTACAACTGTCATATATTGAAACAGGAGGAGTAGAAATTTGCCAGTAGTTTCTTTAAAGGGCATGACCCAAGTCACGGGATGAAACTTCTTGATGGAATATTCCAGTGTGGAATTGTGTCATTGTGTGGAACTGCTAAAACTTCTTGATGGAATATTCCTGATGAATGTATTTCACAAAGGAGGGAAAACCCTACATCGAACCATTATTATTAGTGTAGAGGTCACCTGCATACGACATGCTATTTCCTTGGTAGAAACAAAGTAGATTTTTGTCAATAATGCTTTCTTCATCAACTTGCTTGATAGCTGCACACGTCCTTACAACCGCCTTCTGGTTCGGATGGGTCATCAACTCTGGTACCACTTTGAACATGGCCACTAAGGTGATTACTCTTGGCACACCAAAAATACGTCATTTTTACGCTACAGTTCAGAGCGGCGACAGGGAGGCTACCAAGCTTCCGGAGTCGATTCCGCCGGTTCTTCCCCGCCTCCAGCGGCCCGTGCGGCGCCTGAGGGCCGGGAGAACTAGGGATTCGTCGTCCGGCATAGTTTCTAGCTCCCTAGTAGGTGTTCTGTATACTAGAATAAATCCCGTTAGGGTTAGAGTTCTGGCGGCTTGCATGGTGAAGTCGGCCGGACTTGTCTTCTCCCTTGGCAGAACTGGCGACAGAGGCGTCAACGACGGTGGCGAGGTCACCGGTGAAGCTATGTGGAGGTTTGTCTTCTTCTGCTCTTTGGTGAAAGGGTGGGAGATTTTTGTACCCCCTTGGGTGGGTTCTTGGTTCCCCCCACCGACGGTGCTGGTGGTGGTGGATGGTGTTCTGCTTCTTGTTGCTGGTCGGTGCTTGGAGGTGGTGGATTGGTTTTCCTCTTTCTTTAGGGAGGAGGAGGAGGTCTTCTGGCTCCGATGGTGGCCACCGGCAGTGAGGGGAGACAGTTATTCTTCTCTTGTCAAATCGATGGTGGGACGGTTGATGGTCTTTCAGATCGGACGCTTGATCTGTGGCAATTCCACCCGAGATGGTGGCGGTTGCAACCCCTTTCTGTTCCTCATCGATTTCCTGGAGGAGATTCAATGGAGAGTGGGTGTTGTTCTTCCGCGTCTGGCGCTCCTCGAGAAGATGAACGGTACTTCGGAGGGCTTAGTGTAATTTTTGTTCTTCCGGGGTGCTGTCTATAATTTGGGGTTGTACTGTGCTAAGTCCCCATTTCGCAAAAAAAAAAGAAAGAAAAGAAAAAAAAAGAACATGGCCACTAAGGATGGTATACTCTTTGGACTTCAACCTTCATCGCAACCTCTTTGTCACTGTTTGTGAAAGAACACTCGGTGTTCTCTATCTTGCGGCGCTAAAGTGGCTCGTCACCTATTATTACGTACGTAATAACCAGCAATATTATGGTCCATCACCTATTTTTGAACCCAGGTATATATGTGGCGGGCCTTATGTGGGATATATTTTTTCATAGAAAAGGCGTATTTGGGATATAGAGATAAAAAGGTATAGAGAAGAGATAATGACATATATATAATTTGAGAAAAATTGAGAAGGCTAATGTATCGTATAGTTTTGGAATGGAAGTAATATAATACTAGACCCAATCTACCGGACCATTGCTTCTTATATAACCTTCTTGAACGTAGTTTTGGAAACCAGGAGCTTCTTATATAACCTTCTTGAACGTAGTTCAATTTGTGTTAAAGAGGATCCAGCCATGTTTGTTTTTTAAGTTGACCTTCAAAGCCTAAAGTGCTTGACGGCCTGTTCATCTCGCTTCGTTAAAGAAGCAATGAACCGACAACGCACAGTAAGATTCATACTTTTTTCTTAAAATACCACGCTAAGAAATTAAAACCTTAAGGAAATTAGCTGCGCCAGATACTCAAATGGCTAAGATAGTTCTGATGATGCGACCTATTGTCATTAGCTATGTTTGTTTTTTGTCACAGCTTTATCGTACAAATGATTACGTGCATGGCCACATGGCTTTGCAAGTACGATCACTGAAATGATTGTTGGAACGTGCACTCCCACAGCAAAAGGTCGTTCCTATCTTTTTTGTGATGCAAAGACTACGCTGGTACTGATTGAATCTTGCGTATATTTTGCGGTGTATCTGAATATTACCGTCAAAAGCAGCTGTAGCGTTTATTTTGTTGGTTTTTCTTTAGCTCGTTCACTCTGTTCACGGTGCTATTATTGTGCATCTAAAGTGCCTTAGGGCATGGGCTACGTGAATTGGTGTGGGTGGCTATGTTCTTTTGGAACCATGTTTTTTCTTTATACTGCCGGTCTGTGAAATAAAATAAAAAAGCAGTAGCTGTTCATCAGATGAATGCATTATTTTTTTTTCTGTATATGCACCTGGGGCGGTTTGAAGTGCGTACTCTTATTCACGCTAACAGCTCGTGGTTTCAAATTTCAAATACTAGATTGTATAAAAATTATCTATAAAAATGAAAAAGAAATCTAGAAGTATACAAACGCTCACATGTACATTATTTAATGTATATATAAACAACTGCTCATCCAATCCTTTGTGGTACAAATTATATTAATGAAAGTTCTAGAGAGTAATATGAACTTGGTGTTAGACTTCATACCACCTAGTCGATCAATATTTTGGTTACAATGTTTGGGGTACAACAGAGTATCCACTTTACCTCACAGTGTTAAGCAGTTCTCATCAGTTATATGTAGCTGTTCCAGCAATTCAAATAAGATACCATCAAGAGAGCTACACACAAGTAGACATACTCCTGCTAAGTTGACCTTATTTATTGAGTAGATGGACCAAAGTGGCGAGCTAGTGTGAGTGTACTATTCCAAATTCGAGCAGAAGTTCACAAAGTCAAAAGCCATTGTTGAGTTGGTGTTTTCCTCGATAAATAAGTCTCTGGCCTAAAATACATTCCTTAAAAATTGCTATTTCCATGCATATCTCTGGGAATAAAATTCAACAACGTTGACAACACCTTGAGTCACTGTTTTGGTCACATGGACAAACATTAAAGCAGTATGGTCATCACCACAAGTGAGTCACGGTTTATACTCCATAAATAGCCGTCTCTTGAGTTTAGCAGTCGAACTTGACCATGAAAGGCCTCTTGTCTCCACTGGTTTTCCCGGATCTCTGAGTTGACGCTATCGTGATAGCCATAGCAATGCATCAAGAGTGAAATTCCATTTAATGCTAGAAAATTACTCCTCTTCAATCTTTATCCATCAATCTAGGATGGTCATCTCATCTCTCTTATTAGGAAATCAGCAACAGCGTTCTAAATCTCATCGAGGCCGACCTGGTCCGGTTATTATCAAGTTTTTCAATAAATTAAATCACAACAGATTAATAACAATATTCTTTTATTAAGGCCTAGAGGCTAATAACAAGTACATGACGTAAAATGAAAGGAACAGCAAAGTCTTCAACATTTAAAGTTTTAGTATTATTTTCTGTGGATGACAGAAACCTGGAAGAGATATATATGGCACAACACGCATATATCTGTGTTTTAGCTTGTCATACTAGATTAAACGTTTTATTTCTCCAACTCGAATTGTAGCAGTCAACACGTTCTTGGCCGAACACTTGTTATAGACCGAAGACAAGAGAACGCAGGACTGTGACATTTTAATAGATGCACCGCCAGAAGCATCGAAAGTAAGTGTTGCCCATATCTAGTCAACATCTGCAAAAAAACAAATTTTATTAGATTTGCTTGGAAGCTGATCATAGCAGGCGCGCCGCTATCTTTTACGCTGCTGCTATGAGTTATTTTAGGCAGGGGCAAGAAGCTGCCATTTGCTCCAGCATTCTCCCTGAGCCATTTGTGATCTTGAAATTTGTTTTTCCCGTCATTCTTATTGATATGTTGACGAATGATCAAATAATACTATGTGTTAATTAACATGTCAGTTTCGTATGACCAGGGTAATAATGCCCAGTATGATCTCAACGATCACCAAGTTGCAAAATACCATCCAACTGTCAATGTCATATGGTCCCCCAGATCCACATGTGTGAAACCCAGGGCTGGAAACTCGCACCCTATATATTGGAGCACGGTATAATACCTCTATAACAGTAAATCACTTCAATTTGGAGATGCATTTCGTGGTTGGGATATGATCCTGTGACTTGCAACTAACACATAAAAGGTGACGGCCATGATTTATTATTAATCATGTTCAACAGCTAGTGCTGTAGAATTTTCTACTGACGGAAGTTATGAGCTTTTGGCGCCGAGTTTACATTATGCACAGTTCCCCGGCCAACTTTATTCGCACAAATGATCAGTGGTCAAAGTTAGCAATCTCTTGAGTAGAAGCACACCATACCATGATGGCACAAGTTTATAAACTATCGGATCGAAGTTTGCACTCTTCTTTGGTTGGTGGCATGGTGCCGCCCTACATTTTCATATGATGACATCTGCGGTTCAAAAGGTTTCGTGAATCCTTAAGTATCTATTGCTGCTATTAAAATCATTGCAGATCCTCTCAAAGTTTCAACTCTTCAATCACAGCCTTTTCTACCTTTGAATGTTTGAATTTCTTGGTTGCTCTTGTAAGGACTCGATCACGTCACTTACAATCAAATATTGTTGCCAGCAAACTTTTCCTATAGATCGCTAAAAAAATATTTATCTATCAACACAGAAGTAAAGTATACGGTATTAAATAATTCAACACTTTGGAACTTTTTAAAAAAAATGATAAATTAAAATATGTTGGAATACATCGCTTTCCAAGCAGCAGAGCAGCATAACTTCCTCCCTAACCACCGTCCGCCGGGTTAGCTTGTTGCTGTGGGCTTGACAAGGACGGTGGACATGGACAGCCAAGTGTGCAGGACGCGTGAGAGCAGCCACAAAAGAAAAGAAAAACAAGTCTAAATGTATGTTGTGTTGGTGGATAATACCGATGATGAGATCGAGGAGAGGAATGTCGCTTGCAATTTGTACGCTTGGTCGCGGCTGTGTGCAGTCAAGTTGAAAGCTGCATGAGGAAGGCGGCACCGCGGATCGGCAGATGTAGATATCTCAAGGTCCGAGAAAAAAAATCATTGAAAACCGGCCGACAAAACCAAACTAGCATGGTTCTTTTTACGAAATGAGTTACTTAATTATGTACCCACAATATCAAAAACAACCTTAAACACCCTTAATTAAGAGACATCCTGCAGCACCCTCCCTTGAGCTCTAGCTTCGCCACTGGGCGCGTAAAGATAGAACGGTCCGATGCTCAAGCCAAATAGATAGTGCCACATATGCGTAAACAGATGGCACTGCAGTACATTACATATATATTCCGGAAGTGCCTTCTTCGCCAAGTCTCCCACAAATATGCCGCTAACCAACTCTAGTACATCACTGAGGACGGAACACCATTTAACCAAAGAAGACCATGGCCCTTCGGCGATCGAGGTCCCACAAATATGCCGCTAACCAACTCCAGTACATCACTGAGGAAACACCATTTCACCAAAGAAGACCATGCATGTCCCTTCTCTCGCGATGTTCCTCAACGGTTCTACGATCTGATCGAGCTAAGCGAATCGAGTTGAAAGATACGTTCAGTTATGCAATGCGAAAGATCAACTGCCCACAACAATCCAAACCAGATCAACTGCCCACAACGATCCGAAAATGACCACTCGGAACTTATTCAGACCGATTGAATGCGCCGCTGGCAGCCTCTTGGCGCGTGCCATTCCATGCATGGCGCGTGATCGATGATCACCACTGACAGCACTGACAGATGGAAGAGTGTGTTGGGGTCAACCTCCCCCACGCTGGCATCTAGACAATTCGTCCAGCTCGAGAGGATTAGGAGCTAGGTAATTATTGGCTAGCTATAGATTCTACTCCAATTTGTATAGGACAAGACTCCCTTTTACTCTCTGTTCTTCAACAGATAATATCTTGTTTACACATGTATTGTCTAGCCCTAGAAATCATAGAGGGCTGTGGAGAGAGAGTTTTACAGCATTTATCTACATACACACAATGCATACACTTACTGTTTGACACAACACAGATCTTCCGGTGGCGGTGGCACATGCATAAACAGATAGTACTACATGTGACACAACACAGATTTTCCCGCTCATCAAGTGGTCAACATCCGGCCACTGTATATATATTCCCCTACAATATTCTTTTGGCTTACGCAACGCAAAGGCAATCACTGTCGTTTCATCAGAAACCGAGATCGACGATCATCCCAATTGCCGAAAATGACCTGTCTGATCGATCGATTGACCTGTAAAGCATCTCATCAATCATTGATCATTCTGCCATCCCTCAGCCGCGTGGCCGAGAAGACTCTGTTTCACCCCGCCCTTGGCATGTAGCACTTGCCACTGCATATTTGCAGCATATCTCGCCATAAAACTGTAGCAGCTAGCGTTTTCGTTCGTCCCTCCCGTGACGTACGTTTTTCGTCGATGTTGTTCATGACCAACTGTTGCAGATCTCGATCGTCCATGGGTGCAATGATCAAAATGCTGTTGCGTTTGAGGGCTCCGTCCATGGGTTGCTTCCAAGGTGTTGACTGTTGCTGCATCATGTTGCGAAACATGGGGGTCATCATTTGGGCACTGGTCACGCTTGGCAGCGTGATTGTTTACACATGTTCATCATTCTGGTGGGATTCATGAATGTACGCCTCCCGGCCCGGGCCGAACCTAGCTCCTCTATAGTTTCTAGGAATCCTTCTCGCATGTGATTTATATTTTTCAAGAAGTATTATATGACTTTCCTCAGAAACAAGAAAAAGAGGCTCTTGCAGGAGATGAGAAATAGCACATTTCGTTTATCATAAGATCAAATTTATCTATTTTCAAAAAAAGATGAAATTTATCTTCAATTTTCTTAGTAACACCATCTTCTTTGCTACTCCCACACTCCCCTACCGCTCACCCCGACTTTTCGCTAGCCATGGAATTGTACTTGGTGGACAGCCGCGACATTTTGATACGGAGCGAGCGTTCTATCGGTTGTTCATTTGAACTGACACATTCCTGTAAAAAAAAGGTTTAGTGCCCCTATCACCACCAGGCAGCGCTATACTACCGACCCTTCCTCTATCTTTTCGAGGAATTCTTTTCGCACGTGATTTATATTTTCAAGAAGTAGTATGGCTTTCGTCAGTATAGTAAAAAAAAAAAGGCTCACGCTCCCAACAAAGAGCACATTTCGTTTTAGTGAAGACTGAATTTGGCTATCCATTGCTGCTCCCACTCCCCTACCTCTCACCCGACTCCTTTTCGCTAGCTATATGTACTAGCTGTTTGGGTGGACAACCGTGACAGTTTATGAAACAAGCATGCATCCTGATGTTCATCTGGTGCATTTCCAATGAAAATAAAGTTAGTGCCCCTATCACCGCTAGTCGGTGCTAAAACCGCCCTCAGGGTTTGTGGCGGCACTGATTATGATCCCAGATTGAACGTTCGAAAGTTGATTGTAATTTTCTTTTGCAACAAAAAAAGGCGATCCCAATGCTAAACCTCACCTTTTCTCCACTAAGTTTCGCGGCACCCCATAAAAGTTGGAGTTCCATGCTTGAAATGTACTTTGTGGTGCCCATAGATTACTACCAGAAAGCGTAGCCGAATTTTCTATACCACCCCCATATTTGCAGTTTCTCTTTTCAATTAGGCGGATTGATCACATCTCTTCACGAGAAAGAAAACGCGACGGCCGCCGCAAATTTAATATATTGCTAGTGCTTCTCTCTTTCCGAAAGCTCTTACTCAGCCATATATAAACTACTACACTATTACCAGTAGTACTTAGCCTGTAACTCGTTCACTTTTTTAACTAGGTTAATAGGGTAAAACTAGCCGAATGCCAGTACTAGTGCTCAGTGATTATGGGATTCTTCGCATGCTTAAGTAAAAAGCTCGTCTTTCACTTACTCGGCTACTCTTAAAAACTAGTAGCTCGACAAAACCTAAGGAAGACTATTTGCCTTCTAGAAGCATCATATAGAACATGGTAATCGTAAAAAAAAAAAAGTTCAAACAATTCGCACAGAATGTGTAGGACTGCTTTTGCCAACCAGCATTCAAACCTGACCAAATTGAGGAGACACAATATGAAAATTGGAGAACTAAGTTCAAACATCAAACCCTACCAACCGGCAAGGAATCCCAGAACTTGCTAGAGCTGCTAAACTGCCTTTGCCTTCAGGCTGCCTTCAAGTCATCTTTCAGCCTCACTACTTCTTATAGCTTCACGAATACAAGAACAGATAGTGCCGCTATTTTTTTATTCAATGCCACGCAAGAGCAAGTGTTTCTGCTCAGAAAATCACTGAGAATTATTCTCAGCCTCAAGGTTGTATATGTGTATTGATATGTGTATAGAGTACTCGAAAGTTGGTATCTAGTCAAGGATGTCAATGTATATGATGTGAATACGTCACTCTGACTCCTTGAATATGTGTAATAGAGTACGGGTTCCTTTTGATATATGCGATAACTACTACTGAACTGCGTCCACTTGAGAGAATCTGCCACGCGCTGTTCTTTTGAATCGATACCCTGTAAGGCCTGATGTGGCATGCATGCAGGTATTAGCTTTCCAGATCAAGGGGTTCACCCAAAAGCTCATATTCCTTCATTTTAGTACTGTTCCTCTCCCCGTGTTGCTTGATACCTAATTTGTTCTGATGCAAAAGTGCTTCCTTAACTAGGTGTTTATGTACGCGGGATGTGTGAAAGTTTGCAGACTTGTAAAAGCTGAGATATTATATCCTTCCACCCCTCCAAAAACTTCATGACCAACAACATACCTAAGGATGTGCCACGTTAACTCGGTGGAGGTGAAGAATAAGATGAGCAACAATGCAGATCGATAGCTCAAGGGGCAACCTATTTGACAGACGCGACAAATCATAGAAATCATACCTCTGTTAGGCCACTTGCTTGAATCTTGAGCTTAGTGTGCATTACGAATGGGAACAGTACGGACAAACAGTGAGGACGAGAACACTGACGACGGAAAATGGAGGTGATGGGCGGCGAAACATCCTCTTTGCAAAAACGGATCAAGTTTTATATAACCATATTGGTTCAATGACCATGGCCACTTGCAATTTTTTGGTTCAATCTTTGGAAACTTCCGTCCATATGTATAATATCCAAAGTTCGCACCGGTGCAACCAGCAGATCACGACAAAGAGACGAGAGCTAGCTACTGATCGATCATATTTATGCTGCATGATGTCTATCCCCTGGTCACTACGCTACGCGTGTATGTGCGTGTGTGCGTCAGGGGTAAACACTACTAAATTCTGATGCAAACCTGCCGCGGCCGGCCAGGACCCACTAAAACATCACCGACACAAGCTTATGTATGCCGTGACAGCGTGCAGCCGTTGATCATGGTGGATTTGACGCTCATAAAAGTTCATGACACGCTAGCTAATGCACAGCGGCTTGTTGCTTGACCAAAGAAATGTGGACGCATGCATGGCAGGCAGCGCGTGGCCTCTCCAAAAGATGGGGAATATGAATTAACAAGTTGGAGGAGGTGGCTTCCTCCCGATTTCCGCTGGGTCAGTCAGGAATACTATGCGCGGCCCATGCATGGCTTAATATACGCATACACTGCCCATGCAACCGCTTTATATCTAGCCTTATACACGCTCCATGCATGCCACGCTGCATCGATGGATAACAAGGTATTAGTTGCGAGGTTCTCTAGCTGAGTTGATTTGGTGAAACTTTTGTAAATCAAAGTGAACGTGTTTTGAAACAGAAGTTCTCTCGGCATGACATTACATGATGTTAACTTTATGAATCTCAACACCAGGGAACCACGTCACTCGATCGTAGGTGTTCATAAGATTGGGTGTGCGTGTATATGTTCATAGGGGTAAGTGTTGTATGTACATGTGTCTGTGTCTATACTGTGTTTCACAAAATGAAAAAAAAAACATGATAGTGATTGAGGTTGTGTTCCGTGTTTGTTCTTGCAAAGTTCAAACTCAAAATTAATGGACAGGAAGAATATCTATGTTTGAAGTGGGTGGTTAGGCGCCGGTCGTTAAAGCAAAACAGAAAATGTCTGAAAGGACGAACAGTTATTAATAAACCACAATAAAAGAGGAGAAAATTACCTACACCCTTACTCTCCCAATTAAGAACAATTGGTTCATCAAAATATATAGCGTTGTGTTCTCTCTCTCACACACACACACACACACACGCACACACACAACACCATACACATGAACAACCTAGATGAAAATCGCCAAAGATCCTGAAACAGCACTATGAATAGTTAACCATGCATGACATTTCCCTGAAAGACACACACACACCTGCCGTACCGTACCGGTTGGCACATCCCTGCCTACTATTGTAACCATGCTTTGTTATTGTTAGGTGATGATGTACGTTGTGCTACTCGTTGTCATGGTTCATGTTTCGCACCGAATAGTTAACCCATCCTCCTGAAAGCATAAGCATATATACATACATGCATCATGATTCAGTGTATAGAGTAGTAATAAGGTAGTAGTATAGTAGGTCGAGCATGCAGCAGAACCAGATTCGCCTTTATTTGCCGCGGCGGGAAGGAAATAATCAAATCCGTCCTCAATACACACCATGTCAACTTCTCGTCCTCGGCACGCCTATTTAAACCCCGTGAGTGCAACCCCTCCTCCTCCAACACACACCATCCATCTTCTCTTCCTCTTCTTCTTCTTCATCCCTTTCCCTCGATCAGCATCTCTCTCTATCCTTCTCATATTTAGAGACAAGCTACGTAGGGAGAGAGAACTTAATTAACAGCTGAACTGTTGAAGCAAGCACAGGAGGTATGGCGGCGAGCAGGGTTGTGTGGGTGAACGGGCCGATCGTGGTGGGCGCCGGCCCGGCGGGCCTTTCGGTGGCGGCGTGCCTGCGCGCGCGCGGCGTGCCGTCGGTGGTGCTGGACCGGGCCGACTGCGTGGCGTCGCTGTGGCAGCGGCGCACCTACGACCGCCTCCGCCTCCACCTGCCGCGCAGCTTCTGCGAGCTCCCCGGGATGCCCTTCCCCGACCACTACCCGGAGTACCCGACCAAGCGCCAGTTCGTCGACTACCTAGAGGCCTACGCGGCGCGCGCCGGCGTCGAGCCGCGCTTCAACACGGCCGTCACGTCGGCGCGCTACGACGCCGCGGCGGGGCTGTGGCGGGTGCGCGCCGAGGACGTCGTCTCCGGCGACGCCACCGAGTACATCGGCCGGTGGCTCGTGGTGGCCACGGGCGAGAACGCCGAGCGCGTCATGCCCGAGTTCGAGGGCGCCGACGAGTTCGCGGGCCCCGTCTCCCACGTCTCCGAGTACAAGTCCGGGGAGGCCTTCCGCGGCAAGCGCGTGCTCGTCGTCGGATGCGGCAACTCCGGCATGGAGGTCTGCCTCGACCTCTGCGACCACAATGCCCTCCCCGCCATGGTCGTCAGGGACTCGGTGAGCACCGTCTCCATCGACTTCGATTCACACATGCATCAATCACAAATATATATACATATATCTATATATATACATGATCCACTGACTTGGCCTCCCTCTCCTCTCCTCTCCTTGTCGACAAGAAGGTGCACGTCCTGCCGCGGGAGATGCTCGGCGTCGCGACCTTCTCGGTGGCCGTCTTCCTCCTCCGCTTCCTGCCGCTCTGGCTCGTCGACAAGATCCTCGTGCTCCTCGCCCGCGTCTTCCTCGGCGACCTCGAGCGGCTCGGCATCCGGCGGCCGTCCAGGGGGCCCCTCGAGCTCAAGAACTCCAGGGGCAGGACGCCGGTGCTCGACATCGGCGCGCTCGCCAGGATCCGCGCCGGCGACATCGAGGTCGTGCCGGGGATCAAGAGGCTCCGCCGCGGCGGCGCCGAGCTCGTCGACGGACGCGTGGTGGACGCTGACGCGCTCATCATGGCGACCGGGTACCACAGCAACGTCCCCCAGTGGCTCAAGGTACTATACGACGATCGATTCCTTCAATATTTACATATTGCACTAGTAGCAACATAGTGGGTCGCTTTTTATTCCGCAACAATAGCTAAACAAAAACCAAACTTTTTCATGAAAAGAAAAATTCTGAAGAAGGACAAAGTATACTAGCTAGCTAGCTAAGTGACTCGATCGAAAGCTAGCCTTTTTTATGATAACTTGATAAGAGGACAAAGAATGGTGTATTGTACCGAAAAGGGCCGCCGGAAAAGGTTGGATAATGATGCCTAACAAAGCAGGGGGCTTTTTAATGTTAATTTGACAGTTCGAAAGCTGTTAGGTAGTACTAAAAGTGTCATTCATCCTCCATTCCCCGCGTTATTTATTCGAATTATTAAAGCCTTGTTATCTAATAAGTCTTTCAATTTTTTTCTGATGCGCAGGGAAGTGACTTCTTCACCCCGGAAGGCTACCCAAGGGTGCCATTCCCGGACGGCTGGAAGGGCGAGTCAGGGCTCTACTCTGTTGGCTTCACAAGGAGAGGCCTCTCCGGCGTCTCCGCCGACGCCGTCAAGGTTGCGCAGGACATTGCCACGGCATGGGAGCAGCAAACCTCCTCATCAAGATGATGGATTCTAGCTAGCATCCAACTCAACACTCTGATTTTAACTTTGCTGAGGACCATTAACTTCTGATGATGGAGATCGCTAACTTCGCATACCTTGTCATCGAACCGGTGCATACCCAATAATATATACGATTTGGCCAAGAATCGCCGAAGCGTCCCAGCTGGAGGAAACCTAGGAAGAGATGGTTCCTGGGTCCAACGAAACAGAGGAGAAACTTCAAAACTAAAGAGTGTCATGGGTGCTTCATAGACAGACGGTGAGGAGGCCAGGTCGTGTGCATCAAGTAGAGCCCAGATTTTGCTGTACCCATGGGCCCTTGTATATGTACATATACTATGTAGTTATGTTGTGCATAGTACTGATCTAATGGTTGGTATAGAGTTCTAGAGTTGACATGCATGTGTACTTTCTTGATGTTTATGTACGAAGTTGATAATGATGACTGTAATTTGACTTATTCTATTAATGAACTTTGTAAAAGAAGGAATCTGAACCTGTTTGGATTTTCATATGTACACAACTGCCATAATAATGTTAAATAGAGCAACATAGAGTGACCAATAAATACATTATATTGTAATATTTTGAGCACTCAAAGGAGTACATGTTTTAACTAATCGATTCCTAACTTCAATTTGTACAAAAACTTTGTGTGTTTGGCATATGTCGTTTCTTTTTGGAAATTAATGTGAAAGTTAACTGCTTTTTTTTTTTGCGAACTGGAAAGTTAACAGCTTTGGGGGAAAAGAGACCACTGAGTTATAGAGCATAGGTTCCCGAAAGAATTTCAAATTATATTTCGGCGTACTGTAACAACCAATGTTTCTCCATTGGAAATGGGGCCTGTAAGCTTTTTCTTTCTTTTGTATGATTATTGAGACGAGTGGCAGTTTGCCTCTCCATTAGAAGATAAATAGTGTTTACAAATTACAACACCCGGTCCCAAACACTTGATAGGTGCCGTCCAAATGATGCCTGAACTTGCACCTACTTTTGTTGTGGTGAAGGAGCATCTGCATCATTGTGGTGGAATCCTTCAATTGCAGTTTAATTTTTGACTCCATCCTGGCAAAAATAAGCCATTGATTTAATATCCTAGTATTCTTAATTAACATTAGAAGGAAGGAGCTACAGAATTGCTAAAGGTTCAACCATACTTGATTACCTCGGGGATTGTGAGGAATAAATTTCAACACTAGTCACCATGTAGGGTCGAAACTAGAACAAACGAACCCGCGAGTTTCCTTATGATCTGACATTTTGTAACACTTCGTGTGATCTACCTTGTGAGTAGAAATAATTTAGAACTTCTATGGACAATCAGTCCGCAAAAGGTAGAATTCTGATATCCCGCTCAACAGTTTGAAAGAGCATCTTAAAAAGAGTCATCTGGATGTTTTCACCAAAATATCATCGAAAATTGTGGTTGTGAGGTCCAACATCTGTACATAAATTTCTACCTCCTCCATCCACGTGCTGCCATTCCTCACTTTCTTGTGGCCCCTCACTCCTCCGGCCCCGCCTTCCTTCCTCGTCTAGTATGACTACTGGTACTGGAACAAACGGAGCTTCAAAGTCACTCGTATTAGTCACTTTCGCAACCTGCAATCGAATTGGCATCTTGTTTTGGTTCATTTCGTCTGGAGAAACCTATCAAAAACGTTTCCTTTTCGAGCACATACGATGCACCTCGGACAGTGGAGCTTATGAAAGAAGCTTTTAAGCATGCTAATCCCTTGCTCTTGAAAATCTCAAGTCGGTTTCCCGTAACGAAATACTCCAAATCGAATGACAAATAAGCGTACCCCGTTTGGGCATGTCGTGATGTACACTTTGAAGAATTGAATTGTACGAGCCTGACGGGCGAGCAGATCAGCCATCAAGCTGTACATACACCTATCAATGGCATTATGGCAGTCGACCTTGCAGGAACGTTCACAGGAAAACGATCTGTCCGGGGCATTCAAACCAGACGTGCCGAGGCGCCCTTCTCCCATCTCTCGGTGCGTCGTTTTCGGAGTCACGGGGAGTGGCGTCATTTTCCTTGGTATCAAACACCTTAGCTGTAGCAATTCAGTTTGGCAACTCCGGGAGCTTCAATTCTGCGGCTGGATATACATACGAGCCGCAGTCGACCATACCGTGGCGGGAGTGCTTAGGGCATGTACAATGCATAGTCGCCCAGGTCGCGACCTCATCAAGAGAATCAAAGTATCTTCCATGTCAACTCAAGTTGCTTAACATAATTGTGTGTTCTGTAATGCATGGTGGTGTCAAGTGGCAGTTCGACCTCCGTTCTACCACATATACAGGGTCTCCTCTCTAATGTCGATGATGAGGAAGTACCACATGTCGTTGAAGCCATATCCAATCTCAAAGAAATTCCAACGGTTCGCCACAGCAACATGCAAAATCGGACATAGCCATCTCAATTGTGGTATCTTCTTTTCGTACACACCACAAAACACCCACCTACCCCTCCACATGAGTCTCAATATATATGAGTGATCATGATAAACCCTATCGCGCATAGAACATGCATGCCAAAATACATGGACACTCCACGTATAACGTAGGAAGCTACAAGGACTAACAAAGATACCTTACTCTATGCCTCCTATTAGAGGTGTCTTTATCGGAGTTAGAGCATCTCCAACAGTCTCTCCATCTTCACTGGTGGAGTCAAAAAGAAAATCAAGAGAGGGTCATAGTTTTATCAAAGTATCAAATATGAATACCTAAACATGTATTTAACAACATTATTAAGAAAAAATTAATTAGTACGGTGGCTTTGACCTCCTCATGCCTTAATGTAGCACCCCCAGGGCCCACATACCTCAACTTAAGGGTTAGCCTTAAAACATCTTTCAAAGAGTTCGCCATCCTTTCTTTGAGTCTTTCCCAAATCATCTTTTTCCTCCCCCATTTGCGGGGAAAGTCTCCCAACCCCATATTTCTCGACCTTACCACCCGAAACCCCATCACTCCATTCATCAACCCCTTATTGCCGCTCCGAGCACGCCATCACATCCATGGTCCTCGTGTGGCTCCCCACAAAGTTGGCCTCAACCTCCTTGTATCATCGACGAGCACCCTTATCCTCGATGCACTCCATTGTGTCATCGACAAGTACCCTTCTCCCTCGATGGGGGATCGCCACACTCGGTCCATCAGTAGGGTTCACCTCCCGGTGTCACAACGGATGAGGCCATTGAGATATGGGGTGAACACATGGGGATTAGAGAAGATATGAGGAGGAATATGGGGGTTGAGAAACTGAAATCTGTTGTGGTTTTTTAATAAAAAATGAAAGAAAGAAGAAGAACGAGGAATCTGCTGTTAGATATGCCTTGAGCTGCCAGCAATTTGGGAAGGTTCCTCACCCACCGTCACGACAAGGCTGCCAGTGCCAGCCCACGTACTGTACTTGGAACATTAGCGTGTCACGTGCATGTGTCCGTACACGGATAGTAGGAAGGAACGGATCGGTCCATTGATGACGATGGGATTTACTCCTACGTCGTATCAGGGTTTTATCATACGACGATACCTCGTCCCCAATGATCCTACAGCTCACGTGACCACCCTACCTCCTGGTGACGGACTGACGGTACAGCCGTGCAGCTCTCTGCTCTGGAGCTACTACCTGCACTATTGCATCCTTTAATATGGGCACGACGGTACTCCTAAGTGCCATGCACCCACCCTGATCCGACTTTCACTGTGCCAAACACATCCTTATCACTCGCTGAACGTCCGTCCAGTTGGTCCAAATGGAAGAGCGTCACCTCACCTAGCTCGTTGTCAAGCAGTGCGGGAGGGACATTGCAGGTGCTTGAACAGCAATGGATCCCGAATTTCCATGACATTCATTCCTTTTCACTGATCCAAGGTTCATGCACGCACAGCTCCGCGAACGTCCTTGATCAACACGACGCGCGACCACCAATCTGCGTCGCGTGACTGTTGCTTGCCGCGCGCGAGCAGGCTATATGGTCGGTCGCACTCAAAAGTGCCAGCCAGCACAGCCCAGGTTCGTTGACACCTGGAAAATCACAGGAACGTTACCATCTTCACACATTGTTGAAGCCAAAAGATCGACAATACCGAACCAGGCTCGATCGAGCAGGGATGACCTTGGCGTCGTTGGGCATAGCTAGGCAGCAGGCCATACCGCTGCCAAACGCGTACGGACAGCAGCAGCACGGAATAGCAATGATGAGGGGGGCCGGGGCGCCATCCCGGTGCCGTGCCGTGCCGCCAGAAGCGGTGGAGTACGTCCGGATACACTCCGTGCGTCCTCGCTCGGCACCGCGCCCGTATCTCTACCTCGCTGGCCGCGACAGCGACGCGGCCGGAGTGAATACCGGATCGACCCCCCACCGGCGTCGCTGTCGCCTCCCTTTCCTTCGCATTCGCCCCCAACGGGAGGGAAGAGAGAGCGACGGGGCCGACGCTGGCTGGCTCCCTGGCGCGGCCCGGCCCATTTGTGACCGGCACATGACGGCCGAGACAATAGAGGTGAACCGTGGGGGCCGTGCTGCCGTGCAGCGCAAAGGGTAAAAAAAACATCGCTGCACCGAGCACCGTCGGTCGGTCGGGCGGCCAGACGAGACGACCGGACCGGCGTCGCGCGGGGCGGCCGTGCGGCACGGACACAGGTCTGGACGACTGGTCCTCCAGTCCTCCTTGGAGTGGAGTACTACCTCGGGAGGCAACAGTGGCGGTGGATCCCATCCACGTGAGACCTTCATGGGCGACGACGGGGGCCGGGAAGCTTGATGCTAGTACAACCAGTCCATGATTGGCTGGTTATCAGTGCCCTGTCAAGTCCCACATCGCAATTACTCCGCCGAGAGCAACGCGCCGGACCGGAACACCACATGGCGGCCAGCAGGATGGGAGGGAGATCACCTCACCACAGGCCGCTCGCCCCTTAGCTAGCCGCTGCAGTATACTGTATCTGTATGTGTAAATCATCATCATCAAGCTGGGTCCAACTTTTTTCTTTTAAATGAATACTAGGTGCTTCCAACAAACAGGTTGTAAAAAGGGCTTGCGCGTATAAGGGAGTATACACCTGATGCTGCGATGTGGATGCACCCATCCTGCTGTTTGTTGCCGCCCTCTTCCGAAGAACTGTTACCTGTTTCAGAAGAGCAATAGAGACAGAGTCTACATCAGGAGTCACAAGTCAAACTGAAGCAAAAACGATAAATAACAAAGATGTGCCTCACAGGACAATATTGCGGTGCGGTTGGCGCTTACAATCATCATATTAAATGGCTCCGGAGGCGTTATTAGCATGCCGCCATCTTTCAAAGCAGAGGGAGGGAGCCGCCTACTACAAAAAGGATCTAGTACAGCAGCAGCCAACACAAAGCACGCTTAGACCGGAACAATTATGACGCGGCATCAACAATGATCCGGGCGGGGATGATGAAAGGCCGCTGCTCCTCGACCCGTTCCAGTCAGGGGCGGCTTGCTTAAGTCTGAGATGACACCCCTCTGCACGCATGTGATCGCGAGCACCTAACTAACAACGTGCGAGCGCGCGCGCACGCTGCACAGTGCTGCGTCGTCGCAGAATCTCGATCCAATGGGTCATGATATTATGGAAAGGCTCGCTAGACCAAACCTGCTGTCACCTTTGAAAGTGAACAAGCCTGGTCACCCAATACGGAAATTGGCTGACGGGACCAGATGGCGCACTGTTCACGGACCAAACCAAAGCAAAGAACGACTCTTTACAGCAGATACGAGCACCGCAAAGGATGCGAATGAGATATGAAACAAACTGGACAGTAGATTCGCTCTCAACTCATCTGGCTTCTGGTTTCCACGTTCAGATGCTGTCTCCTGTTATTGAAGATCACAGCCAAACATGCCCGTGAGAAAATTGTTATGGGAATCAATTAACAAAAAGAACTAGAATGGGAAGCTAGCCTCAAGCTTGTAGGACAAAAATTTGATAGTAAAGTGTAATTTCATGTAAATGTTAGTTGCTGCAGTATAACAATTCAATAAAATAGTACTTGCGCTGCGTCGCCTTTCTTTGAAGAGCAAAAGGGGAAGGAAACATAACAGAACAGATCGTGTCCTTGAAATGATTCCTATGCGATCTCATCCAAAATGACACACGCAAAAGAGATGATACCAAGGCAAGGATCACCTACACAGAACTCTAAAAGAAAATAAACTCAACGCATCTGTCAGAGTTGTGCTATTAGCAACCTCTATCTGGGTACAGTATGGGTCATATGGGTCCCGCTTGAATGGCTAGTTATCATTTGCCTATCACATCTTAGATAATGCTAGATGTCAAGATGTGTGATAGCAACTGAATAGATAGAGAACGCATAGGTCCTATTTAAAACACGGTTCTGACTTCTGATTAAAGTCCTCTTTTGAGAGGACTGAACCAAGACTCAAAACAATATATCCAGCAAAGTTTCACAAAAAATAAATGTGGTATGCTTCTGTTTTCATATGAAAGCATGTATGCCATCATCTAGTGAAATTGCTAACCACAAATGCAGGCTATTTCAATTGTGTTCCATTTCTGCAGGTGTACATGCTACCAACAAGAAGAGCCATCAACAAACTGTTGTAGAACTTGCAGTGGAGCAACAAAATCATTTACGAACAGCTAGGTGCAAGGTAAATGAACTGTTTGGAGTGACTACAGTACATTTGTTTGTGATTAGTGCAACAATTCCACCATCAACTGCTCATTCTGCATGCACTAGGATTATCCTGGATTATATAGTGGTTAGGAGAGAGTAGTTCCACATAGCTTACCCAGGTTTGAGTCCTCACCTATACTAAGTGGAATTCCGGAGGGGGTGTCCTAGTGTCTTACCCTCCGTGGTCTCAACACATACTAAATGTGTGAGTGGACAGAATGGGACGAATTGCAGAAAAAGTTCAATATATTATGCACCTACAAGATATATGAACCATAGCCATTCCCAGAACTTTCCGATCCTTCACAAGCACTGGAAGACACCCTTTTTGTGTGTATGTGTGGAGAGAAGTACTGGTAGCCACCTATAGTGAGGAAATTGCAGTAAGGGAAGCCCCTGCCTTGTACCTAGCACTGGTAGCCACCTATAACGCAAATAAATAGCTACTCTTAGACCATAACAACCCAATGGTTATAGAAACTGAGAAATTTACATGTGCCGAAAAACTTTAGACAGATACCTGCTTACAAAGTCTTCCTTCATGCATTTGATACTGACATGTGACACAAATAGACCACCGAACATAGGCTTCAAACGGAGGTAACCAGTAGGGTTTTGCAGCGGAAACAGGAACAAGCCTCTAGATATTTTTGACTGGTGTTTCTTCAGATTTGCAATCAAGCTGAATGAATAGACAGATTTATGTGCCTTCAAAAGAAAGGATGAAAGCCATGCGTGCATAACTATCATATAATCTGATAGTTTATCAGATATTGCCAGGTTCAAGTGCTAGCAGGTCAGGAGTAGGAGAAGCTAATAGCACACCAGAGGAGATCAGGCCAGCATCTTGCTATTATGGTCTGTTGCCTCCAGGAAGAACTGAAGATCTTGGATCAATGTTTTGTGTGAGACACAGTCAGTCTGATTCCCTCCAGCCACTACTGCAGTACTGCTATAATTGTAGTAGTAGGGGAGCCTTGTTTTGAGGAACAATTAAAAAGGGCTATCAAGGATTCCAATATCTTGTTTTTCCATGTTAATACAGCTAACTTTTTCTTCACTCCACACAGAATCTTCAATAAAGTAAGGGAGCAACGTTTTTGTATTCAATGAATACAACATTTCACAATGCACATCTGCAATATAAATTAGATTGTGAACTCGATTTCTAATTCCACTACTACAAAACATGGTTTGCTGAAGATGTTCACAGGATAAGATTGGCAGATTGATAAAATCTCTTACTAAACATAGATGAACAGAAACAGTTGAAGGCGCCAAGAACAATCAAAATGTATATTCAAGAACTGAGTGATAGGATTATAGGAAGCCAAAGAATATAATAACATATTTCCAAAATTTGCTGAATAATCTTACGCTGTGATACATCATAAAATAACAATGTCAAAAGCTCCAAACTCTAACCTGTTCATCTTGTACAATCATAAATAAAACTAAAACCTTATCACTCAGAGGATTCGTCATGGCAGATGGACAGACTAATGCTATGGTAATTAACACAAGATCCTTGATGGATGTGAAAACAACAAAATGTACCACCATGAGCTGCATCAGCTAAATGCTTTTAGTAGTGAGGAAAAAAAATTAGTGATGTTGCTATGGACCTACAGTACTGCCTCAAATGTGCCAAGTTCTACAGTCCAGTTTGGGTAGAGCTGCCAGGAAACCGCTGGTCCACAGTCACATGTGTGGAGAAGTGTGTTGTCAGGGAGGGAATAAATGTGTGAGAACAGTAAAAAGAAATGAGGAAATGGATGGTCCTATGACCTGCAAGTTAGCACATGCATGTCTGTTTGTGCAACTCCAATGGTTTAAACTGATTTGTACGGCGTAAAAATTGATCTTTATCTACTTTCGTGAGCCAACAATACATCCTATAAATCGTTGGTTGGGCCATCAGAACTGCGAACCAGGAGCATGAGCAGTTTGTTGGACAGTCCAGCGTCGATAACCAAACGTTATAGGTTCAGTTACAGATTTGCATAATTAATCTGCCACTAAATGATTCAAACACAGTATGCCATATGTGAAACTATGTTTCGATAAAAACAAAACCAAATGTAATATTTCGAGATTAGAGACGATTCCCCGTGCATGCTAGCTAGGTACTCCTATTACTTTAGTGGCACAAGTCTATTCTGGCAATACACTGGAATTATAGGGCAAATGAGCTGAATCACGCGAGGTGCGTGAGAGTGTTCTGGGTATGAGGAGGGGGGTCACCCTTCCCTTGTAATTCGTTTAAACTTCTTCTTAATGAAATGACACGCAGCTCTCCTGCGTCGTTTGAGAAAAAAAATAAGTTGAATCACGAATCTGGAACGGTTTCAATTATTGTATAGAGTTTTCTTGATTCTAGAACCAATGTTACCTTGATTAAAATATGTAAGAATTATGTGGAACACATCAAAGAAAAATGGTTGCCGACATTTTAATTGTACACGGTGTTTTCACAATCCAGTTTGTTGCATTGAATGTGTAGTACCCAGTCTCTTATCTTCAGAATCCAACATTTTAACTCGAACGGAATGTCTTCATTAATAAGATAATTGATAACTAGATATGCACGCCTAGCTGGTCCCGACCCGAGTGGCTAGGACCGCCAGCTCCAGGAGCGTTGGCTCCTGTTGATGCTTGGCTGGTAGCCCGGGTTCGAGGATCGCAGGCACCTCGGCGCTGTGGAGACTATTTCCTGCAATATGGCTCTGGTCTCTGCAGTGCTAAAAAAATCCCCTCGCTCCTCCGTTAGTCCAAAGCACAGGTTAAGTACTCGCGCCGATTCTCACCGGCCTGCTGAGTCCCTGTGTATGGTGCGGAGGAGGGTTCGGGGGTTTTCTCGATCTGTGTGAGACGATCGTTCTCCTTAAAAAATGCCCGGGGGCCGTCATACCCCCCGCAGGTCGAGTTTTTATAACTAGATATGCACCAAAATAAATGTCTCCAACCAGCTGGATACTCCACAAGCCTGGTAGATGAAGTGTCACTTTTCTTAACACATTGTATAATGGTCGATTCTTATAGTCAACATTGTTCACACCAGAAACCATGCAAGCATTACTAGGGTATCGTGTCACATATCAGATGCAGACGGTAAAAGAACAGACTTTGGGCATCGGCTTTCTTATTGATGTTTTCTTTGTGCTTTGCATTTTAACTTGATCTCTATTTTGACTCAAATTATCCTGTTTTTCCATTAATTGTGTAACCAGGATATGCAGTATGCACATTCACAACAAAGAAAAAATTGGACCAGGCACCTGCCCAACTAATTGTTATCCAGGAATGTTCTACTAGTAGGTCGCAACTGAGAAGGCAAAACAGACGTTTATGATATGACAGGCTTCTTCTCTTTTTTTCTTTTTTTTTCTTTTTTTTTTTAGGAATGTACAGTAGGGGAAGCCCCTACTGTGGTAGATTATATGACAGACTTCTTCATGAATCCATGAGCGAATTTGCACATATATTTCAATCAGCATATACTCGAATTTTAAAACTACCAGGCAAATGCAAATTTACCTTTAGGACGATCACCACAACAGCAATAACCAAGAAAGATAGTAAACCTGAAGCCACGAATTATATTTTTAGTGGACAGCCACAATAATCGCGATAGATAGTGCTTCTAAATAACATAAATAACTACGTGAACAGTAGTTGTTTATGAACCAAAGCCTTGTGCTCTATGAACTATTTGAAGAAGGAAACTCAAATGAAATATAAATAACTTACAGAGATGCTTTTTTGGCCAGCAGAGGTACTCAGTTGATACATGATATCGTATTGATGATACCATATTGGAATATGAAATATCTGAGAGATAGTATGATCTTCCAGAAACAGCACAGTAGACCTAGAGACTGTAAATGTTCCTGCGGCTCCTACCACCAGGATTCCCATGCTTTGTTACCAGGAACCCCTATGCAACCTTGATTGCTAATCCACTTGGTTCAGTCATCCTAGTCATCTACTATTTTGTGCCACTCAAGTCCTGATGGATTGAAGAGAATTGGAGCGAATAGCCAAGTTATAACCAAGAACCACATTGATGATGTCAGAAGTATATAGGCAGTAACATCAGCTCAAGTCCTTTGATAAAATGGTTTCTAGTGTACATATGTAATTCCCAACAAACTTTACATGGCGAACAGCAAAACCACTGCTAGTTGCTCTATATTTTGTACTATCACATCATGGAGAATTGTGCGGCCAAAATAATATGACTTGGTCCCAACTCCCAAGGGAGAAAGTGAAGAACACTGAACAGAGCTGAACCTGCGTGATTATGAAATCCCCCAGGGCGCTTCTGAAACCTCTTTCTAGCCCACTCTCCAGAAACATTGGCAAGGCCATCAAAAGACCTAGTTGCACAATAAACTGAAATCCCATAGCCGCTTGAAGTGCCTGATTCCCTCTGACTCTGCGCAATGCTTGATTCATAATTGCAAAATCAAGTCCACTTAATACTACCATTCAAGAAAACTTAGACAACCATCTGCACAACATTAAGACAAGAACATGAGCAAATATTAATATACCCATCTTTGTTCATAATTTAGTTTCACGAATCAAGCAAAACACCAACTTCTCAAGGATAAAACAATACCAGATTCTGAAGCAATAAAATATTTCAAGATCCCAAAATATGGACCGAAAAGAAGCAAAACTTACATGTAGAGCATGGAAAGAGTGAATGACATCTCCAACATCAGGGACAGCACTTAGTTGTTTGAAAATTGACCGATGTATCATCTATCATATACAAGAAGTGTTGCTGTTTGAATGTAGTAGCTCTAAAACACCCTTTTCCGGTTCAATCGATTCCAGAGCACAGCCAGCTGAAGTACAACATGCTTATGTTAACCTACGCTGGATTTACCCAACTACGACCAGGTTTCTTCTTCAATAATCCCTTATTAATCCTTGTTCTTACTTGTTCGACAATAGTCCATTTTTCAGAAGAAGCATTCAAGTTAGACACTGCGACAAGATTTGACGGTTTCCTTTCGTCCAATCTAAGAAGATACATGGAGGCTAAATCTTGAATTTCTTTGTTTCCATGAGTAACAGAGGCATCCAAAAGTGATCCCCATACACTAGGGCCTGGCTCTAGACTCATTGACTTTATAAAGTCCAAGGCATGGTCAACATGCCCAGATCGACCAAGTAAATCAACCATGCAGGCACACATCTCCTCAGTTGGATGAACCCCATGATCCTTCACCATGGAGTTGTATATCTCAAGGCCCTTCAACACCAAACCAGCACGGCAACATGCTGAAAGAACACCCAGCCCAACTATGCTATCTGGTTGAACTCCAGAAGCAAGCATCTGATCAAACAAAGCAACCGCCTCGATGCCCATACCATGGATGCCATAACCCAAGATCATTGCACCCCACGAGATCACGTCTTTGCGCCAACTGCCATCATCGAAAACCCGCCTTGCATAATTCAATGTCCCACACTTTGCATAGGTATCAATCAAAGCATTGTTCAGCGACACCTCCCTGTGCATCCCCATCCTCACTGCAAAACCGTGCACCTGCTTCCCCTGCTCCAAACCTGAGAGGGCTTCAACAGCCGCGAGCACAATGATCAACGCAATCTTATTCGGTAGAACACCATCAGTTGCCCACATTTCCCGGAAGGCATCAACAGCCTCGTTATACATTCCGTTCTCCGTGTACCCTCCCACCATCGCGGTCCAAGAAACAACGTTCCTCTCCGCCATCCCATCAAAGACTCGCCGTGCGAGGTCTGGCTGACCAACCCGGCAATACATTGACACGAGCCCACTGTTGACATGAAAATCATCCGCCCCGCACATACCCATCCTCACGGCGAAGCAATGCAGCTCCCTGCCACGGAACAAGGACGTGCACCCGGGCAGGACGGCCGAGACAGTGAATCGGTCCGGTGTACATCCCTCGGAAACCATGCATCGCACGAGGCCCCACACGTCCGCACCGGGCGACGAGTGGGTGATGAGGGTGTTGAAGGAGGACGCGGTGCGAGCGGGCATTTCGTCGAACAGGCGGCGCGCGAGGTCGGGGCGGCGGTTGCAGCGAAGGTAGAGGAGGAGGAGCGAGTTGGCGAGGACGGGGTCTGAGTGGAGGAGGCCGAGGCGGAGCGCGAAGGCGTGGAGGGCGTCCGCGCCCGCGGGGAAGGAGGAGGCGAGCGCGGAGACAGTGAAGGCGTCGGGGCGGCGAAGCGGGAGGAGGCGGCGGCGGAAGAGGTGGAGCGGGAGGTGCGCGTGGGAGGGGGCGAGCGCGGAGAGGAGGGAGTTGAAGACCGTCAGCGGGACGCCGCCGGGGTCCGCGGCGACGGCGGCCAGCCGGGCTGCCACGGACGCCGGTAACGGGCGCATGGCGCGGCGGGGGAGAACTGGGTTCGACAAAGAGCGCTGGGCCGAGTTGGATGAAAGGCCAAATTTTGCAAGGTTCTAGCGCAGACGGCCCAACAACAACAGAATTTCAGATCACGTCATTTTGGGCCGATTTAAGTTTTTTTTTTTGCTACAATGTTTTGTAGTAGCTCCTGTTATATAACAGTTTGACCTCTTTTTTTTCTTCTACAGTTTCTTTGGTGGAGGGGCGACCAGGGATGAAAAAAACAGAAAGCGTTCGGTTTTTGAAACCTCTGAAAATCGTTCAGTAGAGTGGTAAAACCGAGCGGTTTTCGAAAGGGTTGTAGGAGTAGTGATGATTTGACTAGAATTACGAGGTTATTCCAAAGACTACAGTTGTACAAAACTTTGTTAGTTAAAGCCTCTTTTTTAGATTGGAAGAAAATTCCCCGAGCTAAGTGTTTTAATTTTCTTTTGAAATTGAATTGTTTCGTGTGAAATTCATGTGTGATTCTTGTTAAATTCTTGTGTTTCGAAAGAGGTCTAAATAACAGATAACACATATAAAAAGATGCTTTCCAAATACTTATGCGCACGCGCATAGAGAAATTATGAAAAAGAAAATATTGCGCAATTCTAAGGCGCTAGCAAATCGTGAAAAAGACAGCCAGTCCCCAGCTAGGCTGTAATATAATCGCTGTCAGGAAGGCACTGTACTGCCGATTGGAGAAGCGCAGTACAAGCTGTACTCTGCCACCACACCAGCATCCTGGTAGTAGTACGTACTTGTGCGCTCTGAGTGCAGAGAGCGCTAGAGAAGCAGTACAAGGCCGCCCCGCCGCATCGTCAGCCGTTGGGAGATTTATATGAAGGATCGCAAATTCGCAGTTATCTGTACTCCTGGCAGATGGGTGTGATTAGCTTGTGGCCTGCCCTGCCGCGCATTCTCTGAAAATGGGCGCAGAGGAGAGGAGGGGAACGCCGAACGCAGAAGTGCATGGCAACGCAAGGGAGCTCCGGCAGGGGCGAGCTGCGAACACATGAGCTCCGGCCGGCCGCCGGGCCAGCGAGCTCGCGTGTGTTCTCAGGTCGCCCCCGCCGGGCCCTCCTTGCCGTCAGGCGATGGTGGGTTGGTGGTGTACGTTCGAATTGCTGCCCTGCTCGATCGCCTTCCACCTCGCGCGGTCCATCATTCGTTCGGGTGTCGTCGATCGCTGCTCCCCCAGCTGTGACCGCCGTCGGTGGTCCAGCTAGCCACGCGGTGCGCGTTCCCTGCCGGAGAGGACGTCTGTCGACTATGCACATTTGCTGCTGCTACTACGCATTGATCAACACTTTGATTACAGCAAAAATACAGTGCGTTCTCCGCGACCAGGCCTGTTGCCTGCGTAGTACGCCCTTCGTCCCTAAATATAAGGGTTCGTTGACTTTCGGACCATTTGTCTTATTTAAAAAATTATAAAAATAATATTTATTTTCTTATGATTTATTTCATCAGTAGATATACTTTAAATATAACATAACTATTTTTATATTTTTATAAATATTTTGAATAAGACGAATGATGAAACGTGATGTCTGGAAGTTAACAAACCTCTATATTTAAGGACAGAGTGAGTAGTATTAGTATATAGTATACCATCTTTGCATATCGGGCCTTGACGCCTTGTACAGCGAAACATTCGGTTGTCACTTGCCTTCGCATCACCCACTCCATATCCGTTCAGTTGTAAAGCATGTGGTCCAGATGAAACCGAGTGGGAAACTGGGAGGAGGAGAGGAGTGGTGGTGTGTTGTTTGTTCGTCGGCCGGAGCAGTAGGTGGCATCTCAAACTATCAATATAATGCATTAATTTCTGTAACAAACCGTCAAGGCGTCAACGATTTCGATTTTGTTTAGAGTTAGGCTGCAAAAATGTATTGTTCGAAAATGTATCTTGTGATGTTGGATGCTTACAAAAAGGTGGGGGAAAAAATGTGTAGTAGTTTTTTTTAGGGAAAAATATGTGTAGATGTGATGGTTTAGGTTTTTTTTTTGAGATCAAGAGGTGATGGTTTAGTGACAAGGTTCAGGGAAAAAATAGTAGGGTTTAAAATGGAAGAAAATAATAAAACTCATTCATGGGCCATACCGATGGGCTGATTGGGCTGAGTGCTCTTAGGCTAATGGAGGACTGATTGGGCTGGGTTATAGGGGTTCTGTGCTCTTAGGCTCGTGATGTGTATGCTCTCGCAGAGTGATGATGGTGATGCCTGGAAATGGAAAAGGTTAAGCAATAGACAACGGATACGACCCTTAGCCGGGATCAGGAATTCAGGATGCTATTCATTCCCTCGATGAAATTGAAACTCCTTTTATCTTCACTACTCATAAAAACGCGAGTACGTGGTGAGTGCCCTGTCGTCCGTCGCCGCCCCCGCCCGAACTGATTTTGGCGCCGACAAGTGGAGCCCACGCCCACACGTTCCCTGGGTAAATGACAGAGGGAAAAAAAAGAGAAGGAAAAACGCCTCCATCGCCCTCGCCGCCCTCTGCCCTGCCCCTGCCCCCGCCGCCCGCCGCCGGCCACCCTCCCCTACCCTTCCCGCGCCGCCGCCGCGTCCCATCCCCGCTCCGACAGCGCAACGGCGGCGCCCACCGTCATGCAGCCGACCGACAAGGGATGTCGCTCAAGCTCCTCAAGGCGCGTGCAGATCTCGATGCAAGACGGCCAGCGTAGAAGCGGACCAGGCGCGGCTGGGGAGGACGCAGCTGCAGTAAGGCGAGCTCTTGTCGGAGGTGTACTTGCCGCGGTCGTCTTGGAAGCTGTCGAGGCGGACGCATGCGCATCCGTTGACAGAAGGTTCGAGAAAAGCTGACCCTCTGCCACCGCCTCCCTTCTCTAATCCAATTTCAATCCCGCGCTCCCGCTCCAGAAATTCAAATCCTCCACGCGCGCGCTGGCTGCACGCCTGGAAAGTTCCTGGCCGCCCAGTATAAATCCCGCATTGGTCTCTCGCTGGCCATACCTTAGAGTTGGGATGCAAGAAACAGGCATCCTTTGGTCGGCGCCGTAGCATACTACTATTCGTCAAGGTTCCGAGGTACGTACAGGTTGGATGGATTGGATGCTATGAGCGATGGGTTTAATCTGGGGGAAATGACTGGAAGTGTGTTTAGCATGCTTCGTAATATACTGGACAATAAAAATTCATCATTCCCTATTTTCCCTGTTTAGTGTCTGCAGGTTAAAAACAACTGTCCTTTACCAGTTTGTTCGATTTTTCAGTTGTGTGCTTATTTATGTGAAATGTTAAAGGGCAGTGGACGGGGACCTCAAATCCCTGGTTGATGGATATGCTTGAATCATATTTTCCAGTTATTTAAGCCTGCTAAAACTAATGTGATAGACATATTTTTATAGCAGTACTACTTTTTATACGAGAGTTGAAGTTTATGTTTTCGTTTTGGAGACAAGAGCATACTATTTGAGCATCATTAATATTTCTGATATGCACTAGCGGCATTCAGTTACAGTTATCGTAATTTGCCTGGTTGAAATGACCCAAAAGATGGGACCTAACAGTGAACCTATCCAGCTATTGTTGAGGCTTATGTCTTGGGGCAGTGGTTTTAGTTCTATGCGTTACTAGCAGTGTGCCTGTGCTTTGCCACGGATCATAGTAAATTGGATCGAAATGTTTAGTTTCAGACAGAAAATTAAGTTTGTGGAACGAAAAAGCTTTATGATAGCACGACATTTGTCGAAAAGAACATGAGTTACAACACTTGCAACACCAGGTTTGTTGCTCAAGAAGAAAGTCCAGTCAGTCAGGAGAGTCTCTAACTGTAAATGATTATCATGCCAGATTGCTCATTTAGCATATAATAGTTATGCAAAAAGCTGACAGCATATTCATGATTCAAGAAGCAAAGAAATTATCTCAGCCACCAGAACTTTTCTAGAAAATCTATGGAGCATGTTTGTCCTACTGCCCTTCTCCAATTCTTAGATACTTATTCCTGCATAGTACTACCCACCTGGCTCATTGCAAGTTCTTACTCCCAATTACAGCTACAATGCTAAGAGAACTGCACAATTGCTGCGTATGCACGCTTGATACCACAAAAGACTTTCCATTCCAGTTTGCAGTGAATTTATTACCAGACCATTGCTCCATGTAACAGGACCTGTGAATCGTATTTTGTTGAGGAAGCAATAGTGTCAAACTACCATGATCCTCTGTTTAGTGTGACAGAGCCTAATTTTCTTTGTATGGCCCTTGATTTGGGTGAAAACTTCTTGTAATTTTAAGGTTCTCGGTCCTAGATGAATTGGATCACAGCTTCTTAGTCCCTATTGTTGGCACTCCTCTTGGCGTGAAGAGTTCTTGAAGCGGTGAGGGCGTGGCTTCATTTACCACAGAGTTCTCGGTCCTAGATGTCAATACTGCTTGTCCGTGGCAATATTTCAGTGGCTTGTCCATGTCAATAGTGCTGCCCTCTTTTTTGCAGTATGAAATATTGCCAAACCTTAATCACTCTGTGACAAATTAGCTCATCTATCAGTTGCAGGTGATTGTCAATGAAGGACGCGTGCCTCTTCTGAGGTGAAGCTGGTGAAATAATATTTATTTGCGCCGCGTGCTTCGTCTTCCTGGAAGTTTTGCAGATTTAGGTGGTAACACTTTGTATTGATGACTTGATGTTAAGGTGTTTCTGATCTGTAGGAGGAATTGATATCTTATCTTCTTAAACACTGTTGATTTCTGATCTGTAGAAGGAATTGATATCTTATCTTCTTAACAATATTGATTACTTGGTGTTAAATTAACTTGCTATGGTGGTTTTTAATCTGCCTCTCATATAAACTTTGGTAAAATGAACGGATCAAGGAAATTTGCAATCAGTATCTTTTGACTCTTCCAGGTTGTGTTTTTCCCCCATTTCATCAAAACTTTGAATAGGTGAACTCACTGTGTTAAATTGGGGGGTGCTCTATTAATTTAAAATTTGAACATAACTATACTAAAATTAACTTGCTATGATGGTTTTTAATCTGCCTCTCATATAAACTTTGGTAAAATGAACGGATCAAGGAAATTTGCGATCAGTATCTTTTGACTCTTCCAGGCTGTTCCTTTTCCCCATTCCATCAAAACTTTGAATAAGTTCTCACTGTGTTAAATTGGGGGTGCTCTCTTAATTTAATATTTGAACATAACTATACTAATTCTTTAGCTGCATGTTATTTCTGTGAATCGAAAGTCATACCGTTGTTGTGAAAATACTTATGAGAACTGTACAGGTTAACTTCTGGGTGACTGTAGTGAATTCTTATGTTTAATCTCAGGATGTTCAAAATGTTCCTGTGAATATAATTATCACACGTATGTTCCTGTGAATGTAATTAGCACACGACTATGCAAATAGCAATGCCACTGGTATGAAGATATGCCTTGCTATCAGAAGTATGTTTTTGCCATGTCAATGCAATGACTTGGTCCATCTTTTTGCAGTGTAGTCACTTGCAAAAATATGCCTCAGTATCAAAGCCTGTACCGTGATAATGGAAAAAAAGGTGCAAGCCTGTCACAGAAACTATGTTATTCAAACGTAACTGACACACCAAAATCAATCATAATTACGATATTTCCGATATTACAGTTGTGGATCAGGAGAATGATGCAAAGCGATGTTGTTTCATTGCGACACCACAATCTGCTGCTCCAACGACACTTACGATACGTGAGCCCTCCAATAACATGTACTTCAGTTATTCCTCAGATGAAGACATATCAAATCCGTTAGGAACTTCACCAACTCATGGTATCCTGAAACCAGTTGGCGTGCTTGAGCAAGGAGAATGCTCAAAAGGTATCGTGGTTGTTCTCGACGTATCATGTAATATAATTTTTAAGCATTAGTGTAATATGTTATAATTGTTCCGTTCAGAAGGAAGCGTCCTCGTGAAGACCACCGCTATGCTAGCATTGCACAATCGCAAATTGAAGCAAGCAACGCCGAGTTAATAACTACTTCATGTGATCAACAAAATAAGAAAACACACTGCACATCACAACAAAGACTTGCAAGGCGAGAACGTGATAGAGCACGCCGACTAAGTATGACAGCTGAGGAGAGAGAGAAAATTAATGCTCGCAGAAGAGAACGTTATCAAAGATTAACACCCGAGAGGCGGGAAGAAATTAATGCACGTAAAAGAGCATGGCATCAAAATTTGACAGCTGAGCAAAGGGAAGAGACAAATGCTCGTAGAAGAGCGAGTAGACATGCTTTGACAAATGAAAAGAGACAAAAAATAAATTCACAACAACGAGCGCGCAGACAAAATTTGCCGATGGGGAGAAAGGAAGAGTTAAATGCACGACGAAGAGCAAGAAGGCAAAGCTTACCACCGGAGGAACGACAAGCCCTCTTAGATCAACGCAATGCAAGGGACGCAGCTAAACGAAATGCTCTGTGCAAGGAATCCATTGCACTGCAACATCCGACAAGTTCACTGGTAGAATACCAGTCAGGCTCCTTTGTCTCTAGCTGTTCAAGTACCCCACCACAAACTTATGCAACAACTCAAGGTAATTTTTTTTGCATATACACTCTTTTAATGTTGTTTAAAATTCGACCAATATTCACATTATTTAAAAAAATAGGTAACCTAGAAATCATTGGAGAAGAAGTGGACGCAGAGCACATAGTTTTTGGTTGTGAAGGTATGCTGTTGTGGGGTATGGGCACCTTCGTTATGCCCATGTTGGTTTCAAAAATCTGATAACATTGTTTTTCTTATTGCATTCAGGCAATGATGATTCTAGAGTACTCATGCCAATGCAATTTCCTACATCAGTTGTCAACCCATCGTCTTTAGGATTTGATGACTTCACCTGTCCACCAGACTCGCCAGCGGAAAGCTTCTATACAGATAATGGTGATTCTAATATATCTGAAGAGGAAGATGATGAGTACTTCATTTTTGCTGGGAGAGGTAATCCTGATGGCATGGTGCCTCCTTATTTCCTTATAAGAGTAGCAAAGTGATCCAAAACTTACATAACATCATTCATCTCATTGATGCAGGTGACGATATAGATTGTGGTGGCCAAGGTGATACCTTTGTATCGGAATCCACTATTCCCGACCCTTATGAATATGTGTACCGAAACATACCAGATAGTACTCACAAGCTTGAGCCAAAGCCTGATTGCAAGCATTGTGGAGCAAAGAGATTCCAGTATGAGCCAAACGGGTTTTGTTGTCGATCTGGAAAAATTAAATTGGCCCAGTCAGAGCCTCCCTCGGAGCTACAAAGACTATACACAAGTCCGGATCCGGACGCTGTGCATTTTAGAGATAACATCCGGTACTTCAACGGGCTCTTTTCATTCACCACACTTAGAGTTAGTTTGGACAATAGGTACACTAACATGAAGTCAGGAGTGTATACGTTTCGAGCCCATGGCCAAATTTACCACAATGTCTTCTCATTTGGCCGGACGGAGGATGGACCTAAGCATCTGGAGCTCTACTTCTACGATGATGATCTAACACTACAACATAGGTTTCGACGCTCCCCCAACCTAGACCGAGATGTCATTCGGAGGGTTGTCGACATCCTAAAGGACAATCCGTATTCTCAGTTGTTCAGAAATCTCGGTGGAGCTGATGACCTTGAAGAATATCGGATTGAACTGAATACTGACATGAGGTTGGACCAACGTAGATATAACTTACCTATATCATCTGAGGTGGCTGCTGTTTGAGTCGAGAGTAATGACCTTCGTAAACACTTTGAACGTAGTGTCGTTCTATTCGGTAACAACAACATGAGGTATCGAATCCAACCATATTATGGATGCTATGATGCATTGTCTTACCCTCTGTTCTTCCCAAGAGGGGAGATTAGCTGGCATCCTGAGATCCCAAAGGTCGGCGTCAGCATAGCTGAGATACTTCAATCCCGACGTAATCGCAGACAAAATCAAGGTTATACATCTAAAGTACTAAACATGTGTTTAACATTTTCTATTTTCATTATACTTATTCTCCTAACAATTTTTTTATTGACCTTTTAGCAGGAACATATACGAATAGTCGGTTGTGCGTCTCTGTTAGAGACTACTATTGCTACAAGTTCCAAATGCGTCGTGGTATATTCAACACCATGCTTTATGGGAAACGTCTGTTTCAACAATATGTGGTTGACATGTACATAAAAATTGAAAGCTCGAGATTGGACTATATCAAAAATCACCAGAAAGAAATACGAGCTGATCTATACCAAGGGATTGTTGACTGCCTTCAAGCTGGGGAGTATCGTGGGAATGCAGTGGGCAAGCGAACCATACTTCCAGGATCATTTATTGGGGAAAAGCGAGATAAAAAACGTAGATATTATGATGCCATGGCCTTGGTGCAAAAGTATGGAAAACCTGACATATTTCTAACCATGACTTGCAACCCTAATTGGGATGAGATAATGAGTGAGCTTGAGCCTGGACAAACCCCGCAAGACCGCCCCGATCTCATTGTACGGGTATTTAGAGCAAAGTTGGAAGATCTCAAGATACAACTTTTCAAAAGGCATATGCTTGGCAAGGTAGCAGCATACACATATGTCATTGAGTTTCAGAAAAGAGGCCTACCTCATGCTCACTTCCTCCTAATCATGGAGGGGAGGTATAAGCTAACATGCCCAGAGCAGTACGACTGTATCATATCCGCCGAGTTGCCAGACCAAAATAAGTACCCTGAGCTATACAAAATGGTGGTGAAGCACATGATGCATGGCCCATGTGGGGCCTTGAACTCCAAAAATGTGTGCATGCAGAACGGTACTTGCAAAAACTACTATCCACGCCCATATAATGTGGAGACCCTCCAGGGGAAGGACTCATATCCCGTATACAGGAGGAGAGATAATGGGCGTACTGCACAGGTACGAGGTCACAAGTTAGACAACAGGTGGGTTGTTCCGTACAATCCCTACCTATTGAGAAGATATAACTGCCACATCAATGTTGAGGTTTGCTCGAGCATAAAAGCCGTGAAGTACCTCTTTAAGTACATATACAAAGGCCATGACCGAGCATCGATTTCTATTGATGAGGTAGATAGTAATGGAAATACTGATGAGATAAAGCAATACAGAGATTCTAGGTGGGTTACTCCCCCAGAAGCACTATGGAGAATCTACGGTTTTGAACTCAGTGAGACATTTCCATCGGTCAGGCAGCTACAACTCCATCTCCCAAATATGCACATGGTGTCGTACCAAGCGGAAGCCGATCTAAATGATGTCATCTCGGAGGAAGGAGCTCATAAGACCATGTTAACTGAATATTTTGAGGCAAACAAGAAATACGAGTGGGCTCGGGGGATCCTATATAAGGATTTCCCTGAATATTTTGTTTGGATGCCGGGTCAAAAGTATTGGAAAGAGAGGGATGAACGCACACAGGTTGGGAGGATTGTGTCTGCTCATCCATCCGAAGGGGAGAGGTACTATCTCAGAATTCTTCTAAACCACGTCGCAGGTGCTACCTCTTTTGAAGACCTAAAGACAGTACAAGGTGTTATTTGCCTAACATTTCGTGAGGCCACTGAAAAGAGGGGTCTTATTGAGTCCGATGATACTATTGATGAGTGCCTTAATGAGGCTGAGGTTTTTCAGATGCCGTCTTCACTTCGGAGGCTATTTGCCACTATATTGGTCTTCTGTGAGCCTAGCGATGTGCGTGGCCTATGGGATAGACACTTAGAAGCATTGACAGAGGACTATCGACTATCCCACAAGTGCCCCCACGCAGTCGAACAAATGGCTCTATTAGATATCAGAAATATGCTCCAATCAATGGGGAAGGACATATCATCTTTTCCACTTCCAGAAATCGATGGGTCATTTGACATAACAATAAGTGAGGCTAGAGAGATAATTGAGGAGTCCTCAGTCGAGGTGGATCAAGAAGACATTGGTTTGGCATCTTCCCTCAACCCAGAACAAAGGTATGCATATAATGAGATAATTTCGGCAATCGATAGTGGGAATGGAGGTGTGTTCTTTGTTGATGGACCAGGAGGCACAGGAAAGACTTACCTATACAAAGCATTGCTTGCTAAGGTACGCAGCGAGGGTAAATAGCTGTGGCAACTGCAACATCAGGAGTTGCTGCCTCCATCCTGCCCGGCGGTAGGACCGCACACTCGAGATTTAAAATTCCATTGAATATTGAAGATGATGCAGTCTGTAGCTTCACCAAGCAAAGTGGCACGCTAAGCTGCTAATGATGGCATCTCTCATAATATGGGATGAGGCTTCAATGACAAAAAGACAGGCAATTGAGGCACTTGATAATAGCATGAGGGACATTACTGGTCGATATGACTTGCCATTTGGTGGAAAGACAATTGTCTTTGGGGGAGATTTTAGACAAGTGCTTCCAGTGGTCCGTAAGGGAACGAGGGCACAAATAGCAGATGCAACACTCCGTAAGTCCTACCTATGGGAGAGCATGCGACAACTAAGACTTGTTCGTAATATGAGGGCTCAAAGCGATCCTTGGTTCGCTGAGTATCTTTTGCGCATCGGAAATGGCACCGAAGATACTTTGGACGATGGCTGCGTAAGGCTTCCAGATGAGATCTGCGTACCGTATACCGGCAAAGATTCTGACATCGACATGCTTATAGAAAGTGTTTTCCCAAGGCTAGATGAAAATCTCTCGGATCCAAACTACATAACGTCTCGGGCCATTCTGTCAACTCGGAACGAGTATGTTGACAAGATAAATATGAGGATGATCGAGAGATTTCCGGGGGAGGAGATGATATACCATAGTTTTGATCACGCCGTGGATGATCCACATAACTACTACCCGGCAGAATTTTTGAATTCTTTAACACCAAATGGCCTACCTCCTCATATCCTAAAATTGAAGATTAATTGTCCTATAATATTGTTACGAAACATTGACCCCGCAAATGGTTTATCCAATGAGACAAGGTTAGTGGTGCGAGGCTTCATGAGAAATGTAATTGATGCCGAGATTGTGCTGGGCCAGCATGCTGGTAAGAGGGTGTTCATTCCCCGAATTCCTCTTTGCCCGTCCGACGACGAAATGTTCCCTTTCAAGTTCAAGAGAACGCAATTTCCAATTAGATTTAGCTTTGCTATGAGCATAAACAAGGCACAAGGGCAGACTATTCCGAATGTTGGAGTGTACCTTCCGGATCCCATGTTTTCACATGGACAACTTTATGTTGCTTTTTCTAGAGCCACGTCAAGGAGTAACATCAAGATTCTTGCCATCCCGGAAAAGAAAGATGATCGCAAGTCCACGTCTACCGGGACATTTACAAAGAACATAGTCTATAAAGAGGTTCTCACTGAGTAACTGACACAACTATTTGGATGTACTACTTTTGTACTTGTGATGATGCAGTTTAATTTTACTCGAACGAATCTGTAAAGTATGGACTGATCTTTATTGTTGTGCAATGTGTTGGTGAAGCAAAATCAAAATCGAACAGAGTATATTTTGTTATCTTAGTGATAGCTTTCTTTGTTGTTTGATAATATAATTTTAGTCCGTGGCAACGCACGGACATCCAACTAGTCTAGTAGTAAACAACTGAGTACCATTTCGTATCTAGTAAGAACTACCTTTTGCCTTCACGAATGAACACATAAAAGATAATCGAATTATATATGGCCTTGATCAGACTTGATCTAAGCAACATCAACAACAGAAAGTTAGAGTAGTTTCAGCGTAATTGCACTGTCGTCCATCGTTTTTCGACAGCATCAAAAGGGTCAAAGACTCTTGGGAGTAGTACTAGTTTTTTTTTTTTTGAGATTACACAGTACAACTTAGACACTCACAACGCACGCACACTCACCCCTATGAATACACGTACGCAAATCCTACTCCTATGAGTATCTTTGGGAGTAGTAGTAGTTGGTCTCCATGTAGTAGATAGAGACTTTTTCGTCAGTTTTTCCATTCAAGGCCTAACACAAAAACAGCATTTCCTTCTTTCGTACAATGGGGCCGTTGGGCCTATCCATATGACGGCTAGCCTCTGCAGAGAATCAGCTGGAATCTCAAAGGAACCGATTCCAGGATCCCAGGCCGCGTCCTGTCCGAACATGCCACTGCTGGAGCACAAAAGAAAATTATTCGTTTCGCAGTCTCGTCACACAAGATGTCTTTGCTTCTGGGACGAAGCAAAGCAATATATTATTCTGTAAACTAGAGCATTATCATCAGGCTCAGTTAAGTTGACCCAGAAAAGATGGCTCAGTTTCGTCCACATTAATTTGTCACTCTGACGTACGTACTGTCGCTGGGCGGTTGCATAATACGACCAACACAAAACCACCTTACAGATAGACGCCAAAATCCCACATAACACACGCGCACAAATCCAGGGTCCTGCTCGATCTCGGTCCTCCAAATCTTTGAACAAATCCGTGGCTGGTCCCATCGTGACACACACAACAAAACGTGAAAACTTACTCCCCTAGAGTGAGACAGCATTCACGGTCGCTGCGCTTCCAATCTAAAGTTACAATTACCAGCGGCAGCACGTTGCTCATCCAAAAGACAGATTGAGTAGTTTATTTATGTGAAAACAAATGACAGATGATGTATATGGTTCTTGTTGTGATGAGCATGGAGTGAACAGTGCTCCGGCACGTCTTGAGGGTATGCTAGTACCAGAAGCAGAGGCGGAGCTAGGAAAATGTTGGGGGTGTAGCTCTTTAGAGATTGAAATTTATAGTTGATTATATGGTGAAAATCTAATTTCATAAGCTTAAATTTCTTCTCCAGCACATCCATTTTGGCCTCCAAAAAAGTACTCCTACGGTTATGTGCAACCGGTATGGCAGGAGTATACCAGCTAAGAACAATGCAGCATGTGGCATTATTTCGTGTATATATATATATAAAACTCCGGCAGGCAGTCGTCAGGACAAAGGACGGTTCAAATCATCGGAGAAAGGGCTGCATCTTTGACCTGATAAAACAAAACGCGCGAGAGAGGAAGAGAAGAGACTGTCAGGGCGAGCAGATAAGGCTGTTTGCCCATCATCTTACCTGGAACACAGTGCAAACATCTGTCACTAGGCCCTTGGCCAATCTAGACCATGCGTTTTTTTCTACTACTCCCTCCGATCCATAATGTTAGCATTCCAGGGATTCAAAATTTCGTCCAAATTGTAAGCATTCCTGGACTCTTGTGGACCCCACGAGCATTCATTCCTGTACTCTTCAGAGTATTGCGTGTCGCTATCCTGGAGTAATGCTGCACGTCTAGATTAGTGCACAGTGCTTGTTGTCTCGATCGGAGCTGTGGCGCCGGACCAACAAGTTGGCCGGCCGGCGCGCGCAGTTTCCACGGGATTGGAAGACCGGACCCGATCGATGAGACACACAGGGCGACTAGGTTTTGACCTGCGAGAGGGCTCTCTCCCCTATAGCTACCACGACCAAAACATACTTGTATGCGTCCAAGCCAAAGATACGTCCTCTCGTCTCCTGCAGCACCACGTCGCCGTCGTCTTTTCTTTGTTCTCCGCCTAGGTTCAGGCCTGTTTCGATGAACTAAGCTAAAGCTTAGCATACTAAATTTTAATCCATATTTTGTTTAGATCTAGAGCTAATTGAGCCGACGAGCCCGTCGGGCGTCGGCGTTGCTCCCCGCCCCTGGCACCGTCTCATACTATCCTGCCTCGGGCCACCACCGGCGATGTGATTCGTTCATTCGTCTTAAAGTCGAGTTTGTTTTCTGTCAGATTACATATTTAGATCCAGGGCCTCAAACGTGTCACGTCTCGTGCGGACGCTCTCCCCCGCATCGCAGGCGCTGGTGTGCTGCACAGCATGCGCTGCGCATCGACGGCCGCGGCAGCTTTCGCGAGCTTTTTGTTGCTGCGATAGATCGATGGGAGGAAAGGGAAGCGGACAAGAGCGGCGGCGATCTCGAGCAGGTAGGTAGGACCAAGGGAGATGCATGAATCAATGGACGGATGGCGGCGTTTGGTTTAGCCGAGCCCTGAACTTTTTTTTTTCTGATTAACTGAGCCCTGCACTCGGCGGTAGTATAGCGTGTCTGCACGCGACGTGTCCTCCAGCGGAGCCACGCACCAAAATTGATGGGAAACGGTGATGCAGCAGGGATTGACAGTAAACAAGAGTGGACACCGCCGTACTGTAAGTGCGCGTTTGTTGCATGGGATCTAAATTTTAAAGGGTTTTTTAACGAATATTGTAATTACAAATAAAGTTTAATTACAAAATTAATTTCAGGACTTCGCTCGAATTCGCGAGACGAATCTAATGAAGGTAATTAAAGTGTGATTAGAAGATAGTTACTGTAGCATCACTGTAGTAAAATATAAATTAATTAGGCTCATTAGATTCGTCTCGTGATTTAGAGGAGAAGTCGTGACATAGATTTTGTCATTAAATGAATAAAAATATTCTTAAATAGTAAGATTCTATTGATGTGACAGGTCTAAACTTTAGAGGAGAGTGCAACTAACGCGGCCTTTTCACTACTACGTATTATCATATCATGAAGATGACGAGCACATCCGATCGTCGTCACCCGCGCAAAAAAAAGCTGACGAGCACATATCCGATCGTCGTCACCCGCACAGTCCCAAATGCTCTTGTTATTAGTGTTAAGCTAACGACGACGAACCACCCCGTACATTTTTCTCACGATAAGCAACTCCAAAACACTAGGTAAAATATATTTTAATCTTTTTAGTTTTAGCTAGTCTTTAGAATAAAGTACATCTAAAAATGTTAGAGTAAATAAGAAACTCTCTAAACCACTAAGGACCTGCGGAAAGAAGGAATAGAGAATAAATGTTCCTAGCTAAATATTGCTAACTAGAAAAATAGAACGAAGAGTTAGCTATTTTTGTGATGAATTTAGAGAAACTGTTGGAGAGTTATTTTTAATAATACTAGCTATATTTAGAGAAAAAAATAAGTTTTAACTAGGTTGTTAGAGTTGCTCTCAGTCAGCGGAAACGAAAACAGAGCGCCTCCTGAATCAACGGACGATCGAACAGATCCCGGGTTCAGCGGCACTCTCATTTCTCAAGCTCTACCAGGGAAAACTAATCCTCGGGGCCTGCGCCTCCGCTGAGCAAACTAATCCGGGATTAGCTCAGCTGGAGCCGCCCGGGCGCCTCGCAAACCACTCCTAATCGGGCACTAATCCGGATGAGAACCGAGCACTAATCCGGGAAGCCGCGTGGCGTGCGCCCCTAATCCCCGCAGAATTCCACGGACGCGTGCGAACCCCCAGCCAGCCCAGACAACACGCGACGCCCGCCCGCCGACCACGGCTTCCCTTTTTTTTTTTTTTTTTTTTTGATCAAACCACGGCTTCCCTCTGCTTCCGTTGCGTGCGGATGCGGCCGCCCCGCCCGTGTCAACCCAACCCCACCGTGCAAATCTTCCGTTTCGTTATCCCATGCCTCCTCCTTACTCTTTTTTCCTTTTCTCAAGAGTGAGTGTCGTAGGATTGCTTCCGAAACGAACAAGGGATTGCCGTGTCAACCTGGCCTCGGTTACCTACTCCTATCATCTATCGTTATTATATTCAACGATATACTCCTACCAAGCTTTACGCTAAATTCGAACAATACGGCAGCGCCAACAAGCCCTAACACGGCCCTACAAAAGGAGCCATTTTTCGTTAAATAAATGGAAAGATATCATCTTAAAATTTGCAACGGAGTTTTAGTAAAATACTTTCTCTGTTTTTAATTATATGACACCGTTGATTTTTTCGTTGAACTTTGACCAACAATATAGATTTGAATAATTACTTTTCGAATGTGAAATGAATATCATTGGATTAATCATCAAAGCACTTTAAGGTTAACTTATACAATTAGTTATTACACAAATATTTATAGATCACACGAATAGTCAATGTAACGAAAAAAGACAATGATGTCATGTATTAAAAAACGAAGAGAGTAATAAATAAATTATAACAAACTTTGTGTAGTGACCTCCGTCTACTTTATTCTCGATGGTTTGCTGTGAGGATCGCAATGGTGTCGTGGGGTTTACTGTTGACGGCTCTTAGACCCAATATTTACCCGTCAACTAGCTGCGCTTTTTATAATAAAACAATCACCAAAAGTAGACTTAGGTCTTTAAACTAATGATTTCCACAAGTCTTGGTAAATTTGTGAGTGCAGCTGCAATTCATAGGAAAACAGGGAAAAGGAAGCATAAAAGGCCCAAGTTGAAAACACCAATTTTCCCCGGAATAAAGAATTCCTCTCTTGAAGCCCAAAATCCAAATATCCTGGCTTCAACTCCACCCACAGCAGGTGGATCAGAGGACACCACAGCCTAGAGAAGCAGCACGAGGAAGACCAGGCCCAGAGGGGCCCACCAGGGGTCGGCTGACCCCAAACCCTAGGTCGGCCGACCTGTGGTGGAGGCCCCCCTGGCCCATCTTGTTATGTCGGTTCGCCACCGCCTTCCAGAGGTCGGTTCCACCTACAATCAATGCCACCGACCTAAGGAACCGCCTCAAGTTGCCGACCTTCTTGGACTATAAATAAAGAGGTACCCCCCTCCTCCAAAGCACATCACAAGACACAAGTCATTCCACTCCCATCCAGGCCAAGGGCCTCTTGTACAGTAGTAGAATAGAGGAGAGGGCAAGGATCAAGGAGAGGGATAGCTTTTCTTTTAGTTATTTCCTTATCTTGTACTCTTAGCGGATATTTATCTTATTAATAGTTCGTCGTTCGTTCTTCGTTCTTTCGTCGTTCGTTCATCGTTCTTCGTTCGTTCTTAGTTCGTTCGTCGTTCGTCGTTCGTTCGTCGTTCGTTCATAGTACGAACCTTGTTCTTATTCGTAAGATTAGTATTCGTGGTGATATTGATCTAGCGAGCTTTACATACTAGTCGTTACTCTTGTTATACTTGTTTACGGGATCATCGCTCCGCGAGGGGTGCTCTAGCCTTCCAGATTGGTACCAGGACCGGGGTTAGAGTAGTAATCGACGGCATAGACGTGGTGTCTAGGCTAGAAGTTACCTTTGTTTGCAGCGTGCCCCACGGTTTGTAGAGGTAGGCGGCAGGTGGTGACAGCCCTGTCCGTCCCTTGTAATCCTCCACGTTCGGGTTCGTCGTAGAGCTACAGGCTGGCGTGACTTGGCAGACCAGGTCTATACCAGTGCCCGAAGTAAACGAGTAGAACTAGAGTGCGATCGTCCTGCGGGACAACTAGATCTTTATTCATCCTCTCAATCCTATACTACTGCCATTCTTGTGTGTCCTTGGGTAAAACTAACCTTGCTGCAGATTATCACCGTTCCTTGGGGAAAACAAATACGATACATTGGAATACTCCCGGGTGAAGTGCTACAACGGTATTCCGTGCGCTTGCGGATTTATTCGTGGTGTAAGAAATACCAACAAGCATTTCTGGCGCCGTTGCCGGGGAACGGTTGCTAATTCTGTAGCGGACCAGGTTTGCCCTCATAACTTATCTTTACATTTCCCGTTCAATTAAATTAGAAAAAAAAAATATATACACTCATGGAGTCATCACCCACAATCCAATCTTTTTCCACTCCACGGGGCGAGCTTTTAGAGCCACCATGTTCATCTCAACTTGTTTCAACAAGCTATGAGCTCGGCCCCAGTTTTATTTCTTTGATCAAAGGACTTTCTTTCTCTGGTTTTAAAAATGAAAATCCTTTTGAACACTTGCGAGAGTTTGAGCAATTGTGTGCATGCCGATTGATCAATGGCATGACACATGAAACTTTAAAGTGGAAATTGTTTTCCTTCTCTCTCGATGGGAAGGCGAAGCAATGGTACACTTACACCGCTAAGAGAGTGAACGGTGATTGGAAAGAATTGCGAGACAAATTTTGTCTAGCATTTTTTCCCGTATCTCGTATCACTGCTCTACGCGCGAAAATAATTAACTTTCGCCAAGAGGAGGAAGAAACCTTAGTGCGGCATGGATACGGTTCTGTTCATTAACAGATTCCGGTCCAGAGTTATTGCTCCCAGAACCCGTTCTTTTGCAACATTTTTATTCAGGGTTGAGCAAGGACACCGCACTTTATCTTGACACGGCTGCCGGTGGTTCTTTTTCTCATAAGACCATAGCGGAAGCAAAAGATTTGCTAGAAAGAATTGTTGAAAATACACCTTTTTCCGCTGAAATACCCGAGGAGCCGGAGTCAAAAGATGAGGAACTCATTGTGGAAACACAAAAGGTGTCTACCTTGGTAGACCCAACATCCGAGTCCTCATCTGATTCCCGAACAATGACAGAGGATGATGAACCTCTAGAGTTCCCATTTGAGTTTGAGGAAGAAATTTTTGAAGATTTTGGAAAACCTCGAACTATTTGTTTCAAAAGAGACCGCCTGTTCCTTTGCCACCTCCCGAACCAATTGAAAAAGAATATCTTGTGGAGACTGTTCGGGGAGCTTACTTCAATCATGAGCGATGAATGGTTGAGGGAGAATGAGCTATCCATAGATATCATTCGGCTCTGCCCTCCCTCAACCAACATATGCTGCTCCATCAAAGGAACCAAGGTGAATGCACTCTACAACCCTCTTGTTGGTGCCAATATCCTCTCCGACACATATGCGTTGTCAATCTTTGGCAACCGACCATGGACATCAACAAACAAACTCCTCAAGCACCCATTGGGCCATATTCTTGAGAGTTTGGGGATTGTCAGAGATGTAACTCTCTATCATGAAGACCTTGAGGTTATCCTGGATTTCTACGTCTTCGAAGTCCCAAACTTCGACATAATGATAGGGCATCCTATAGAAAAATTCCTCATTGATGCCCCATCATTTGGAAACCTCAATTTCACCCTCGGAAAAGAGTCATTCTCCATACCAATCACCACATCACGAAACACTCTTTCCGATGAACCACTTGAGGAATATCAAGTGGAGGAGGCCATGGCTATTTTTCTCACATGGACCCCGAGTTAGCCTTGGAAGAATATGCACAAGACTTTATCTTAGAAGAAGCCGACTCGGAGGACACCTTTGAGCTACCACAAACCACACCACCGCCACGACCTCCCATTGATCTCAAAGCGCTACCTCCCGGTTTGCGCTATGCCTTCTTGCACGGAGATCCGCAAGCTCCCGTCATCATAAGTGACAAGCTTTCGGAGGAAGAAACCACCAAACTCATAGCAGTGCTTGAAAAACATCGCTCCGTTCTTGGCTACTCACTTGAAGACCTAAAAGGGATCAGCCCTGCTCTCTGCACCCATCGTATTCCCACGGATCCTGAAAGTACACCTTCAAGGGAACCTCAAAGGAGGCTGAATAATGCGATGAGAGAAGTTGTGGAAGAAAGAGGTCTTGAAGCTATTACACGCCGGGATCATCTATCCTGTCCTCACAGTGATTGGGTGAGCCCCGTACAAGTGGTACCCAAGAAAGAAAGGAGGTATGACGGTTGTTCATAATGATAAAAATGAACTCATTCCTAACGAACCGTCACGGGGTGGCGAATGTGCATTGATTACCGAAAACTTAACAAGGCCACAAAGAAAGATCATTTTCCACTGCCCTTCATCGATGAGATGTTGGAACGGTTGGCAAATCATTCTTTCTTTTGTTTCCTTGATGGGTATTCGGATATCATCAAATTCCCATCCACCCCGACGATCAAAGTAAGACAACTTTCACATGCCCGTATGGAACTTATGCTTATCGTCGCATGTCTTTTGGTTTGTGCAATGCACCTGCCTCGTTCCAACGTTGCATGATGTCTATTTTCTCTGATATGATCGAAGAAATTATGGAAGTTTTTATGGATGATTTCTCTGTTTATGGAAAAACCTTCGATCATTGCTTAGAAAATCTAGACAGGGTCTTACAGAGATGCCATGAGAAGGACCTGATACTTAATTGGGAAAAGTGCCACTTCATGGTCCGAGAGGGCATAGTTCTTGGACACCTTGTGTCCGAGAGAGGCATAGAGGTGGACAAAGCAAAAATAGAAGTTATAGAAAAGCTTCCACCTCCTGTGAATATCAAGGGTGTTCGTAGTTTTCGGGTCATGCTGGTTTTTATCGTCGCTTCATAAAAGATTTCTCTCAAATTGCACGACCCCTTACGAACTTGCTTGCTAAGGATGCACCCTTTGATTTCAATGATGACTGCATGCGTGCCTTTGCTACTCTTAAGAATGCACTCATCTCTGCTCCAATCATTCAACCCCCTGATTGGACGTTTCCTTTTGAAATAATGTGTGATGCTAGTGATTATGCTGTGGGGGCAGTTCTTGGTCAAATGAAAGACAAAAAGCATCATGCAATTTCTTATGCTAGCAAAACTTTGACTGGAGTTCAATTGAATTATACTACCACTGAGAAAGAGCTCCTTGCCGTTGTTTTTGCTTTTGACAAGTTTAGATCTTACTTAGCTGGAGCAAAAAGTTATGTTACACTGATCATGCTGCTTTGAGATATCTGCTTGCTAAGAAAGATGCTAAACCTCGTCTCATAAGATGGATCCTTCTGCTCCAAGAGTTTGATCTTGAAATTAAAGATAAGAAAGGAGTAGAAAATTCTGTAGCAGATCATTTGTCGCGTATGCAGTTCACTAACTTGCAGGAGTTACCCATAAATGACTTCCTACGCGACGACATGCTGCTGAAAGTGACGGATTCGCACCCTTGGTACGCCGACATTGTGAACTTCATCGCCACAGGATACGTACCACCAGGGGCAGATAAAAGAAGATTGATTTATGAAAGTCGCCGTCACGTATAGAATGAACCATACCTCTATCGTGTCTGCGCCGATGGACTGCTTAGGCGATGTGTGCCCACTCCTGAGAGCACACAAATCATTGAAAAATGCCATGCAGCCCCATACGGTGGACACTATGGTGCCTTCCGTACCCAAGCAAAGATCTGGCAAAGTGGATTCTTCTGGCCAACCATGTATGAAGATACAAAAGAATTCATTAGAAGATGCCCACAATGCCAGAGATTTGGAGGCATCACAGCACGAGATGCAATGCCCCTCACATACAACCTTCAAGTCGAACTCTTCGATGTATGGGGCATTGACTTCATGGGACCATTCGTGAAGTCCCAAGATTGTGAGTACATATTGGTGGCGGTGGATTACGTATCCATATGGGTAGAAGCTATGCCATGCCGAGCTGCCGACTCCAAACACGCTCGCCGGATGTTCCACGAGACTATCTTTCCAAGGTTTGGAACTCCGAGAATGGTGATAAGCGACGGAGGGTCTCACTTCATTGATAAGACCTTCCGTAGCTTTCTAAGAGAGCTTGGAGCGAAGCACAACATTGCCACCCCATACCATCCCCAAACGAATGGGCAGGCCGAAACATCCAACAAACAGATCAAGCGGATCCTGCAGAAACAGTGTTGGAAATGGGGAAGGGATGGAAGAACAAGCTACCCGATGCACTATGGGCATATAGAACAGCCTACAAGACAACCATAGGCATGTCACCATACCAACTCGTCTATGGAAAAACGTGCCATTTGCCAGTCGAGTTGGAACATAAAGCATATTGGGCCATGAGAACTTGAACATGGATATGAAAGGAGCTGGGTGGAGAAGAAAAAATGGAGATAGCCGAGTTGGAAGGATGGAGAGACAAAGCATATCACAACTCAGCCATCTACAAGGAGCGTACAAAGCGCTGGCACGACCGGCGAATAAAGATAAAAGAATTCAAAGTTGGAGACAAGGTATTACTCTTCAATTCAAGGGTAAAGCTCTTCGGGCACGGAAAATTGAGAAGTAAATGGAACGGACCATACACCATCATCGACACGTCGACCCATGGAGCAATCACACTCCAAGGCGACGGAAGTAATGTATTCAAGGTAAATGGTCAGCGCCTTAAAATTTATCTTGAGCCTGAAGAAAATAAAGATTTCGATGTCATGCACTTAATTGATTTAAATATCTTTTCTTGACCTCTGCATTGAAATATCTTTCTATACCCTGTGTATCCCGAAGACACCTTTCCCAACAAAGCTCCACGAAAAACAGAAAGGCCAGAGCCTGCCAAGGCAGGTCGGCCGACCTGGCTACCAGGGTCGGCCGACCCCGTCTGGCCACCTCTGCCTTCCATCTTTGCTCCTTTGCCACCCAACCTTTCCTTGTCTCGTCCAGCTATGCTTTGGAAATAAATCCTTCGTTTCTTCGCCGGGAGAGGGAGAACCACTATAAATACAACCCATTGCACACCCCCTCTCCATTCATCTCTTCTAAGCCTCGCACCCTTGAACAAAACCTTCATCCTTACTATCATGACCAAGATCCCAGGTGCCCCTCATCTCTACTACAGCACGGGGGGCAGTTCCGCAAAAGAAGGCCCCCCTCATGGGGCGATCAGCAAGGGAATCCCTTTGTCGGCCTCAAACAACGCAGAACTCACAAGAGAGCTGGAGAAACTCCTTGACAAGGCCGATGCAATAGAAAAAACCTTGGCTCAAGTGAGGAGGGATGAGGCTCAGATCGACCAAGACATGAAATACATCGATGAGATCATGGCTGAAAACGGGATAGTCCCCCGAAATAAAAATCTATCGATAAGCGCATTATGTTTTTGTTTCCAATCGATTAGGTTTATATGTAATGCGCCTGCGAGTTCAGTTTATAATTCAATCAATAATAGTGCTCCCCGGGCTTGCATACCGGTAGAGCAATATTTGTGTTTCCATATTTTTGTCGTTTTTGAAGGAAACAGGCAAAAAGGCAAGTGTGGGGGAGAAACATCGCCATATCTGGAACAATCACGACCAAATCATCCAGAATCATACGAGGCAACTCAGGAAAGGTCGCCACGCAAAATAACAGAGCCAGTGGGGTCCAGGCAAGGTCAGCCGACCCCACCAGGAGGGTCGGGCGACCCCTGGTGGTCCCCACCAGGCTCCAGCCTCCTCCTGCCTCCTGAGTTTGCACCATACTTCCACTTTTTGCGTGCTATACCGTCAAGTTCATTCGGATAATATGAAAATTAAATAAAACTTGACGCACTAATCTTTTGGGAAAATCATAATTGATTTATCTTTTGCCCACAACTCTACCTCTCACATTTTTGGACTTGCACACTTGTTATTTCTCGCATCATCGCTGAATGCTTGTGAACACCTTATCATTAGGAACCCATGTTTTTCCTAGATGATTGGCATGTGAGATATGGTTTGTCGAAATGATCTTTGCTTAACCTTCAAGTCCTTGGGAATTTATCTTTATGAAAATCAAAATTCCATAGTATGATGCTTCTCACTTGATTTATATTTTCCTACCAAGGCCAAGAACTCTACATGAATATTTTGATAGCCTATAAGCTGCTAGTTGTCGATTTGAGCTTTGTCAAATTCTGGACCCTAGTGAGAAGCTTGTCATACTCTTTTGATCAAGATCACGTACACTCCACCTCACATGCTACACTTTCTACACTGGAAGTTGAGCAACATTCCATCATCCATCCACCAAATAAATACTCCAAAAATCTCTGTTACCTTTCTCTCTCAAAAATCATCGGAGACATGGCTATGCAAAAAGAAAAAGAATAATCCCTGCTCATACAAAAGTAGAGCATAAAAAAAAAATGATGATGGGAAAAATCAAGAAAAAGAAAGAAAAAGTATGTTAGCCATGTCCTCCTCAAAAGTTCAAAAAGAGAGAGAGAAGGTAATACCATAAAAAGGAGTACAAATATTTTTCCACTTCATACCACCACCACCATGCACATCTTGATCAGATTGTATGACTTGTTTTCTCCATTGGATCCAGTCTTTGACTTAGCAAAATAAGAGACACTAGTATGCTCCACTTTACCCTACCTTGAGCTCCACAAAAGCCTGATCAAACACAAGGAGGGAAGAGGCTAAATCATGACCCTTGAGAGGAAAATACATAAACACCATGAGCGACTTGAGAGAGTCATTTGAGGAGCATGAAACTATGTTTTCATTTCTGAAAATTATGCAAAAATCCCAAGGTACTTGACAGGGAAGGCGAGGTGATTTGAGACATGACCGTTCCACTTATCAATCATCCAAGGAATGCATGTTAGACACCTCAAAGTTCACAGGTATGAAGTGTGGCTTGCAATAACTTGTGTGCAGGCTCTCATTTATGAGGATGAGTATCTCCCGCCTTATGCTCGCAACTTTACTCGAGGACGAGCAAAGAGCTAAGTGTGGGGGAGTTGTTGACGGCTCTTAGACCCAATATTTACCCGTCAACTAGCTGCGCTTTTTATATATAAAACAATCACAAAAAGTAGACTTAGGTCTTTAAACTAATGATTTCCACAAGTCTTGGTAAATTTGTGAGTGCAGCTGCAATTCATAGGAAAACGGGAAAAGGAAGCATAAAAGGCCCAAGTTGGAAACACCAATTTTCCCCGGAATAAAGAATTCCTCTCTTGAAGCCCAAAATCCAAATATCCTGGCTTCAACTCCACCCACAGCAGGTGGATCAGAGGACACCACAGCCCAGAGAAGCAGCACGAGGAAGACCAGGCCCAGAGGGGCCCACCAGGGGTCGGCCGACAGGAGGCCGACCCAACCCTCGGCCGACCTGTGGTGGAGGCCCCCCTGGCCCATCTTGTTATGTCGGTTCGCCACCGCCTTCCAGAGGTCGGTTCCACCTACAATCAATGCCACCGACCTAAGGAACCGCCTCAAGTTGCCGACCTTCTTAGGCTATAAATAAAGGGGTACCCCCCTCCTCCAAAGCACATCACAAGACACAAGTCATTCCACTCCCATCCAGGCCAAGGGCCTCTTGTACAGTAGTAGAATAGAGGAGAGGGCAAGGATCAAGGAGAGGGATAGCTTTCCTTTAGTTATTTCCTTATCTTGTACCCTTGGCGGATATTTATCTTATTAATAGTTCATCGTTCGTTCTTCGTTCGTTCGTCGTTCGTTCATCGTTCTTCGTTCGTTCTTAGTTCGTTCGTCGTTCGTCGTTCGTTCATAGTACGAACCTTGTTCTTATTCGTAAGATTAGTATTCGTGGTGATATTGATCTAGCGAGCTTTACATACTAGTCGTTACTCTTGTTTATACTTGTTTACGGGATCATCGCTCCGCGAGGGGTGCTCTAGCCTTCCAGATTGGTACCAGGACCGGGGTTAGAGTAGTAATCGACGGCATAGACGTGGTGTCTAGGCTAGAGGTTACCTTTGTTTGCAGCGTGCCCCACGGTTTGTAGAGGTAGGCGGCAGGTGGTGACAGCCCTGTCCGTCCCTTGTAATCCTCCACGTTCGGGTTCGTCGTAGAGCTACAGGCTGGCGTGACTTGGCAGACCAGGTCTATACCAGTGCCCGAAGTAAACGAGTAGAACTAGAGTGCGATCGTCCTGCGGGACAACTAGATCTTTATTCATCCTCTCAATCCTATACTACTGCCATTCTTGTGTGTCCTTGGGTAAAACTAACCTTGCTGCAGATTATCACCGTTCCTTGGGGAAAACAAATACGATACCTTGGAATACTCCCGGGTGAAGTGCTACAACGGTATTCCGTGCGCTTGCGGATTTATTCGTGGTGTAAGAAATACCAACAAGCATTTCTGGCGCCGTTGCCGGGGAACGGTTGCTAATTCTGTAGCGGACCAGGTTTGCCCTCATAACTTATCTTTACATTTCCCGTTCAATTAAATTAGAAAAAAAAAATATATACATGGCTGAACTAAAAAAAGCATGGTTCGATGACACATGGTTCAGATTAGGTTTTGATTAAACGAACTAACAAAAGCATGTTTCCATGACACAAAAGCATAGGGTCTTGCTACACAGCACTAATTTATGATGAGCCTCCGAGCAATGCCTCCTGGTGAGATCGCCATTTCTGCTACCCTTCTTCTAGTTAGAGGCCCTGTACTAGTTGGAGTAGAAGGAGAAGCTGTCTTGCTTCTTGTTGTTGGCCCTAGACTGACCGGTGGAGTAGAGGAAGAGAGCTTCGATGTCTTTCTTGATTTTGAAGGAGCTTGTGCTGCAGCATCACTACAGCCCGAAGCAATAGCTCCTCCCATGTTGTGGTTCCTCTGCCCATTCTAGATCAACAGCTTCAACAAGTGGTTCCTCATCTCTGACTATGATTTGCATCTCACTCTCAGTTCTTGGGTCAATCTGTAACTCATTCATATCATGCACAATTGCCAAATTGTCATCACACACATTCATCTCAGACCTACCAACAGTCATGATAAACTTTACAATTTTTGATGCTCGCAACAAAGCTAACAACTCTTGGTCAGTAGCAAGACGGACCATTTCACCATTGTCTCGATCATACCAGAAGTTTGCCTCCTGGTTGCTTGCCCAGCAATAATGTTGCAAGACATCTTTCTCCATATCGATTATGGAATACTCCTCTGAATCAACCCACCATTCCAACACTTTGCCCTTGTGATACACAGATCGGCCATCCTCGACTGTCCGGAATGAGGTGACATCAATCTCTATTTTACAAGCATTCTTCGGATCGATCCTGAAAGAGTAGCAGTACAGAAAAGATAACAAACTGTACTGCTGCACGTTCAGATCAACCATCGAAGAAAAATAGACCCAAATGACCACATTTCGGCCACAAATCGTCCACAAATTCGAGTTCATATCAACCAATCACCACCAGAATCATTTGAACAAGAACACATCTAGTACAGTTAGGGTTTCAGTCTTACCCTTCATCGTTCTGCATCGGGACGAGGTGTAGCAGGGCGTCGTCACATAGAGCTGGATTAGGCCGTTGTGCTGCAGCAGCTCATTGGGTGCCGTCGTGCCGGAGCAGAGGCGACGGCTGCTGGCGTCGTCCCGTCGCGTCTGCTCGAACAGGGGCGGCGCGGGTCAAGGAAACGAGGGCGGCGCGGGTCTTCGCGGGAGCAGGGCGGCGCGGGTCGTCGAGGGACCAAGGGCGGCGCCGGATTTTGGAGGGAGAAGGGGCGGCGGCACCGGAGCAGAGGGAGGGCGGCGGCAGCTGGAGCTTGGACGGCGACAAATGGTGCAGGGGCGCGCGGCTTCTGTTCGTGAAGAGATTTTTCTCTGTTTTGGCCTGAGGAGCTGAGTATAAGGGCATTATGGTCACTTCCCATAGCCATTCTATGCAAAATGGTAAATTCAGAGTACAAAGGCAACTTTCAATGCTATTTCACGGTGGAAGAAACTTTCAGTGGTATTTTTCGTAACCGGCGAACTTTCGATGCTACACAACCAATTTTCCCTAAAGTCAAATCCCGAACACTCATCTTCCAAGGATTGATTTGCGAGACGAAATGACATAACCTGAACAAAAACACCAATAGTAATATGCACCTCTCCTATATCCACAAATAGAAGGAATAAACTATATATCACCCACCAATTTGAAAGTATTGCAACTTCTATTAGAAACATTTTGCATCCGATTTCTCTGGTGATTCTCTTGTTCCTTCTTAAAAACGTTTGGTAGGGATTCTAGATTCAAATTCTTGTAGACAAATAGGAAGGAAATCAATCAGAAACAAAGCATATAAAATGTTTTGAGATTGACAAACCATCACAAATTCTACAAGAATGGGTGCATTTTGAGACTCAAATAGCCGCGAACTGAGCCTAGCTTAGCTTAGTTAGCCTTTTTTTTGGCCTAATTGGTGCTTACATTTACGGTTAACAAAGCAAGTATTGTGATGGTTTGTAAATCTCAAAATGCATTCACATACGAGTTTGTAGGGTAAAAAGGAGAAAATGAGCCGCTAAATTGGTGGCCATGACTTGGCCTTGTTATCTAATTTACGTCGCTCAGCATATAAAACAGAAAAAAAAGGCCCTGACATGTAAATAAGATGGGAAAAAAATAGTTGTACCCCAACACAACAATCATCGTCCTTATGTACGGCACATGGTTTGCTTTCGATCCTGAATATTGCAGGCATATGATCTCAAAAATAAAAATAGAAATGCAGGCCTACCTCCTACGCGCCTCAACACATCTGCAAAATGCCACGATCTGCTAAATGAAGGATGTACCTCTTCTACTTTCTGCCTAGCTAATCTCGACATCTCTTGTAATAATGGCACAAGTACTAACAAACCTAGCTATGGTTAGGTCACGTGATAAGAATATGTAGCTCTGCCTTATAATCACCGGCTGCTACTACCACACTAGTGCCTGTGCTTCCGAGTTGTGGCTTGCAAGTTGGCACTTCACTCAAATTTTATTTTGTTACGAGGAAGTTGGAACCTCTCTAAAGAAATGTTTCATAAAAACAAACGAATACGGTGCATCACTGAAGCATTGAGCAGGAGTAAATTAGACAAAAAAAAATTGAGGAAAAATATAAATTATGCCTGAGCCGTGGGGACCACACTAGATCAAGACCATGTGACAGTGTGAGATCCATCCCCCACAGCCCCAGATCCAAACCATTAATCATCCCTCCATCGCATTCTACACCTCAGCAGCGACTATAAAGAAGAAACACTCTTATTTTCATTTTTCCTTTTCTAAAATAAAACAGTTTCGGCCTGTGTGATCTGAGCAGTTGGGCAACTGCAGCAGGGCCGAGACGATGAAACGAGTATCACGAACAAGGACCAGGATATTAAAAAACTTGGTGGCCCATAGTGGCTTTTCATAAACTTCGTGGGGTCCTGGAAAATCATGCCGGTATGATCAGGTTAGCAGTATTACAATCTTTTATACTTTCCTGTTTATGCCATTCAATTCTTTTACATGGGAATCACTCTTTTTTCCTTACCTGGAAGCACGGCCTTTCGTGGATTTTGAAACGAAAGGACAATTTGATAACACATTTTTTTTTCCGGTTGACAATTTGATAACACATAAACATTATGCACTAGATGCAAGGATATAGTGATCGTGAACATGAGGATATCCTCATGAACTAGATACAATCTTTTTCTTTAAAGAAAATATACCCTCCTGTTTTATATTTCTTGACATTTAGGACATCAACACAGTCTTCAAAACTTATTTGTAACTTTGACTAATAATTTTTTATAAAATATTTATACCATATAATTAAAGTATATTTTATGAAACCATATTTCAATACAAATATACTCATATCATTTTCACATTTCTAAACTTAACAAATAAAAAAATATTTACAGTCAAAATTTAAAAATTTGACTTAGGACATTAAGAAATATAAACCATAGGGAGTAAGTAGTTTAGAGCCCTAACCACAGAGTGCATGATTGGTGATATCTTGAATTGATCTCTCATATAAAATATGCCACTTAAATCTGGGCACGGGAGATAGAGATGTGTGAAAGGGCCATTCTTACACTATGCAATTTACTTGCACGAGAATTAAGCGTAGGAAAAAGTCCACTTTAGTATCCCACACAATCCACTCTGTCCATTTCACCCCTTAAACAAAATGATGGCTCACTTTAGTACCCAAACAATTTTATTAAGTGTGATTTACACTCTATTGAACTTTGCCTTTTTTCTTTCTCAGCCTACAAGTTGAATTTGAAGCTCAAATTTGCACGATGATAGTTACCAAGATACTCTATGTTAAAATTATTATTATTATTTTTATGTTATCATTTGAATACATATAACACTACTTGCTATTAAATTATGTAATCAGTATAAAAAAATATGCCATAATTATTTTAACATTGTTGCCATGTGAAATGTCATCGTGCAAAATTTGAGCTTCAAATTGCTTTTGTGGACAGAGAAATAAAAAATAAAACTTCAATAAGGTTGCACCTAATAAAAATTGTTTGAGGTAGTAAAGTGAGGTATTATTTTGTTTAGGAGGTGAAATGGACGAAGTGGATTGTTTGAGGTAGTAAAATGGACTTTTTTCTTAAGAGTATTGATGGATATCATTATTGAAAAGGAAAATCTTGGGCAATCAATCGGGCAAACACAACAAAATACTATATGTTGTGCTTTTGGATAGAATACGAATAGCTAAAATGATTGATATTTTGATAGATTGAGTATGTACAGCATGTGTATATATTTAGTTCCCCAAAGGCGAAAGATCGTGCTTCAAATTTGGCTCATATTCTTTTTTTGAATCGCATCGATCTCAATTTGAAAACAATATGGTCACGCATCTACATCACTTCATTTTGGAATTCATTGGCGACTAATCAGAGGCATAAAATAATCCAAAACACTTCAATTTTCAACGAGTCACAAATCAGCATTTAATTGCGATTAATCCGCGGCTTGAATGGCACCACGCGCGCGCACGCAGAAGCGTTACAAAATCGTGGAACAGAATACGATTCTTCTGCAAAAGAAACGGAAGAAATGTGTAGAGAGAGAAAGAAGAGCGAGAAGGAAAACAAGAAGCAAAAGTTCTTCCCCCCTTCTCACTTTTCCAATCTCCCCTCCCTCGCAAGGCTGCCTGCTCTTCTGTTGTCTGTCCCTCTCTCTCCTCTCTCTAGATTCCAATACTTTCCCCTGTTCCTGGGCAAGCCCATCATGAGGGGAGGCTCTGCCCAGTCTACTCTAGCCTGGGTCTAGAGAGAGAAGACGACGAAGACGACGACGGAGGGAGTAATACAACAGCGCTGAGGGAGGAGAGAGAAAGAGGAGGGAAGCCCCAAAGAGGCAAGGCAGGAAGCAGGAGAAACCTCAAGATTGGGGGATTTGGGGCCATTGGTAAGCAAAGAAAGGAAGCTTTTTTCCCTCTATTTTTCTTCGCACCGAGTCCTTTGCTCCTCCCATTCCGCTCAATTCCTTGCCTCCGGTGCCGTGGCAGATCAGGGCGACAGCTAGAGATTGGATTTGCGTGGTTCCTTTTGGGGCAGGGGAGGCTCGCCGGCCGCAGACGAACGGCGATGGCCGGCGTGGATGCCGCCAAGTACGCGAACAGCCCGGCGCACTACGCCGTGGCGACGCGAGACCATGCCGCCCTGCGCCGCGTGCTGGACGCGCTCCCGCGGGCGCGGCGGCCCGAGGAGATCCGGACGGAGGCGGACTCCATCGCCGAGGAGGCCCGCGCGGAGGCCGTCTCGGCAGTCATCGACCGCCGCGACGTCCCGGGCGCGAGACGCCGCTCCACCTCGCCGTCCGCCTCGGCGACGCCGCGGCCACCGAGATGCTCATGGCGGCCGGCGCCGACTGGAGCCTGCAGAACGAGCAGGGCTGGAGCGCGCTGCAGGAGGCCATCTGCGCGCGCGAGGAGGCGCTGGCGCGCGTCATCGTGCGCCATTACCAGCCCCTCGCCTGGGCCAAGTGGTGCCGCCGCCTGCCCCGCGTCGTCGCCGCCATGCGCCGGATGCGGGACTTCTACATGGAGATTACATTTCACTTCGAGAGCTCCGTCATCCCCTTCATCTCCCGCATCGCGCCCTCCGACACCTACAGGGTCTGGAAGCGCGGCGCCAACCTCCGTGCTGACATGACCCTCGCCGGCTTCGATGGGTTCAAGATCCAGCGGTCCGACCAGACCATACTCTTCCTTGGGGAGGGGTCGGAGGACGGCAAGGTGCCACCGGGGTCACTGTGCATGATTAACCACAAGGACAAGGAGATTATGAATGCCCTGGAGGGGGCGGGCGCTCCGGCCTCGGAGGCAGAGGTCCAGCAGGAGGTCACCGCCATGTCGCAGACCAACATTTTCCGTCCCGGGATCGATGTCACTCAAGCGGTGCTGCTGCCGCAGCTCACATGGCGGCGCCAGGAGAGAACAGAGGCCGTTGGGCCATGGAAGGCCAAGGTGTATGATATGCACCATGTGGTGGTCAGCGTGAAGTCAAGGAGGGTCCCTGGGGCGATGACAGATGAAGAGTTCTTCTCATCTTGCAATGAGAATGATACAGAGAGTGAGGGTTTTGATGAGGTTCTCACTGAAGAGGAGAAGAAGCAGTTGGAGGCCGCTCTTAAGATGGATTCTCCAGGTGCTAGCGGTGAAGACCAGTCTGACTCATTTGCTGGTCCTCGGCATAGTTGCTTTGAGCCAAGGGAGAGGGAGATACCGATTGAGGACGGGAGCATTTCTGGAAATGGGGAGAGTAAGCATGATAAGAAAGGTTGGTTTAGTAATTGGGGAAAGAAAAGTCAGGTTAGCAAGCCAGAGGGGATGAAGAGGATGGCACCTCCAAGGAGTTCGCTTTGTGTAGATGAGAAGGTGAGCGACCTCCTTGCTGAATCGCCATCAAATGTCCAAATGAGACCAGGCAGGCATTCGGTAGATGTAGTAAGAATAGATGAGAACAGAAGGGTCAGGGAAAGGGATCATCGGAGAACTGTTGCTCCTGCAGAGAATGGGCATAGGCGCAAAGAAAGTACCAAAGAAAGCGAGTATAAGAAAGGACTAAGGCCTGTGCTGTGGCTCTCTCCAAACTTCCCTCTTCGGACGGATGAGCTCCTGCCATTGCTTGATATTCTCGCAAACAAGGTGAAGGCAATCCGTCGTTTGAGGGATCTACTTACAACAAAACTGCCTCCAGGAACATTTCCCGTCAAGGTATGGTCAGTTGGATGTTTTATGTTGCGATATCTTCATTTTTTCCAGCTTGTTTACTGTTTAATGTTGGTTCCAAAGCTGTAACAACCTGTGATTGTTTGATTGTTGGTTTGATGCCGTTAACATTGATTGGCATTGATTATTTGTCAAATTTTGCAACTCCTGTACTTATTTTTCTTCTTGTGAATTGACACTCATAATGTATCATGTTTTATAGTTAGGAAACTGAGTGATATAGGGAGAAACTACCACTTGTATGGCTCAAGAAATGAACTTACTACAGAACTATTATTAAATAACCTGGCAGTAGTCAATGTACATTTGCAGATCATACATATTTTACTTGTGTTATCATTAGCTGCCCCCTAGTCTGTGAGTACACTTGTTTCTTCTCTTTTATAAACCTGAGAATTGAGATCCTTCTTGGTACATCGAGTTGTACAGTGCTGGTAATAGTTGATAGCACAGAGCAAATTTTGGTATTTAAATGGGTTCCACAACATATATAAGAACATATTTAAGTCTCAAATTGACTCTGGCTGTTCTTAAAACTTTTGTACCTGGCATTGTGCTAGGAAGCAATAGTGATGCAGGGACTATGATAAAGTAGGTAGGAAGGTAGATTTTCTTCTAGCTTCTTTTCTTCCTAGGTTTTTGACATTCTGACAGCAGAAAAATTTATAGCACACCATTGTTGGTCAATTTTTTTCAGTTTTGCTTGTTTTACTTTCAAATGTAGAGCACTTACCACTTCAACTGTCAATTAAATGTGCAGGATAATTCTTTTATATCTTCAGTTCCTTTTCTGATAGCTGTAGGCTCCTGTAACCCACATATTACCTAGTTAAGGTGGTCCTCTACTATTGTAGTAGCAAGAAATTCTGCTTAGGATTATGATGTTTTAAAGTATCTTTTTTGGTTCTTGGCTAGTAAAGGTGTAGGTGGTAGGTTGTCATCTACCTTGTATTTGCTAGTTGACCATAAAGTTAATTTTTGAAAGTATTGCCTGTCACCTATATCCGAAGCTTTACAACAATTGTACTGTCAGAGCCATGACATAACCCTTTGCCATAATCAACTCATTAGCTAGATTTTGAACTCTTGGAGTAGGTTACAAAAGCAAGGTTTTGGACTCTTTGAGTACGTGATACATTTGGCCTGTAGTTATAGAATAGTTTACACATGATAACATGAATAATTCAGTAATAGTCTGTACAGCAAAGTTCAATGACACTACAATGTTTTACTGGCAATGATAAACTGTAGTGCATTTCTGTTCACATGAGTAACCATGCTTTAGTCTGTCGACTGTGTTTTATACATGCTTTTGAAGTGTTTGAATGCGAAACATAATCATCTGAAAAGGGCCATGCTGTGTTCATATCTTTATCTGTTTGCTTATCTATCCTTTTAAAGGCCTTATTGTTTATGTTTGTCAAATTTACATATGCAATTAGATTATTTTCCTTGACCAGAACCATCTCTCAGTCTCCATCTCGTGACTGTATGTCTTGTCAGCTGTTTTGACTCTCTGAGTTTTTCTATGGTTACATAACAAATGATGCATCGCTACATGTTTAACTTTCCCCATCTGCTAATTTGTATATGTAGTGCTGACTTCAGCATTTTTCCTAGACTGGCTGCGCAGCAAACACCATAATTCAAATCCAAATTAATATCTTTAAGTACACTGCACACTGTATGGTTTGTGGCTCAAATACCATGTGCCATTCGAGAATTTTGTTGGAAGGGCCAAAGGGGATCCTTTATGGAAGGAGGCGGTGGAATACAGGGGGCAGAACTGATGAGTGAAATAGGATATAGAAAATGAATTTAAATGTTGATAGAAAATACTTTTTCTATACTATACGATGAACAAATAGTTTAATACTATCTATTCTTTTTTGGATGTAACCTTCAACTAATTTGTTTAACTGAAGAGTTCTCATATACGTTTGTCTAATATGTTTCTACGTAACTGTTATAGACGTATGTACATGTACTCTTGGTAAAAAGCTTGTGACACATTCAAGTGGCAGCATACACGACAGTAGGATGTAGTGGACACTGGTCTAAAAAGCAAGTGGAAAAAATAGAAAAAGATAAAGTATGTCAGCATTTGTTTGGATTTCAATATGAGTTCAAGGGATTCATTTTGGTGCATACAATGTTCTATTACATGGTGAAGTATGTGTTACAATAGGATGCCATCTAACAGTTCGAATATGTGATAAAAACATCAGCATTTAGAATCGTGCATGTTTAGATTACTTGACAGTAATGTTATCTGTAGTTATTGCTCACTGAGGAATAATTATTTGTGTGCTGTATTGACAATGCTTTCCACATAATTGCAATATAATGGGTAGTTTAGTAACAGTTTTTGTTTTTCTCAGGTTGCCATTCCAGTCGTGCCTACAATCAGAGTGCTTGTGACATTCACAAAATTTGAAGAACTACAGCCATTGGAAGAGTTTACCACACCACCTTCTAGCCCTGACAATAGCAAGAGCCCAGCAGCGCAGTCGTCTTCTGGTTCCTGGATTCAATGGATCAAGGCTCCTTACCGCCAGAACTTCTCGACAGCACCAGGCCCAAGCAGCCGTGTGGAGGATATCCAGGACCCATTTGCCATTCCTTCTGATTACACCTGGACGACACCTGAAGAGAAGAAAAAGAAGACACAAGAAAACAAGAACAAGTCCAAGAAAGGAAGGAATGGGATATAGATAGATAGCATTGGTGGGTTTAAAGTTGTGGGGTGGAAAGAGCAATACTTGGTGATGACCTCCGATCTAACAGAAAGGATGAGTGGGAAGATGTGAAGGTTTTGACTGGCTTCAGGTGTCTGATGTCGAATGTCAAGAACTGACCGCTTGTCTTGTTTCGATGCATTAACAGATTTGTTCTCAACATTCTTTCGTTTAACCCAAATCATTTCAGTCCCAATTATTATTGCGATCTATCGGTATACTTTTTATCTGGTGGCTTCCAATATGCTGATGTGTTGGTGTTTTTAGGTTATTGCTAGATGCTGTGCCTTGCCAAGCATCAGTATCATATATTTCAGTATGTTTTGATGGTACAAATTCTGTTTGGTTTTGCTGTTTTCTGGACAGGAATCATGTTCTTTCCAGTGCGCAGGTACGGACACATGCCGTACATATGAATGTCTTTTACTGCATAACGTAAAAGAACACACCCAGGACGAAGGCAGGGCAATACGATCTTGTTCATGGAGGACGGCGAGGCAGTACGATGATGTCTTTGTTCTTTATGAATTTATTATTTTTAATAACAATTGGGGTGAAAACAAAGACTGTCAGGGCGCCAATATCCAGAAGTAGTAATTTTCGTGCACGCAAGCTGAGCCCTGAACAGTAGCGTTTCAGGGACCTCTGATCTTTTCCAAGGTTCCTGATAAAAAATGCTTTCATGTTTTTCTGTTTATAGCTCTGCGCAGTTTTTGAACCTGCTATACATTTGTTCCCAGCTTCCGCCTTCCAGGCAAAGCACTGAAATTGTATGATCCATTCTTGTAGACAAGTCAAAAGCCAGTATGTGCATCTTTGTGAAAAGATATTGACGCTTAGTTTCGGATTCTTTGTTTAAAACTCGAATGTGATAGCCAGTATGTGCATTTTTTTTTATGGCTACATGATATACTATCTCCGTAGGACCGTATTTTCGCTAGTGACCAACAAAAAGAACTATGGTTCGAAAGGTCGGCCATAAAAACGACACTCTATACAGGACTATGGTATGGTTCTATTTTTTCACAATAGCAAAGGCACATTCAAACTCCTAGTGTCACTTTCAGAAAGTATTTAAGTTTTACCTCATCTAAGTTCTATCTCTCCAATTTCTCGTCCCTAGATTCATATCTCAACTCTGTTAAAGCTTAACTAACAGTTAGAGCTAAATATGTACATTCTTGATAAAACAATTAGATGCATAAATCGTGCAGCAAACTGCAAAGCACTTCCGTGTAGTTATGTCACACTTTGTGGCTCGCAAAACATAGAAAGAGAATAATTTATCTTATTATCTGCAACTGAAAATGTGTTCAAAGATTAAAGGAGATGCAATTTTGGATGTCTCTAACAAGCCACGTTCTTCAGATAACGTTTCAGTAGAGGAGCTTAACAAAAACATCCAGACTTTTAGTGCGAAAAACATACTTTTAGTGCGAAAAAGGTAGCCTACTCCAAGCTATATGCTATCCTTACCGAATAGCATCTCCCCCATGCGCTTCACCGCCTTTTGATACTCTTCCTTCTGAAACTCATTGAACCTCTGAGTGTCGGCCATCAAAAGCTCAGTATACTTCTCATAGAGTGTCGTTTCCTTCTTATCCTTTGCTTCCTGTTGCTTTAACCTTGCCAACTCAAGCTTCTCTTTTGAGAGACGGAGTTGTACCTCTGACATCTTCTCGCGATCCTTCTGAAGCATGGCTTGCAGATCCACTGCTCGTTTAATGTCTTCCTGCACCTCAGAAGGGCTTGATGTGCTTCCTTTACGTTTCCGCTTGGCCTTTGCCATCTTGGAACCTTGTGGGTGTGCTTCTTTTTCAGGATTACCTTTGACAGTCCTTGCATGCTCCAACGTCTTGGAGCCTTTTGGATGAGTTCGCTTCTCAGGTACATCATCCCCTACTGCATTCCCATGGTGAAACTCATTGAACCTTGAAGTGTCACCATTAGTTCCTCCTTGCCATGCTTTAACTCATGAAACCTTGACGTGCCGGCCATCAAAAAATCTGTTCGCCTCTCAGAAGTTACCGTTTGTGTGTCCTTCATTTCCAACTGATTAGATCTGACCAACTCAGGCTTTTGGTCCGAGTGCCGAACATTTACCTCTATCACATCCTCATGATTCTTCTCAAGTACGTTTTGAGGATGCATTGAGCTCTGATTGTCTTCTTGTAACTCCGATGAAGGAGATGAGACCTTCCCTTCACCTTCCTGTTTCTTCTTTGCAGGCATGCTATCTTCCGCACCTGTTTCTTTTTCAGGCCCATCATCAGCATCCTCAGAGGATGACATGTAGTCCTCAGACTCGGATAATTTGGTTTCTTTTAAGTTTAGAGAAGCGATGTAGCTTTTCCATTTGGGTTGGTCCCATACAGCTTTCCAAAGATGGCTCAAGGTGAAGTGATGTTTCGCTTCCTCACGATACATTGCCAATGCTTCCTCGTTGTACATTGCCCATGTTTTATCCATCAGTTGCATATTGGCAGACTGGACACTGGAATGTTTTGCCTCGACGCGGCACCAACAGTCATAGAAATGAGCAATCTTCTTGTTAATCTTCTGCCAGTGCGGCTTCAATTGCTTTGGTGCCCTTCTACGATCTTTTGGAGTGCTGCTATTGTACACCTTCGCGACACTTGGCCAGTGCGCCCCATTCTTCTTCCAATTATTCAATTTGAAACTATTCAACCAAGCGCAAATCTGCAGTTCCAACACAACTATGTTAGGAAAAAACCAAAAGCAAGGTCTGAACAACTTGACATAACTAAAAGAAAAAGTCTTACCAATCTTAAGTCCTCCATTTCTGTCCAATTCAACCGCCGAGCAGTCTTATCAGGTTCAGCATTGTCATCATCGTCTACACTAACATTGTCATGTTCGTCTGGACCAGTGATCGAGTGTGGTGTGGCTGAATATGAGGTGGAAACAAATGGAACCACTCCAGCAGGTGGAGGTGGCTGTGACAGTGCAGGTAGCGGCATAGTTGCAGCTGGTGGAGGTGTTGGCATAGCCCCCGCAGGTTGAGGTGGTGGTTGTGATATTGAGAATGGAGTGTATTGCGGTTGAAGAACAACATAATGAACATTTTGTGGGTACATGTGTTGCTGTGGAAATTGCTGGTGGGCGAAATTCATGGCATATGGTGGCTGTGAAAATGAGGCATGCTGCGGAAATTGTGGGTGTTGGAAGTTCATATGATTGGACATTCCTGTAGGCTCACCTGAAAAACCCTTACATATCGAGAAACCACTCGGAGGAGGACGAGGATCCATAGCAAAGGGAGATGAAACTGGTCTGAAATGACAACAAGCCAAGGGTAAAAAACAAAGGGGGAACTATTTGTATATTTCAAATTTTCTAGAAACTTGCACAAAGATATAAACGAGTATACCCAAAGGCTGGAATTTGATTTTTGAACTAGATTTCTTTCACTGCTGTTTGACCCAATCTCAGACTGTCAAATATTCCAGATTCGATGTTCCACTAAACTACCATAGCTAAGAGCTAAGTAGTACTGTAAATAATTGTATGCAGTCAGATGTCACAGCCCTACAAAAAAATAAAAGAATTCTCAGAAAAGGTGTAGCGGGTTGCACCAAAATTGATTGGATGCGTAAACAGCCATACAAGGCTGAGATCAACTGCTATGAAGATCACAACAGGAAAACTAAATGCCTCGTTCTATCATAGTACAAAACATGTAACATGCAACTGGAAATACAATATCATCCCATCAGATAAACCCCTGAACGCCTCAACTCAATATGACAACAACGAGCAAAAACAAGGATTAAAGGTAATAAAAATCATTTACTGATGTATTGGAGGAAGCGAGACGCAAAGACTCAAAATACTCCTAGTGGCTTATAGGACCTGTCTGATGATGAAGTTTTCGGCAAACTAATAAGCACTGATCCACCTAGCACTCATGTCAATAAGAGAAGGGGACACAATAGTACTCATTAGTTAACAACGACAACTTATCTCAAGCTCAAAGGCAGCTGTTGTAGGGCATATCTTTTAATTTTTTATCTTTTATAGCGGGAGGCACAAGTAGGATTATCGTAATTTGTCTCATCTTACAACCAGTAAAGAAGGTGCGACCCCTTATCTTAAATGAGAGCAAAAATCATTCAATAATTCCCAAATTTCTGTGGGGGAAAAAGCTATAACATTAAAGATAGCAAGACCGATAGTTTTGCAAACTATCTATTCAGCATGTATAATCTGTAAGCATTCTAAAAGTAGAGGCTGGGGGTTTGACAAAGTCTCGAGATTCAGTGCCACTACAAATCTACAATCTAGGCCCCTAGTTCAAGGACAATCCACCATTTTGGTCCTGGACCTCAACAAATCTCCAACAGTACCAAGTCAGACAAAACAAGAAACGCCTAACACATATTCAGTCCCCAACGGCTTCAATCTAGGGGATATCCGACGCATATTCGTGCCAGAACGCAACACACCCTGTACATTTCAACATGTAAAACAAAAGAAATCGAATCAAGAGTGAATGACCGTACCGCCAGCTGAACGATTCCAAGGGGAATGGCTGGCCGTGGTAGCTGGTTCCGGAATGCCGCGGGCGTCGAGCTCGTGTTCGAACGGGGAGAGCAGGGCACCGTGCCGACCACAACGGCAGATTGCGAGGTGACGGGAGAGGTAGCCGCCTGCGAGGACCGCGCGGCCAGGGTGGGTGCGCCGGAGCCGATGGGCCGCAGGGGGCGGGCCGCGGGCGGGTTCGGCGGCGAGGTTGGTTTTTTTTTTTTGCAGGTTTCGGAGTGCGGTGAGAGTGCCACGGGGAGAGGGTGTCCAGACGTGACTTTCCTTTTTTCCTCTTGCATTTTTGCCAGTTCGGAAAAACAGTTTCCACAAAACAAGTACTCCCTACCGTTTTAAATTGTTGATGTCATTGACTTTTTTCGCTACATTTGACCATTCATCTTATTCAAAATATTAGTTCAAATATGCAAAGTTGTAAGGTATATTTCAACTTTCTTTAATGATAAAACAAATCATAACAAAATCTATCATAATTTTTAAAATATTTTGAATAAGACAAATAGTCAAACGTAACTTAAAAATAGTCAAACGTTAACAATTTAAAACCGAAGGTACTTATTTTGCGAAAACACAAAACAAGTACTTATTTGCGAAAACACAAAACAAATACTTAGAGAAGGAATACACATAAAGCAATTCTAATAACAGTTCAATGTTTCATCTATACTATTGCTCCTAGTCAATCTCATTTGCCAATAGCGCAAATTAAATTTCATCTTTACATTCGGTACTAATAAGTCACGGATCATGCATATGTTATTCATCGCCACCATACTCAAGAAGTCATTAAACATGTGTTGGATGCAACGTAAGCTTAAATGCCTATTTGCTCAACCTAAACAACAAGTGTTTTGTGAAGTCTAGAATACGAGTTTATGAAATGTTTTTTAAGAGGGTAAGACGAGGCATGAGGCATGTGACTCACCTCTTAGCACCTCAAAAAAAAAATGTAACTCACCTCTTTCCAATGGCCTAGGCCTCTCAAGAAAGAGACCCAAGTCCTAATAACCTCACTGAGAAAGGCAAAGTGAGACGACGTCATACTCATATAAGAAACAAGGAAAATAAAAGAAAAAAACCGAACGGAAAATGAAAACTCAGCCTACGAACAGTCCGATGACCTTTCATCTTCCGGGCCACTTGTTGCACTGTATAGGTTCTTGATGGTTTTTCTAGCCAGCGTCTTTCTCTCTCTGTGTGGTTGCCCCCCCCCCCCCCCCCCCCCCCCCCCCCCCCCTTGACGCCAGCAAGGCCACAACTTCTCCCCGTCGCACCCCCGCACTCACAAATTGACTGTTGCCACCTCCTCTAGACCAGGCTTCACCATGTTAAGCGGAGGGAGATCTTTGCCAGCCAGAGGCGTTGGAGACGACAGGGATGACACCGGCTACTGCTTCGCCTTGCTAGTCAGTTCCCATCCCGCTCTCGTCTTTTTCCCCTGCCTCCAATCCTCGCTTTTGTTATTTTCTTGGTAAAGTTATGGAGACACTCATAATTTTCATGTCTCAATGCTTATGTGACAGTCTTAAAATCATAGGTGATTTTTACTTCTAGGATCTAATGAAAGATGAGATGGCTCGTCCTAGGTTGATAGGCACATAAATTTAGTTAGCCTAGCTATGCAGAGATCCAAACTTCGTTAGTTCTGTGCCCCATTCACTTAAATGTGTTCTTAGATAAACATAAATGATGCCATTTTATCACTTGAGTACATGAGGCAATTTATATGCATGACTGTTGCTCTAATACGCATTAACTTAATCAATACATCGATTTCCCACTCTGTTCGGTTGGATCGACTGACTTGAGAAAGAGAAAGAATGTACTATCAATCCTTGCTCTGCTTACAACGATAGTGGTGTTATTTCTATGTGTTGTGTATAAACTATAAGGCTTTATGGGTGTCTGTATCTCAAAGCTGGTTTTCTAGAGCATCTTCAGTTGTCAATACATTCAAAAGGAATAATACTTCGGTTAGATTTCCCATAAATTTTATGATAGGTAATTTCTGCTTTCAATCACTCCATGGATGCAATAAACTCAAGATAAATTACTCAAATTTTAAGGGTACCGAAGACGATGCCCCTTATCAAAGAATGGTGGTTTCTAGGTTACATATTCTGATTTAATTATCTTTCGTTGCCTGCCAGAGGCAAATTATATTCATAAGATGTTTTTAGCTCGGAAGTCCTGTTGTTTCAACTTTTTTTAGTGCGCAGTATGATGTCTTGGATGGTTGCAGTAGTCTTTGCAAGAGAGCTATTATATTCTGTTCTTGTGAGGGAATAGGTTTCTGTAGCGTTTCCGCTTTTCACAGGATCGAGTCGGAAGTGCGGTGAACGGACACAACAATACATCACATAAATAAGCACAAATGTTTACATCTTTAAGTTATTACAAGTCTCAATTGATTTAAATCACGTGAGTAGCACAGCGGAAGTCTGAAGATACCTAAAACAACTACTACTCTCGACGATACAAAGGCCGCACATCGAAACCCTGCGATGTGGACCTGCTGAGGAACTCCACCAAGCCACAGCGGAAGCAAAAACGATACCTGCGCAAAAACGATACCTGCGCAAAAACATAAAGAGCCAACCCCTGAGTACTAGTTACTCAGCAAGACTTACCCATCAACGTGGCTAACTACAGCCGACTCCTAGTATGCAAGGCTACAAAGGGTAGGCCGACTCATGCGCATAAAACCGCACTAATTACTTGGTCCTTACTTTCAAGTTTTAATTCAAATTAAGTACTTAACCAATAATACAGTGCACTTATCACTGAAACAGGTAACAATACATCATATCAGCGGTGCAGTAGTACATAAATACAGTAAGTAAGGCAATAAGTATATCATCATAATCATCCATCATCATCCATAATCACACTACGATGTGACTCAGTGAATAAGAGGGTGCTTATTTCCGAGAAGCGGCGGCATCGATGTACATCCTGCAGGAGAAACCTGACCACACGACGCACACGCCAAAAAGGCGTATGCGGCAACCGTTTGCGCTGTTCCCCCCTAGTGCTGGCTGGGTCTCACACCTCCCGAGAAAGGCCCTCCCGCACAGTCCCCGTCCCGGACGTACGCCCCGATTAGGAGGCATCCCTTCTCTCCCAAGTACCATGATAGAAAGTGTAAGTATCCGCTAGACCCCCAGGGCGTCACAGGCTACTAGGCTTACTGGGCCCATAAAACACCAGCATGTGAATCAGTACGTTCAAACTTGCTTAGCGGGGCCAACAACGAACGGTCCTTAATCGACACAGACGGGGCTACCACCGTGAAGGCCCAGCCTTCTCCATCCATCCTATACAAATGATCCTCGTCTGGTCTGCAACAAACCTAAATTCTGCTAGTACAATCCAGAATAATTCCTATCATGCGAGTGGGACCTACCACTCATCTTCTACTGTCCGCTAGCCACTAAGCATAGCAAGTTCTAACGTTACCCTAGAATCAACTACTACAAAATAGGACACAAGGTCGGATCTGGAAAGGTAGTCCTAATGCAGTTCTAAGGTTTCACATCAACTCCTAATAAACCTAATGCACAATCAATTACTAGCCCCAATCAAGAGAGAAAATAAAAAAAATCTACACAGGAAGGCACGCACCGGGGCTTGCCTGGCTCAAGAACGGCACTAGCAAAGTCTGCGAAAAGATCAGTCAGTGGCTCCTCCTGAGCTGCTCAGCATCATAGTCCTCCACCTGCTCCGGGATCACCTCGAGCTATATGACATGACAAGGGAATGCAAGTTAGGTGCAATGAAATGATGCAATTAAGTTTAATTATTCTTTCGTCTGAAGTATTTCCTTCATTAACTCTTGTTTAAGTTAATTACATAAATTAACTTAAGTTGGTTAAATAGATTAAATTAGTTTCAAAAATTACTTTATGTCCAGTGGCATTTTTCTGGTGAAGAGCACCACTGAAAGTGATTTACAGTGAAGTTTGGTGATTTATTGTAATACGAATTATTTATAACAATTTAACAATGCGGAACACGATTTAAATCATAAGAAAATAATTAAACAGGATATGACAGTGGAAAAATGCTCTGTAAGTGTGTTATCAGATACTTTACAAGCATGCAAGAGTTCATTATTTATGGATTAACAAAGAATTTATTAGAAATTAAACAAGGATGACGCATAAGTATTTTTACAGGAAACAGATAAATGATTTTACTCAGTTTGACAATTTTGTGCGATAGATCTGAGCACCAGGAGTCCAACAAAATTGGATTCGCATTTTTCTGATGTGTATTTCTTTTTCTATCGATTTTATAAGTTTCTGGAAATTTCTACGGAATTAAAGATATTCGGAAAGGATTAAAATTGGGCGGACCAATTAGATCTAGGCCGCACAAGGGGCACACAGATCTGGCCGCAACAGATCCGGACTGTCCACAACTTGATCCAGCCACTCAGATCCGGGCCGCACGAGGGGCCATAGGGTCCTGGCCACACCGGATCCAGGTGCAGCCGCACCGGATCCGGGGCGCGCCCGCGCCCATGGCGCGCGGCGGCGCCGGCGCTGACAAGGCCGGCGTTCCGGCGGCTGGAGGCGAAGAGGGGGCGAACCGACAGGGTCTTGATGCTCACCGAGTTCACGCGGGTCCAGGCGGAGGAGAACGCGTCGACGAGGAAGCTCGGCGGCGGTCGACGTCGGGGAGGCGGCTCGGCCGAAGTTGCGCGGCGGCGTTCCGGGCAAGGGAGGCGAGCTCGTGCGAAGATAAGGCGAGCACCAGCTTCAGGGAGATGGCGCGGACCTCGGAGGGGAGCTTGTCGACGACGAGGACACCGGAAAGGAGGAGTTCGCCGGAGAGGTCGCGCGGGAAGAAGACCGGCGGCCGGGGAAAAGCGAAGCGCCGGCGAGACGAGCTGCGGGGCGGAAAAAGGAGAAGTTACGAGGATGCGCGACAACCTTTGCTACACCTTGGCGTGGGGAATCGGTCGGAGACTCACCGACGAGGGCGGAAGCGGCGGCGAGGCGGGAGGAGCACGCGCGGCCGGCCTTGGAGACGACGGCCAATCCCGCGGGCCTGCATCGCGGGGAAGCGAAGGTGACCACGACGCTACCTCAGGAAGTCATGGCGGCACCACGCGAGGGGAAGCTCGGCCGGGAGCGGCTGGACGGCGGTGAGCGAGCTCGGCGAGGCCCGGCAATGGCGAGGCGACTCGGACGCTAGGGTTTGGTGGGAGAAGAGAGTGAGGGAAATGGGAGGGAGAGGCCGGGAGAGGGAGCGCGGCCTTATCCGGTGTACGAGCGGAGGTGCGGGCCAGGGGCGCCGCACGGCGAAGCCGTACGCCGGCGGACACGCGGCGGCAACTCTCCGACGGAGACAGAGAGAGAGGTGAGGCTGACGCATGGGCCCCGCGGCATCTTTTGATTTTTTTCCGATTTATTCAAACCAGAAATTCTTCCAAACTTTGGCACACAAATTGGACTAGCAAAAGATCTCCAAAAATTGCAAATTTGGTACCGTTGGAAAGCTCGTGAAAAGTTCTATCACCTGGCCAACATGCACAGCTGAACTCCAAAGGGATTTCAAATGGCAGCTGGTCAAAGTAGAGTACTTTCTAAGATTTGGGGATTTATTTGAGCATACAAACCCTTTCCAAAAATTCTGCAAAATTCTTCAAAATTCTTATTCCAGACGTGCTATCCATAGAATTTTTGGTTGGGGTAGGTTGTTATTGAAAAACTTGGAGTTCCTTCACAGAGATCAAATTTGACCCAAATTTGAAGAAACTTGATTTTCATGCTGTCAGATTTAGCGAATTAAAAGGGAACCTCCCAGACATCCAAAAATTATGAGAAATTCAGGGAACATATGATAAATATCCAGCTCCAACTTCTCTTTTGGGTCCAGGTAGGTTTGAGCAACAGAATTTGAACTAAAAATCGAGGAACAGCAGGATTTGCATGAACTTCTCTGAATTTTTAGAGACACTTCCACAATTTCAAAAATCATGGAAAAATCTCCCAAAATTTTAATTTCAGATGCTCTTGCAGCAGAAATTATTAGTTGGACAAGTTGATATTGAAATTTTTAACTTGCTTCACAAGCATTGGTTTGACATTATTTGAATTTTGAAATACGAATTTTACTTGATTTGCTTTTTGGTTCTGTTCACTTATGCAAAGTTGGAGCTATTTGATCTTCAGTGACACGGGGTGTCACAGTTTCGAAGAGAAAAGAGGCTCTTTTTTTTTGTGTGATAAGATATTGAGAAATCGTTGCATGACCCTTGTATAGAGTTCCACTTCGAGGGTATGACCAGAATATTTGCTTTTAATTTTGCTTTTAATTTGTTTAAGCTGCTTTTGTTTCTTGTAGGACTTGAAATACATTAGAAAAATTACTTTTGTAGAATTGGGTGAAGTCTGAAATTAGTTTCTTAGTATGTCATCTCTACTCCATTCTGTATTAGTATCATCACTTATATATTATTGTGTGGTAGCAGACCGTTTTGGGCACGAAACCAAATGAGGGATTTTTCGCTCAGTGTTGAGAGCTTATCCCAATTTTGACGACTCTCCATGGCAATCAGTGTCTTCGGAAGCTTAAGATTTTGTCAAAAGATTTCTGAACAAGGACAATAGAGAAAGAATGACTGCTGCCCAGGCACATTGTAAGTGCACCCACTGATGTTTCATTTTTTTTTATGTTGACATATGAAATGTATTGAACATTTCTTCTTGATCCAAATGTATGCAAGTATTTTCTTACTCCCTCCGTCCTAGAATAATTGACACTTTAGATTTCGAGACATCATTTTTGACTATTCGTCTTATTTAAAAAAAATTATGCAAATAATATTTTTATAACTTGTTTTATCATTAACTATACTTTCATTATGACATATTTGATTTACTATTTATAGAAAAATTTTGAATAAGAGATGGTCAAACGTGATGTCTGAAAGTCAAAAACGTCAATTATTTTAGGACAGAGGGAGTACATGGTTTCATGCTGCAGCTCACCCCTAGTTGCAAGATGAGCAGCGGAAGATTCCTCTGGATATGCTAGAAGCAAAGCCATCTTCTTTGGTCTAAGCAAGTTATACCCTGATTTGTCTTAGGAATCTACCTATTTAGGCCCTGTTTGTTTCCCACCTGGATTATATAATCTGGCTCATATAATCTTTAAGCTGAAACAAACAGGTCTCAGATTATGGCCAGATTATAACAATTTATAGGCCAGATTATCATAATCTCATAAGCTGCTCTCACCCAACTTATAGATTATATAAGCTGGATTATATAATCTGAGGGGGAAACAAACAGGGCCTTAGTTACTAGATGGACATCAGCGTTTAAGAAATGAAGAATCGTTTGAGATCCAACTATAACCTTGTCCAAAGTCTTTGTTACCAACTATAACCTTGTCCATGTAACCATGTCCTGGAACAATAAGTTTTACCTAATAAATATATCATTTAGGCCCGTTTGAAATGGAGAAATAAGCTTGGAATGGAGCAATAAGTTTACCCAACAGATATATCATTCCTCATTCCTGCCGGTATTTCCTGTAAAATTCTTGCGTTCTAAACATGGCCTTAGAATTTTAGTAAACTCTGAATTGATCACCATTAACGTTGGTGCCAAGGCATGTCTTGTCTGTGTTTATGTAATGTCGCCCTGTTCAAGGTTGAACCTAGCAACATGGAGCTAGAAATTGTGTGCTGTTTTCTTCACTAGGCTGTTGTACATTTTTTTCGCACTTTTGCTATATCTTTTTTACATAATGAGCATAATGGGCAAAGAGCTTAAACTGAATGAACATTTTGCTACCGCTAAATGGCATAACTAAATCTTCGCACGTGTATTACACAAAAGTTTCCATAAGGGACTGTGCTTCATGAAAATCAGAAAGCCGTCACCGAATGACTAAAGAAATTTCAAAAAAAAAAACCCTGATTTGGAAAAACGCAAATTCAAAGGATGCCTTACGGAGCGATGTCACTTAAACTAATGTTATTGGTAGGCCCCAATTATCATCCTTCCAAAGGCGTCTTTTGATGTCGCTCAAGCAACAGGTACCTTGTTTTGCGAAGTTTTTTAAATACTTAATATTTTTGTAATTTTAATTCAACAGAAAATGTATTTTAGAAATCAGCAATAGGTGGACCGACCCAGAACTAAGTTCCACTAATATCTGGCCCACTTGCATTCTTGATTTTTATCTCGTACAAGCCAACTTTTACATTCTGGATTCATTTGTGAGACATCAGTCATACTCATCAGCCAACAAATTTAATACCTAATACATAGCTGTCTATAGCATACAAAGAATTGCATGTCGCTCAAGCAACAGGTACCTTGTTTGAAAAGTTTTTTAAATAGCTTAATATTTTTGTAATTTTAATTCAACAGATAATGTATTTTAGAAATCAGCAGTAATAAGTAGGTGGACAGACCAAGAACTACGTTCCACTTATATCTGGCCCACTACATAATACATAACTGTCTACAGCATACAAGGAATTTCAAAATAATGAAAAAGGTAGGGTTGACTGCCAAAAACAAACAAACATCGACTAAGGGGCTGTTCGTTTCTTTGGCAAAAATTTTAACCCTGTCTCATCAAAAAGAATCTTGTTATTTAGAAGTATTAAATAAAGTCTAATTACAAAACTAATTGCAGAATCCTTAGGCTAATTCGCGAGACGAATCTAATGAGGTAATTAAGCCGTGATTAGAAGATGGTTACTGTAGCATCACTGTAGTAAAACATAGATTAATTAGGCTCATTAGATTTGTCTCGTAAATTAACACCCATCTGTCAAAAAAGTTTTGTAATTAGACTTTATTTAATACTCCTAAATAACAAGATTTTCTTTGATGTGACAGGACTAAAATTTTTGCCGCCCGAAACGAACACCCCCCTAAGATGCAGAATCATTAGCATTAGCTGGCCATCAGTTACACATGATGACTCATGTTTAAAGTCCAAGGGCGCTCATGGAGCATTAAGCTGACAGAAACTTTGAGCATGACAGCCTCTACAGCTTAGATCTTGAGCAATCTAGCAAAATTGATCGTTGCAATTGTTTTCATAGATGAAGCAGCACGAGCATAATAGAACGCGCAACCTGACTTGACCAATAGATCTAAGACACTAAATCACCAGGGCGTATCAATCACTACCGCAGGCAAACAGAGTGACTGGATGACCGTGCCAGCATGGCAGCATCCAGCATCTCCATTAGGTCTACTGTGTCGCATTTGATTTTCCCCAGAGCGAACAGCAATATCTGGTTGATGAAAACCAAGATGCCCAAGATTATAAAGCAAGGTCAAGGGGCAATGTGGCATTCTTTATAATGAAAATGTATAGGATCCTTGCAAGTAACTCTGCCCAACAGACCTGACTTCGCAAGATCTTCAATTCCATGATCTACTGATCAACGCTCTACACTTAAGATACCAGCATTTACCAGCAGAAGTGGGCACATTTTCAGTTGATAATTTACAGATATATGTACATATGAAGTTTAGTGGCAATAGCAGCAAAACAACGGTTAAGACTGCAATTCGGAGCTACAGACGCAAAACAAGCTTCCTAGACAACTAACATCATGCTTTGAAGGTGAGTACCTCTTAGAAATCAGCCAAAGCCACTGTGGTTAGCACGCAAAATATACAAGTAATGGCTGATGGCCAGTCGATGGCAATGAGTTGTACCTTGTAGCTTCGTGCTCCTGTAAGCCTGCCACAGGCACTGGAACAGTGTCCCAAATGGAAATCTCCATTATTGGACTGAAAAAAGAAAGATATTGCCATCTTTAGGAAGTATTGGTATGTAAGGAAAAAGATAGCTAATATTTACAATAATCAATTATATCCAAGCTAATTATACAAGGGGCAACAGATATCAAATGACACACATGATTTCCTTTTAAGAAGGTGAATGAGCACCAAAAAACATCAAACTCAAACAGCAGTTGAATCATGAAGGACCAAAATTCTTTCTTTGAACAACATGAGTTGACATCATATAAGCTTAAGTAGGCACTCAAATCAAAGTTGTATGGCCTCTAAGAATATCAATTTGTATGACCCAATGAAACAACAAATGAAAAAAGTACAGTAATGTGTAGAAATAGTATGTAAGTATGAAATGACAGAAAAGTACTTTATTTGCAACTGCACTAATAACGATCGGCTTTCTCTGTATCTGGATTCACGAACAGTGCTATGCAGAACTAGTTGTGTGTATGAAGGAAACATTTTCTGGACAAAATATGTCAACGCGAGGTATTTAAGTATACAATCAATTACATTTGCACATTAAATAATAAATAACCACAGCGAATATCTGACATAATATTGACCAAATAGGACACGAATGCACAGAGAAATTATGCAAGTGCAAAACTATAGGGAAATGACAAAAATAAAAATACACTGAAAGTTTGTCAAATGTATCACTTTCATGCTTATGATGAATCGTATGTACACGTTTCGTATTGTAATAAAGCACCTATGCTGCTAGAACTAGAAATAGTAGCGCCTTAAATAAGGTGTTATTGAAACAGAAACATGAATGAAAGTTTTGGTTATTACTCTAAAAGTGAGTTCAAACAATCCAGTAAAAAAGTAAATAAAAAAAAGAACTCAAGTTTTGGGGATTATGAAAAAAATTAATCAGCTTGTGTACATAAATTTTGACCACCATTACAAAGCATGTGAACAATAATAAGAATTTTTGTGAAGCTTAGAGATTAAAATAAAGAGAAATGCACGAATGGCTACTGTACTTGTCTGCTTGTTTCAGTTGACCATTATACTCAAGAAAATGCAAATCGTGAGCACTAATCTTGCTAGATTGTATCGATACGGTCATTATTCTTATAAACGTACGTATTTGAGTGGTGTGGTATATGTATTTCTTTCAACATGGAAATTTAGTCTAGCATGAAATTTATTGAAGCGTGACATGCTCCCCTGAATTCTCCTTTTGCATTTACCCCCTTGATCCATTTGCTATACAAGCGAGGTGATGGAGTCTGTCTTGTTGCAAGCAACCGAAGTTTTGTGACAAAAAATGGTCACGGCCGCGTTCAATTTTCTCAGTAGGTAAACAATAATAATCCGAAATGTCAAGTCTACTAAAATCCTAATGATGTTTTAGAGGTACTACATCGTGTATAGATGTGTATGCTGACTGGACAAACCATAAACAGGAGGCCTGGCTAGTCTTCACACAGTTGGGCTGGACCTAGTGCCGGTCAAAGAAGGAACCTTTGCTTGACCGTAAATCTTAATGTTGCGAGTGACAGGCCGTCACTGCTAGCCTAATTCTTCGGGTCGTAGGTGAAGTTGCTTATTCGCCCACACTGGACACCAGATGATAAAACAAGATTTTATTGATTTCTGTTAGGTGCCTGACAATTTGCTCGATATTCATCAGAAAATGACTGTAAATCATGCTCAGAAAAAAAAGGCATCTCAGTCTTTTATCTTCAAGGCTACACAATTATAGAGCATGGATCTGCTGCAGCATACTTCTAGCTAACTCCACTATTCAGGTTAGGATCAAGGTCGTAGTTCAACTAAATAAATATATTCAAGTTTGTTTATCTAAAGTGAACATTCAGGATCAGAAAACGTTGCAGGTGAGAGGGGGGAAAAAACAGATATCATTATGATAAGCTGAAGCTGTCTACCCAATGACTATGAAATAAAATCATTATCTTTCAAACTGAAAAAAAAAAAACAAATGTAACTATTAAGATTGCAATGATGCTATGTACAGATATATCTAGCAAGGGCCATGGCCATACATGCACGTGCTTTCAGAAAGAACTAATTTACAGATGAAATAGGGAAGGTAAACAAATGCATGACATGCAATCTTTTCAGCAACCACAGAACTGATTTATGAACAATAATAATTCGAATCGGAAACAATTTAGAGAAAGCAGGACTAAGAAGAGGCAAAACAGTGTCTCATACATTAGTTTGCATATAGATAAGAATAATGCAAAATTAAGCATTAAACATGCAGTTCAGCTGCATAGACAACTAATGTCATTAAGGAAACCATCTTAAAAAGGTTCAAACTAACCACTTACGTGAAGAACTAAGAGAATTACCAGCAAAGGAAATTTCAGTCAGCAGTCGCCTTGATGATACCCAGATGAAGCATTATGAAAACTTCAAAAGAAAGAGGCATTGCTTTCTAAATAGAACACCAGCTACATGGTTAACTGACCCACCCATTCATCAATCATTCCATAATCAATGCTGAGCTCCCTCAACGGTGGAATGTTCTCCATGGAAAAAATCATGAGGTGGGGGTATGCAGCATTGTAATGATCAAAGAGCACAAACTGGATAAACACATTTGGACTGCAACTGTGGCTGAAGTAACAAGCCACATTCCTTGCCCTTGACACGTCAATTGCGAAATTCAACTCAGGATGAGCAGGATGGTTAGGCGCAACATACTCAGGGTACACATCTGATATATCACCCCACTCCGACCACCTTTGAGGAAACCTATTTGGGCGCACAAGGCAATCGCCATTTGCTGACTTTTCTGACTGCTGATGAGTAAGCACGATCCCACTAAACTCACAAATGAAGGTGCCAGCCTTAATGAGATCCAAAGACCGAACTCCCCACCCAGTCTCCCTTGACCGGAACACCTCAAGTCTATGCTGAAGCCCTTTCTGACTAACCCTGTTTGGGCAACTAGGTGGGCACTTGCAGTGTGGCCCACACTCATATACCAACGGTTTGCCTCGTAGCAGGGCTCCAGTCTTATCATATGCAAACTCACCTCCATTCCTACCCGCACAATTACATCCAATTGAGCAATTCTCGACGCAGTCGCATCCACCACCACCCTCAGCAAACTTCCCTTGAACAGCAGAGGTCGGAAATATTGGCCGTGCCAGGTACTCAAATAAGAGCGGATCCCGATCATCATCGACATCGTTATACAGTGCAACTGGCATGATCTCTCGGCCCATGGAAATATCGAAGCTCAAATATCCTGTTGGCCGAACAGAAAACACATCCACCTTGAGCTGTTCAGCCACTTGATAATTCACAGTACCCATGGGTTCTTGCCCTTCGATGCGCATCATCTTGTACTTATAAACGCCAAATCCAGCTTTACCACGGTCAAGCCAGTAGTCAACAACCTTGTAGAGGCCATCATAGAAATAGACTTTGCCGACAGGGCTGCGCCTTGACTTGACAGCCCGGATTACACGGATCTCAATACCATAAGCCATGCTGCGCTCAAGGGCAAGATTGCCGCCCTGGAGCTTCTGGTCGATACAATGCTTGTGGAGGTTGGGGTCTCTGCCCCCATGGCCGGTGTACACAAGTATATCACCACGGTCCTCATCATCCTCATACCCACCAGACACAATTATGGATGTGGCAATAGGCTCACCAGAGGCAGACTTCCCTGCGGTGACGTAGTCGATGCCTGCCTGCACCTGGCCATGGAGGCCGAGCACGCAGAGCTCCATGCGGAAGAAGAAGGCGTCCCCCACCGAGATCCCTGGTATCGGCCCGACGATGCGGCGGTCGCGGTTGAGCCAGAGGTCGTGGTCGCCCATGAGCGCCGCGGCCCGCAGGTCGGCGCGGACGCGGCGCCGGTCCCCGCCGCCGCCCCCAACGCCTGTGAGGCCGAGCATCTCGGCGCGGTCGTCGTCCCGGAGCAGCAAGCCGCGGAGGCACTCGAAGGTGATGCGCGCCTTGCGCACCAGGTCGCGGAAATAGATCTGGTCCCGCACGCCAAGAGACGAGACGCGCACAAGCTCCGACGAGCGCGGCCGGCGCTTCTTCACCACGGACCCGGTCGCGGGGTGCACGACCGCCGGCGCGGCCGCCTCCGGCGCCGGCGCCGGCACGATCGCCCCGGGCCCCGCCAGCGAGTGGAAGATGCCCGCGAGGCGGAGGTACTCCCGGAGCACCGAGTCCTCGTCGGGGTTCGGCGGCAGCGACTGCAGCGGCATCATTACCGCCGCGGACGACAGGTCCGGCATCGGCGGGGACGGGGGCGCCGCGTAGGGCAAGGGCGCGGCCGCCGCCGGCACAGGCTGCTGTTGCGCCGGCGGGGGTGCGGGCGGGGCCGTTGGCGGCGGCAGGGGGCCGCGCTCCGGCGACGGCGGCTCGGACTTGGGCTCCCTCTTTAGGAAGGGCAAGAAGTTGAGGTCGATGGAGTCAGACGAGCCGGCCGGAGACGACGGCGCCGACGACGACGGCGAGGAATCCATCTCCATTGCCGCAAATCAAATCAAACCAACCAAACCTAAACCCCCCACCTCCGACGCCGCCTCGGAATTCCCCAACCCCTCGAGGTCGTGGCGGAGAAGGCGAGGGGGGAGGGGAGTGGGGAGGAGGGCGGTGGATTCACCCAACTGGTGAGGTGACGTCGTTGGTGGAGGTGACAACGAAATGGAGGGAGAAGTTGCGAAATCTCCGAAATGGAGCGCCCTTTTTCCGGGGCTCGAATGAATTTTCGGGCGAGAATGCCGGGAAACACCAGTCTGAAGTCAGGATACCCACCTCCTCGTGCTCTTCGACAGTCACTGACACGCAGGTCCAAAACACAACTGACCAAAAGTCTAAAGAAAAAAGAGGCTTTTAATGCTGTTCCACCTCGTGAGAAGCGTAGGGTTAAAATCGGTATATCACATAAAAAATTTATCGATTTGTGAGCCCTCCATTCATGCCTCTCGATTCATGTTGTGGGTCCAATTTACGGAACAATAAGTAAGCAATAACTAAAATTTTAAAAAACATATGATGTGTGTGATAGATTTGTGAATCCGACATGTTGACATATAAATGAGTAATTAATGAAATTATTGAAAAATATAATATAATTATTACCTCCATGCTGAAAGAATTTAGTTTTGTGTTAAGTGAACCATTTTAAGTTTTTAAAATATTAATATTTCTGATACCAGCCTATTTGGTGTCATAAATATTTATTTTATTCTCAATAAATTTGGTCAACTTAAGATAGTTTGACTTGTGACAAATCTAGAATGTGTCGTTTGTGAGGCAGAGCGAGAAATAATATATTGTTAAATGAAATGGTATGATACATTAATTATTTATGTACATGTCTAATGAATATAATTGAATTCAGTTTTATTTTAGGAGTACTATTGTTAATGAAATGGTAGAAATACGAATTCATTTATAAGAAATATATTCAGTGCTATGTGTAAACTCTTTCTCAATATTTTAGGAGTAATTATAGTGTAAGTATAGCCCTGTTTGGATCTAATGGACTAACAACTAAACCTGACTAAAAATTAGCTGACTAATTTATCGGTTGCCTATTTGAAGCCTGACTAATTGTTAGTCCAAGCTATTAGAAAATGCTTATTGTGCCGCCTGACTAATTTTTAGTCTGTGTATGTTTGGAAGGGATAAGGAGCATTGTCGACTTTTCACGTTTTGATGCAATTATTAATTCATATTACTATTAGTTTTTTTGTATGGACTAATAATTAGTCCTTTTGTTTAGAGTCTGAACTAAAATTTAGTCAACTACTCCCTCCATCTCGGTTTATTTGGCATTCTAGCCATGTTTCTGGATGTTCAGGTTCATAGAATGTTCTATAATTCTGGACATATGCTTTGTCCTGATTCATAGCATCTTCTATGAACCTGGCATGTAGCAAGAATGCCAAGTATTTCGAGACAGAGAGAGTAACAATTAGTCATTTGGATCCAAATAGAGCCATAGTCTTAGTAGTACATCATAGACTCTCAAATGTCATTTACAACTCTACACCATCAAATTAAGGTTTGATAATAAACTAATTTCCTCCTTTTTTATTAGATATTTGGGATGAACATGTGACATGCGCGCTGTGTTTTGGAGGACAAATTTGGGGAGAAAAGAGCAGCTTCCCTGTTGGATTTCTCTCGGGAGAGGCAGAAGAGGAGCGCACAAGGTGGATTTTGGGAGGAACAAAGTGGGGAGATGGCAAAACTGTTTTTGGGTTTGGCACTGTCAGAATTCATTGGCGGGCTAGCGGTCTTTAGTTTGATAATCTAAGTTGGAGTCTAGATGAGAAAGACATAGGCAGCGATCGGTTCAGATTCCTACAGCTGCTTGCAGCTGCAGCTGTTTTGATTCCTAAACCCACATCTGCTTGTTGCTACAGTAAAAAAAGCTGCAGCCACAGCACTAAAAATCTAAAACAATCACAGCCATAAACACAATTAATAAGTTGAATTTACGATGACTTCATCAATGACATCAGCATGCGTAGAGGGATCTGGTATGTTGACTTCTACTCCATGAGGGGGAGAGAAGCCATATTCCTTAGTTCCTAAGGATCTGACTTGGTCTAGAGAATATTCTCTTAGGATGCTCCTCCCATTCCTCAAAGTAACCTCACACTATGAATAGATCCTATCTCCCATTTATAACACACACTTCAAACACAAGAGATTCACACTATGAATAAATCCTATCTCCCATTTATAACACACACTTCAAACACAAGAGATTCCCTCTATTCGATGGATTAGAGTAATATTATTGAGACCTAGATTAAAATTCAGAGCTTGGCTTTGAGATTCCCGATTCATCTTTGAAAACTATGTTATAAGTTATATTGTATGTTTCATTTTGTAAGATTGGAATATGTGATAAGCTGTCTATTCTTATTTGCTTTGAGTCTAGTGAAGTATCCCTATGTTTATGTGTTTCTCATCTAAGATCGGGTCTCCGAATTTAGCTAAGCATAATTATTTTTATCTTAGTAGTTTGAGGAAGAAGATTGGTCGCGATGAAAGGAATTAATGGTGCCTACACTCATTGTTGTTTTGATTGGGCAGGTAGGTTGCATCATTTATCAAGTTAGAGTTGGTTTGTATGATTTTGGGGAGTAGCTCACCCAGTTTCTCGTATGGCATTGCCCCAAAATGATAAGAGGCAGCTCTATCTTTTCTTTTTAGGAAAAGTCCATTTTACCCCCCCCCCCCCCCCCCCACAACAATTGAACCCCTTTAACAAAATGATGGCGCACTTTACTCCGTCAACAATTTCATCAGGTGCAATTTACACCTTATTCAAGTTTTTTTTTGTTTCTCGGCTACAATTTGAATTTGAAGCTCAAATTTTTCATGATGATAGTTACTACAGTACCCTATGTTAAAATAGTTGGATATTATTTTTATGGCATCATTTGAATGCATATAATATTAAATGTTATTAAACTAAGTAATCAGTATCAAAAAATATGTCATAATTATTTTAGCATTGGTTGTCGTGTGAATTGTCATCATGCAAAATTTGAGTTTCGAATTCTTTTTCTGGGCTGAAAAACAAAAAAGACAAACATCAATAGGGTGTAAATGGCACCTAATGAAATTGTTTGGGATACTAAAGTGAGCCACCATTTTGTTTAGGGAGTAAAACGGACAAAGTGGATTGTTGAAGGGAGTAAAATGGATTTTTATTTCCTTCTCTTTAACCTTTCTACAAGTGGTACTTAATTTATTCTTTAATTACCATACTTAGGTATTAGTAAAAACACATTTGGTCTAGACAGGCTTGAGGATTCAATGACATGTGGATCTCATATTAATTTTTAATGGAAACACTTCCTTCATATTTATATATACGTCACTATTGACTTTTTCTTGATATTACAAATGGACACTTTAATTAAGACAAATCTACATATATGATTTTTAATGTCTAATGGTCTCACACGTTCCATCATCTTGATATTACAAATGGACACTAAGGTCGCTAATTGTGTGATGTGGTTGTAGTGGAAGCTAGAGTGTCCAGGAGCCAATTTTGCCTTATGAATCACTAAGCCAACCAATAGTATGTGCTTTTCAACTGTGTTCCCTTTGAAAATAAAAAATATATGAAAGGGTTAATAAGTAGCTATGCTAATCCTCAAAAGTCCATATCGTTTCTGGCTCATTTTGCTCATGTGCGCTTCAAACTGTCAAGCTATCTAAGTCCTCCGAATTTATCATTTAGTTCAAAATATCCTAAAACAGACGGAGCATTAATACTTGAAGGGCTTGCTTTGCTTAGTCTCAGCATCAAAAAAGCCCTTGCTGAGTGATCAGAAAAGAAAATACCATGCTCAAAGAAAATACATATAGCATGCTCAAGCTATTGAATAGCAATAATATAACACATGCATGACAGAATTGTGTTTAAAGAAGGACGAAGCTAGAGAAATCCGGCAAAAAACATATCATGTTTAGACAAAGACACAGGAGGCCTGAAAACAACTCTGAACTTGTCAAAATAAAAGATTAGAGGAAGCAATAGATTTTTCAGACTAACAACAATTCCGGTATCAGTCAGCCGAACAAAACAGAAAAATCCTGCTGGCACCAGAGGAAGGTATCAAAGATGTACACCCTGGTAATAAAAGAATGTTACATACTTTAGGACACAATATCCCGGCGCCGTGTCTACCAACAATTAATTAGTAGAATGTTACTTTGACAATTAATTACTACTACATCTGTTTTAAATTACTTGTCGCTTTAGTTGTTGGCACAAAAATTAAGAAGAAGTAAAAAAGGTATGTGCACATAAAACAATAAAGAGAGAGATAGAAATAGAAGTGTATTAGAAATAGAGAAAGTTACATTGCGATGCAAGGATGACAAGTAAATTGAAAAAAACTGGATGAGTGTAGGATGATAAGTTATATGAGACGGAGTGAGCAGTATGTTTAGCGCACTTTGATCAAATGAGAAAACATGAGAGTTGAATAGTACTTTTCCATACAGTCTCAAGTTTTTCCTGAACAACTCATAAGAACACGCCCAATATTTGAAAATTTGGGATCTGCTCTCAAAAGTTAATTCATTCGTTTTAAAACTTTTTTAGGGGGGGGGGGGGGGGGGGGATTCTTTTCAACTGTGCTAGCTGCTTCCAACTTATAACAAAAATGGCTAGAAAGCAGAGTCATGTACCTGAGGTGCCCCTTTTCCTTTTTTTTTTGGGCTGTGGCTGCAACAGCTGCTGTTTCCTATTCTTAGCGCTAAAGTGAACAGTGCTGCGCAGCTGCAGCTGCAGCTGTTCTGATCACAGCGCAAACAGAATTTCAAGGACATTGCTGCATACTAACTGATAGATCCAGATTTTAACTACTATCATATATTTTTTACCCTTTTGAGCACTTTTTATGTTTTGAGCAACGCTAATGTATTGTACAGTGTAATGCGTAATCTACTGTTCCAGTGTTGACGTTTTACTTCTGATAATATGTTTTCTGTTGCATCATTGTATCTTATAATTGTGACGTGATATATGTACTTGATTGTTTTAAATTTCATCGTAGGCACGTACGCATATAGTCGTTTGACAATGCAGTGCCTAATTTTTTAGGTGATATACATGTATCTTATCAGTGCATTATGTTTACTATTTTAATAATCCTTTTTGAAACTCAATTCATTTTATATTACCATTGCATAGTCATGCCTATATTACATTACCACATGCCCCATGATGTGTTCTTGGGAATACGCCAGCTAGCGCGCGCACACCTATAATGTGAAGTCCTGATGTGTTCTAGGGAGAACATACTTTTATAACTGAGAAAGCGACAGATAGTTATTGCTATTTCATTGTACAGCTTATGATCAGTTATCTGATACTCTTACCAAATATTTGCATAAATGTATTATAAGTTTATCTGGTTTCAGATTTTTTTTTTTGCTAAGTAGGTGGCTGAAATTCCAAGGATATTTTACCATTTTCATTTTTATCAGTTATGGAAACGCTCGTGACAATGTTTTGACCTAAACTAATATCCTTTAACAGGTCTATGACTTTCATATGGTGAATGTTCATAGAACGGGTAAAAGTGAATGAGGGCTTGCTAGATCCACAACATGAGTTGTTCATGAAGTTTTCTTACGAATTAATATACACTAAAGTATTTGTGATTAACGTTAGACATTTTACAATCTAAAATATCTTATGTATGGATTGAAACAAGTATTATTATAGTTGAAAAAAGTGTAATCATGCTTTTCATCTTCATACATGGCTCTTCTTTTATGCCACCCTTACATGTACCAACCTTGTTCAAACAATGATTGCCTGACAGTATGTACTCTTAAATATAAGGGATGTTGGCTTTTAGACACACCTTATTCATGTATTTAAAGTAACTATTGATGAAATTTGAAATATTATTCTTGAATGACATGGTCAAGGTGATGTTGAAATCCCTGAGACAGAGGGAGTATCTAGAAAAATTGTGTTTGCAGGCATGATGAGAGAGGTGTCGCTTATTAAAGCAACACTTGCTTGGGCATGCGTGTGGACATAAAGAAAGTGATGAAAAAGGTGAAAATGGGCGTATTGGGAGGAGCACCATGTATTTAGAAAAACATCTTCAAGACGAGACCACATTGGACATGCTTAAGATATCCATTACGCATTAGAAAGTGTTCCGTCTCAAACACGGTAAACTCACTCTAACAAGGCCAACCTTGTTTTACATCTTGTGTTAGACCAACAGTCGAACGAACATGTATAACCCTCGGCAAGAGAATGTATCTGTAACAAGCGGGTTGGGCATTGCTGAACATGGTAGCACATTCGAATATGCATCTAAAATTTCAACAAAAAATTTGAGTGGATCGAGCATGCAATCATTACTATCATGCAAAAAATGCAACCGATCCTTATGCCAGGAGGGAAAAAAAGAGAAGTATGCTTGTGAATAGTAGTCCCTCTGTTTTTATTTATATGACGCAGTTGACTTTTCGCTGAACTTTGAGCAACAATATATAATTATGTGATTAGTTACTTAACGTGAAATCAATATCATTAGATCTATCATCAAAAGTATTTTAAGGTAACCTATATATTTAGCTGTTTGCACAAATATTTGTAGATAATACAAATGATCAAAGTAACAAAAAAAAGTCAATTGCGTCATATAAATAAAAACGGATGGAGTAGCATTGAGTGTTTGTGATGAACACAACTCACACTATTCACACACTGATTTTTTTTCTCTCTCTTTGCACAAGTTTCCATTGCATCTCAATTTTCGCATGCTTTATATATCTGTATTTGTTGAAATTTTAGATACACTTTTGAAGGCATTATTACTATTGGTAACACAGTAACACCTAAAAGCATTCGTAATGCTGGTGCGAACTGAGAGAGAGGGTTCGGTTCATTTTTTCTCATTCGTTCCCCTTAACGTATGTAGGTCTCACATACAAGTGAAGTACTGCCTCCATTTCAAATTACTTGACGTTTTTAACTTTTGAAGATCACGTTTGACTGCTCGTCTTGTTTGAAAAATTTATTCAAATATCATTTATCTTGTTATGGTTTGTTTTATCATTAGAGATACTCTAAGCATAATTTATTTGCTTTTATATTTTTACTCTAAACACGATTTCTAAAAGTTAAAAATGTCAAGTAATTTGAAATGAAGAGAGTAATATTTTCGGTGTCGTGGGTGTCCTCGCGAAGACAACGATGGTGGGCTCAATCCAAGACCATGAGAGAAGATATAGTATTTTATTCCCTTGGTGCGGCAAGAAGCGAATCCAGTTTGGGTGTCGATTTTCATCTCTAACACCCACGGTTCGGTAGCCGCAACATAAAAGGTTCAATTTTTTGCTCCCACGGTTCGCTGATGGCCAACGTTGCGGCTGCTCTAAAAGCCTTGTAACACCGGGTACGTTCTCCTCTCGACAGCTACTCAGTACTAAATCCTTCTACTCCGTCCATTTTTAAATATAGTGAACCTGCTCCCCAGCCCGTCTCTTCTTTCTTCATTGCCTCTTCTTTCTTCTCAATGGTCACCCACTCTCTCTATTTCCAGGAGCCGATTAGCCGAACAAGAACATAAGCGACTGGTGGAATGAAACGATGACTGATATGCAAGCTAGGCAGACAAAGAAGGTGGCGGCAATAATATATACAACGTGAAACTTGTGGAAGGAGAGAAACATGGGAGTCTTTCAACAGAGATCGGCTCATCCACAGCTGGTTTTTCAAATGATCAAGGAAGGAAGAAATGATATATAAGAGATGGCATATGGGCGCCAGGAAGAGTTTTGAAGATGAAGATGAATGGTCGATGTAATCCAAAATCATGTAATCCCTGTTAATTTTGTTTGTTTCGCTGATCTGTTGCGGTACTTGTCGATGATATGGGACCCGAGTATCTCAAGATAAGCAAGGCCGAGTGTCTATACGGGATTGTCGGGCTGGCCCAAACAAGCCCGGGTAGATCAAATATCTAGATGGAGTAGTCGGCAAGTCAGAGAAGAATTATTATCTTGTACTACAAGGCGAATTATATAGTAACCGACTAGGTTTCTCTCCATGTAACCCTGCACCCTCGGATATATAAGGCGGGTAGGGATCCTCTCATAAAGATCATCAATACATACCACACTAGCACAGGACGTAGGGTATTACGCACATCGCGGCCCGAACCTGTATAAATCCTTGCGTCTTGTGTTACCATCGTGTTCTTGGTTCTTGCGCACCCGTAAAATAACTATCGAGGCCCCAAAACCTCGACAGCGGCGCGCTAGGAAGGGGAAGAGCTGGAACCCATCTCGTCGTACGATGTGTCGTCGCTCGAATAATCGAGAGAACGGCAAATATTTGGTTCGGGGAACAACGATCAATCGAGGTATCAATCTAGGGCACACAGAGAGTTTTTATACTGGTTCGGGCCTCCCGAAGGATAATAACCCTACGTCCAGTGTTGTCGTGTTGAATATGGTGGTGTGTATGCTGTATATTTCGATGTCCTCTCATCGGAGGGTTACATGTATATTTATAGTCCTTGTTACCGCCTCTAGGAGTCCTTGCCTTGTTCTACAAGACTTCCGATCTGTAGTAACAGATTCGGAGTCTATCTACAAGTTTCCTTTCGTGCGATACAAGTCTTCAGAAAATACCAAACTAAGTCTTCGGGAATATCTGAAAATATGGGTTACGACATAAGCCCCCGAACATGTCACTTGACTGATTCGTCTTTGATACGAAGAGATCTTCATCTCATGTGAACTTCTGACAAGGGATATGTTCTCCACTGAGCACACATACTTCAGATATTCTCATCTTCAATCCTTGAGTCATCGGAACAGTTCACCGAACCTAGTCTTCGGAACAACCGGACGCACAGGTCTTCGGAACAACCGGACTGAACCGAGCCTTCGGAATAACTGTCTGAACCAGGTCTTCGGAACAACTGAACAAATCGGGTCTTCGGAATAACAGCAACCGCATTGAGTGATCGGAATAAACTTTCCTTCAAATAACTTTATCAACGCCAGGTCTTTTTTAAGAGAACCGTCAATCCAGAGAATTTGGAGGAAATATTAATCAATTCCCATCCTTACCTCTTTTTCTCGGTCCAGCCATGGCATTGATTCCGCTTCAAAGTTGAAAAGACTTTGACACGACCCTTCGATTCTTGTCCTTATTCTCCAAACCAGGCCCACCAGGGTATCCTCTAGATCCACCGCGTCGCCGCACGGTTCCCCAGAAAGAAACATAAAAAATCCACTTCGCACTTGACCTTTCGGTTCCCAAAAGGCCACCTTTTGGCTATAAATGATTAGGACGGCGGAGCCCCCAAGTATCACTTTCGCATCCACCATCCACCATGGGCAAGAAAAGACCCACCACTCCACAGTTCATGAAGTGGTTCGACGACGAGCTCGCCGGCTGGTCGGGATCCTCCTCCGCGCATCCCGCTGGCGCTCCACCGCCGGTAGCTGCTGCTCCTCCTCCGCTCTCCGCGGAAGATTACGGGCTCCCTCCTCCAAGTCCCCCTCCAGATCCATCTCAGGTCGTAGACCTAGAGGCGGACACGGCGGGAGATGAAGAGTTCGCGCGCCGCCTCCACGTCGCCCTGAACAAGGGGCCACGCGGGATTCCGGCGGACGCCAAACCCATCTTCCTCGACGACTCCGACGACGATGACGACGACGACGACGACGACAACAGCGACGACGACGAGCCAAGCAAGAAGAAGGCCATGGTCCTGTACAATCCTGGTTGGGCTCCCTGGACGAGCGCTCAAACCGGATCCAGTCAGGCGGGTGGCTCCATTCCCATCGCCGCAGAAGATCCTCTTCTTCCTACCGGGGTCATCAACCCAGTCATGGCATTGAACGAGGGTTCTACCCTCTCCACCACCGAGGTGCCCCTCCCGCTCATCACTCATGGTGAGGGCGGCGTAGGTGCAGGCTCTGCTGCTGCTGCTGCCGAAGCCTCCTCTCCCCTCATTACATATGAGGAGGACGAGGTTGATGCTGATGCTGCTGTTGCAGCTCCTGAGGACGCTGATGATCAGCGGAACTAAGGATAAGGGGATGGCTATCATGCCATTCTCTCATCAGTAGTCTCGGTTTTCTTTTTTTTCTTCTTCTCCTGTTTTATTCTTCTGTCAAGCAGGTCGGAGAGTAGAACCTAGATAGTTTTCTGCATGTCTTGCTTGTAATATCTTTTGGCTACCTCCCGGTAGGCCTTCTTGAGGTCGTCCCGGGATGCATCCTTGGAGACATCAAGAGCTGCCTTCAATCCAAGATTATAACTTTTGAATGATATTGCATCTGTGATGTTGTCTTCTCTTTTTCTCTCGATAATGTACCTTGTATGAGTCTTCGAGATAACTGAACTTAGCTTCTCCGATGTGTCTTGATGAAATAAGTCTTCGTGACAACTAACAGATCACTTGGTCGAGAACTCTTCGGGAGTAGTACTCAACACGTTTTTCACGCACCGAAGGCTCTTTCCGATCCGGATCGTTAATTGTACATTGTTAATTATTCGGAGCAATTGATCCCGAAAAATACTCCAACTTCTTACCTCACAACCAGGTAGTTATCCTTCCAAAAACCGAGCGCAAATCCAAACGCATTATTTTAATAACAGAAAAGAGCATCACCTCGGTATATTCCGTACGTAACCCAAGGAAGGGAAATCCCGCATTTATGGGGAGGCGAACCGTCACGCCGGGTTTTACTTAAACCCTTCACGCCATATTCTTTTTCCTCCATCCTTTAGTCTGCACTCTTTTCCATTTTCTCAAACCCTAAACATTTCACATGGCCGCCGCATCCTCGTCCGCCACAATCTCCGGCAATCCCAACGAGAATCAATCCTCCGACTCCCACGACTCCAACATTTCTCTTACCCAGGCGCAGCAGAAGATGAAGAAGGGAGAAATCCCGAATCTCCAGGAGTACTGGAAGAAATCCTCTCTTTCCCTGGAATATTTGGATGAACTGGAGAGAAGGGGGATGATCTCGGCCTTTCTGACTCGAAGAAACACCGGCGAAGAAGAATACCATCACTGCAACACCACAGAACTCCCGGTATTTGAGGCTCATCTCATGTGTGGTTTCAATCTTCCGCCCTCTAAATTTCTTGAGCAGATCTGTAGATTTTACCATATCGAGCTTGTTCAACTCAAACCCAATGCTGTGATGATGCTTAGCATGTTTGCCATCTTGTGTGAATGTTGGTTGGGCGTAGCCCCCTTTCTGAATCTGTGGCGCCATTATCACCAGCCCCGGTACTACAAGGGTCAGATGATGGTGTTTTCAGTAGGCTTCGTACTTAGGAACAAAGCTGAGTTCATCCCGTATCAGTACAAGTTTTCCTGGAGCGGATATGACACCAAATATCTGATCTTGGACATGGGGAAGAAGAATAATGTAATCAAGCTTGACGGCTTGATGCCGAACCATGAGAAGTGGGACAAGGGTCTTCCGACCTATGTTCCTCGATTGAATAAGATGATAGCCAGGGTCAACGAGTTGATCAAGTTGGGCCTGAGAGGAGAACATGTTGTAGAAGAATTCATCCGAAGACGCATCTTCCCTCTTCAGAGGCGTGATCCACTGGCTATGTATTATACAAGTCCTGGCGAACCTAATTGGTTACCAGTTGGAGGTAGATGTCCATCACTCATCAACATACCAGTATATACTTGATATATATCTGATTTTCTGTTTGATAAGCATGTCATCTTTTTCTCTCCTTTGCAGCTGTCGAACTCTCCGAAGACGATGTCTTCAAGAGAGTGTATGATATCATGGGTACTGGACCAAAGGTTAAGCCTTCGACAGTACCTCTTCCTTATAGTGCAGAAAATCCACCTCCCGAGGTATGTTGATTGTAAATCTCCTCAATTTTCTTGAAGACATATTTTCTGCCATGCTGATCTTGTGTTCTGTAGGACCTTTACGAACCTGGCCCCGACGATGTCCAACCTGATGTTGATATAGTCATCGGGGACAGTGATGAAGAAGACAATGGTGATCGGGAGAAGGACACTGCCATTGCCGATGACGCCACCAGCTCTCTTGAGCGAAAGGTGGCTGCTGTTGCCACTGTCGAGCAGTCTGAGGCACCAGGAGATGCCGAGAGACCTGGACCCGCTACCGATCCCACATCCGGTAACACTCCGGTGGGTGTCGAAGCCACTAGTCCTCCTCCACCTGCCGTCGAGTCTTCGAAGCCCCCAGCTGGGACGAAGACAAAGACAACGACGCGCAAGCGCTTCCGAACAGCGACTCCTGCAACTCCAGCAGCTCCAACAGCTCCATCAGCTTCAGCAATTATCGCTCCCGATGTCCCTGAACTGCCTCCGACTCGCGTCGCCAATCCTCGTACCGGCAATCAGGTACCCATCGAAATAGTTTTCGGCAGTCTCTTTAAAGGATTTTCCAAAATCTCTCAAGTCTTGTCTTCCCAGGCGACATCTGCTTCTAGCCCTGCTGCCAAGAGAAGACGCTTCCGCACCAAGAGGTATACTTCGTGAGTATTCTTGCTAAATTCCCTTGCTGTTTGAAACATTTTCATCCGATCTTTTGATATGTGATCATGCTGTAGTGTTCCATCTTCTTCTGCTGAACTTGCTCCTGCTGTCAACCCTCCGGCCCCGAATGTACAATCAGCGCCCGAACAGGCCCTAATTGTTTCTACCTCCGCATCCGGGACAGTTGGGGAGAACTTAGTGTTCGACAAGCTGAGCCAGGAGGTCGTTGCTGCCAGGCAGTGGCATCTGCGAACTTGCAAGCGCCTTACTGACAGAATCAAACAGAAGGATGGAGAACTTGCCGCTCTTCAGAAGAAACTTTCTGATGTTGAGGCTGCCTATGCTTCATCTGGGAAAGATGATAGAATTCGAGAACTCGAAGCGGCTCTCATTGCTTTGAACAAGACCCATGACGAAGCAAAGGAAGCTCATGCCTGGGAGATCACAGATCTAAAGGCTGAACATAAGGAGTACCTCAAGGATCTGCGTGTGGAAAGAGATGCTTTATCGAAAACAGCGGAGGGTAATTCTTCCTGTCATATGCTGTTTACTTTTTGCCTTCTGCATATCCCTGAAGTAATCTGATATCTTCTGTTGTAGATTTGAGCTCCAAAAATGAAGCCCTACGCACCGAGAACACCGCCAAGACCCAAGTGATCCAAACTCTGCAGACGGAGGCGAAGAAGCTGAAGGAGGCCAACAAGATCCTGTCCGCAGAGAAGGCCAAACTTGCTGACAAGGTTGCTGATAGTTTAGTCAATGGCTGTGCCTTTGCTTTGGCTGCTTTGAAGAACCGTCATCCTGAATTGGATGTGAAGGTTGTAGAGCAAGGCTTTACTTGTAGTATAGGTGAACGTGATGCACTTGTTGATGGTCTGATGAAATCAGCCGACAAGTTCATCATGGACTTGAACTTGGATGTATCTCCTTCTGATGAGGAGAGGCCCTGAATTGTTTGTAAAGCCCTGTAATCAGACAATATTTTGATGCAAGATTGGAGCTCAGGCTCCTGTTAATTTGATTTAGATATGCATAGCAGCCCAGCCCCCTGCTTTTTTGAATACAGTTTTAACTGTATGCAGGAAAGCATTATCACTAATATGCACGATCTAAATAACATAGAAGAAGGCGTATTAATTCAGTGACGCTTAGCTTTGCCTGTGACAAGCTACGTTTGAACTAAGTTTCTGAAGTTGTTCCATATCTGGAACTCATAATAGCTGTATAACATTTGACTTTGCACATGGCAAGTTATGTTTCAAGCTAAATAATGGGGGTGTTGATCTTGCAACGTGGTCTGAAGTTGGCACTTATAACTCGATGGCTAAGGCTCTTACTTCAGACACTCGGGGAGACTTACGAAACTTATGAACCACTGGCCAGACTATCATGTAGCACCATATGGCATAAGACTTGCAGTCTGTTGGGTGGTTGATCGTGCAACCGGCCTAGGGAGAGCCACTTATTAACCTCATGGGCTAAGGGTCCCTCGCTAGAACATCATGGGGGTCAATTAACTTATGAACCACAGTGTGGCTAAGCCTTATGACCAATCTTGCCTGAAGAGGCTGTTCGTACCGATGCCTTATAACCCTCATGTGGCTAAGACACCAGCCAAACTTGTAGACCGACCTTTGGTCAGCCTTTGGAACCTTGCACAGTAGTTGGAGAAACTGAACACACTTTATTCATCAAACAATGATTACACATAAAACTTTCTAAGCTGATCAGTGTTCCATGTTCCGGGCAATATATCACCGTCAATGTGGGCTAAGATATAAGCCCCCATGCCAGCATCTTCAACTACTATGTATGGTCCTTCCCATGGAGAAGACAACTTGTGCTTATCCTTGGTTTTGATATCCTTCTTGATCACCAGATCTCCCACATCTAAATGTCGACCGACCACTTTGCGACTGTACTGCTTCTTCAGAACCTCCTGATAATGTTCCACATTATGGAGTGCTGTGTTGCGTTCTTCTTCGAGGAGCAGGAGATCAACCTCTCGAGAGATTTGCTGGTCGTCTTCATAGAAATTGGTGACCCGATGAGCCCCCAAGTGAATCTCGGGTGGTAGTACTGCATTAGCGCCGTAGACTAGGAAGAACGGAGTTTCCTTGTAGCCCGACTTGTAGATGTTCGTGCTGACCACAGAACGGTCGGTAACTCTTCGATCCAATTCTTGCCTTTAGCTGCTAGCTTCTCGTAGACTCGTGCACGCATCCCCTTCATAAGGATCCCGTTGGCTCGCTCAACAGCACCATTGGTTTGAGCATGAGCCACCGAAGATGTCGGGTGAAGCATACCATGATCGGCACAAAATTTCTCAAACCGGCGACCGATGAACTGTCGACCATTGTCGATATCAGCTTTCTGGGAACTCCAAACCTTGTGACTATACTCCTCATGAACTTGACAGAAGCAACCTCAGTGATGTTCACAACCGCCTCTGCCTCGATCCACTTGGTGAAAGTATCGATGGCGACGTATAAGAATTTGTATCCTCCTTTAGCTTTAGGAAACGGTCCCAATATATCGACCCCCCAGATGGCAAAAGGCCATGTGATAGGAATTGTATGCAACTCTTGAGCGTGCCTTGTACTTTGCCTACTGAAGAATTGACAGGACTTACATGTCTGCACGAGGTGAATGGCGTCCTGCTTCGCCGTGGGCCAGTAGAATCCGTGCCTGAATGCTTTGCCGATGAGAGTGCGATAAGCCGCATGTGCACCGTAGATCCCACCGTGTATATCATGTAGCAGTCGAATACCATCTTCCGTAGAGACACACCTCAGCAGAATCCCGTTGAGACCTCTTTTGTAGAGTACGTCGTCAATCAATACGTAATGCGTGGACTTGCGGGCCAGCCGCTCCGTGGCCGCATCATCATCTGGGATAGGACTGTTTTCGAGAAACAGGCGAATCGGTATGCGCCATTCTTCGACAGAGCCTTCTCCCGAATCGATAACCATCATTTCCACTGCATCATGCGTGCTTGCCGCCGATGGCTTGTGGAGCTTTTCTAAGAACACATCATCTGGGACTGGAGATCGTGATGAAGCACTGCAAGCTAAATGATCAGCGTCACGATTGTCCAGCCGTGGTACGTACCGTACTTCGAGACCATCGAACCCTTTCTCCAACTTCCGAACTTCATCAAGATAATCGGCCATCTTCGGATCAGAGCATTGATACTCTTTCTGTACCTGCCGGGCGACTAACTATGAATCCCCTTTCACGAGCAGTCGGCTGATACCAAGAGATTTGGCAATGCGGAGACCTGTCACGAGGCCCTCATATTCTGCAACATTGTTCGTAGCTTGGAAGAGCAACTGAATGGCGTACTTCAATATTTTTCCTGCCGGAGATATGAAGACACTCCGGAACCGGCACCTTTCAACGTGAAGGAACCATCAAAGTACATGACCCAGTGATCTGGATCTTTTTTGTCATCATCACCATCATCGGTCCACTCTGCTATAAAATCCGCCAGAGCTTGTCCTTTGATGGCTGTTCGAGGGACATATTCGATCTGGTATTGACCAAGCTCTACAGACCATTGAGCAATTCTGCCGATGGCGTCCTTGCAATGCAAAATAGTCTGGAGCGGTCTATCCGAGACCACCTTGATTGGATGAGCTAAGAAGTAATGCTTCAGCTTTCTGGATGTCATCAATACTGCGTACAAGAGCTTCTGCACCATCGGGTAACGTGTCTGGGCATCTTTCAATATCTCACTGACGAAATAAACAGCAAACTGTTTGGGCCCAGTGTCTGTTTCCCGTTCAACTGTCAGCGCAGCGCTAACAACTGAATCTGTGGCAGCAACATATAAGAGCAGTTCTTCATTGGGCTGCGGGGGTTTCAGGGTGGGCATATTTTTGAGATAAGCTTTAAGCTCCTTGAACGCCTCTTCTGCCTGGTCATCCCACTGAGAGCCATCTTGATTGCGTAATAACTTGTAGAATGGCATACCTCGTTCTCCCGATCTCGAGATGAACCGGTTTAGGGCCGTCATCATGCCTGCTAGTTTCTGGACTTCTCGCCTGGTCTTCGGAGGCTTCAACTTTTCTAGAGCCGCAACTTTTACTGGGTTGGCATCAATCCCTCGCTCGGAAATCATGTACCCCAGTAGTTTTCCAGACTTCACCCCGAAGACACACTTGGCAGGGTTGAGTTTCATCTTGTACTTTCTCAGATTGTCGAAGGTTTGCTTCAGGTCTGCCAGGAGATCATCGGATTTCTTGGTCTTGACAACAATGTCATCAATGTAGGCTTCGACGTTCTTCCCGATCTGATCCTCGAAGACTATGTTGACACACTTCTGATAAGTACACCCTGCATTCTTCAGCCCGAAGGGCATCGTGATGTAACAGAATATTCCGAACGGCGTGATGAAGGCCGTCCTTTCTTGATCGTCGACGTTGAGGCTAATTTGGTGATATCCAGAATAAGCATCAAGAAAACTTAATAACTCACTAGTGGATGTAGAGTCTACAATCTGATCTATCCTCGGAAGAGGGTATTCATCTTTAGGACAAGCTTTATTCAAACTAGTGTAATCGACGCACATGCGCCAGGACTTGTCTGGCTTAGGAACTAGTACAGGATTTGCTAGCCATTCAGGATAGTCTACCGTTCTGATGAACCCGGCTTTGAGAAGCCTAGTGACCTCCTCATGTATGGCGTCGCGTTTGTCCGGCGTGTACCTTCGCTGCTTTTGCTTGATCGGCTTGAAAGCCGGGTCGATCCCCAATTTGTGCTCGATCACCTCCCTGGGGATCCCGGGCATATCGGATGGCTGCCATGCAAACACATCGATATTCTCCCGGAGGAAGGCTACGAGCGCGTCTTCCTATTTAAGGTCGAGATTGTCCCCGACGTTGGTCTTCTTGCCGGGGTCGATGAAGCTGAGGCCAATCGGCTTGCTGCCCTTTTTAGCAGGCTCATCTCCTTCCGCGCTTGGCCCGTCGACAGTCTTTGCTGGCGCTTGGGCGATCGCTGTCGACGGAGATGCCGCATCTGAAGCCTTCGTGTCGGCAACTGCTGCTATCTGCCTTTGATCTTCTCGAGAAGTTTTTGGCTGGCGCTGCGAGTCGAGATCTTTCGAGTCAAAGTGGCCAGCGATGATCAGCGCATTGACGTCACATCTCACAGCCTGGTCTTGATCGGCGCACAGCGTGATAACACCCGCAGGTCCTGGGATCTTGAGCATGGCGTAGGCGAAGTGCGCAGCTGCCATGAACCTGAACAGGAACGGTCTTCCAGGATGCAGTTGTAGGCAGATTCGAAGTCAGCCACCTCGAACGTCAGGACTTCAGTTCTTCTATTTCTCTCGGGCCCACTGTCACTGCTAACTCTATCTTCCCAAGAGGACGCGAAGACACCCAGGCAAGATGCCATGGAATGATTCCTCAACTGGTCGGAGAGCGGTGATCGGCAGGCCCATCTGATCGTACGTCTTCTTCATCAACAGGTTGAGACCGCTTCCGTTGTCGATCAACGTCTTCGCGACCTTGTTCCTGTGGATAATGATTTTGGCGACGAAGGGCAACTCTGGGTTGCTCAGCAGAGTCTTCGGGTGGTCATCGGCATTGAACGCGATCGGGGTATCCGACCATTCTAGTCTTCTAGAACAGGGTTCTGCCATAGCCACCTCTCTCTGCAGCTTCTTGTATTGGCTCTTGGACGACAGAGCGGAGCTTCCTCCGAAGATCATGTTGATCTCTGGGTACCTCTCCTCCTCGTCATCGTCATGATCTCTGCGACTTCTGTAGCGTGGGCGTTCATCCCGGTCATCGCGCTTGTTGGCGGTCGTTAAACCATGTTTTGACCGCCACCCTACCGGTAAATAAATACATAACACCAAGATTTTGTGCATAGTAGATAGGAATAATGCTGCTCCATAGGTTTTGGTGAATATTTGGATGCAGGAGTGAATAATGGAGAAAAGTGGGCCCAGCCAGGGAAAATCCCTGGCCGGCCGGCCCCACCCTAGGCCGGCCGGCCCCACCTGGTGGCCACAGGCCCCAGGCTTCCTCCAGTGGGCTGGAAAATAATCTTCAACGCACAATTCAAGCCCAGCTCGGCAGAATTCCACCGACATTCTAGAAGGTGGGCCATTTGGGCCTTTACTTGGCCCTCAATCCAATTCTGCCGACCCCAGCAAGAAACCGACCTTCAGACCGCCTTCAAGGAGTGATCTGGAGCGTCCAGGAGCAAGTCGGTGGCAAACCGCCACAGGGGACGGCCGGCCGGCCACCCCCTAGGCCGGCCGGCCGACTTTGGCGCCACCGCCTCTCCAGCTTCGGCCAGGGTGCTCCCACCGCCTTCACAAGCTATAAATTGGACCCCTCGGCCTCCGAAGCAATGCGCACCATCACACTTCATCCAAGTGTTCATTAGTTTAGTTGAGTAGTAGCTTTGGGAGTTAGAGTAGAGTAGAGTAGAGTGAGAGCTCTCTCGGGCTTCCGGAGTATTCTCGGAGTTCGGTATAGTTCTTTGTATCTTACTCTTGAGATATTATTTTATTTTTTATAATTAGTTTTATCTTTATTTATTTATTTTAGTAGTTCTTTTCTATTTAGTTTATTTATTCGTTAAGTAAGTGCTCGTAGAAGTCTTGTTGTGGGATTCGTGATTGTTGGAATAGCGAGTACGAGAGAGTGCCGTCGTCGGAGATGACGTCGTGTGAAATCTGTGCTTGTTCATTTTAGATAGGACTGCTCCGTTGATCAAGAGTAGCTCCTCTAGGCGGGTTGTAAGCATGGCGCTTAGAACTTGGCCTATGCACGTTTGGCACCCAACCCCACGGAGGATGGTAGCCGCGAGTGTATGTGACAGCTGCACCGGTCTCTGTAATCCACCACGTCCGGGTTGGACTCAGCAGGGTCTTAATTATAGCATACGGATCCCTAGGTTGAACTAGCTTCATCGGTAACCTAGCACGTGTGTGCCCCGAAACGACATGACTTGTATGTGTATGAGCTTAGCTAGAGTAAATAACCTTTGTAGACTTGACTGCTAGAAAAGTAAATAATAGATAAACATACAGGTAGCCTTAACTCTATCTCGTTGCTCTCCCAAATGTATACTACGATTTATTTTATTACCTTGGATTTGAGGATGTGTGTGCCACCTATATCTATCATGCCTATCTTACCCCCGTCTCAAGTATAGTTGATACATTATTTCTTTCTCCAAATTATCCAATGCATAGCTATTATTCAGCTACCTTTTGCTCTACTTCCCTGCGGAAATATAAATACGATAACCCTGGAATACTCCAAGGTGAAATGCTACAATGGTGATCCGTGCGCTTGCGGAATTAATGAATTTAATTTTATCGCATAAGAACCGCCAACAAGCATTTCTGGCGCCGTTGCCGGGGAAGTAGCAGCTAGGAACTGAATAAATGCATTGAAGTTTGTGAGAAGGATAATTATCACTTACTTTTGCGGGCTTACCCTTGTCCTGGTTTTTCTTCTTGTGAACATTTGAAACAGGACTGTGCATGACTGGTTTCGACCTACCAGAAAACTTCCACTCAGATCCAGAGCAGTTCTTGAGGAAAGTTCGAGCAAAACTCACCAAACAGATCCGCAAGAACGCTCTGGCTCTCGAATCGTCTCCTCCACCGGTTGTCAGGGCCTCCTCAACGAACAACACCATGGCCGACCCCGTTGTTGAGAAGACGATCAATGACTTCTCCGCGCCAACTACGGAGAACATCCGCGTGGGACCCAACCCGCGCATCACCAACAAGGACTACGAGCTCAAGCCAGCCTTGATCAACATGATCTTGGCCAGTCCTTTCTGTGGGAAGCCGTCGGAGGATGCAAATGCTCACCTCCAAAGGTTCCTGATGACGTGCAACACTTTCGTCATAAAGGATGCACCTCAGGACGCCATCCGACTACAGCTTTTCCCATTCTCTCTGTTGGGGAAGGCTCTCCAGTGGTTCTACGCGAACCAAGAGTCCCTCGACACGTGGACGGCATGCTCCAATGCCTTCCTCGCCAAGTTCTTCCCGCCGGGCAAGACGACTGCCCTGCGGAACAAGATATCGGGCTTCCAACAGCTCGCAGATGAGTCGACCGCGGAAGCCTGGGACAGGATGCAGGAGTACGTTCTCTCATGCCCACACCATGGCATGGAAGAATGGCTCCTCATACAGAGTTTCTACCACGGTTTGAGGCCGTCCGCTCGAGAGCACCTCGACGCCGCAGCAGGCGGCTCCTTCTTCTCCCTTAGCGTGAAGAACGCTAAGAAGTTGATTGAGAAGGTGGCGGCCAACCAGACTCATGGTGAACGCCAAGCGGCGAGCACCAAGACCCGTGGAGTGCACCAAGTGGAGACGATGGACATGCTCGCCATCAAGCTCGATCAGCTACTCCGCAAGGTGGAGTCTCCACAGGACCTGCAAGTTGCGGATTCCCGCATGACATGTGAGGAATGCGGCAGCGTTGGGCATATGGGCATCAATTGCCCGAATACGAGAGAGGAATGCAATTTCCTCAACAATGGCAATGGGTACCGCTCCCAGAACAACTACGGCTGGAATTCCAAGCCCGACCTCTCCTTCAACAAGAATCAGGGAGGTAACAATGGTAATCTTTCCCGTTATGAGCCCTCTATCAAGGATCTAGTTCTCGGCCAGGTCAAGATCAATGACAGTATTAGTAAGAAATTTCTTACTACCGACAAGGCTTTAGAGAGCATAGATGCCAAGCTAGAGTCGTTCAGCACTGCTCTGCAATCAGCTAAGCCATAACAAAATGCTGGAAACGCAAATTACGCAAATAGCTTCAGCTGTGCAGGCTCCTCGTACGAAGGAGAGTGTTAGTGCTATCACCACCAGGGGAGGAAGAGGTACTGTGGACCCACCATACCCCAAGGGTGCAGAGAGAAAGACACCAAATACAGCCCCCAAGGAGAAGGCCGGTAAAAAGGTTCCAGAAAAGAAGGTCCCTGAAGAGGAAGACGCCGAGAAGGAGAGCTCCGAGGAGGAACCAACGACAGATCCTCCCGTTGAGCAAGCTCCACCTAAGGCAGCACCTCATGAGTATTTTGACACTACAGGCTTGCCTTACCCCGACCGCAGGAAGAAGCTCACTGTGGACGAGCGCTTTGATAAATTTGTTGAGGCTATCCGACATATATATGTGCATATTCCGCTGCTTGATGCCATGCAGGTACCTACTTACACTAGGTATTTCCGGGACATCCTCAACAACAAGCGCCCCATTCCAGCAATGGAGGTAGTGAAGCTTACAGAAGAGTGCAGCGCAGCCATTCTGAACATTCTTCCGGAGAAGAAGAAGGATCCAGGATGCCCTACGATCCCGTGTTCGATTGGCAGCCAGCACTTCTCTCAAGCGCTTTGTGACTTGGGTGCAAGCGTGAGCGTTATGCCAAGGCGGTATATGACAGGTTAAACTGTCCATTATCGCCTACGGCTATGTGCTTGCAGCTCGCAGATCAGTCCGTTCGTCATCCTGCTGGTATTGCCGAAGACGTCCCCGTACAGATCAGAAACTTCTTCGTCCCCGTCGACTTTGTTGTGCTTGACATGGAAGTAGATGTCAAGACCCCTCTCATCCTTGGGAGGCCGTTCTTGAGCACCACCAACGCCAACATTGACGTGGGGGCAGGAGAGATCCACTTGGATTTCAACGGCAGGGAAGAAACGTTCAACTTCAAGCCTAAGGTTGAGCAATGCAAGCAAGTACGGGTCATATATGGAAAGGACCCAAGGAGAGTGGAGAAGATTGAGATTACTCCACCCATGCCACAGCCAGACAAGCTCATTGCATATATGAGAGACTATCTGGAAAGAGAGAATGCAAGAAGGCTAGCAAAATATTGGAGGACTCCAAGGAGGATGCCTCAGCCGCCAATTACACCTCAAACCCCTCTTACTCCTCCGCAAGAAGGAGTAGGCGAGTCACAATCGCCCAAGAAGAGGAGAGCGAGGCGCTCAAGAAAGAAGAAGGCAGCTACGGTATCGACCGATGAGAGTACAACAAAGGCGCCTATTAAAGAAAAGGTCGCCGCCACCAACACAAAGAAGACAACCAAGGTGTGGCGGAAGAAAGAAGGAACCTCTACCTCGCAAGATTCTCCAGCGAGCGAGGTCCAAACAGTTAAAGACATGGAGAACGTCTAGCTCAAAGACGTAAAAATGAGAGCCCTCCGATTGGAGGCCATCCCAATCGTTATTCTAGCTAGGCCTAGCACTTGTTTTTCTTTTCATAAATCATAAAAACAAAATAAAAAAAATTAAAAAACAACAAAAATAATAGGATTCCCGGTGATGCCCATTAGGGGCTAGCCACTTGTATCATCCTCACTCTTTTTGCAGATCAAGAAGGAGGAGGAAGAGCCTGAATCAAGCTTAAGTCTTACAAAGACTCAAGCTTGGGGAGGGCACCCCAGGTAAGAAGGAGTTCAATACAAGCTCGAGTCTTGCAAAGACTCAAGCTTGGGGAGGACCCCCAGGTAAGTATCCCTTTTCTTAATAAATAAATAAACTCCCTGTTTCGAATAAATGCTAGAATCTTGGTGTTATGCTACGCTTAAGGAAATGATGATCGAGTTACAAATTAGCTTCCCATGTGTCGCATAGATGCAACCTCTACTCCTGACATATGTGTTATTTTTACTTGAGCATGATCACATCATGAGTCTTGCTTATTTCCGTGGGTTGCATTTGTTACACCAAGTCTGAGCATTGTGGATTGTGATATGGCATGATTAGGACTTGTTGCAATTTTTAGTATGGTTTCATCCAGAGATGTTTTTCTTGAATTGCTGCAAGTACCTAAAACCCTTCTGTTTTGGCACACTTCTCTTAGTGTGAGGATTTATTTACCTACCAGAGCCATATCATAATATTCGAAACAGCCCCACTCATAGCCATTTGTTTATGCATTGAGTTTTGTTAAGGTTTGATGTACTCTTGAAACTAAGCACTCCTAATTTTGGTCATAATTCCTTCGCGTGTGTTTTCGAAAATTTCTCTCCACCAAATAAAAAGGGGAATGTTTGGATAAATCAACCAAACATTTTTCAGAGTTTGCAAAACTTTTGGTCCATCCAAATGCTCAAGAATATTTCAAAATGTTTCATTGAACCATTCAAAATTTATGGCCCCTTGCACCATGGAGTAGTCAAAAAAAAAAAAAACTCCATGGTTGCATGACAAAAGTCAATGGCTATATGGTTCTTATCATAAACATCTTGAGCAAAATAAAGGACCAATGTTTTTCAAAACCCCCTTCCATAAGTGTGAGTTCATTTTCTCCCCCTCCATCACATCATTTCCTATGACCAAAATAAATGGAGTTGCTATGTTGATTGAGACTCATTCTTTAGCTTTACAATATATGCATGACATTGTGCATTCCTTACCAAGCTCCACATACAAAGCCTCATTTGGTAGAAGGTAGGATGAGTGAAGCTTGTAGGAATAGAACTCACATTGTAGGTAAGAGAAGTGCCTACCAAAACGAAGGAGAATTTTTGCACCTTACCTTGCAGCACATAAAACTCTGGATGCATACCTGCTAGAATTGTGTACTTGTCCGAAAATGCCGTTCTAGTCTTCAATGCTGCATGACAAGGTGTGACATATAAGCCCCACGATTTTTGCAACACTCATGAATATTTTGTGCTCTCGTAAACTTACCACTGTTTAGGGAGTATGTTGTTGCATCTTTATTACCCATGGGGCGCTTCTTTGTAACTCCTGATCCGCCGGTACCTGAGTTGAGTTTGCTCGGGACGAGCAAAGTTTAAGCTTGGGGGGTTGTTGGCGGTCGTTAAACCATGTTTTGACCGCCACCCTACCGGTAAATAAATACATAACACCAAGATTTTGTGCATAGTAGATAGGAATAATGCTACTCCACAGGTTTTGGTGAATATTTGGATGCAGGAGTGAATAATGGAGAAAAGTGGGCCCAGCCAGGGAAAACCTGGCCGGCCGGCCCCACCCTAGGCCGGCCGGCCCCACCTGGTGGCCACAGGCCCCAGGCTTCCTCCAGTGGGCTGGAAAATAATCTTCAACGCACAATTCAAGCCCAGCTCGGCAGAATTCCACCGACATTCTAGAAGGTGGGCCATTTGGGCCTTTACTTGGCCCTCAATCAATTCTGCCGACCCCAGCAAGAAACCGACCTTCAGACCGCCTTCAAGGAGATCTGGAGCGTTCCAGGAGCAAGTCGGTGGCAACCGCCAGGGGACGGACGGCCGGCCCCACCCCCTAGGCCGGCCGGCCGACTTTGGCGCCACCGCCTCTCCAGCTTCGGCAGGGTGCCCACCGCCTTCACAAGCTATAAATGGACCCCTCGGCCTCCGAAGCAATGCGCACCATCACACTTCATCCAAGTGTTCATTAGTTTAGTTGAGTAGTAGCTTTGGGAGTTAGAGTAGAGTAGAGTAGAGTGAGAGCTCTCTCGGGCTTCCGGAGTATTCTCGGAGTTCGGTATAGTTCTTTGTATCTTACTCTTGAGATATTATTTTATTTATTATATAATTAGTTTTATCTTTATTTATTTATTTTAGTAGTTCTTTTCTATTTAGTTTATTTATTCGTTAAGTAAGTGCTCGTAGAAGTCTTGTTGTGGGATTCGTGATTGTTGGAATAGCGAGTACGAGAGAGTGCCGTCGTCGGAGATGACGTCGTGTGAAATCTGTGCTTGTTCATTAGATAGGACTGCTCCGTTGATCAAGAGTAGCTCCTCTAGGGGTTGTAAGCGTGGCGCTTAGATCTTGGCCTATGCACGTTTGGCACCCAACCCCACGGAGGATGGTAGCCGCGAGTGTATGTGACAGCTGCACCGGTCTCTGTAATCCACCACGTCCGGGTTGGACTCAGCAGGGTCTTAATTATAGCATACGGATCCCTAGGTTTGAACTAGCTTCATCGGTTAACCTAGCACGTGTGTGCCCCGAAACGACATGACTTGTATGTGTATGAGCTTAGCTAGAGTAAATAACCTTTGTAGACTTGACTGCTAGAAAAGTAAATAATAGATAAACATACAGGTAGCCTTAACTCTATCTCGTTGCTCTCCCAAATGTATACTACGATTTATTTATTACCTTGGATTTGAGGATGTGTGTGCCACCCATATCTATCATGCCTATCTTACCCCGTCTCAAGTATAGTGATACATTATTTCTTTCTCCAAATTATCCAATGCATAGCTATTATTCAGCTACCTTTTGCTCTACTTCCCTGCGGAAATATAAATACGATAACCCTGGAATACTCCAAGGTGAAATGCTACAATGGTGATCCGTGCGCTTGCGGAATTAATGAATTTAATTTTATCGCATAAGAACCGCCAACAAGCATTTCTGGGCCGTTGCCGGGGAAGTAGCAGCTAGGACTGAATAAATGCATTGAATGAAGTTTGTGAGAAGGATAATTATCACTTACTTTTGCGGGTACCTTGTCCTGGTTTTCTTCTTGTGAACATTTGAAACAGGACTGTGCATGACTGGTTTCGACCTACCAGAAACTTCCACTCAGATCCAGAGAGTTCTTGAGGAAAGTTCGAGCAAAATCACCAAACAGATCCGCAAGAACGCTCTGGCTCTCGAATCGTCTCCTCCACCGGTTTGTCAGGGCCTCCTCAACGAACAACACCATGGCCGACCCCGTTGTTGAGAAGACGATCAATGACTTCTCCGCGCCAACTACGGAGAACATCCGCGTGGGACCCAACCCGCGCATCACCAACAAGGACTACGAGCTCAAGCCAGCCTTGATCAACATGATCTTGGCCAGTCCTTTCTGTGGGAAGCCGTCGGAGGATGCAAATGCTCACCTCCAAAGGGTCCTGATGACGTGCAACACTTTCGTCATAAAGGATGCACCTCAGGACGCCATCCGACTACAGCTTTCCCATTCTCTCTGTTGGGGAAGGCTCTCCAGTGGTTCTACGCGAACCAAGAGTCCCTCGACACGTGGACGGCATGCTCCAATGCCTTCCTCGCCAAGTTCTTCCCGCCCGGGCAAGACGACTGCCCTGCGGAACAAGATATCGGGCTTCCAACAGCTCGCAGATGAGTCGACCGCGGAAGCCTGGGACAGGATGCAGGAGTACGTTTCTCTCATGCCCACACCATGGCATGGAAGAATGGCTCCTCATACAGAGTTTCTACCACGGTTTGAGGCCGTCCGCTCGAGAGCACCTCGACGCCGCAGCAGGCGGCTCCTTCTTCTCCTTAGCGTGAAGAACGCTAAGAAGTTGATTGAGAAGGTGGCGGCCAACCAGACTCATGGTGAACGCCAAGCGGCGAGCACCAAGACCCGTGGAGTGCACCAAGTGGAGACGATGGACATGCTCGCCATCAAGCTCGATCAGCTACTCCGCAAGGTGGAATCTCCGCAGGACCTGCAAGTTGCGGACTCCCGCATGACTTGTGAAAAGTGCGGCAACACAGGGCATATGGGCAGCAATTGCCCGAATGTGAGAGAGGAATGCAATTTCCTCAACAATGGCAATGGGTACCGCTCCCAGAACAACTACGGCTGGAATTCCAGGCCTGACCTCTCCTTCAACAAAAATCAGGGAGGTAACAATGGTAATCTTTCCCGCTTTGAGCCCTCTATCAAGGATCTAGTTCTCGGCCAGGTCAAGATAAATGATAGCATTAGTAAGAAGTTTCTTACTACCGACAAGGCTTTTGAGAGCATAGATGCCAAGCTAGAGTCGTTCAGCACTGCCCTGCAGAATCAGCTAAGCCATAACAAAATGCTAGAAACGCAAATCGCGCAAATAGCTTCAGCTGTGCAGTCTCCTCGTGCGGGTAAACTTCCTGGGCAACCAGAAGTTAATCCCAAAGAGAGTGTGAATGCAATAACCATCAGGTGTGAAGAGAGCGACGTGGAGGCCGCGCTTCCCAAGGATGTGATCAGAAAAGATCCCGGATGGCCAGCCATTCCGTGTTTGGTCAACGACCGGTGTTTTGCTCGGGCACTATGTGACCTAGGGGCGAGCGTGAGCATCATGCCGAAGGCGATGTACGATGGGTTAAACCACCCATTGTCCTCAACGATCATGAAGCTCCAGCTTGCAGACGGGTCACTACGCCTGCCCTTGGGGATTGTCGAAGAAGTCCCCGTACAGATCAGAAATCTCTTCGTTCCCGTTGATTTCGTTGTGCTCGACATAGAAGTAGATGTCAAGACCCCTCTCATCCTTGGGAGGCCGTTCTTGAGCACCACCAACGCCAACATCGACGTGGGGGCAGGAGAGATCCACTTGGACTTCAACGGTAGGGAAGAAACGTTCAGCTTCAAGTCTAAGGTTGAACAATGCAAGCAAGTGAAGGTCATATATGGAAAGGACCCGAGGAGAGTGGAGAAGGTTGAGATTACTCCACCCATGCCACAGCCAGACAAGCTCATTGCATACATGAGAGACTATCTGGAAAGAGAGAATGCAAGAAGGCTAGCAAAAATTGGAGGACTCCAAGGAGGATGCCTCAGCCGCCAAAACATACCTCAAGCCCCTCTTGCTCCTCCACCGCAAGAAGGAGTAGGCGAGTCACAATCGCCTAAGAAGAGGAGAGCGAGGCGCTCAAGAAGAAGAAGGCAGCTACGGTATCGACCGATGAGAGAGTACAACAAAGGCGCCTATTAAAGAAAAGGTCGCCGCCACCAACACAAAGAAGACAACCAAAGTGTGGCGGAAGAAAGAAGGAACCTCTACCTCGCCAGATTCTCCAGCGAGCGAGGTCCAAACAAAAAATTAAAGACATGGAGAACGTCTAGCTCAAAGACGTAAAATGAGAGCCCTCCGATTGGGGAGGCCATCCCAATCGTTATCCTAGCTAGGCCTAGCACTTGTTTTCTTTTCATAATCATAAAAAACAAAATAAAAATATGAAAATTGAAAACAACAAAAATAATAGGATTCCGGCGATGCTCATTAGGGGCTAGCCACTTGTATCCTCCTCACTTTTTTGCAGGTCAAGAAGGAGGAGGAAGAGCCTGAATCAAGCTTAAGTCTTACAAAGACTCAAGCTTGGGGAGGGCCCCCAGGTAAGAAGAAGTTCAATACAAGCTTGAGTCTTGCAAAGACTCAAGCTTGGGGAGGACCCCCAGGTAAGTATTTCTAACTTTCTTAATAAATAAATAAACTCCCTGTTTCGAATAAATGCTAAGAATCTTGTGTTATGCTACGCTTAAGGGAAATGATGATCGAGTTACAAATTAGCTTCCCATGTGTCGCATAGATGCAACTTCTACTCCTGACATATGTGTTATTTTTATTTGAGCATGATCACATCATGAGTATTGCTTATTTCTGTGGGTTGCATTTGTCACACCAAGTCTGAGCATTGTGGATTGTGATATGGCATGATTAGAACTTGTGGTAATCTCTTAGTATGGTTTCATCCAGAGAGATGTTTTTCTTGAATTGCTGCAAGTACCTAAAACCCTTCTGTTTTGGCACACTTCTCTTAGTGTGAGGATTTATTTACCTACCAAAGCCATATCATAATATTCGAAACAGCCCCACTCATAGCCATGTGTATGTATTGAGTTTTGTTAAGGTTTGATGTACTCTTGAAACTAAGCACTCCTAATTTTGGTCATAATTCCTTCGCGTGTGTTTTCGAAAATTCCTTCCACCAAATAAAAGGGGAATGTTTGGATAAATCAACCAAACATTTTTCAAGTTTGCAAAACTTTTGGTCCATCCAAAAAGCTCAAGAATATTTCAAAATGTTTCTTTGAACCATGCAAAAATTATGGCCTTTGCACCATGGAGTAGTCACAAAAAAAAAAACTCCATGGTTGCATGAGTCAATGGTTATATGGTTCTTATCATAAACATCTTGAGCAAAATAAAGGACCAATGTTTTCAAAACCCCCTTCCACAAGTGTGAGTCCATTTTCTCCCCCTCCATCACATCATCTCTTATGACCAAAATAAATGGAGTTGCTATGTTGATTGAGACTCATTCTTTAGCTTTACAATATATGCATGGCACTTGTGCGTTCCATACCAAGCTCCACATAGAAAGCCTCATTTGGTAGAAGGTAAGGATGAGTGAAGCTTGTAGGAATAAGACTCACATCGGAGTGGTAAGAGAAGTGCCACCCAAAACGAAGGAGAATTTTTACACCTTACCTTGCAGCACATAAAAACTCTAGATGCATACCTGCTGGAATTGTTCACTTGTCCAAAAGTGCCGTTCTAATCTTCAATGCTGCATGACAAGGTGTGACATTTAAGCCCCACGATTTTTGCAACACTCATGAATATTTCGTGCTCTCGTAAACTTACCACTGTTTAGGGAGTATGTTGTTGCATATTTATTACCCATGGGGCGCTTCTTTGTAACTCCTGATCCGCCGGTACCCTGAGTTGAGTTTGCTCGGGATGAGCAAAGTTTAAGCTTGGGGAGGTTGTTGGCGGTCGTTAAACCATGTTTTGACCGCCACCCTACCGGTAAATAAATGTATAACACCAAGATTTTGTGCATAGTAGTTAGGAGTAATGCTACTCCATAGGTTTTGGTGGATATTTGGATGCAGGAGCGAATATTGGAGAAAAGTGGGCCCAGCCAGGGAAATTCCCTGGCCGGCCTGCCCCACCCTAGGCCGGCCGGCCCCACCTGGTGGCCACAGGCCCCGGGCTTCCTCCAGTGGGCTGGAAACTAATCCACAACGCATAATCCAAGGCCAGCCCAGCAGATTTGCACCGCCATTCTAGAAGGTGGGCCATTTGGGCCTTAACTTGGCCCTCACTGCAATTCTGCCGACCCCAGCAAGGAACCGACCTTCAGACCGCCTTCAGGGAGTGATCTGGAGCATCCAGGAGCAAGTCGGTGGCAAACCGCCACAGGGGACGGCCGGCCGGCCACCCCCTAGGAGGCCGGCCGACTGTGGCGCCACCGCCTCTCCAGCTTCGGCCAGGTGCTCCAACCGCCTTCACAAGCTATAAATTGGACCCCTCGGCCTCCGAAGCAACTCGCACCATCACACTTCATCCAAGTGTTCTTAGTTTAGTAGTAGCTTTGGGAGTTAGAGTAGAGTAGAGTAGAGTGAGAGCTCTCGGGCTTCCGGAGTTTGTCGGAGTTCGGTATAGTTCTTGTATCGTTACTCTTTGAGATATTATTTTTTCAATATATAATTAGTTTTATCTTATTTATTTCTTTTAGTATTCTTTTCTATTTAGTTTATTTATTCTGTAAGCAAGTGCTCGTAGAAGTCTTGTTGTGGGATTCGTAATTGTTGGAATAGCAAGTACGAGAGAGTGCCGTCGCCGGAGATGACGTCGTGTGAAATCTGTGTTTGTTCATTCTTAGATAGGACTGCTCCGTTGATCAAGAGTAGCTCCTCTAGGCGGGTGTAAGCGTGGCGCTTAGATCTTGGCCTATGCACGTTTGGCACCTAACCTACGGAGGATGGTAGCCGCGAGTGTATGTGACAGCTGCACCGGTCTCTGTAATCCACCACGTCCGGGTTGGACTCAGCAGGGTCTTAATTATAGCATACGGTTCCCTAGGTTGAACTAGCATCATCGGTTGACCCTAGCACGTGTGTGCCCCGAAACGACATGACTTGTGTGTGTGATCTTAACTAGAGTAGATAACCTTTGTAGATTAGACTACTAGAAAGAGTAAATACTAGGTAAACGTACAGGTAGCCTTAGCTCTATCTCGTTGCTCTCCCAAATGTATACTACAGTTTTTCTTTTTTACCTTGGATTTGAGGATGTGTGTGCCACCCATATATATCATGCCTATCTTACCCCGTCTCAAGTATAGTTTGATACATTATTTCTTTCTCCAAATTATCCAGTGCATTATTATTATTCAGCTCCCTTTTGCTCTACTTCCCTGCGGAAATATAAATACGATAACCCTGGAATACTCCAAGGTGAAATGCTACAATGGTGATCCGTGCGCTTGCGGAATTAATGAATTTAATTTTATCGCATAAGAACCGCCAACAGCTGTCTTGTTCAATTATCGTATACTGCATATCGTTTTTTCTTGTTTACATATACAGGAATTCAAAATATAATCTCTCAGAGTTGATGAGCATATTTTTTATGCTCGGGGGCTTGACGCCACTTGACAATTATCAGATTTTCGTCTGGAATTTTATTCACCATGGAATATTCATCCGGATCATTCAACCGAATCATCGGAATTCTCATCCGGAATTTATGATCATTGAAATATTCATCCGGAATCTTGTTTCATAATGGGATTTTTCACCTCTGAGATTATACATTCATCAGGATATTTATTTCGAGATTCTAGTTAATTGGGATATTCTTTCGTCAAAGTATCAACCAGAGTTGGTTTATCTGGTTCTGATGACCTCTAGCTGCAATACAATACAGAAGCAATAAACTATTGATGATGATCAATCACATTCGGAAGCAGTTCAGCTTAAAGAAGTGTTACCCAATTGCAATCACCCAGCCACGGTTGATTATTTGTTTATTCATCTCGGCTGAAGATCAAACCAGAAGATCAGAGAAAAATTAGTGAGCGGGGCTACATCCAGTTGATATCAGTCGGTCAGAGACGAAGATTAAAAGAAAATTCACTCGGCGGGATTTTATTATCAGTCGGTGGTTATTATCAGCAGAATATTATTCAGTCAGCTATAGCTATTTGGCAACAACAGTGGCACAACAACAATATCATAGGAGAGAATTATTCGACGAGACTCAATCGGCTTCAGTTCACTCGACGATCAACATTATGCTACAACAAGACTCGGCGAAGCTTCTTTTAGAGTCTATAAACAAGTGTCCCACTTCTCCACTCGGAGGCTAGCCCATATGGGCTCACTTGCGTGAGCCCATAGTTTTCTTCACTCGGCCCGAGGCCAGACTTTCGGAGAGCTTAATTACCCAAGCTCTATGAGCTTTACTTCGACGGATTTCATCTTCACTCGGCCAGTCGGTGGCAGGCTCTACGAGCTTTACTTCGGCGGACTTCATCTTCACTCGGCCAGTCGGTGGCCAGGCTCTACGAGCTTTACTTCAGCGGATTTCTTCATACGGTCATTTGGCTAGGCTATCTGAACTACACTCTATAGCTTCTTTGGAGTCTATAAACAATTGTTCCACTTCTTCATAGACTCGGGGGCTACATTCATAGGATGCACTTGACGTGCACCTTACGTTTCTTCACTCGGTTAGATGATGGATTTTCACTCGGCTATAATGCCAAGCTTCGGGAAGCTTTATACCCAGGCTCACTTTGACCTTCTGTCTAATTCTTCAGATTATACAGAAGCTCGGGGGCTACACCTTATAGGTGTATATTTACAAAAACCCTGGCAAAGGCATACTTTCAGTCAACCTGAGGTTGAGTGCTATGGTCAGGAGGGACATGCTTTTTAGCCTGGCCAATGATTCTGGCGTCAGTCGGCATTGGGTGTTCTTTACTTATTATGCCTAATTCAAGGCCTTGCTGATCTTGGTATTCCTATTATTCAGTTTCTTCATATGGTTATGTCGGTAACTATTACTCTTTTGGAGTTCTTTTTTATTGACCAGCTATGCTGAGAATTATTGTACATGGAGTCAGAACCAGTCGGAGGTCTTCAAGCTCAATCAAAAAGAACTCGGGGGCTACTGTCGATGATATGGGACCCGGGTATCTCAAGATAAGCAAGGCCGAGTGTCTATACGGTATAGTCGGACTGGCCCAAACAAGCCCGGGTAGATCAAATATCTAGATGGAGTAGTCGGCAAGTCAGAGAAGAATTATTATCTTGTACTACAAGGCGAATTATTATAGTAAACCGACTAGTTTCTCTCCATGTAACCCTGCACCCTCGGATATATAAGGCGGGCAGGGATCCTCTCATAAAGATCACAATACATACCACACCAGCACAGACGTAGGGTATTACGCACATCGCGGCCCGAACCTGTATAAATCCTTGCGTTTGTGTTACCATCGTGTTCTTGTTCTTGCGCACCCGTAAAATAACTATCGAGGCCCCAAAACCTCGACAGTACTGGGCTTCGTTTTGTCTCTTAAATAAAAGAGTAGTGCTCCTGGTCATTGTTCGGAAAAAAAAATTTCCTCTTGCGAAATTGTTCTCTCTATTTCTATGGAGTTTGAAATTTCGACATGGCACATTTGACCAAGTTCAAAATTTCGGCATGGAAGTTTTGATGACCAACAATTTTTCTTCTAAAAGAATAGACGAACAGCTACTCCATGTTACTTCTGTTGCTTTGCACGCCATGTTAGCTACTCCATGTTACTTCTGTTAATAATCAATTTCCCTGAGTGGATTTAATCAAATGAACTTTTTGTGACTCCAACATATTTTTCTCAATTTGTTCTTTGATGTTGCAATAGTAATTCTTGATTAGCTGCTTTTGAGATGTATTTCGGTCCTACATGCAACAACTTGAGCTGTACCAGGCTACAAGTGTTGCGTCTTTGAATCGACTCCATGAGTTTTTCTCAGTTGGACCCACTCCAACGAAACTTTACTCAATTTGTTTCTTGATGTTGCACTAATAGTTCTTGATTAGCTGCTTTTGAGAACCATCTCAGTCTCCCATCCTAACATGCAACAACTTGAGTTGTGCTAGGTTACCAGTGTTGTATCTTTGAATTTGGTTTGCTCAGGTAGTAGAATGGTTCATGTTGGCAGAACTACTAGTGCTGTACCCGGCTACCAACAAAAATGCAAGAGGTGCAGTGACCCCCAAAGCTTGCATGTGACATGGTTGGGTAACTTCTGTCACCCACAAACGATGTCCGCTAATCAATGCGACAACATCCAATTGCAGGAAGGGCGGTGTGCAGAAGCCCACCATTGTATCAAAATTCACTGTGTTATATAATACTCCTTCCGTTTCAAAATATATGCAGTTTTGACTATGTTTCTGGGTGTCTAGATTTATAGCATCTCTTGTTGTCCAGATTCATAGCATCTGTTATGAACCTAGTGCAAAGCCAAAACTGCATATATTTTGAAACAGAGGAAGTATGTGTCATTCAACTTGATGACTATCTATCTAAAGTTTTCTTTGGTGCCTCCCCTCTCTAGTTTACTACTAGTTCTTTTTTTTTTTGCAATATTTCCATGGCCCTACCTGTGCACCGATCAAAGAAAGTTCTAATTTATTTCAAGAAATATTTTCTCTTACGAAAAAATATTTGAATTTATTTATATAGATTTAACATTTTGAAAATTTTTTATTCAACTTGCTACATAAGTTTTCTCTGGGTGTCTTGTGCAATGGTGTGAAATGTGTGATTTCTTTGAGCCCTTGTTTCAAACAACGCTTTGGCCCATGGCCATGATGAGCACATCAGCTGCTGCGTGGGATCGCATATGTCATTGTACTCGTGAGAGAGTGCAAGGCCCTAATGATTTCTAAATTTATCATGTGTTCCCACTTATCTGTCTCGCTTGTTCCTGGTCCTCGTAATGCAACGGGTGACTCCATAATTAGTAACTCTTTTTCAGAGCCAAAGCCGGGTTAAATATAATCATCCCATTATCTAAAAAAAATAATTAGTATGTTTTGCATCTGAGACCTTTGCTTTGGCAGGATCATGCGTGGGACTTTGTTTGTCTTGTCTTCCAACGATTTAACTGAAGCTGATAATTAATAAATTTTATCATTTAAAAAGAAATAAGGACCCCATGAGTCAACTCTATCTTGAGATATTAGTCTACCAGTTGCGCTGCTACTTGTGTTTCACTACACTGTGATAGGCTTTTCGAAACACTTCCAACGGTCGGGGAGGGCCTTATTCGGACTGCTGCCGCTTGGTTTCATGATAAAACTGTATTGCTATTTGCTACTACTATGTATGCTTGCAATGATTGAAACATGAGCCTTTTGCCTCTCGGCCGTCGGTAAGCTAAGGCTCCGTATGCTGATAAATGAAGCCTTAGATGATCCGATATCGTTAGCTTTAATAGGTTCCATGTGTGTGCCAGCAATTGGATAGGCGGTATATATAGCTGTTTTAATTTGTTTCAGATGGTTCATGGATTTTATTTTTGCGGCTACTTTTTTTTGCTAGAGATAAGAGGCAGAGTGAGCACTTGTGCTAACACAAAGACCAAAAAGAAAAAGAAAGAAAAGAAAATAAACCCTGAAATTGGAGCTCCTTTTTTTTTTTGTTTTTGCGAATCGTGAATTGGAGCTCCCTTCCAGTTGTTCATCAGATTCATTTTGTGTGAGCTCCAAATTCATCATCATACGGCCAGATGAGTGAGTCATCTAGGTAGACACTAAATTCCTCATTTTGTCCCAGGGAGGAAACTTTACGCATGTACAAAATCGCAAGGTAATTAAAGAATACAGTAATTTGAAACAAGAGATTATTGAGTCCATCGTGAAGCGAACCAATTACATAACGATTAAGTATAGAGATCAAACTATTACACACATGTTTGTGAGGCTGACACAGCAGCTTCACATCTCATTTTTCACAAGCTACGAAATACGAGAGCACAGAGCAGTCGAGGAGCCTCATTTCACCTCCTGGATCTCGTCCAAGGCGTAGTTGTTGGTGGACACGCCGGCGTAGTTCACCTTGTTGAACCGCACCACCACCGGGTAGCGGGGTGTTGGGGTCCTGCACGGACAGACATTGGAGAATGCTCAATTTCTTGCCTGAAATAATGCTAAAACCACCAACACGAGCTAGTACAGTACGCCAAATTTTTACTTGGTAGCTAACGTCATGCTAATACGGTTAGTAGAGTCTGTTTACAACCGCTGTACTGTTACTGAACATCTTCTGTTTGCAATTGTTGCACCATACATAGTATGTATGCAATTGTTGCACTATACATACTCTCTCGGTCTCTCCGTTGGAAATTGTTGTCGCTCAGACAATGAAATTAGTTCAAATTGAACTAAACTCCATGTCCTAACATCAACATTTCACCACCTGAGGGAGTAGTCCCTTTGCAATTGGTGCACTATACTCTACACTACCACGGTTATTTTTGAAACCAGAGTAGCAGAAGAAACGAAATAAGAATAAACAGAGCAACGACAGAGTTACCTGGTCAACCGTGACGACGCTGCCAATCCCGTTGTACCAGTAGGACTCCCTCCTCAGGATCTTCACCTGGCGATCACATGGCACAAGAGCAATTAAGCACTTGATTTTGCATCTCCAATGCTGAAAACAGATTTACTACTAGGCTAGAGCACGCTAGAAGCGCGAATGAAGCTCGATCTGCCAGACCTTGGCGCCCCTCTTGGGCCCGATCGGCGGCGGCTTCTCGGCCTTGGGCTTGGTGGCGACGGCGCCTCCCCTTCCGCCGCGGGCTCGGCCGGCGCGGCCGCTCCCTCCTCTGCGCGGACCACGAGCCTCCTCCCCAGCTGCCGGCTGGGCGGGAAGCTGACGCGGCCGCTGCCGTTGCCGTTGCCGCCGGCGGTGGGCACGCCCGCCGCGGCCAGCATGAACCGCGAGGTGGCCGACGCCATGTTGGTGCTCGCCATGGGAGCTGAGAGCGGACGCTGGTCGGTCAGCTGAGTTTGTGTAGCAGCAACTCGATCGGTGGAGAGTAGAGTGAGATGGTGAGGTGTAGGAGACGAACGGGGCGTAATGGCCTCAAATTGCATGGGGGCGCGGATTATCCCCAGCCAACGCGCCAGCCAGGCCCCGGGTGATTTCCCCCACTGGGCAGCCGCAACCTGGCATATCTTATCTGCACCGTGGATTCGGTTCCCGCGTGCCGCCAGGCGATCGGGGCGAGCTTCGATCGTGTGTATATTTTGGCCGGGGTTATTATCTTGGTGGGGCATGAGAGAGAGATATATATGCTATGATCCATTGAGACATTTGTCCGGTATAATCGATGGCTAACAGGTTGGAAACTCCTGAGTTGAGCTTGAAGTGCAACAGAATATTCATCGTGCAGTGAGGTCCATTTAGTACTTGCAGAAGTCAGTTTGGAATGACATTTTATGAGCGAGGGAAATGTAAGTAAAACTTTTTTCAAAACAAGGAATGCGAGAGCCTCCTCTTTAGAAACAAAAAAAGAAAAAGAAAATACAACCCTAAGGCAAATCTAGACAAAGTGCGCATAGTTTACTTGCTTGTTGTTGTGGTGAAAACCATCCTACCGAGCATGTTTACCCGACTCAACATCAGTACTCCGATCCCATTCGCAACTATTTATTATTCTAATGGTATAGATGAAATATTGTGGTAACTGTGACACCCTGTGTCACTAAAACATGTTTGGGAACTTTTGAACTAAATTGAATCATGTTTCAGTTTAAAAAAACAAACTTAACTCAAGCTGTCAACTAAATGTTCCGAAGGTCCTGTGAAGAAGAAACCCCAACTTTCACTACAGAAACACACCTTGGAAATTTATATCCAGAATCTACATCATAGTTTTGACTTTGGTAATTTATCCAGAATTTTATCAAATCAGTAAAGGCTCCTAAAGTTTCAATGAAGCTTTATCAACTGCTCTGTTTAGAATTTCTTAATTAAATATCCATAGCTCAAATGGTGAAGAAGCTAACACACATATATTGTTAGTACTAGTCAATCTCTTTTCTTCCAAAATGCACCAGAAATCAGTGGGATCTCAGAAAAATATAAAACCAACTTTGTTCTGCTCTGCATGTTTGTATCTAAGCAACAAAAATGATACATCAGTTCAGATACCTTTTCTGATCATGATAGAAATGTTTTTATGCAAACTGTAATCCTTAAATTGTGCCTAAAATACTCATGCAATATTTCTGCACAAATCCACAGTCGGTTCCTTTGCAGTGCACGCACCTACAGAATGTTTGCAAGTCTAGAATCTCTGTTCTGTTTTGTAAAATAAATCATATGCTAACTACTTGTTAAACTATAAAAAATTATCCCTGATAAGAAAAGTCTTAAAATCTCGTAAGAATGTTAATCATATCAGTGCCCACCAACTGAAGTAAAAACACACTCCAAACTCAAGTTTCGCAAACCTTGTTATACCCTGTGCTGTCCAATAAAATGTTGAAGCGGCCTAAATAGCCTACTCCTCTGTTTGTAAATGCATACAAGTTAACCAATTCTTAATCCTTTCTTACATTTCTGTAAGAAGACCATATAAAACATGTTTAAGCTTTTGATACTCCTGTTATCCCACACACAGTAAAAGATTAAGGACAGAAAAGCAACTATGGCTTGTACAATGTTTTAATCAGGTTAACTAGTCTGGAAGTCATTGCAATTGTATACTGTGGAGAAAATTCATGGAATGTTCTGAACATGCTACTCACATCTGTACCAACCTACATTAAAATCATGCACACCCAGAATTCAAGTTTATATCTTGTTTTGAAATTAATGTACAAACCATCAATGACGTGTTCCTTCTCTAACAGGAGGAATACTGTAGACATAAATCAATTTCTTGATCGCTCATCAATGGACCAGCATAACACACCTCAGTTTGGCTCTTACTCGTTTTTGGCTGTCCAGTTATTTAGCAAGTTAAAATCTGTGAACTGCAGCAATCCGTGCATTGCTACTAACTTACATCCCCTTGTCATAACGTATAGGATCGGAGGTGAATGACGTTGTGGAGTAGGTCCAGGAGGAGGAATTTAACTAGGAGATTGCTCAAGAGGACACTAACCCCCGAGGCAAGCCCCAGTGCATCTTAACCTTGTTTTAAAAAGCTTTTCTTTAGTCACGGTCCGTATGAGTCGTGCTTGTGCATTAGGTTACAGGAATTGATTGGAACCATAGTGCATTAGTGCAACCTTTTTCGTTGTCTTTCATACTACTTGAGTTTCGCGCTAGTCGGCTATGCTTAATTGTAAGGCAACGGTAGAAGTCGAGTGTGTGTAGAACACTAGTCGCATGGATAGGATCTTTGTACCATGACTTGTGTTGGAGGGTTCACATGATGATAATATGAGTCCGGATGAGGATGTGCTGTGTAGGTTTGCAGTAAGGCATGGAGGTCTTGTGTGCGGTAACTCCGTCTGTGTTGATTTGAGTACCGTATCGTTGTTGGCCCTGTTGAGCAAATATTGAATGTACTAGTCATATGCTGGTGATATGTGCACCAGTAAACCGATGTAGCCTGACTACTGCGAGGTTTGGACTATAGCCTGCTGCTCTTGGCGTGGTTGTGGGCGAGAGGATGGTAGCCGCTCACGGACGACGGTTGGATCGGGGTGTCGTTCGTCGAGGGTCCTCTTCTCGGGAGCGGCGGGAAGGGAATGATCGAACTTCGATGGAAGTTGGCGCAAAAGGTTGCCACGTGCGGCCTATACGGGGCACGTACGTGTCGCGTGATTAGGTTTCTCCTGCAGGATGTACATCGATGCCGCCACTCTCGGATATGAGTACCGCTTGTTCACTGAGTCGCATCGTAGTAGGTTGTAATGAATGGAACATGAGCTGAATGGACTTACTTGAATTACTATAATTCAGTTTGCAATACTCGTTTGTATTAGTTTAAGTTGCACACGGTTCTTTAATTGATACACTTAATATTGAGCTAAAAAAAGTTGAAGTAAGGATCAAGATTTTTTAGTGCTGGTTCTTGCAATGAGTCAGCTTACCCATCAAGCTTGTGCATGTTAGGAGTCGCCTGTAGATAGCCACTTTGATAGGTAATTCTTGCTGAGTATTAGTTGCTCAAGGTTGTTGCCTGTGTTTTTCATGTGCTATGATCTTTCAAACCTACTGCTGACTTGGTGTCGGACATGCATCGGTGGGCTCGATGCATTGTCTGTGATCTTCGTCGTTTAGTTATCTTTATGTTTCCGCTGCAGCACGCTTCCGCCACTACTTAAATTCAACTATGATGTAAACTTAAGTATTAAGACCTTTCGGATTTTATTTGTAAAAGACTATTGTATCTATTTTAATGTATGCCTGTGATAGGAACTATCTGTGCTCGCTTTGTCGAGTCTTCCGGTTATCCATCTCGTATTGGGACGGAGATGATTCAGGTTGTCATGATGACAACCCGACAGACTCGGACTTAGCTGTTTCAAGTGTGTTAAGAGTGCCGACGAGCTAGAATGATGGGAAAACACACTTGAGCCGGCTTTAAGTTGAACGGTTCTGCCACGGTAACTTAGTCAATCTCAAAATCAGCCAACCCAAGCTCTTAAAACTGCATTGTAGACTATCACTTTAATTTTAAAATTTAGAGAAGTTAAACATTGACTGTCTACATGCTTCAGAGTTAATATTTTTTTGTTATTCGGTATTATAAAAGAACGTGTTAACTTTATTAATTGAAAATTTTTATTTGTCATAAATCTAGAATTGAGCTATATAAAGAAACATTGTCCTGATATTGAGGAGACATTGATGTATATTTTCATTGGGTAGCTTATAAACAAAACAGAAGAAAGTGGTGAGCCATAAGTGACGATCCTTGAGGAATGAAATGAATTATGGAATAGAGTGTTAGGCTTCGTTAAAGTTCCTCATATAATCAAATAAGAGGTACCATTGACCTCAATATTG